>CM076682.1:79073495-79727947 GCA_038501925.1 Xenopus petersii
TTTAACATATGTTATGCCATGCTTAGCATTTACTAGTAGATGAGGATTCATTTTCAATAAACCTATACTATAGGATGACAAGTCTGCTGTCTGGGGATATTCTGTTGGAATACTGCCAGGCTGGATTTTTACACCTAAACCACTATTTGAAGGTACAGGGTGGTGAACCATAGCCCCTTTTGTACACTAGAGTGCTTACTTAACATGAATATTCTGTCCCAACATTAAAACAAGCAAAAGGCCCACTCCTGCATCTCCAAGCCTGAAATCTTGCTTTACAAAGAAGGTTTGAGAACTACTGCACTGGAGCTCAGTTTCTTCATATTCTGCAGTCACCGGGCTTCTAGCAATGGCTTTTCATAGTTCAGATTGTGCTAGAACATTTTATTTAGTATATAGGAAACATATCAATAAAGGGACATCCCACCCCTGAATTTTCATACAAAATTGAGCTATAAAATAATTCCTGGAGTTAACCCTGCATGGAGAGTATCATATGAACCTGTTCAGCTGGCCACTACACAAATGAAGTATTGCATGACCCTTTACTACTAGACCACACAACCTTTACTGGTTTAAGGCAGACCACTGGATTGCTTGTAGCAATTTAAACAGTGTTTACTTATGCAAGGTTAAAATTGCAGACTGAAAATATCATACTTTCTTGGAAAGTACTCAACATGAAAATAGTAATATTCAGTTCTTAAAAATTAAATTAGGAAAACCCACAGGGAAAATTATAATGATATTGTGGTAAAAGTATAATGATCTTAAAATGAACAAAATTAGACTACACATGAAGAAGACATTTTGCTGCATTTGGTGAACACTGTGAATATACCGCATTTATTAATTTAATGGAAGTAAGAATGTCGATCAACTGTTTCATTAAAGCCAGCTCAATTTATATAACATTCCTGTACACTTCAAATACACCTAGTAATTAGGCAATGTTATCAAAAAGATCTTTTCTACTCAGCTAGATTAACATCACAATTAACAGTTTCAGTCACATGGTGCAGTGCATGCTGTAACCTATAACTTGTGCCACGTTCAGTTCAGAATAAGGTGCAGAACACAGCAATGTATACCTAGACTTAATACCTGTTTTGAGCAGCAGAGCAGGAACAACTTCACTTGGCACCTTGCCACCCCATCCCTTCCTAAATAAATTGTATAGTGCAATTACTAAACTGCAAAAATATTCCCTCTTTTGTAACCCAAAGATTACAGTGAATCTCAAGATGACGGCCTGAATACAAGTTTGGAGTACCATATACAGTATATTATAAATAAAAATAATATACCCATAAAAAGCTTGTTCTGTTAAAATGTAAAACAAGTTATTTCCTTTAATGATATATGTGTAAAGCAATTCACATGCACTCTGTTATTCTGTGGCAAAAGGTCAATGAAACATACTCTCTGATGGCATTAATACATTTTAGCTGCTAGCAACTGAAAGAAAAAATATGCAATTATAATGAGAACAAACAAAGGATAATGCATAAAAATGTATATTTTAGGCATGTGTTATTGAACATTCTTCTCTTCTACTAGATTATCCACGATAAATTGAAATTCTCAGAGTCTCCTTAACCTTTAAGAAGTTCATGGGAAGCTTTATTTCCATGTAACCATCTGCTTATTAAAATCCCACATCACAATGCATGAAACCAAAGCCACGCAAGTTGATATCTAATGTCTGTTGGGATCACAAGATAAATTGGACTTTGTGAATGATGATCCTGTCTTTCTATATTAACATCACACACAAGTTTTTAGTAGAGCAGCATTAACCTCCTCTTCTGCAATATTAGCATCTATCAGCCAAATTATATTTTCTAATTAGATCAAGACAGGTGTTTGAAATGTATCCTAATATTTAATCCAACAACAATATTGGGCTTTGGATAAATGCCTCGTGAGTATATGCTTGCAATCTCCCATGCCAAATAGTTTGCTTGATAAATCTGTTGTTTTTAAATTTTTAAATATTTAAATATCAATACACCAATCAAATATCAAATATGTCACTTTTTAGTTTGTTTCTGTTTAGTGTTCAATTATTAGGTAATTTTTTAAGTAAATATTGAACTCATCTTTAATCAAAACAAACATTATACAATTTGCTACTTGTGTGAACAGTTTTGAAGCTTTTTAAACACTTAAGATGGCATTGCATGGGAATACTGATAAGATTATGGTTGGAGAGTATAGCAGAATTATGTCTAAAGGCTATAAAAGCAAAGTTGGATTAAATATAGTCCTCGGTTATTATTCCTTATCATATCAATAATAGTGCAGGAATGTTCCTTATGTTTGATGAAGCAGAAGATGCCCTGTGTATATACCTTCTATTTATACTTTTAAACATATGTATATTGTTATTGTAGGAGTATATGGCCAGCGGGACACAGACCCACTCCTTGTGCCTCTCCCTGACCTCTCTTTTGGCCCCAACCACCTCTTCTCATACAGGAAAAAAAGTACAGGTGCAGGGCTTGAGCCATCGGTGGGGGTTGTGCCTGGGTTGGGGTGCTGTCAGAGGGGGGAGGATGGAGGGGGTTTGCGTCTAGGGCAGGGGCCAGGAGCCACTGACATGACCACCCAGTGGGCCCTGGACCCCTAATTCAACATTGTATGTGGCCCTTATGCCTTTGCAGGTCATGGGTTTAGGGCACTCACACAAGGAATTGCTTTAGATAATGAGGCACATTATTGTAGTATAGAAGCACCAAACATAAATGGTTTCTTAAACAATTGTAGTAGGCAGCCTGTTCTGTACTGTCTGTACTGCACTTTAAGCTTCTGTACAAATAATAGCAAAACAGAATTCCTGGCACTTAACACCTTACACTGTATACTAAAATTAATCGGCTCCCTCCAGTCTTAAATTCAAACTGACTTTTTCATTGAACAACAAAAACATGCTTTCAGCGGCAACCAGGTAGGTTGTAGTTCAAACTGTGTTATTTGCTATTAGAACTGCTAGGTCTAGGAAAAACAGTATTATCAAGCATGTCTATGTCAGTTTGTGTATAGAATTCAGAATGTATTTAACACTTGCTGCAATGGTTTGGGTTAATGGGAGAAAGAGACATACAGGTATAGTCACGTAATGATCCAGCCACACAAAATTAAAATAACACATTCTCTCAATAATCTAAAAAGCTGTTTCACAGGGATATTGTGATACTGTCATGATTCTTATAGCACACTGGCTGCATTGCAAACACAGAGCAGTAAGAGGAGGACCTCTGCCTGTCACTGATCTATATGCATCAATCACATCACTTTTTTTATATCACCAGAAGTCATACTACTGTAGGTAGGAAGGGCCTTGTTAACCATCACTGGCCATAACTCCATCTACTATGTGATGATGTAGCCAGTAGGGCAATGACAACTTGGATGCTTAGGGACCTACAGGAAACTTCACTCCTGTGGGCAACAAAGCATCTAAAAATAACTGCACTTTATTATCTTATCTGAATTGTCATGGGTAAAACTGACTTCTCACTTAACTTTTGCATGATTATATGAGAAGTCACATATGGTGGAATAGGTATTTTTGGAGCATTTTGTCGTTTGCTAGGAGCATGATTTGCAAAAGTCGTGTGACCTGTTGGGAATCATGCTTCTACTGGGCAACAAAATTCCCCTATCTACAGTTGCTCTTAAAGTGAATTGGAGGCAACATGGGCAGTTTTGTCTGTTCCAATTAAACTACAGCATGTTTTTTCCACCTTCATGTGCTAATAGCTCAAAGCAAAGTAGAAGTTGCCGCACAGTAACATTGGTCTCCTATCAGATCATGTGTCAAGAAGAACTGTTATCTTGTTACTTGTTCATTGTTCTGATGGTAGACTGACTACACTCGCCTTTTTTACATGCTATCGTCTGCTGGGAATACATATGTGGGTTGACATAAATGTAACTTGAGCACAGTGGTAAAGAGAGACTGAAGCTTATCAGAACACAAATCACAGGAACTTAGTAATGGTTCGGTTTAAAAATTTAATTGCTAAAAATTGCCCTGCTTTCCCCTGTTCCCTGGTAGCCATTCTTAAACGTCTTCTAAATTTTTGGTGCAAACTGTCAGAAAGTATGAAAGCTGCTTTTGTCTGGCTTTACAACAGACAGAAGCTTAGCTGAGAAACAAAGACAGACACAGTTTTCATACTTTTAGGCAATGGAGCACAATGAAGGAGAAGTAATAATAGCTTAATATGTCCTCCTGATACAAACAACCACCTCCTTCTGGTCGTCACACACCAAATATATACAAGCTCCGGACCCAAAGGTTGTGACCAAACCAACTAACAGAACTGTTGTGGGTATGAAAATATGCCTACCCACCCACTCCTCATGAATACAGTACTGGTCTGTACTGGTACAGTTCTGTATTTTTATTTGAAACAAAGTTTAGAGACCTGTAACAACCCAACCATCATAAAAGGCATAAGCACCATGGCTTCAATTTGTAAATATTTAAATATTTCAAATTCTAGCATTTTACCTTGGTTCAGAAATAAATAGAAACATTTTATTTAATGACGATTACAAGTAATAATATTACCTAGGCTTGATTCCCAAGAGCACTTTATTTTTTCCAGCTACAATCAAGTGTGAAGACACAAGGCTTTTCTTACTGCTATACAGTGTATATCTATCTAATCTAATCTAATCTAATAGTTTATTTCGGAGTAACTCAACCTAACATTGTTTCCACAATGCCACCTACACACGTATACTGTGAGTCACTGCTACATTTCACCTGGTCTAAGTGATTGATTTTTGCAGCAATTTGCTGAACACAATTGTCAAAGAAGATGGCTGAGATGTTTGTAATAGGAAGTATTGTAGAAACTGGTGTCATTTGCTCATTACAAGGTAATTATTGTGTTCTTCAGGTACTACATTGGGTAAAAAAGAATATTCAGCAGTACTACTGGGATTCCAAAGGTTAGCCTGTAAGTCCTACTTAAACTCTTATTACAATTAATTAGTTAGTTTGCTTCATTATTTAAATTACGCCTAATGCCGGTTTTGGGCTCACCCTTCACTTCAGTTGGTCCGGGTGCACCAAGCCAGAGTCTCTGATGAAGTGCAGTGACACGAAACGCGTCAGACCTCATGGCGCAGAACTTAACAGTTTGTTAAAAATGTTTAATATTTAATAAAATTCAAGTTTTTTACCAACGACTTGATGATCAAGCGATTCCTTGATGTGAACCAAAGAGTGCGCTGTCCAGAAATTTTTGGTGTGTACTATATTGGGTACTTTACAAAGGATGTGGCTTTAGTTATTCCAAAGCTGTTATAAAACAGACCCTTTTATCAATATTCTGAAACCACCTCTAAAATGTGTCCTTCCTAGAACAGCAGTTGATTATAGATTTTCCCCATTTGCCCTGCATCCTGTGCATGATACCTGTTTCTCCAGAACAGAAATGTGGCCCTAGTGAACTCTTTTTAATACATTTGTATTTATTCTCACAGTGAATATGTATGTATTCCCTTCTTTTCCTGTATACAGTATTAATGCTCACAATTTTGCTTTCCTTGACATATTATAGAATAAAACTTATACATTCATGTCCATTATTATCTTATTATAATATGTTTTATTAATAGTAACTTATTTAGCTATTTATTTAAATTTCTCATTTAAAAGTCCAAGTTTAATTTTTTTCTGAATGTTATATAAGTTGAACTGAACTAAATCCAACAGTAGCGGCTTCTTCCCTTACGACTGACAGATACAATCTTTGTTTTTATCACCTAAAATATAGAACTTTCCATTAATATTTTAGAATTCATTATGATTTGTTATTGCTTTTTTCATGTATGTAAATAGTAGTCATATGCCAATAATATAAAAATAATATTTACTATTAATGATAATATAAAACAGATATGTATAAATTATAGAATATATCCATTTAGGCTATTTATTGATGTAATCACCTTAGTGATTACATCACTGGAGCTTAGTGACCTTTCTATATGTACTAGATTGCAAGAATTATTTTGATATTTGATATATTCTTCTTTCAGCAGAATAAGTGTTTTTTGTACTTATATGTTCCCATTTTTAAATACATTTTTATTTGTGGCCATTATATATTAATTTATATTCATAAAGCAAGAAAAAATAATTTAGAAAGTACTCCTATATAACTGTACATGTAAAAGGTCAGTTTTCCTCTTCTCCATGTATACTTTAGGACTTTGTTACAAACAGGAACCTGTTTTCTGTTACTGTATACATCACTCAATTTAATGTACTTAATGCTTGTTGCTGTCAGTACTTCAGACTTTGTTACATGACTAGATCAGTTAGACTATACATTAATTGGAGTAAATAAGCCCCACACTGGAATTTGCACACACATAACCATTAATCAGTGGCATTAAACATGCAACCAAAGCAGCAACTTAATACTTACTGGTATTGGTATAAAAAACTACTTTTTATTATGTATTAAATTGTTCCCTAATGAGATGGACCAAACCGTATGTGATGCATCATGCAGCATACAAGAAGTAATTTTTTAAATTTTGTTTCTAAAACTCATCTTTCAATGGAGTCTTTTATGTTAAAAGTTACTTCTTGTAAAGATTTACAGTTTTAGAAAAGTAATGTTATATTTCCACACATAGATAAATATATATAATGTATTTCCCCATGTTTGCTAAAATCAGATGATATACTGCGCAGAACAAGCTATCACATATTTATTATTAATGAAATCTAATTTTGCTATACTATCAAAGCTGTAAGAAACAGTGACAACACAGTTTTAGGTTTTACAGTTGGTTAAGAAGATCTGAAGATAATACATAAAATACATAAGAGACTAGAGATTAGACTGGATAATAAGTACATTTAAAAAAAGTTACGAAAGGAATCATTATGCTATATGTTCTTAAAATATTAGAACTTGAAATATTTGACGATATGTCCTCTTTAGCTGAAGGATGATATTACAGTAACTACAGATAAAAACAAGTAATGAACTCATAATAAACTCATAATTATAAATCTTATCATTAGTCTTATCATTAGTTTTAGCAGTTTGCTGCTTTCTAGAATAAAACAGTTAAATGGGTTATTGTTATATATATTGTTGTCATGGTACATACCTATGGCACTACCATGGACCCTTGATAGCAGTGGCATAATAAACACTGGGCTTCCCTGCAAAAAATCTTTGGAGGGGCCAGGGGAGTACCTATCTGGCACACTCTCCACCTGCCCAACCATTTGTGACCCCCCACTGGGTAGTTAATGTTTAAGCTGGGGAGGAGGGATTTTTTACAGCTATAGAGGAAGCAGACTCTGCTGTCCAGGTGCATTGTTCCCCAGGGCCCCTCAATATATCTTAAGAGTCTTATTATATATATATATATATATATATATATATATATATATATATATATGTATATATATATATATATGCACACATACATGTGTATATAGTGTATAACTATAGCCCAGTGATGTGTTTTTTAAATAAAATGAGACATGCAAAACAGAACCTCATAGCTTAATCATAGCTTAAAAGTTAGTTGCCAGCACTGAAAAGGAAAAACATGCACAATACAGAGCTTTTGCACTTCAATATGACTTTAACCTATACAAACATTTATGTAATGTGAGAATTGTGAAACTCAATTTAGAATGAATGGTTTATGAGGTATAAGTGTAGCTGGGGTTAAACTGATGTTAGAACTTGTCTACCAACAAATCATTTTATGACTGGTTTATGACTGGTTTCTGTAGAATAAAGAATTGCTATAATTAGTCTTTTTTTTAAACATTTGTTGAAGTACTTCACTGTTTGTGAATTCTCCAGCCTTTAGAGAAAGATAATGTACAAATGGAATACTGATAAAAAATTTTGAGGTATTTCTAGTTATTAAAATATTCTTCTGTAAAGCAAATTCAACACTATGGGGCACATTTACTAAACTCAAGTGAAGGATTCGAATGAAAAATACTTCAAATTCGAAGGTTTTTTTGGGGTACTTCGACCATCGAATAGGCTACTACGACCTTCAGCGACGACTTTGATTCGAACGATTCACACTAAAAATCGTTTGACTATTTGACCATTCGATAGTCGAAGTACTGTCTCTTTAAAAAAACTTTGACTACATACTTTGGCAGTTTAAACCTACCTAGGTACAATGTTAGACCTTCCCCATCACTTTTCTTTTTTTTTTTTTTGTAACTTATATTTTTATTGAAAGTTATTGCAAAAAATAAAAATACAACACATACAGCAAAAAGAAAACAAATAACAGATTATAAAGAAGGAAAAGAAGTAAAATAAAAGAAAAAAGATCGGTCACTGAGCAGAAAGAAAGAAAATAGGAAATTCCCACATGTCCTAAGAACAAAAGGGATATGAAGATTACATGTCCAATAGATTTCAGGCCAACACCACTGACCATTTACATAGTATATTTGTATGCAACAATTAACAGATGGCTATCATCTGGTCAGACAGAGACATAAAAAGAACTTCCATCACAATGACAGATATACTAAGCGGTACGCCTATATAGTCAAAGTTCCTGTCTGAGGCATAATTTAGGGTTGCAAAGCCCTACCATTAGTGCTGGAGACATTATGCAAAGTAAAGCTACTTAGCTCCCAGATAGACCAAATATTTAAATGTTGGAGGGTGGTATTTTGCAGATAGGCTATATTTGCTTCGAAGACTCTGTTAGCATTTACTCTATTGATTATTTCCTGAGTGCTTGGACAAGTAAGTCTTCCAATTAGCCGCTACTGCTATCCGTGCCACTGTCAGAATATGATTAGCCAACTTCTGGCCTGCATTTGGTATACCAATAAATGGTCTGCCCATGAGAAAGGTAGGAATTTCCAAGGGGACTTGGGTTATCAGCACCTGATCCAATATCTTCTTGACCTCTCGCCACATTGGTCGAATAATTGGGCAATCCCAGAAAATGTGAGGAAGTGTGCCTAGTTCCCCACAATGTCTCCAGCAAAAGGGTGAATGGTCAGGAAACAATTTATGTAATCTGTCAGGGGTATAATACCAAAACATCAATATCTTATAAATGTGTTCTTTCTGTCTCACACATGTAACAATTCGCCGAG
The DNA here is from genome assembly GCA_038501925.1 of Xenopus petersii. NCBI lineage: Eukaryota > Metazoa > Chordata > Amphibia > Anura > Pipidae > Xenopus > Xenopus petersii. Next base: position 79,082,638 of record CM076682.1, read on the forward strand.
CGTTTTTCCAAATTGCCGACCAGTCTGTCGCAGATAGACTATCGTGGGTTACATTATTCCATTTATGCATATAAGCATGCTGTGATAAGCCTACTTCCAAAGATTCAGTGAGAAGCTTATATATCTTAGAAACAAGCCCTTTTCGCGAAAGTCCCAGTTTAGCAAGGGTTTCAAAGGCTGTACAAACACTTGACTTTGCAGCAGTTAGGTATGGATATAGAAAGTGGCGAAGCTGAAAGTATTCAAACTGATATAGAGTGGAATGTGGTGCCAAGTCCCTTAGCTCCTGTAACGTTAAAGGGGCGTTAGAGAGCGTATTTATCAATTCACCAAGAGTGAATAAGCCCGTCTGACCCTACCGTTTGCAAAACGAGGCATGCATACCTGGGGGGAAATTAGGATTATGAAAGTAACTGACATTTAAGGGAAATTGTGAGATCAGTTCCCTTTTAAGTTTTAATTTGTCCCATATTTTCAAGTAAGCCCTTTCTGGTGGTATCTTTGACTGTGCTAGACCATATGCGAGAGTTAATTGAGACATCTGGAGAGGCCAAGTTTTCAATCAGTGCCCAAATACTGGGAGAAGATTGTTTTGACCAGGCTAACAGTTGCCTCAATTGCGCCGCCTCATAATACCCTTGCAAATGGGGAACCCCTAAGCCACCAAAATTAGTGGAAGTGATCAGGACCGACTTAGCTATTCGGTAGCTCTTTTGACCCCATACAAAAGCGTGAAACAAACCTTGTATACCTTTCAGTATTTTTGGGGGTATCGTAACTGGCAAGGTTTCGAACAGATAGAGATACTTAGGTAAAATACTAATTTTAATAGCAGCAATTCTGCCAAACCATTATATGTGACCATTTGGTAAACAGCTGTTTGGTGAGACTCATAAGGGGAGTAAAGTTGGCTGTATATAAGGATTCATATGTAGCTGTAAATTGCGTGCCCAGATAAGTAATCGAGTCCTCCTTCCATCTATAATTGAAGTTAGCCTTCAATAGCTGAAGATCCGCTAAAGGGACATTGAGAGATAGAGCTTCTGACTTTGAGAGATTCAATTTATAGCCAGAGAAAGAGCTAAAATCATTTATCAAGGCATGCAAATTAGGCAAAGACACATTCGGTCTAGTTAACGTTAGGATAACATCATCTGCAAAAAGGGCGATTTTAAATTGCACCGAATTAATTGGAACACCAGAGATATTTGGGTTCAATCTGATTGCCGCTGCTAAAGGCTCTATGCTGAGTGCATATAAGAGGGGTGAAAGAGGACAGCCCTGCCTCGTACCATTTGTTATTGGGATAGTCTTATTAGATTGGCCATAGAGCTTTAAATGGGTTGAGGGATGACTATAAAGATTTCATAGGTCTGTTAGATATGGGCCTCTCAAATTCAGATGGGAAAGTAGGGAAAATAGATATGTCCAATGTAATCTATCAAATGCCTTTTCGGCATCAAGGCTTAGGACCACTGATGGAGCACTAGTTCTATTGAGCATTTTAATGAGGTTGATAACCTGCCTAGTGTTGTCACCTGCCTGGCGGCCCAGAATAAATCCGACTTGATCCTGGTGTATCAATTTAGGGAGTAGTAGGGCTAATCTATTGGCTAGGATTTTTGAGAAGAGTTTAAGGTCCGAATTCAAAAGTGCTATGGGCCTATAATTCGTACATAGAGTATGGTTCTTCCCTTCTTTAGGTATGAGAGATAAGTATGAGGCCTGAATTGTCCTAGGTATTGGAGTTCCATGTAAAAACTGATTAAAAAGCTTCAGCAAATAAGGGGAGAGAATGTGTGAGAAAAGTTTATAATACTTGTAAGGCAGCCCATCTGGCCCTGTTGTTTTGCTACTAGGCATATTTTTTAAAGTATACTGTATGTTAGCTCTTCTAGAGTGATTTCACTATTTAATATTTCTAAGTCATCTGCTTGGAATTTGGGCAAGTTAAGGTCTTTTAGAAAGGCATTTATAGGGTCACTAGATATACCGCTTTTCATTGGAGTAGGCTGAGATAAATTATACAACTTATAGTAAAATTTGTGATACTGATCCCCAATTTGATTGGGGTCGTAAGTAAGTTGCCCAGCCTCGTTTTGGATTGCATTAATTCGAGAAGAGATCTGTTGATCCTTCAGCTTTCTTGCCAAAAGAGTGTGCTGTCTGTCACCTTTTACATAAAAAGCCTGCTTTGTCCAAAGTATGGACACTTTGGAGACTTCATCATGTTTAATTTTAGCTAAATCCTTTATAAGAGTCACTATTTGGTCAAGTAGTAGGTCAGAACCATGCAAATTATATTGTGTTTCTAAATCCCTAAGCTTTGTATGTAGGGAGAAATATGATTCCGTCCATGTCTTCCGCTTGATAGCAGATAGAGCTATAAGATGGCCCCTAACTGAGGCCTTATGGGCTTCCCACAGAACAGACAAATCCTGGACTGAGCCCTCATTAATCTGAAAATATTCCCTAAGGCTAGTCTCAGTTTGTTTAAAGGCCTCTAGGTTATGCAATATGGACTCATTCAGCCGCCAGTGAGGTTCCCTAGGTGGAGGTTTAAGTAAATCAAGGGTGAGAGCTATGGGCGCATGGTCAGACCAAGTGATTGGATATATTTCTGTAGAATATCGTATACGTAGAACCGATTGTGAAATAAGAAAGTTATCAATACGGGAATGGACCTTATATACCGGAGAATAGAAAGTGTACTGTTTGTCTTTGGGATGATTAATACGCTAAGCATCAAACATATGTGTCTGTCGTATTAGTTGTTGGTAACTACGTGAAATCAAATGGGCCTGCTTATCTGGGGAAGGGCGAGAGCGATCTGCCCTTTGAGAATATACAACATTGAAACCCCCCCCCCTAGAATGCCATAGGAAGAATCAGATTGCACAATTTTGGCAGTCATTCTTTTCAGAAAACAAATCTGATGCTTATTGGGTGAGTAGACATTCAGTAGGGTCATTGACACATTTGCATATTTACCAATCAACAATAAATAATGACCTTTAGGGTCGCTGAAAGTCTGATCAACCGTCAATGGGCAATCTTTATGGATAAGAATAGCCACCCCAGCTTTTTTAGTAGGACCTGGGGCATAGAAAGCTGTTGGGTAATACTTGGAGTAAAGCCTAGAGGTACCTGTCTTGATAAAATGCGTCTCCTGAATGAATGCAATATCAGCTTTCAGGGTCCTAATCTCTTTCAATGCCAAGTATCGTTTCATTATGCTATTGAGACCTTTCACATTAATGGATACTATCTTCGCCATGAGTTAAAACATAGAGAAAGGCTGTATCTGTCTTCAATATTGAAAACAGCAAAAATATCACGGGTTGATCAGACTTGCAGTTTGTTCCCTTTGGCTGCAACATGAGTAATATAACTAATACAGTAATAACAAGGCATTCAATAAAACCCAAAAAAGATAGGATCATAAGAAAAATTAAGCAGAGTGACCGAATAATGTCAAGTTCTCCAGAGACCTCAACAAGTGTAGTGAGAGAAAAAATAACAAAAAAGAGAAAAAATGACAAAAACACATCAGGAACTGTTGGGTACATCAAGATCAGACTCAAGAAAAAAATTTTTTTTGCAGCTTCTTACCCCTTACAAGTGGGGATTAATCAACGCGTACACAAGAGAGAAAAAACAAAATAAAAAGTTATTATATCCCAAGGATAAAGACCTGGGCCTATGTGGAGCGTTCCCAAGTACTCCACAGTGTGGGGGTCAGCAGACGAGCCCTGGCAGCGTCTCAGAGTGTGTATAGTACACAGATGGCAAAGTAAGTCGAGAGTACCCATCGTGGATTCCCATGATGTAAAGGGTAGTAAGGTAGAGTTAAACGATGTCGGTATCCAGCAAAGTAACGTAGCCTCATGTGTCTTGAGGAGAAGAGGGGCTCAGTGCAAGCCTGGGTGACATCGGATGTGAAGAACCTGACGTAGTGCTCCATTGTTGGCGTAATGGCGAAGCAGGTTTCTCAGGCAGAGCAGGGTGTTGTAGTGATACATTTTGATCAGAGTTGACGCCCAAAGCCTATAGTAATTTAGAAGCGTTGGAGGGATTCTGCAGTAGGGATGTAGCGAACCGCCGACAATGTGTTCGCGAACGCCGTTTGCGAACACCGGCAAAAAATGCGAACAGTGCGCGAACAGTTCGCGAACTTCGAACATCCGAAAATCGTTCGATTCGAACGATCGAAGGATTTTAATCGTTCGATCGAACGATTTTCGTTCGAATCGAACGATCGAAGCCATTGGATCGAATGATTTCATTCGATCCAATGGCTTCGATCGTTCGATTCGAACGAAAATCGTTCGATTTTAGCGATCGAATGGTCGAATGGTCGAACGATTTTGACGCGAACGCCTATTGGCGAACGTCGCGCGACGTTCGCGAACTTGCGGCGGACGCGAACAGTCGAAGTTCGCGCGAACTAGTTCGCCGGCGAACAGTTCGCTACATCCCTATTCTGCAGAGTATACAGTATGTATGCCCGAGCCGGTTGACCACTAACTTAAAGGAAAACTATACTCCCCAAACAATGTAGGTCTCTATTAAAAGATACTGAGTAAAACAGCTCATGTGTAAAACCCTGCTTCATGTAAATGAACCATTATCATAATAATATACTTTTTTAGTAGTATGTGCCATTTGGTAATCATAAATAGAAAATTGCCATTTTAAAAAATAAGGGCCGCCCCCCTGAGATCGTAAGATTCACTGTGCACACATAGAAACCACATGTAAGGTCACATGAGCCAATTAACAGACAGAGTTCTGCCTTTTTCTTCCTCACTTCTTCCTGTTACAGTTAGTGTTGTAGTATTTCTGGTCAGGTGATCTCTGAGGCAGCACAGATAGAGTCACGAAATGGTGGTTCAAGGCAAGAGATGTAAAAGGGCAATATTTATGTAAATATATATTTCAGTTTGGTAAGATTCTTTAATATGTCATTCAATTTGATATAAACTATCTGTTGCTTAAGTATTCATTTTGGGGGTATAGTTTTCCTTTAAAGGGATATCCCCATCTGTATGGGATATTGTGTTCCCGTAGTTTCTGCGTAATAAAGTGAAGGCCTCTCCTTTTCGCAAGCGTGATAGGGGAAAGATCTGCGAATATCTGTAGGTTATGGTTGCGGAATGCTATCATCTTAAGTGATCTAGTCTTAGTAAGAAGAGCTTCCTTACTCTGATAATAATGAAAGCAGATAACAATATCTCTTGGCGGCTTGGCGGTAGGTGGTTTTGGGCCTAATGAGCGATGGGCCCTGTCCAAAATCCAGTGTTCTTTCTTTTTGTCTGGGCAGAGGGTTGCAAACAATTCTTGCAGATATTGTGGGATTTCAGCTGTAGTCACGTCCTCAGGGACTCCTCTTACCCTCAAATTTTGCCTGCGGGACCTGTTTTCCAGGTCTTCACACATATCTCTTAGGCGTGTCACCTCCTCCTTAAGAGAAGCACTATTGTCCTCCATGTCTGTTATTTTTGAGACAATAGCATCAGAACATGTCTCCAGCTTATCAGTACGGTCCCCCAAATCTGTTAAATCTCTCTGCAACTCCCTTATGGCAATGGCTACCGCATTAGAGACAGATTGCGTAATAGTTGTGACCAGGGATGCCTGTAGCTGGGTGAGTTGCGCACTTAAAATATGGGCAGTCACTGGCGTCTTCAGGTATGGAGTCTGGGCCATTTATCTGCGATGCGGGAGAGGACAGAGAAGATGCAGGGGATTTTGCGCTACTCACCGAATGGTTAGGTGAGGAAGCGGGACGAGAAGGAGAGGGTAGAGCCGGAGCTGCGTCGTCATCAGCGCCATCTTGGAAAGAGACGCACTTGTCTCGGCCTGAGGATATATACAAGTACGGAGATAGTGTGACTCGCTGGTTTTGCAGCTTCTTTTTCCCCATTATTCAACAGTCTAGTAGGATCGCCCAGCCTTGATAAAAATGCAGAGTTGTAGTTAAAATCCGGGTCACGGGGAATCCACCTCACGGAGCTCTCAGACTTTGCGTGCGATCACTGCCATAGCTTGGCCACGCCCCCTCCCCATCACTTTTCTAAGCTTTTTTTGATTGAAGAAAAATCCTTTGATCGATCGATTATATATATATAGTAATAGGAAATTAGTTGCCATGAAATTGTTTTTGGTAGGTGTTGCTGAATACAAACTTAGAATTAATTAAGGGGCACATTTGCTTAGCTCAAGTGAATGAATAGAATAAAAAAATACTTCGAATTTCGAATGACCATCGAATTGGCTACTTTGACCTTCGACTACGACTTCGACTATTCGATAGTCTAAGTACTGTCTCTATAAAAAATACTTCGACCCCCTACTTCGCCAACTAAAACCTAACGAATATCGGTAAATCATTTGACTTTGATATTCGAAATCGAAGGATTTAACTTCCATAGTCCAATATCGAGGGTTAATTAACCCTCGATATTCGACCCTAAGTAAATGTGCCCCTTCTTATTAATCACTGGTTGGAATCAAGTGAAATAAGAGTTTTGTTTTGTCAATTCTGCAATAGTTTTGTTTTGTCAAAAACTATAATACTTGGCAAGAGCTTTATTTTGGATTTTTTGAAGGATAGCATGTGAGAGGCAGAAAAAAATGCAAGTGAGATAATTAACACAATAATCTTATTCTAGCTTATTTTACTCAATTCTGACCCTCAATTAAAAATGAACCAGTCTTATACTTTAATGCTCCTTTACAGCATAAGCACTTGTACTGATTGAACAAGTGCGAAGTAAGAACACCTGCTGCGCTGCTCCTTCCTCTCCTGTGTACAGTGCCTCTATGGTGCATGCGCCGGTGCTCTTCCTGGGTTATGCGCCAGCGTGATGACATCAAAGTATTTAAAGGGTCTTTAGCAATTACACATTGCCTGTTAGGTTCTATTTTGTAAAGTTCCTAGGTGCCTTGACTTAGTGTATTCTATCTGATACTCTGTGTATTGACCATTGCTTTGCCTGACTACTCCGATATCTCCAATCCTGACCTTTGCCTGTCCATTGACTATTCTACATCCTCATATCCTGATTCCGGCTTGTCTGACGATTCTCTGCTTGTGCTGGCCGGCCTGCCTGTTCCTGGTGGTGTTCTTCCTTCCAGTATCCCGGTGAGACGATCGTGCCCCTTTGTTCGTCCAGAGCCGTTAGCTTTGCTCCTCTGTAAATTAAGACCTGGCGGCATCCGATTAACCGAGGGCTCCTCCCGAGGTGAAAGGCAGCGGTTAGAGGCAGAAGTGAGAGCCGAGACCAGGGAGCTTAGCTTGGGTTCTGGATATAGGGGCCGAACGTGACACATGTACCTTGTTCTTTCCTTTTTGTTTTCACAATCTGTTTACTTTGGCGTGCCCATGATTGTCTAATAGCACTCTATTATAGAGATAGATTTTAGGTGATTTTTACTGTTGACTTACATGTCATCCATCACATATTAGAACAGTTAGCCAAAGTTTAATTATTAACATGTATTTATATAGCGCCAACATATTGCGTAGCACTGTATAGGTGATGAAGGCATGCTCAAAGAACATTCTACATTTCTAAAGGGATGGTTCAAATTTTTGACCTTTATTTCCCTTTATTGCACATTGTAAGCCAACCACTCATGAGTGGTATTGATACTGTGGCATTACTTTGTCCATTAACCTTTAGCTCACAGTCCTACATTTCAGCACATACTGTTTGATTAGTTTTCAATCTATACAGGAAGAATAATAAGCAGGGTAAATGACAATGGGCAGTGATTACACATACACTTTGACAAGCTATAGCCATTTTCCACTTTTTAATTTTTTGGTTGTTTTTCTAATTTGAGTTAAAAGCTATGTTTTAAAGGAGAAGGAAAGCTACTGATTTTATTCCCAATAGATTAGCCATTACAGTGCAAACTAGAACACTATAATTATAAGCAGAATGCTTTACCATACCTGAGTAAAGCTATCTCTGTCTGTTTGTTTAAGCCAGCGGCTGTCATATTAACTTTGGGTGATGGTAACTTCACTCTCCTCCTGCCTTGTGTCTCTGGCTTGATGGTCTCTGCTCAGCAAGGAGGAGTGGAGTTGGGGGAGAGTGGAGGATGGTGAGCAGGCCCCTGTCTGGGACTGAGAAGGTTGAACTGAGAGAAGGAAATCTGATGCATGTGTAAACAATAAAAGCAAAGGAATGCACTGTTTATAGTCATGTTGCTGGGTGTATTTATTTTTCTGATAAAGCTTATACAGTTTTAATCTTCACGTCTCCTTTAATTTAAGTTTTCGAGGTCACTAACTGGGGATTTAAAGTGCTGTTACACCAGCTCTTTCTTGTTTCAGAATTGTTTAAATCCTACTATTTCTAGTACTTGTTTGTTATTGGGACCACCTAATTTGCAAATATGATGTTTCTCCATCTTCACTGAGGTAAAGGTGGAAGTCTAGGAAAACAAATGAATAGTGTTAATTCAATATAGCCAGGTTGATCTCAAAGTTAATGTTGTCCTTTGCCCAACTTTGTTGTTCCCTGAGGGCAAAGAAAGTGTCTGAATAATGTATTTGGGCATGTCTAACAAAACTTATGTTGTATAACTCACTCAGATACTTAATCATATGCCTATAATTAAGTATCCGAGTGATATGAAATGCGTAAGGCTGTATCTTTGTGTACTGGAATAAACTACTTATGATTTGACAAGTCTGCCTGGAAGATTGGTCTTTGCAAGTGCCTGCTCTTCTTCTTTATAAAGTGGTCTGCTCCCTAAGCTGAGGGGTTAAGGCAGTGCACCTGGACCTCTTCTCACAACTGGTGAGTTTTATTGAAACCTGAGAACTTTCTACTTATATATTACTACTATCAACAAGTGTGTATTGTTTATATTACAATCTATAGATCAACAACACTTAAAGCTCACTAGTTTGCCTTCCAGCCAGTGAATTAACAGAATAAATAAAGTACCACACTTACTGGGACGTAATAAAAAAAGTTTTATTACAAAAAAGGATGTATTAAGTCCTAGAGAGTGCGGTACTCTGTTTCTTTATTTATTCTATTTGACCAGTACATATATACTCACACACACAAATACAAGACTCCTCTGCACTCAACCCATTATCAATATATTTAAGACAGAGACATTTTGTGCATACTGCCTTACCCTTTAAACAAAACAAGGATTGTTTGTCCATATATTGCAATATATTTAAGCTGGCCAACTACGTCAAAGTCATCCCATATCCGGCCAGTCCTATGCTCAATTATCATCGGATTTTATTGCTTCATTATACATTTTACAAAGGGACTAAGTTTTGCCTGCAACTTACTAGCTGCTTTCAAAGTAAAACTCCCAAACTTGGCTGCCCTTTTATTAGACACCAGTGGGATCACCTGACTATAGTTGGGAAGGAGCTACAACATGGAGCTGATCACTGCTCCTGTATAACTATAACAAACAAGGGAAAGTTGTGCTCACCACAAATTTTTAAAACCATTAGGCGGCGGTTGCAATGAGGCTGTGACCACAAAATACATATAGACAAATACAAGAGTCCTCTGCACTCAACCCATTATCAATATATTTAAGACCGAGACATTTTGTGCATACCGCTACTAAAAAAAATAGTTACCCTTTAAACAAAACAGGGATTGTTTGTCCATATATTGCTATATAACAATCCCTGTTTTGTTTAAAGGGTAAGGCATTTTTCAGTAGCAGTATCCACAAAATGTCTCTGTCTTAAATATATTGATAATGGGTTGAGTGCAGAGGACTCTTGTATTTGTCTATATGTATTTTGTGGTCACAGCCTCATTGCAGCCCCACCTAATGGTTTTAAAAATGATTGGTGAGCACAACTTTCCCTTGTTTGTTTCAATCAGTGGTGTTTTATTTAAATGAAGAGAGACTTGGGGGCCGATTCACGAAGGGTCGAATATCGAGGGTTAATTAACCCTCGATATTCAACTGGGAACTAAAATCGTACGACTTCGAATATCGAAGTCGAACGATTTTGCGCAAATCCTGCGATCGATCGATCGAAGGATTATTCATTCGATCGAACGATTAAATCCTTCGAATCGAACGATTCGATGGATTTTAATTCAATGATCGAAGGAAAATCCTTCGATCAAAAAATCACAGGCAAGCCTATGGGGACCTTCCCCATAGGCTAACATTGACTTCGGTAGCTTTTAGCTGCCGAAGTAGGGGGTCGAAGTTTTTCTTAAAGGGACAGTACTTCGACTATCGAATGGTGAAATAGTCGAACGATTTTTAATTCGAATCATTCGAATTCGATCGAATTCGATCTAATTTAACCAATTCGATGGTCGAAGTACCCAAAAAATACTTCGAAATTCGAATTTTTTTTTATTCGAACCCTTCACCCGAATTTCATGAATCGGCCCCTTGACGTTTCGGTCAGCAATCTGACTTTTTTATCAAAGTGTTTTATATATATATATATATATATATATATATATATATATATATATATATATATATATATATATATATATATATATATATATATATATATATATATATATATATATATATACAGATGAAGCCACTTGGATTTGTGAGTTAAATGCGTCATGACTCAGGGGTAATTGAAGAAACTGTGTTATCTTAAGTCATCTTAACTCATTTAATGCATTTATCCTTTTCATTAGCATACCAAAGCTCCATTGTTCACAATGGTGAATGCTTTAATTAGATGGGATGTTGTGACGCAGTTTTCTGTGTTAAATGAGATAAATGGGATATCTGTGTTTAGTTATTCTGTGTCAAACAGACAAACCAAAGTGGCTGCATCTGTATATATATACACATAGCGATGAAGAAGATAAGCACTCCAATGTTACTGATCAATGTTACTGATGGTATGCACAGTGGAATAAATCATTGTTGATCAGTAACATTGGAGTGCTTATCTTCTTCATCGTTATTTATCATATTTTGATATAGCACCCACTTGGACAAGTCAGAGTGCGGATACACACACATATATATATATATTGATCCTTAGGTGTTTGGTTGTGTTGTGGGAGGGATGCAATGTATATGGTAGTTTTAAAGAATTTCCCAGTATTGAGATCGCTATATCATTGCCTTCTGTCAGTCCACTGCATGCTCCTTACTAACTCCTAGGGTGAGTCAGAAGTCACCCCACTATCCACTATCCCTTCCAACTGTAAGACAGGTCTGTATAAGGCAGTATTTTCGATGTATGGTTTCAGTTTATATTACATTGGTCTTAGATTCAAATCAGCGAATAAGCATAATTTTATGGGTGATACAATTCAAGGAGAAAAAACATTTCTCTTAAAACATTTCCACTTTTCCCCCATAGACTTCAATAGAGTTGTGATTAACAGTGAGGGAAGCTTTTTTTGAATTGCATCTAGCTCTATGGGACAAACTGGAACTAAATAAGGAGATACGCTTTTCTCACCTAATGGTATCTGGGAAATTGTATGTTTGTATTACTAATACATGGCATTCATTTTGAATAACCCAAATGCATGTTTCCTTATACACATAGCTGCTCATTAACATATATATTATGGATTTTGCAGTGTTTAGATTCTTCCAAGAGCTTGGTAAGATTATCTTCTTCTTCCCTACAATTTATTTGACAAACATTTTTTTTGTATATAGCTTGTATAAAAATAAGAGATGAGTATTTCAAAGGAGATGTGGAAAATATACTTCTTCATATAACTGTGTATACAAGTCTTGAAGGGATTCTGTCATGATTTTAATGGTGTAGTTTTTATTAATAAATTACACTGTGTAATGAAGTAATTTATACTACCATTAACAATTTTATTCTTGAACCAATAAATGTATATTTCTTAGTTATCATATTGGTGTGTAGACAGCCATCACAGGTCATTGAGCCTGATCTTCTGCTTTCAGAAAGAGCCAGCACTTCACAATGGAACTGCTTTCAGATAAGCTATGATTTCTCTCACTCGATGTAACCAGACTTGGATTTTTACTACTGAGTGCTGATTTCATATCTACCAATAGGTAGGGCATGGGAACATTTTTATCAATACAGGTGTCGAGAAAGTAAGGATGAGCAAAATATTTCCTTGAAAATGTTCTAATGTATAGTAAAAAAAAAAAAATGTTGCATGGCATGGCATGAAAAAAATGCCCCTTGACTTCAACATTTATCAATGGGTGAAGGTGAAAGTTCACCCTTTGATAAATATGCCTTTAAAAATCCCATTGAAATGAATGGAGAGTGGCGGAATTTCACTCTAGTGGACTGTGGCGACCTCTACCTTAACTCTTTGATAAATAAACCCCCAAGTTTTTGCCCACCGATGCTTATTACATTGTTGAAGAAATCACTTCTACAATTATTTTATCAGAACCTGTGTGAACCTGGGACATTCGCCTGAAAAGGGAAAGTACAGTATGTGGAGAGCTAACACAATGTCATGATCCACTTTCGCCAAACACCTGTGTTTTATCACATACAAAAAATGCAATCATTAGCTGCACTACAATGCCAAGTAAACCTGCAGCAAGCTTCTGTAATATAGACAAATTTGAGCATTGCAGCTCTATGAAGGATTATTTTGCTAAATGTTTAATGCAGGTCATGACATTTATAATATTAGATTGTCCTTTTACATAAATTGCTCTATGTAGAGTACTCATATGGGATTGTGGCTTGCACTCTAAAAAGATTGGAAATGGCATTGTGATATTTATTATTCCTCTTCCTCTGATATTATATCTGTATATTCCATTCAAACAGCATGTATAGTATTGTGCGTGCTGTGACTGCCTTTTAAGATGTGTCTGGCACTATCCCCCACAGGTTATGTCAGAGCTCTTGTCATGTAAAGATTAAACATGTCAGCAAAGCATTTTCTGTCTCTTTTTATTTTTCTCTTAACAGAACAGAACCAGAGGGTATTCAGTTTCAGTAGGGTTTACGAAAAAAATCAGTACAAATTATCATAATGCATTTGGTTTAAATCATGAAAAACTAAACTGGAGATAAAAGAACATGTTTTTCCCTGTTCCTTGAGCTTTATAAAACATCTCTTGGAAACAAAACTCTAGAGGAAATAGAAACTATTTTACTAAAGCATTTTTGTTGAATTCCAAAAAAGGTATTAAAGTGTTTCTATGTCTTTTCATTTATAGAAATCATTTCCTATGGCAGTTCGAACTTGTTTAGGACCATTTGCATGTCTTCAGGGTCAGTGTAATTAATCAGCAAAGGAAAGACTGTCCACTTTGCTGTATAAAAATACAGGTTTAAGCATGGAATGTGCTGATGCAACAAGCAACAACAACATAAATATAAACTATAAACTGAGCCTGCAGCAAATAAAATAATTCCTACTTGATCAGCAAATTTGTCTGATTGATCCTAAATAGTAAATACTTTCTGGCTATTGGTGAACCTTAACGTTGATTAAAATGTTATGTCCTTTTTTCCTTTCAAAGGAATTTGATAAAGTATTTTTGGAAATTTTAAATTTTCTAATATTATTGCTGTATAAAAATTTTAATTTTTTCTCCAAGCACTGCCTTATTTAAGAAAAAAGTTTTTCCACGGGACAAAACACATCTCATTGTTCTGTATATTTTCAATAAGGCTGAAAAACTCAAAACATTTTAATAAACTGGGGAGATAAAGTTGTTAGAGACAATTCCCATCTATAGAAACTAACCATCTGTTACTTGCCAAGTTTTTTGTTGACTTCTCATGGGGTCTTTCTTAAATGAATCTTGACTCTTTGAGGTTTCACTTAAAACCCATGCATATTTTCATGTTTTTCACCACATTCTCTTACATTGGAAATTGCCAAGTCAATTCACAACAGTTTAATGGAAAATGTGTGAAAGTTTATTCTACTTATGGTCTGAAAGATTTCAGGGATTTTTTTAATACATTTTTAAGAAGGGTACTGCAAACCTGGTACAATTTTTCTAATGGTATAAATTATAATTTTAGCTTAGCAGACACTTAAATGTGAAAATTCCTGTGGAAAATATAAAAATGCTCTACCATCCATATATTCTAGTCAAAACCTTGACTTCTATTCACTTGAGAATGAAACTTTTGAAAACCATGGTGCAAAAGAACCTTCCAAGTAATCTTAACTGTCTAGAGCCAATTTTCAGGAATAATTGGCCAAAATCACTCCCAACTATGTGCAAATCTGGTAAATACTAGCCCAAACCTCCTATGGAAGTCAACATTGTGGCATGTGAGAAAGTAATATACAAATACAAAATTAAGAAAAAGTACATTTAAGGGGCAGATGTATCAAGGGTCGAATATCGAGGGTTAATTAACCCTCAATATTCGACTGCCGAATTAAAATCCTTCAACTTCGAATATCGAAGTCAAAGGATTTTGCGCAATTCGGTCTTTCGTACGATCGAAGGAAACAAACAATTCGAAGGATTTTAATCCATCGATCGAAGGATTATCCTTCTATCATAAAATTGTTAGCAAGCCTATGGGGACCTTCCCCATAGGCTAACATTGGCCTCGGTAGGTTTTAGGTGGCGAACTAGGGGGTCGAAGAAATTTTTAAAGAGACAGTACTTTGACTATCGAATAGTCGAATATTCAAACGATTTTTAGTTCGCATCGTTCGATTCGAAGTCGACAGTCGTAGTCGAAGGTCGAAGTAGCCAATTTGATGGTCAAAGTAGCCAAAAAAAACAATCGAAATTCAAATTATTTTTCCTCTATTCCTTCACTCGAACTTATTGAATGGGCCCCTAAATGTTGTTATCATCATATGATAAAATTAAAGAAACCAGTAAAGAATGTACACATTGTATCTAAATAATTTAAAGACAAAATAAAAAAAACTATACAAGGATTTTCTACTAGCTGCAGAATTTAGGAGAGACTAAATATGGTATAAAAAATAGATTTTCAGCAGAAATTCTTATGAGCCTATTTAGCAAAGGTTAAAGTCTCTTTTTTACCGCATACAATAAATGCTTTGCTTTGTATTGCAGACAATAAACCTTTATTATAATAATCAAAATTGTGTTAATTACTGTAAGTAGTCAAAGTAACTGAATGTTTTAAAAATATATTCTTGACAATAGTTATAGTTATCAATCATATAAAGCTTTCTGCCTCTATGACATAATAATTTCTTTTCATTTCTCCTCGCTCCTCCTCTCATATAGCCTATGCTTAGGCACATGCATCATGTTAAAGCTTGTCTTTGATGTGATTGTATCATGAAGAAACATGGTTTAAATAATTTATGTAGTATCTGTTATGTTTATTGTGCTTGATTAACATAACAGAAAAGTATTTGGAATAATTTATTAGGATAACAAGGGTCCTTTAAGTTCAGTTTAAGGGGACAGTTTTTATTACTGTTAGTTGATAACATAAGAAGTTAAATGTATTTTTACTGACACACTGATAAACTTTTTCTAAAACGATTTTACCAGCTTCCAACATTGTCAATTAATAATTTTCAGTGGAGCAGTAAAACTTTGTAATATTTGTTTTTTTAGAGAAAATGTGTCAACCTTTTACTATTTCATTTTGGCTTGGACAAGTAAGGTTGTGGGGCTAGGCCTACACCCTCCAAGAAGCCTTGCAATGTCTCCTTACAATGAACTGTTTCATCATTTTGCTGTTATCTTACATACAGAGATAATTGTGTAATTAACCCTTTTAAGTGCCAGCAAAATTCCACATTTCATTTCCATTTTTCAAACATTTTGTGATCTCTCATTTTATGGGGCATTTCCTGGGGGGGGGGGGAATTTTAGTTTTCCTAGGAAAACTATACATTGTTTTTCTAAATCTGCTAAATATGAGTTTTTGTGTATTTCCACTTCTGCAACAAGATCTAGGGGCACCTTTACTAAGGGTCGAATATCGAGGGTTAATAAACCCTTGAATTAGACCCTTGAATTTAAATCCTTACAATTCAAAGGATTTAGCGCAAATCCTATGATCGATCGAAGTAAAGAACGATAAAATCCTTCGAATCATACAATTCAAATGTTTTTAAGCGACAAATCACTTAAAAAAAGGATTTTTCTTCGATCAAAAAAAGCTTAGATGGGGAAGGTCCCCATAGGCTAACATTGTACCTCGGTATGTTTGAACTACCGAAGTATGTAGTCAAAGTTTTTTTTAAAGAGACAGTACTTCGACTATCGAATGGTCAAATAGTCTAACGATTTTTAGTTTGAATCGTTTGAATCAAAGTCAAAGTCTAAGTCAAAGGTCATAGTAGCCTATTCTATGGTCGAAGAACCCCAAAAAATACTTTGAAATCAGAAGTTTTTTTCATTTGAATCCTTCACTCGAGCTTAGTAAACGTGCCCCTCAGAGTTACATACAAATAAAATTTGTAAACATTTTTCAAATTATAGGGATTTATACCACAAAAATACTGGATTTTATGCACAGAAATCAACTGCCTTGTAAAGCCTCACGTGTCTTGAATGTGCCTCTACCAGATATGTATAGTTTTATAAAGATTGCTGACTTCTATAGCTCAAACACTCCCAATAGTAAATTACTCAGTTTCAAAGCACCACAGTAAAAAATGGCATCCTTTTGATTCAAAAGCCAATAAATCCTGGAACAGTAGGTTTACCCCAGAAAACCATAGATTCTGTCAAATCCAAAATGGGTAACCATGTCTTTCTACTCCTAATTACCAAACAACAAAGCTTTTCTGAACTTAGTGGGGTGTCTATAAACATTTCTGAAAATTCAGAAAATCACATCAAAATTTTCACTTTACAAGTTTGTACCTCCCACATTGTTTACAAAGAAAATACATCCTAAATTTGAATGCCAGTGGTCTCCTGAATAGTTGTATTCCCATTGTGTATAGGATTAACAACGTATCTGGCAGGTAAAAACCCCAAAATGAAGCTAACCCACACAAATTGGAAAGTTCACATTAAGATGAATCCAAAATAGGTAAACATGTCTTTCTACTTCAAACAAGTCGCAATGCTTTCCGGAATTTTTTGGTTTTGATGAAATACTGAAAATTGCCTCAAAGCTTCCACTTTGTAGCATCTTATCTCCCTCATAGCATTAGGTAGCAAGAGAAAATATCCTAAATATGAATGCTACAGGTCCATAGGATTGCCAAACTATCTGGCGATTAGAGACCCCAAAATTAAGTAGGTGTGTACAAATTTGAATAATCAACACATTCACTTCATTTGCAGGGTGAAAACACAAAAAGATACATTGACCCGAAAACGCTATATCATTTTTGAAAAGTACATATTCAGCTGAATCCTAAATGACTAACCATGTCTGTCTACTCCAAAGCTTTTCCAAAATAGTAGATTTTGATTAAATACCTGAAAATCACCTCAAATCTTTCACTTTCTAGCCAATATTCATATATTTACCAAATAATCTGGCATACAGGGATCCCTAAATGAAAATATAAATGTTCATGGCTGACACTCTGGTTGCTGCAATATAAGCATACATGTAAGCATTACAGTGTGAAGTTTGGGGGGATCACAGCGGGATTGTTAGCATAAATGCAGGCCACTCCAAGGTGAAAAGAAAAACAGTCCTTTTATTTTTAACACAAAGAGCTTCCAGCAGCAGTCAAAATGCAACAGAAAGAAAAACAGCTTCATTCAGCAATATAAAGTCCAGCAATAAACAAAATAGTTACTTCAGCATTTTTTAAGTTTCTAGTACCCCAAGGTACTATCCAGGCTTGGTCTGTGGGGAAAACACCTCTGATATTCTGGTTGCTGCAATGTAAGCACATGGTATGGGGCCGATCCACTAACTTCGAGTGAAGGATTTGAAGTAAAAAAAACCTCAACCATCGAATGGGCTACTACGACCTTTGACTACGACTACGACTTTGAATCGAACTATTCGAACTAAAAATCATTCGACCATTCGATAGTCGAAGTACTGTCTCTTTAAGAAAAAACTTCAACCCCCTAGTTCGCCATCTAAAAGCTACCGAACTCAATGGTAGCCTATGGGGAAGGTCCCCATAGGCTTGGCTAACCTTTTTTGATCGGAGGATATTCCTTCGATCGTTGGATTAAAATCCTTCGAATCATTCGATTCTAAAGATTTTATCGTTCGATCGAAGGAATAATCCTTTGATCGTTCGATCGCACTATTTGCGCTAAAATCCTTCAACTTCGATATTCGAAGACGAAGGATTTTAATTCCCAGTCGAATATCGAGGGTTAATTAACCCTCGATTTTTTACCCTTTGTGAATCGGCCCCTAAGTGTATAATGTGCCATAAGAACCCCTATTAGTGTGTACAAAATGGGCACAAAGGATGCATTTACCCTATTGTAAGCCTCACATTTCTAAATGTACCACTGTAAAACTTCCTAAATATGAATGCCAGGATTCTACTGAATACTTTGAAACCAAATATGGACAGATTTACCAAATTATGTGGTGTACAAAAGCACCCAAATTAAAATTCTGCATATGAATTTTCATGTCTGACACTATGGCTGCTGCAATTTACAATATGCACCCGGTATGTGTATTATGCAATAAGATGCCCTTTCCGTAAAGAGACCCTAGAAAACCATACATTTTCAGAAAGAACAAAATCTGGCAAATCGAACATGGGTAAATACACTTTTCTACTGCAAACTACCAAACTACAAAACTACCAAACTGCAAAGCTATGCTAATCATAGCAACATTTCTGATGTCACAAAGCTTACATTTTCCCCCATTATATGTCCCACATTTCATAATGCACCAACAAAAATATCCTGAATATGAACGCCAAGGATCTACTGAACAGTTTGATGGCCAATATGCATATATTTACAAAACTAAGTGGTATACAGAGGCACCCTAATGGATATATAGCAGATACAAATTAATTGGCAAAAACAAGTAACAAAGAACAATGCAGAATGCAAAAAAAATCACTAAAATCCAAGAAAACCACTAAAATCAATCCTCTTTTATCCCATTAGCATAATCAACAGTCATAATCACACAGTATGAGTATTTTAGCTTGGTCAAATAGGTTTTATGGACAGAAACAAGAAAACAAGACCAACATAGAGTTGAGAATCAAATAAAATGGCTAAAATGCACCAAAATCACCAAATTGTAATATAATCACCAAAATAATAAAAAAAAAACATATTGCACAGTGCGTTTAGTGAATACACTATTCTCAATGGCAATAAAAGTTTTTTTCAAGCAAAAAAAACAGGGCATAGTGACATAGTTATATAGTTAGGTCGGGTTGAAAAAAAACATCAAGTTTAACCCCTTCAAAATGAAACCCAGCAGCTATACATAGGCACACTGACCCCTCCATACACTCACATAAACTATATATACTCATACACTAACTATAGATTTTAGTATTACAATAGCCTTTGATATTATGTTTGTCCAAGAAATCATCCAAGCCACTCTTAAAGGCATTAACAGAATCGGTCATCACAACTTCATCCGGAAGTGTATTCCACAACCCAGTGGTGTAACTACCGGGGGAGCAGGGGGTGCAATTGGGCCAGGGCCCGCACCCCCGCAAGGCCCCCGGCAGTCACGCACCCACTGTAGCGGCTGCAGCGCCGCACGGAAGAGGGTGGGGCCCGGCTGCACGGCCCACACCAGGGCCCGCCCCCACCTAGTTCTGTCTCTCTGCCCTCACTGCGAAGAACCACCAGCACTGCTTGCAATGGAAGTTCTTTTTTTCTAGTCTGGAGGGATGGCTTCTGTTGTGGTGATCCTCTTTATGGGTAAAAAAGAACCCCTGCTATTTGTCTGTAATTTCCTCTAATATACTTGTAAATTGTATTCATGTCCCCTCTCAAGCATCTTTTTTCAAAAGAAAACAATGCCAACCTTGTCAGTCTACCCTCATAATTTAAGTCTTCGATCCCTCTAACATGCATCCTGCATGGGACCTATAGTTCTGCACAGTTTAGTAATATCAGCAAAAATAGTACAATGCCCACCTCCAGGTCATTAATAAACAAGTTGAAAAGCAAAGGACCAAGTACAGAGCCCTGCTGTACTCCACTAACAACACTGGTCTAATAAGAAAATGTTCCATTTTCCACCACTTTTTATAATATATTGTTAAGCCAGTTCTCTATCCAGGTACAAATACTATGTTCTAGGCCAACATTCCTTCATTTAACCAGTAACCCTTCTTGTGGCACTGTGTCAAATGCTTTAGTAAAGTCTCAGTAGATAGCATCCACTGCCTTCCCAGAATCTAGGTCCCTGCTCGCCTTCTCATAAAAGAAAATTAAATTAGTCTGGCAAGATCTATTACGCATAAAACCATGTTGGTACACACCCATAGTATTATGATTTGCAATGAAGTCCAGGATCCTTTCCCTTTATACCCTTTTCTACCACTGATAACTACAGTAACTGGCCTATAGTTTTGAGGCTGAGAAAGGGATCCCTTTTTGAATAATGTCACTACATTAGCAATACACCAGTCTCTCTGCACCTTGCCAGACCTCAATTAACCCTGAAAAATTAATAAAGCGATTTGGCTATCATAGAGCTATGCTCTCTAAGTACCATTGGATGAATACCATCCGGTCCTGGACCTTTGTTTATCTTAACATGTTCTAGTCTCTTTTGAATTTCCTCATGCATGAACTATGCATCATTATTTCTATTACTAGGATTGGGACTATTAACTGGTTCTTTATTTGTGTAGACAGACGATAAATAACAGTGCAGAATCTCAGCTTTTTTCCGTTCGCATCAACCAGCTGACCCCCTCTGATATTTAGGGTCCCATCCCTTCCTGCTTTCTTTTTTCTACTATTTACATATTCAAAAAATAATTTTGGATTCTTTTTACTGCTTGCCGCAATACCCTTTTCATATTGATTTTAGCTTGTCTTTTTTGCATGAAATGTTGGCCTTCTTGTACCTGCCGTTTCAGCTGTCCCAGCTAACTTGAAAGTCTTAAAAAGTCTTTCATACCCACCTCAACACCAACACTTCTATTGAACCACAACGGTTTTGTTTTGCAACAACACTCCTTGCTTACAAAGGCAAAATACTGACATGTATATTTCTTAAGCAGCATTTTAAAAATGGACCATTATTGTTCTATTTAACCCTGTGAAAAGTATTTCCCACTTAATAGGTTGTCCAGATGGCGTTATATTGTCAAAGTTTGCATATATAAAACTTAGTTTTAGTTGCTCCCTTATAGAGTTTCTGCAACATACTCACAAAGGAGACCATGGTATGATCACTATTCTCTAAATGCTCACCCATACAAATGGCAGAGATACATTCTATTTTATTAGTTATTACAAGATCCAAAAGAGACTGATTCCTAGTTTATAAAAATTCACAAAAAGCGTGCATACAGTATGTGTGTGTACACTTGGCAAATTACATGCTGTGTGTGCTTGAGTGATCCTCCAAAAATATATGTGAGTTTGTGTAAGTGTAAATAGATGTGTGTATATGTGTAAAAACTATGTTTCTGTGAGTGTTACACTAACCTGGGGTAGGAGGTGCAGATCCATCTGAAGGGCTGGAGGGGTCCTAGGAAGAAGAAGAGACCACTGTGTTTACAGGATCTGGTGGGGTCAGTCCAGAAGTGAGTGCAGCAGTAGGACACATAGTTTTCACATGCCTGCTGCAGCCTTGGGCCCCTGAGTGATTGAGCCCTAGGGGCCACCCATTCCACTGCTCTGCTCATTGCCTAGGGGCAGGAGAAGAGCAGGGATGGGGCAAGCTTTACAAACCACTCCTCAGCTCCCCAATCTGTGATCTGTGGCACTCAAGTCCTTTTATCCACAGATCATATATTCTATGATCTACGAAACTTAAAAGGTTAAACAAAAGACAAGATTCTGTTGTTTAGGTGCTCTGTGATGTAAGAGGAGGTTTATGAAGAGTTGAAGACTAAAGTAAAGAGCATGGAACCAAACTTGCACAATAGTGGTGGAGGATTCTGCATTTTAATGGAGCTGTTGGACCTGGAAAACTGGGAAGAATATTTATCAGGCAATTTTACTTCTCCTATGTTGCTGGATCAATCCTCATCAAGCTTTAACCCTTGATAATATGTTTAACTATGCTATGGTTTGTAGTCCAGGAGCAATGGAATGTGACTGACCAACAGTGTTCAGATACCAATGAACACAAATTACAGAAAATTTGAAAAGCAATAGATACTAGCATTCATTCTTGTAAATTCCATACCATTGATACCATTGATTGATACCATTGATATTCACTGTACCATCAAAGACAGGTAAGCTCAGAGCACATACTTTACAAGCATACATTCATCAGTTCATAAAGTGAAAACAGATAAAAACAAAACGAAATACAAAAGTGATCTTGGCCATCAAGCTGCCCTTGCACTACTTCTCATGGTCAGTTGAGTATGATGATTCATGATCATTCATTTCACAGATGGAAATAGTAACTGAAATCAATACAACTGTTACTGCACAGCAGCAAATGGTAAATTGCAGATGCTCTGAGTCAATGACTGTATATCAAACTATTGTGTACATCCACCTTCTTTCACATTTGCATATATCTGCAATCATTCTAATTAAAACACCTCAATTTCACAAGAGCTCGCAGAAATGTAAAGTTTCACTTTTTTTTACTCAAACATTATTCAAATACTGTTTTATTCATATCAATATTATGCATTTTATAGGGTACATCTAGCTTTCCTAATACTGATACTTTTGCACTCTCCAGTTCTCCTTAGTAGGCATTTCAAATACAATTATAGATGGAAAAAGATTTTCAAATATGAACATCTAGGGACAGATTTACTAAGATTTAAACTGGGACACTCTGATGGATTCAACACAATATAAAAGTTTCCACACTCACTGCTACTTCCATCTCTGTATGATCTAGGTACTCTGTACCCAAGTACCCAAGGACAATGTTTTCATGAACTGGCATATTTACAAAGCATTTGAAAATGCAATTAAGTCGGCTCCAATCACCTAATTATGATCAATATTGTTGCAAGTACTATCAGTGGTCCATCATCCACTTGAACAAATGTCATCCGCTTGACAAAATTCTTCATACAACACCAAGTGGTTAAAGGTTAGAAATTACTTTATTGGGTTTACATGGCAGAACCTGGTTAGCAATGTTTCAGGCCCCTTTCGGCCTTTTGTCAAGCTTACCAAACACTGGCCGTTTAGGCCTTTTTATAGACAGAAACAGTTCGCCACCTACTGACAACATACAATTGTTAGATACATTTTACAGACATATTGTTACAATGTCACATAACATAATGAAATGCTTGTTAGCTCTCTTCTGGTTACAGACCCAATCGCTTATCCAAAAGATATCTGGAAGGCATTACATTAAAAACTAATTAAAAACAAAACTTAACAAAATTGGCTTGTAAATCATATTCCCTATTTAATCCTAGTGGGGAAAGTGTCTCCAGACTCCTAATCCACGTTGCTTCCTTTCTCAATAATGTTTTAACACAGTGTCCCCCTTGCTAGGGATTAGGAACATGGTCCACCACCTGATATTTCAATTGTTGTAATCCATATCCAGCTTCTAAGATATGGGAAACAACTTCTTGCTCAACATTTCCTGTCCTAATTGCAGATTTATGCTCTCTGGTTTGTTTCCTCATGGGACATGAAGTCTGACCCACATACAATATATCAAGCCACAAGGACATTTTATGATATATAACAGTGCTGTCCAACTTCTATGGTACCGAGGGCCGTAATTTTTCCAATCTACATGGTGGAGGGCCGATAACAAAAGCCAGTGTTAACCACTCCCTGTTTTTAGACCACACCCACTTTAAACCACACCCATGTTACCGCAAGACCATGTCCACATTAATAGCACACCAAACAACCAAATGGTTGTTGCTCACTGCAGGAATCATGGCTGGAACTAGGGGTAGGCAGAGTAGGTGGCTGTCTAGGGAGCCATCATTGAGGGCACACTTTTTTCAAGCGTTTATTTAATAATTTCTTTCAGTAATCATGGTCTCCCAGTTGGGTGGAATCCATATCCTTGCCCTTCTCCCTCTTGCTGGCAAGTAATAGCTCCTTCTGTGCGGTGCACCGCGATGTGCGTACATGTGTAAATGATGTCACTGATGTGATGACAGAGAGAGGCAGAGAGCTGGCGGCCTGCTTGGTGTGGCTCTCACTGCTCTCAACCTTGCACAGTTGCACTGAACTGAAGACATTCTTTCTATTACTGTGAAAGATCGAAGCTTCCTGCTGGCACAGCCAGGTACAGTTTTATGGCCCATATGTTTGCTGTTGCTGCTTGGCGCTGGCACAGGTACATAAATACTTGGGGGTAATATGATGTGATCAGATTTATTTTTGGCTGCTGCTGACACAGGTAAAGATTTGGGGCAATATGATGGCTGCAGGAGGGCTGTATGATGGATGGCTGCTGAGCTTGCTGGTACAGTTACAGGGGGCAGTCATATAAATGAAAAAGTGTTTTTCTTGCTCTCTTTATTTAAAAACCATCATGGTAAGGAGGGAAATGGTAATGCAGCACAGGGGGCACTGAGTGAAGCTCTTGCCTAGGGTGCCAAACTATCTTGTGCCTGCCCTGGCAAGGATGTCACTCATATGTGAAAAAAGTTAAGTCATATTAAGACATAACCATAAATCCATATGCCTCCTCCTCCCCTGTGTATAATGCAGTACCCCAGCATTTGATTAAACACCTTAGGGGCCACTAACAATAATTTTCAATTGCTAACAAACCCCCAGAACAAATACCAAATTATGACACACACAGGGAGCATAGGGAAGGCAGAACAGAGCAGGAGACAGGAATCAGGACCAGTCTAATATGTACTACATACAGTGACACAGTGCTGGTGCCCCATTAGCATTTTGAATAAAGTGTGAACAGGAGAACAATGTGGGCAGTTTCAGTCTGGGTCTCAGGTGTGAACAGTACAGGATTTAGTGCAGTGAACAATAGAGGTGTCACAAGTGTGAACAATGCAGGGGGATCACAGGTGTGTACAATGCAGGGGATTAGTCTGAATTTGAGGTTTAGACAATGCAGGGGCCAGTTAAATCTGCAGTGATACCTTTTAAATCTTACATATGGTAAGCAGACACAGCAGAAAGACTTTGATGTGGAGGGCCACATGAGGGGGGGGGGCCAGTTGGACAGCCCTGATATATATGACACAATTTGATCCGCAGGTATAATAATCACAGATTTTTTATGGAATTCCTTTCTGTGGATGGAATACCACATCACCCTTCTGGCAATTTGAACAACAGTTACATCCCAGACATGGAGACGTGCCACTTTTGACTGATCGGAATACAGTTTGTTTCTCCTTCAAATTTCCCAAGTCAGACTTCACTAAAACAGAAGCAACTATTTTATTCTTTTTATATAACATAATTGGTGGATTCCCAAAGCTAGTCACCCCCGGGAGACCCTCCCTTAAAATTCTCCAGTGTTTTTTCACAATATCGACCTCCTGGTGACTTAAAACATTGTATTTGGAGATAAATGGAATTTGATCACCCTGTTGTCTATTTCAGCCTTGTGACATACTTTCATTATTATTTTTTTCTACCTCCTTACAAGTCTCAAAGTCAGTAAATGGTCATCAGCCACAATGCGCTTAACTCTGCTAAACTGTGACTTAGGGAGTGATTTCTAAACTTTTGTAGGATGGAAGGAGTCAAAGTGCAGTAGAGCATTCCTGTCAGTGGGCTTGACATACAAATCCACCCACAGGGATCACCTTAGTGTTTAAAAATGAGATGCAATCCTGACTACATTCTGTAGTAAATTTGGTAAAAGGGATAAGGGAATGAAGCATTTATTTCTCCCACAAAATTTTGAAGGGACCAATGTAGACCAATCTATATAGCAAACATGTAGTCGATATAAAAAAAACACTTATGGCAATATATAACAAATAGTGATGGGCGAATTTGTCCCATTTTTCTTCACTGAAAAATTAGCGAAATTCGAATTTTACGAATTTATTCGCTGGAGGCAAGGTGCCAATATTCGCTGTAAATTTGCACCTGGCAAATTTATTCGCCCATTAGTAATAACAAACCATTTGTTGTTGCAGACATATTGTTGTTCAAACTTATTCATAAAAATGTTTGCATAGGACGGGGCCACATTGGATCCCATCACCCCATTTGCATATAGTATTAGTCCTGAAAGAGGAAAAAATGATGATACAGTATTAATTCTAGGCACTGAAGTACAAAATTATTTTGGGCATTATCCATTGTACAAAGCATTGACTACTTTAACAAATGTACCAGTTCTTCAGAATTGATTTTACATTATGCTGAAATATGATACCCTAATTGCCCCAAAGCTCACACAAAAAAGGTTTCTATTCTAAGTAGCATGAACATTGCCATATTTACCATATGTCTTGCAGACAGAAGCGGCTTCACAGCTGGGGCAAGTTGTTGCTATGGGTAACTTCAATTAACCAGACATTGACTGGGGTAATGGGGTTGCCAAGACAGAAAAAGCTAGTAGGTTTGTAAATATGCTGAATGACAACTTTTTATTCCAGCTGGTTCAAGAACCAACTAGGATTAACTAGGAATGGACCTTGAAATAACTAATAATACTGAACTCATCTCTAGCATTTGTGTGGGTGAGCATTTAGGGAATAGTGCTGATGGCCAATCATAGTAGGAACACAAAACTGCTCGGTGCATGTGTCTGAGAAGCAGAGAAGAGGCAGTAATTCGCATGTGTGCTGTCTACCCCTGCCTAGCTGGCCGCGATAACCATGATCGCAGCTCTGGTGGCCACAAAGCGGCCCAATACTCCAGTAAACAGAGCGGCCCTTCAGCCATTTGCCCAAACAGATAGATTGCCAGTCTGGGCCTGGCTGGGACAGTCGAATCATTTATAAGGTACAAGAAGACCAATAAATCATGCAAAAAAGCTATAAGGCAAGCTAAAATTGATATGGAAAAGCAGTAAAATTGATATTGTTAGCAAGCAGTAAAAAGAATCCAAAATTATTTTTTAAATATGTTAATAGTAAAAAAATTAAGCAGGAAGGGGTGGGACCTTTAATATCAGAGGGGGGTCAGCTGATTGATGAAAAAAAAAGCGCAGATTCTGAACACATGTTTTTCATCTGTCTACACAAATGAGGAACCAGTTAATGAAGGTTTCCTTCTTGATAGTCCCAATTGTAGTAATATACCTAATGATGCATGGTTCACACATGAGGAAATTCAAAAGAGACTAGAACATGTTAAAATAAACAAAGGTCTGGGGCCAGGTGTTCATCCCAGGGTACTTAGCGTGCTTAGCGCTGTGATTCCCAAATCTCATTACTTCATTTTTCAGGATTTTTTGAGGTCTGGCATAGTGCAGAGAGACTGGTGAATTGCTAATGTGGTGCCGCTATTCAAAAAGGGATCCCATTCTCAGCCTCAAAACTATATGTCAGTTAGTTATCGGTGGTAGAAAAGCTTTTTAAAGGGGCATGAAGGGAAAAGATCCTGGACTTCATTGCAAATCATAATACTATACACAATAAGACGTCAGTGGTAGGAAAGCTTTTCGAATGGTTTATAAAGGATAAGATACTGGACTTCATAACAAATCATAATACTATAAGTTTGTGCCAGCATGGTTTTATGCACAATAGATCTTGCCAGACTAACTTAATTTCTTTAAATGAGAAGGTAAGTAGGGACCTCGATTCTGGGATGGCAGTGGATGTGATTTACTTAGACTTTGCTAAAGCATTTGATAGAGTGCCACACAGAAGGTTACTGGTTAAATTAAGGAATGTTAGCCTGGAAGTATTAGTACCTGGATAGAGAACTGGCTAAAAGATAGACTACAAAGAGTGGTAGTAAATGGAACATTTTCTAATTGGACCAGTGTTGTTAGCGGAGTACCACAGGCTTCTGTACTAGGTCCCTTGCTTTTCAACTTGTTTATTAATGACCTGGAGGTGGGCATTGAAAGTACTGTTTCTATTTTTGCAGATGATACTAAATTGTGCAGAACTATAGGTTCCATACAGGATTCTGCCACTTTGCAGAGTGATTTGTCTAAGTTGGGATACTGGGCAGCAAACTGGAAAATGAGGTGCAATGTTGATAAATGCAAGGTTATGCATTTTGGCAAAAATAATATAAATGAAAGTTATACACTTAATGGCAGTGCGTTGGTAGTTTCCTTAAATGAGAAGGATCTTGGGGTTTTTGCGCCATTCTGTGGCTACTAAAGCAAATAAAGTTCTGTCTTGCATAAAAAAGGGCATTAACTCCAGGGTCAGACTGGGGGGGGCAGGGCTCCTGCTCCTCTACTGTGATGTGCCGAGTCGCTCGGTGCGCATGCGCACACAGTGCCACGCGCATGTGCAAACTGCCACTGGCGCCAGTCAACTCCAATATTGGCACAGGGGGTCGGGCCCACCGGGTTTTTTCCTGGTGTCCTGCCGGGCCAGCCTGACACTGATCAACTCAAGGGATGAAAACATAATTATACCTCTTTATAGGTCCCTGATAAGGCCTCAACTGGAGTATGCAGTGCAGTTTTGGACTCCAGTCCTTAAGCGGGATATAAATGAGCTGGAGAGAGTGCGGAGACATGCAAATAAACTGGTTAGAAGGATGGAAGACTTAAATTATGAGGGTAGACTGTCAAGGTTGGGGTTGTTTTCTCTGGAAAAAGGCACTTGCGAGGGGACATGATTACACTTTACAAGTACATCAGAGGACATTATAGACAAGTAGCAAGGGACCTTTTCACCCATAAAGAGGATCACTGTACAAGAGGCCATCGCTTCAGACTAGAAGAAAAGAACTTTCATTTTAAGCAACGTAGGTGGTTCTTCAGAGTGAGGACAGTGAGGTTGTGGAATGCACTGCTGGGTGATGTTGTGATGGCTGATTCTGTTAATGCTTTTAAAGGAGAATTCAACCTGTGGGGAAAAAAACCCATACTCCCCACCCCAGGTAGACCTCCCTCCCTCCTCCCCCAAGGCTAACTGCCCCCCCCCCGGGAAATGCATCATACTTTATACTTACCCCTCGGCGCAGATTCTTCCAGCAGAGTTCCATGCATCCATCTTCCAGCTCCTTGGTAAGCTGACTGGAAGATCAGTATTTCTGCGCATGTGCAGTTGGAGCAGTTTGCCACAACTGCGCATGCGCGGAATTACACGGAAATTGCAGATATCCCAGTCAGCTTACCGAGGAGCTGGAAGATGGATGCGTGGAACTCCACTGGAATGAGGCCCAAACAGCCACCAACAGGCCAAATAAATTGTGAATATCCATGGCATTTTACAGCAGCCCTTCTGGCATTTGCCAGAATATGTAGATTGACAGTCTGTGCCCGCTGTTGTTTGATGTTATAAAATATTTCAATTAAATGATTTTTTTTTTTTACTTTTTCAGTTTTGCACAGATCTATTATATTGACAACAATACTCAGTAAATAGTCACAGGAAGCCTCATTTACTAATCTCATAAGTGCAAATGGAGCTCCAAATTCTATACACAAACACTTGCATAAGTAGGTATTTTGCTACAAGCTACTCTCTGGACATAGATTTAGTGTAAATTGCAGAGCACAACACTTTAAGGCACAAGGGAGGCCTTTATTTAAGGCATAAAACAGCTCATATGTAAAATCCTGCTTTATGTAAATAAACCATTTTTATAATAGTATACTTTTTAGTAGTATGTGCCATTAGGTATTCCTAAATAGAACATTGCCATTTTAAGAAATAAGGTCTGCCCCTTGGGATCATACAGTATGATTCTTGGTGCACACAAACAAACCATAAGTCACATGAACCATTTAATGAACAAATTCCTGTTACAGTTAGAACTGCAGTATTTCTGGTCAGATGATTTTTGAGGGAGCATAGAGAATATATTAAAATGGGGGCTCAAGGGAAAAAATGTAAAAGGGCAATATTTACTTAAATTACATATTCCAGTATGGTAATATTCTTTAAAATGCCACTTCCTTTATATTTTGGAGCTTGCTCAAGATTTTGCAAATGTGACCTAATGAATATAGTATTTCAGTAGTAGAACATTCTAGATGTTTTTTTTTTTAAGTAAAATTGCATTTGTTATCAAATAAATATTTTCGATCAGTGTGCAGGTAATGTTTCTTGTTAAAGTCTTTATGCTAGTGGATTTTAAGGAATGCAGCTCTGCATTATTAATATTGCAGCATTAATCTGCACATTATTTAAAATTGAAGCAGAAAGACCTTCAAACAGCTATACTGAAAGCTTGCACCTCCCACTCTTGGAATTCTATTTAGATACAATAAATGTCAAAGAAACACTGAATAGTCAAGGATGTTAATGTATTGTAAATAAAAACATGTTTTTTTGAGCCATGAAACTCTTTAAAGGAATGTCAAAAAATTTTACAAAAAAATTAGTCAAATACAACGAAAAAAAAAACACCAACACAAATTAAAAGTTAAAATAGCAAAGCCTTTATTAAGAAATAACTTACAGAAAGTCCACTTCAAGTCCTCTTCAGAAACGGCGAAAGGGCGACCATTCATCCTGCAGCGCTCGATTTCTCCTCCTGGCTATTCACTGACAGCGTGTCCTCTGCCCGATTGCCTTCTCCAGCTCTTCTTCATCCTCCTTCATCTAGCAGCAGTAGGAAGGCGATGTCTCCAAACCCCGCTCCTCCGCTCCAGGAATGCAGCCCTGACTGCTGACCCCCATGCCCACTTTGTCACACTCAAGGCACATGAAATACGTAAAGTAAATAAAAGTAAATAAAATAACCCCGGCTCTTTGCAGGTCCACATTGAGTGTATTAGGAGGCTGCACCACTCCAGGGCAAAAGCCTGTCCCCCCCAAATCCTGCCAGCTGCTTAACGATTCAGCCTTCAGCAGCCCAACAGCAGTTTCACAGAGGGAGCAGCAGCTGCAGGCAGGGGGCAGCATGGCTCACCAAGAGAAGCCAGTCCTCCTGGGGTTGCCGGCTCAGTGTTGGACGCATTCTTTTTTTTTTACTATTTAACTTTTTTATTGATGTTTTTCACAATAAATCAACAATTGAAAGAAGACATAGAGTGAAGAAGGAGCAGGTAAGAAAGAGGAGAGAGTCAAAGGGGGGGGAAAGAGAGGGGAGGGGGTAATGTTCCTTAAGCAATCTCAGTTCACTTATCGGTGGAGCTGCTGTTCCATAAATCTTTAAGAAGTAGTTGGTACATTAGGCGGATGTTAAGGTGTTGATGAAGAGAATCGGTATTCGGTTTTCCATCTCTGCCATTTTTGGTAGGTGGTAGCGTCTTTGGTAAGTTGTTTAGCACTTGTTGTCGTGAGTCTTTCATAGGTAAGATTTGAGTCCGTGAGGTTAATTAAGCTTTCCCTGTCTGGTATTTCAGTGCTTTTCCAAAGTCTTGGAATTAACAGCCTAGCCGAGGTGAGAACGTGGAAAATTAATTTTCTGTCGTCGGGGTTAAAGTCGTATAGTCCGTGGTTTAACAGTGCTAGCGATGGCGTAAGCACAATGTGGGTTGTGGTGGTTTCAAGCAACAGTCGTGAAACTTCTTTCCAAAAGGGAGTGATTAGGTGGCATGACCACCATATGTGAAGTAAAGTCCCTTTAGTTGTTTTACACCTCCAACAGTTAGCTGAGGTGTCCGAATACATTTTGTTGAGGATAGAGGGGGTTTTGTACCACCGAAAGAAAATTTTTCGCTGGTTCTCTATGTGGTTGGTGCATTTTGAGTACCTAAATGCTGCATTAGCTGCATGAATCCATTGTGATAATGAGTGTGTTATTCCAAGATCCTGTTCCCATTTCTGGATATGACCTGGTTTAGTCTCTGTTAAATCCATTGAGATGAATTTATATACTTTAGATAGACCTTTCTGTTGGCCTGCAGCACGGAAGCATAGTTGCTCAAAGGGTGTAAGCTGTCGATGAATAGTATGTTGGTATGGGTTTAGGAGGTGCCTGATTTGGAGATATTTATAATGATCCTGTCTCGGGAGGTTGAATTCAGTCTGCAGTTCTGTGAACGATTTTAGAGTTTTGTTAGAAAACAGCAGTGCCAGTGAGTTTAGGCCCAGGCTTTCCCAGTTTTTAACCGATAGATCTGGGATCATGGTTTCCATAGTTCTGAGTGGTGTTTGTTTCGCTGGAAAGATATGTATTTGGTTATTGGATTTAATTTGATTCCATATTCTCAGTGCTGTTGTTGTGGTATGGTACAGAGTTTTATCTTTACTTAGTTGCATAGGTGATTTAGTCCACATCAATTGTTGGAGCGTCAGAGGATGTGCTTGTTCCTGTTCTATGGCAAGCCAATGTTTGTGACCTGTGGGAAGGTTCCACATTGCTAGTTGTTCAAGAATAGCTGCCTTGTAGTAATTTTCTATGTTAGGTACCCCAAAGCCTCCCTCCTGTTGTCGGCGCTGCATCATATTACGCTTGATTCTTGGTCTATTTCCTCCCCAGATAAATGTGTCTAGGGTCGCTTGTGCTTGTCTTAGAAAGGATTTCGGTGCAGTTATTGGTAGTGTTCTGAATACGTATAATAATTTGGGTAAAGCCATCATTTTGACTGTAGCCATTCTGCCCAACCAGGATATGCAAAGTGGTTTCCATTCATCTAGTTGAGTCTGTACGTCTTTTAGTACTTTTGGATAGTTACTGTTGTAGGTTCTTGTGACAGAGTTGCCAAGTTCAATTCCTAAGTAGGAGATTGTTTCATGTCTCCATTGAAATGGGTAGGTTTCCTTCAGTGCTTTTGTTTTGTCTCTGGGTATACATATTGGCAGGGCTTGCGACTTGTTAACGTTCAGCTTGTAGTATGATATTTGACTGTATTTTGTCAGTATTTGAAAAAGTGTTGGCACTGATTCGTCTGGGTTAGTGAGGGACAGTATGATATCGTCTGCGAAAAGTGCTAGTTTGTAATGCGCAAGGCGAGTTTTGATTCCTGTTATTTCTGTTGTGTCTCTAATTGTTTTGGCCAGGGGCTCCAAGATTAGATTGAATATGAGAGGGGACAACGGGCATCCCTGTCTTGTCCCGTTGGTAATGCTGAAGGGGTCGGACAAAAATCCCATATTTGTGACCTGTGCAGATGGTTTGGAGTATAAGGCCAATACTGAGTGCAGTATTTCGTCACGGAAGCCGAATGCTAGTAAGGTTTCTTTCATGTACTGCCAGTGCACTCTATCGAAGGCCTTCTCTGCATCTAGTGCTAGAATCAATGATGGTGTCCTCTGGCGCGTGATTTTCTCCATGAGCGATATCATCTTTCTAGTATTATCTACTCCTTGTCTACCTTTAGTGAAGCCAGACTGGTCTTGGTGGATTATATTTGGCATTATCTCCTGTAGTCTGTTGGCTATTACTTTTGCGTAAAGTTTAGTGTCTCCATTGAGCAGTGAGATGGGACGGAAATTTGAACATTGGTTTGGGGCCTTTCCTGGTTTAGGGATTGTCGTTATGGTTGCTTTCAGCATCTCGGTTGGGAGACCACCGCCTTGTTGGATGCAATTGAAGAGTTTGGTCAGCTGGGGAATCAGAATTGTTTGGAACTGTTTGTAGTAGGAGATTGTTAGGCCATCCGGTCCTGGTGCTTTGCCGTGTGGGGTAGCGTTAATTGCTCCCTGTATTTCGCTAGGAAGAATAGGTGTGTTCAGCCTACGTAGTTGCTCTGAGGATATTTGTGGCAAGTTCACTATCTTAAGGAAGGCGTGTATGTCCTGTTGAGTCGGTTGGTGGGTGCCCGGGTCATGGTTAAGGTTATACAGTATGGAATAGTACGCAGCGAAAGCATCCGCTATGCCTTTAGGGTTGGTGATTTTCTTGCCGTCCTTGTTTATTATATGATCAATTGCTTGGTTTATCTGTCTTTTCCGTAGGAGATTCGCTAACAGCTTGGATGCTTTATTACCTTTTGTGTAGTAAGTTGCTTTTAGTCTTTGAAGGCAGTAATTGATTCTGATTAAATCTAGTTCATGTAACTTACTTCTTACTTCCCTTAGCGCCTGAGCTGTTTTTTTGTTAGGATGGGTTTTGTTTTGGGTTTCTAGTGCTTGTAATTGTGTCATTAGAGTTTGTTTTGTTTTTTCTCTTTGTTTTTTGAGTGTGGAGGCATATTTGATGAATTGCCCTCGGATGACTGCTTTGTGTGCACACCATAAAGTAGCTTCTGAGACCTCTCCAGTTTCGTTCAGGTCGAAATATTCCTGAAGGGTTTGGCTACACTTTTGGGAGATTTCTTTGTTGTGGAGTAGGGAGTCATTTAGTCTCCAGTGTGAGGTAGTTGGCGTCTTTGTCCCCATTGTGATAAGTGTTGTTACTGGCGCGTGGTCGGTCCACGTTATTGAACCTATTGTGGAATTTGCAACCTGTTGGAGTAGGTGTTTATCAGTAAAAATGTAGTCAATCCTCGAGTATCTTGTATGTGGATGTGAGTAGTGTGTAAAGTCCTTTTCGGTAGGGTGGATTTCACGCCACGAGTCAAAGAGAGTGACATTCTTGAGATGCTTATTTAAGTTAGAAGCATGAGCAAGAGTTTCTTTTCGAGGTATTTTTTTGCCCTCTGATTTCGTGTCTAGGTCTAGATTCAGTGGTATGTTGAAGTCTCCTCCTATTATCAGCCGGCCTTGTTTGATTTTATCTATATTTTTGAAAAATGTTCGATAGAAAGAGGACTGTTTTTTTGTTGGAGCATACACTGACGCTACAGTATCAGTACATTCTTGTAAGTGTATAACCGCAATGATGTATCTGCCCAGGGGATCAGAGTGCTGTTTGATTATTTGGGGATTTATTGTCTTGTGGAACCAAATTGCCACTCCTTTTTTTTTTATAGTACTGCTGGCGTAGATTTGTTGGGGATAAGCCTTGCAATCAAGCCTGGTGGGGCATCCAGATATTAAGTGAGTTTCTTGTAGGCACAATATAGTTGTTTTGAGCTGTGTGGCCCAGTGTATTAGTTGTGATCTTTTGTTAGGACTGTTGAGGCCATTAACATTAATAGATGTTATAGATATCGCCATTTATGTGAACATAATTTGCGTTGCTGAAATGGGTACTCACTTCTATCCGGGTAGTGGTAGATCAGTCTCTGCTGGAGTAGAATACGAGAGCCAAGGTTTCCATATCGTTTGTTCTTGATCCTCTCGGCGCCGACTGTGGCTACAGCAGCTGTTGCTTGAGTAAGGAAAGATGGGGAATGGGGGAGAGGGGTGTGAAAAATAGAGAGAAAGGACAGAAAGAAAGACATGTTAAGCATAGCAGTTGAACATGCAAACTTATTTACAACAATACTAAACAGAGTATCGTAGAGGGTGGCTTTTTGGTACATATCTGGTGGCTGTACCGTGAAGCCAAAAAGGGGGGGGGGGTCGTACTATAAGAAGCATCCTGCAGGGTTTGTTTTCATTTTCTTTATCTTGGGATGAGTTGAGTATTATGTATGGCCAATGGGATTACGTGACCAACGTGATCTTGAAATCGAGTTTCAGGTGACATCATTGGATCCCAGGTCTTCTTGGTCTTGTGTGACAGTTACGGTTCTACGTTGGCTGGCTCTGCTGGGCTGCCATTCTTGTTGAAGTTTATGCATTTTTGCTGGTATCTTTAGCGGGGCATCCTGTTGTTGGAGCAGCTGCCACTGCTTCAATAGCTGCATTCCATGCTGAGGTGATTCCATAATGACCGCTGTATCTTTATATTGGACTCTCAATTTTACTGGGAATAGCCATCTGTATGAAATTTTTGCCTCTCTCAGCTTTGTTGTAATTGGAGCAAATTCTTTACGTTTTTTCATAGTATATGCTGAGAGATCTGGAAAGCATTGAAGCATAGCATATTTTTCTGGGAGTGTTTGTTTATCTCGAAACGTGCTGAAAATGAAGTCCTTGATGTGGAAAAAATGTAGCCGTAGGATCACGTCCCTGGGCGCATTGGGAGGAGCATTTTTGGTTTTGGGAGCCTGTGTGCTCTGTCTATGAGCAATAAGTCTGTTTTTTCGTCTGGTAGTAGATCTACTAACAGCTCGTTTAAGTATCGGATCAGGTCCTCATTTTTCACTGCTTCTGATACCCCTCTCAGCCTTATATTATTTCTTCTGTTCCTGTCTTCTATATCCGCCATTTTGTTAGTAAGCTGCTGTACCTCAGTTTCCAATGCACTGTGCGAATCTATGAGTTTGTTGTGGGAACTTACAAGTTCAGCCATTTTATTTTCCAGGTGGTCCGTACGACCCTCTAGCTGTTTGACCTCCTTGTGTAGTTCTGCGACAGTGTTCTTGAAGTCTGCTTGGATATCAGACCGGAGCGAGGAGAGTAAATCTTTCAAAATCGGCAGAGTGACAGTGCGCTGCTTATGGGTATCAGACTGTGTTTGAGTTGCAGCACTGGTATCCTCGTCAGTGCGTGATGGGCTACTGCTGCATGATCCAGCACCCTCATGGCACGGAGTGCATTCACCGGCTTGTGAGCCAGATTTAGGGTAGAAAGCCGTCATTTTAACTGGTGACGGTCGTTTCCTTAGTTTTCCCATGATACTCAACTATGATTATTGGTGTTGCTAATGGACCTCCCAGCACTGTGCTGCCCCAGCTCAATTAGTTAATAATCCTTGCAGGTAGCTTCTTAAGGGTGTTTTACTGCTTCATCAGTCAGAGTAATCCCTCATATTTGCTGAGGTTTTATGGTGTGGGCATCCCCAGATAGGTGCTGCGTTAGTTAGTTAGGCCCTCCAAAAGTCCTCTGGCCTTGGGACAAGTTCCCAGTGTGGTGATAAGGAGAGTGGCTGCTGCAGCTGGAGTGGATTAAGTAGGGCTTCCAAGGAGGAATGGTGGATATAGCCAAAGATGTTATGCCAGATCTGCTGGTGTTGAATCTGCCCTAGGCACTTAACTGCTGTGACAGAGACCCCTGCGCTTAGTTGTGCCGCTTACCCTTTAATCCGGATCCCCGGGAATTACCCTCTAGCCACTCCACCTGTTGCACTGTTATTGGGAGGGATCGGGCGCCTTGGCGTGTTAAATGCAGCTCCTCTTAGAGGACTGCGAGTCAGAGCTGTGAGGATGCAGCGTGCAATGTTGTGCCCTTGCAAAGCTGCTTTATATGGTAAGTGGGAGCCTCAGACAGGTGTCACCCCCTCAATGTCCAGCTTTTTTGGACCTCCCCCACTCCTCACTTGATTCCTCGGGCCTGCGAAGAGGGAAGGCCGCACTTCCGGTTTGGCGCGGCGGCGAGCACCCGCCTACGCAAGTCCCCGGCTTTGCTGTGCTTAGTAGGCCGCACGGACAACTCCGGTCCGGTTGCGGTCAAAAGCTCCGTTTTTTTTTTGTTTTTTTACACATGCGGCAGGCTCTCTCTCCTGCACTTGGGTGTTGAGCCGCTGATGCCGCGCGCAGATGGGGGAGCTCGGGATGTAGGCTGTATCCCCCAGGAGAAGCTGCAAGACACGTCTGCCTCGTCGTACGGCTAACCACGCCCCAGTGTTGGACGCATTCTTATCCGGCTGCTTTGTTTCATTCATAGTCAGCCGCAAGCTGCCCGGAAGCAGTGGAGGAGCTCCGGGCAGCCACTCATGATGTTCCTTGAGAGTAATGGAGTGGGCACGGGGGTTGGCAGTCAGGGCTGCATTCCTGGAGCGGAGGAGCGGGGTTTGGAGACATCGCCTTCCTACCGCACCTGGAGCGGTGTGCGATTCTGTCTCACGCCGATCTCCTGGATCGGTGAGTTCCCTCCCAGGGAAGTATCAATTTGCTCCTGATTCCTTACTGCGCTCTAAATGGGCTAATTCCTGCTAAAGTAATTGTGTAGCATTAAACTTTAATTTGATTTAACTGCAGCCTCCTAATACACTCAATCCGGACCTGCAAAGAGCCGGGGTTATTTTATTTACTTTATTTATTTCATGTGCCTTGAGAGTGATGGAGTGGGCACGGGGGTCGGCAGTCAGGGCTGCATTCCTGGAGCGGAAGCAACGGGGTTTGGAGACATCGCCTTCCTACTGCTGCTGGATAAAGGAGGATGAAGAAGAGCTGGAGAAGGTGTCACGCTGTCAGTGAATAGCCAGGAGGAGAAATTAAGAGTTGCAGGATGGATGTCGCCCTTTCACCATTTCTGAAGAGGACAGGAAGTGGAGTTTCTGTAAGCTATTTCTTAATAAAGGCTTTGCTATTTTAAATTTTAATTTGTGTTGTTTTTTTTTTCATTGTATTCTAACAAATGTTTTGTAAAAAATTGTTGACATTACTGTTCCTTTAAATAACATGATTGCAGAAAATCAGTGCATATCATCATATCAAACATAATTTGTCAATGCATTATTATGTATATTTACAAATTATATTAACAAAATACAAACTTTAGCAGAAGCAATCAAAAGAACTTTTAGTAGTACTATAGCCAACAACCTCTGATAGATACCTCCTAACAATAGGGGTAAGGATCCTGGCAAAAGATATTGTTTTCTGCCAGTAAATTGCTGGGACATCATATGGGAGGTCTGCACATAGTGGGAGTCCAAAAACACAGCTTGCAATAGGAGGGTATGAGAAAAATAAAAGGGAGAAAAAGGACCACATAAGAATGTTTATCGAAATAGCACTATATACCCATTTTCAATATTACTTCAATGAATAGGACTTGTGTTAGCATCCTTTTTGTTTTCTATTATTTTAAGCATAACAGATTTGTTATTTATTTAACTAAACATAGCAAAGCATGAAATTGAAAGCAAATTCACATTTTTTTTTGATACAAGCACAATATAGCTGTTCTCTGTATAAACAACCCTCACCCTTCCCAGCTACAGCCTGTTAGGCTTTCGGATAAAGAACAGCTCATTATTATGATACTGCATGTTCAAAAGATAGATTCAAATGATTATGTCTTTCACAGCATATGGAGCATATGGAGAGCCCTTGAGCAAACATGTGAGAGTGACATATCCAATGGCCTCCAGTTGGACAGCCTTGCTTTTTAGTGCGCTTAAAAAATTCAGTTGTCAATAATATTATCCTTTTTCTCTTATGTAAGATCAGATTCTCACCTGGTAAAACTGATCTGTTTGCTTCAGAAATACTACTAAACTTCATATAAACAAGCTGATGTGTAGTGATGGATGAACTTCTCTCGTTTGGCTCCACCAAAAAAATCGTGAATTTCCAGCAAAATTTGCGAAACGGCAAAAAATTCACGCAAAAATTGTGAAGTCGAAAAGTTTCATGAAAAAAAATTGCGACATTCAGACATTTTCAGGAAATACTTGTGAAAATCTGACATTTTCACTAAAAAATCATGAAAAGCGTACATTTTCCAGAAAAATCGTGAAAATTGACACCAGCGTCCAAGCTGAAGT
Source organism: Xenopus petersii (assembly GCA_038501925.1). Lineage (NCBI taxonomy): Eukaryota > Metazoa > Chordata > Amphibia > Anura > Pipidae > Xenopus > Xenopus petersii. Next base: position 79,122,022 of record CM076682.1, read on the forward strand.
TGGCGTTAAAGTCAATGGGCATCCGAATGGTGTGATAACGCACACCAATTTTGACGCGAGTGACTTTGTCGGACGCGCAGCCAAAAAATTGTTGATGCCAGCGAAATATTGACGACGAGATGCGAAAATTCCTGCAAATTCATCGCCAATTGGTGAAAAAAGTTCCCCCCCTCTGCAAGAAGCCTCCGTAGTTCCAGGTCTCCCGTGCCCATTTCTTAATACATTGCTTTCCCTCTGTAACACCCCCTCCCTCGCAGACAGGCACGGGAAATAAAGGGAGACTGGCTGTGTATTTGCTCCTTGCCACACATTCTTTTCTATGCTCTGAGCACTGACACACGCCAGTATAGAAGGTGCTGTTTCAGTTGAATTATGCTGCTTATGTGACATTTGCGCTTGTGTCAGTGCTCAGCTCATAGAAAGGAATGTTCGGCATGGAGCAAATACACAGCCTGAGCCTCCCTTTATTTTCCGTGCCTGTCTGCGTGGGAGGGGGTGTTACAGAGGGAAAGGAATGTATGAAGAAACGGGCACGGGAGACCTGAAACTACAGAGGCTACTTGCAGTGGGGGGAGCTTTTTTCGGAGCTTTCTTTCCACTTGCTTGTCTGGGAGGGAGGGGGAGCTGCAGAAGGAGAGCAGCTTTTAGTGAAATGGAGTTATTTAAGTTATTAAAGTACTGAGACTCGAGTATAAGCCAAGGTAGACTTTTTCAGCACATTTTCAGTGCTGAAAAACTCAGCTTATACTCGAGTATATACGGTAACTACTAGTTGATCCAGAGGAAGGCAAAAAAATCCATCTGAAGCCTCTCCAATTTGCCTCAGAGGGAAAAAAAATCCTTCCTGACTCCAAAATGGCAATCGGGCTAGTCCCTGGATCAACTTGTACTATGAGCTATCTTCCATAACCCTGTATTCCCTCACTTGCTAAAAAGCAATCCAACCCCTTCTTAAAGCTATCTAATGCATCAGCCTGTACAACTGATTCAGGGAGAGAATTCCACATCTTCACAGCTCTCACTATAAAAAACCCTTCTGAATATTTATGCAGAACCTCTTTTCTTCTAATCGGAATGGGTGACCTTGTGTCAGCTGGAAAGACCTACTGGTAAATAAAGCATTAGAGAGATTATTATACAATCCCCCTTATATATTTATACATAGTTATCATATCTCCCCTTAAGCGCCTCTTCTCCAGCGTGAACATGCCCTATTTGGCCAGTTTTTCCTCATAGCTAAGATTTGCCATACCTTTTACCAGCTTAGTTGCCCTTCTCTGTACCCTCTCTAATACAATAATGTCCTGGGGCCTTACAAGTACTCTATACATGTGAGAAAAACTTACCCTGGTGGTCTAGTGGGGGGACGGCAGGGACGCCTGCCGCCCCCTCGGCGAGGACGCTCGCCGCATTAGGTTGTTTCTGCAAGCGCCGGTCTGTTAGGGCGCGCGCGCGCCTCTTCCTGGGTTTATGTGCATGCGCGCTGACGTGATGACGTCAGCGCGCAGTGGCGCGAAATTCAAATACTATTTAAAGGGATTTCTAGTTTTTTCCAGTGCCTGTGATAGGATTTGTTCCTGGTGCAGTTAGCTTTGCTATTCCGTTTCAAGTCTGATCCTGATTATCTGTTTTGACCCCTGCCTGCCTTTTTGACTATTCTGATCTCTGGAACCTGACCCCTGCCTGCCTTTCGACAACTCTTTCTGCTATATCCCTTGATTGACAACCCGGTCTGACCCTTGCCCGCCTGACGATTCTCGATATCTGCCTGCCTCAACCCTGCTTGTCTGACGATTCTCTTGCCTGTTCCATTTGTACTGAGACCATTGGCCTAACTGACTTTTACAACAGTCGTGCCCCTTTGCTTGCCAGAACTCCTCGCTTTGCTCCTCTCGAAAAGTCCAGGTGGCATCTGAGTAAGCTGAGGGCTCCTCCCGAAGCCAAAGGCGGTCACACTACTGGTGAAGCTGAGCCAAGACCAGGGAGCTTGGCATTAGTTCTGGTTTAGGGTGCAGACCGTGACAATACAGTGGAAGAATGACCTCCTCCTCCCGTGACTCTATGCCCCTTTAATACAGCTCAAGACCTTATTTGCCCTTGATGCTGCTGACTGGCATTGATTGCTACAGCCAAGTTTATCATCTACAAGGACTCCAAGGTCCTTTTCCATTATGACTTTGCCTACTGCAGTCCCATTAAGTGTATAAGTGGATTGGATATTCTTACATCCCAGGTGCATGACTTTACATTTATCAACATTGAATCTCATTTGCCACTTAGCTGCCCATATTGCCAGTTTGTCAAGATCGTGTTGCAAGGATCCTGGATGGAATTAATTGGGCTGGATAGTTTTGCGTCATCAGCAAACACTGATACTTACAATATCCTCCCCTAAGTCATTAATGAACAAGTTAAATAAAAGTGGACCCAATACCGAGCCCTGAGGGACCCCGCTAAGAACCTTACTCCAAGTAGATAATGTACCATTAACAACCACCCTCTGTACCCAATCCTGTAGCCATTTTCCTATCTATGTGCAAACGACTTAATTAAGCCCAACAGACCTTAGTTATGATACTTACAATATCCTCCCCTAAGTCATTGATGAACAAGTTAAATAAAAGTTGACCCAATACCGAGCCCTGAGGGACCCCGCTAAGAACCTTACTCCAAGTAGATAATGTACCATTAACAACCACCCTCTGTACCCAATCCTGTAGCCATTTTCCTATCCATGTGCAAACAACTTAATTAAGCCCAACAGACCTTAGTTTAGAAAGCAGTTATTTGTGGGGTACAGTATCAAACGCATTGGCTCACATGACCTATCCTTCATAAAGCCATGCAGATTGCTGCTCATAATGCCATTCACTAGGACAAAATTTTGAATGTGATCCCTTAACAAGCCTTCAAATAATTTGCCCACCACAGATGTCAAACTTACTGGCCTATAATTGCCAGGCTGAGATCGTAATCCCTTTTTAAATACTGAAATAACATCAGCTTTTCTCCAATCCATAGGCACCATACCAGATGAAAGTGAATCTGAGAAAATCAGAAATAGGGGCTGGTCTAAAACTGAACTAAGCTTTCTTAGAATCCGGGGGTGTATGCCATCAGGCCCTGGAGCCTTGTTTGCATTAATTTTTATTAAAGCTTTATGAATCATATCCTGAGTCAGCCACTGATTATATTGAGCAGAGCCATTAGTGCAGCTATAAAGTGAGCCCGGGAATTCAGACTCCTCTATTGTATACACTGAAGAAAATAACTGATTTAGCACATTTGACTTTTCTGTATTTGTTACAACAGCAATGTAGCAATGGCTATTTTCACAGGTTAAATAGTGGATAACAGATAACACCATTATGTTCTACAGAGCTTATCTGCTATCTGCTGTCTAACCTGACTTTTCTTATTTTTAATGGCTACCCCCATTGCTTATTTATACCGTATAAACAATAGTAGTGTTTCTGAATAAAAGCAGGTTTACTAGTGTAGGGCAACACTACATTATATTTTTATTACTTTACAACAATTGAATTTTTATGATGTTACTGTTCCTTTAAAAATTAACTTTATCTTGTATTTTTTTAGATCTCAGAACTTATATTTTTCAATAACTTCAATAACTTTTGAACTTGCACTATGTCCCTCTAACCTCTTCCCACCTCCAAAAAACGCATGCATACCTTGATCTGAATAATCTAGATATATAAATTTTAACTCTACTTCTCTACTTTCCTTAAAGGGGTGGTTTACCTTTAAGCTATCTTTTAGTATGTTATAGCACTGCAGATTTCTAGCAAATTGCAATTGGTTTTCATTATTTATGTTTTATAGTTTTTAGTTATTTGCCTTCCTGTTCTGACTCTTTCCAGCTTTCAGATGGGGGTCACTGACCCTAGCAGCCACAAATGATTGCTCTATGAGGCTAAAATTGTGTTGCTATTGGTACTTTTTATCAATAAGTTAAAGGAACAGTAACAACAAAAAATTAATGCGTTTTAAAGGAATGCCAATATAGTGTACTGTTGCCCTGAGCGGGTTAAATTGGTGTGTTCACGTCAGAAACATAACTATAGTTTATGTAAATAACCTGCTATGTAGTCATGGGGGCAGCCATTCAAGCACAAAATAAACAATAGATAACAGATAAGTTGTGACGAATCCCATTGTATACTGCAGAGTGTATATGTGATCTGCTGCAAATACTGTGCCTTTTCTCCTTTTTCAGCTTTGAATGGCTGCCCACATGGCTACATTTACTTAAAAACTATAAAAAACTATAGTAGAGTTTCTTTCACCAGTTTTACCAGTGCAGAGCAACAGGCCATTATATTTTCATTACGTTAAAACACTTTCATTATTTGGTGTTACAGTTCCTTTAATTAACTGAAAAAATAAATAAATAAAAAAATTAAGGTGATTTGCAAAGTGGCTTAGAATATGAATGCCTATATCTTATTCCATGTAAATATTTTTTTTTATTTTTTTTTAAACTTTTTATTGAGAGTCAGATGGCAACATAAAAAGAAACATGTGGTATTAGGTATGCAAACTCAGACTTTTGCTCAGACAAGAGATATGTAGTATTCCCTATATATGCTTGACCTGTTATTGTCTAACTATAATCCATTCTCCCATCTTTTGTAAAATATTGTAGGCATGGACATGGTTAAAGCAGAAGCCTTTTCATATTGGTAATGCAAGTTTAGTTCTCTAATGATTTGTGGAATAGTAGGGACCCCTGGTGTTTTCAGTTCCTTACGATTAATTTACCGATCACAGACCACACAATGAACAGCAGAATGGTATGATTTGGGAATATCAGTAGCACGCCAATAGCGTGCAGGAGGGAAGGTCTGTGTTTGGGAACAGTACACTAGCACACAGGGTGTGTATTAGCTAAATAGTTTACCAAGCTGAGTCATACAGGTGGGATGTGATCATCAAGAGAAGCACCAAACAAATTTAAGAAGAACAGAATCCAGGCCAGGCCACACATGAATTTCAAGATAAACACAGTACCAAAGGATTAGACAAATTAGTAGTTAGACAAGCCAATTTTAAAATACGAAAACACAATTTCAGGAGAACCCTTACTAACACAAAAAAAAACTGTTTCTTCAGGCAGAAAGCAGCTCCAGCCAAGCCCTATAAAAAACTTCTCACAACACCTCATTGGTGTAAAGGACAGCAGGAATTAACCCTTATCCTTACTTGATAGGGCAGTTCAGAAGGTCTAACAAATAGTTTGAATATGGCGTTTCATATTGCTGGACAAGTCCACCAGATATGGAGAACATCTTCTGTTGTGTGGCATCCTACCTAGCAAGCGTTACACAAATGTTTACATATTTGTTGTTCTGGAACCTGATCTTTCTGAAGATCCTATATGACTGATAGAAACTAAAGTTTTCAAATGTCTAATGCATTCTATTAAATCTAAATAAATAATCCCATAATTTCTTCCAGCACCAGAGACTAAACATATGAAGCTCTTTTTACACTGACATTAATGCAAATTCTGCTGGGAACACATATGCATCAAATATGCTTCCCATAGTAACCTAAAGTTACCTCATGAGATTAAACTATAGCAATGTAAACCAGCAATGCTGTAGCCCTTAAAATCGACACTGTTATCAGTTAATCTACAGAGTGGCAACAGGTAATTCAATTCAGAATTTTGAGTTGCAGGAAAAAAAAATCTGCAACAAAACATTTTTTTCCTCAAACAATAGCTTATTTAAGGAAAAAAGTTGAAGTGGATAATTGAGTTTGTGTTAATTTGAAGAAACAAGTTGCACTCCAGTAAGAAACACCTTCAATGAGGTTGATAAATGTTTTAAAATAAATATGTACTGTATATAAAGTTGCCATTAATTATTAGAACATCACCTGCTTTTACTTGAAGGCTGTTTAACAAATTTTCTTGTTTTTTTTCTTTAATAAATCCTGACTATTTGAGGTTTAAGAAAACACTCACATGAGCACTTGTGTTGGAATTTTTTCCCTGAATTTTAACAACGATGTGCCTACCAACAAACCTCAAGAATCAAGAGTAAAAATATTGAACCGTAATGCAACTTTTATTAGTATTATTGCTTGATCACAACAACTTTTCAGGTTATGTCTGTTTTTGTATATTCTTTTCAGGTTATGTCTGTTTTTGTATATTCTTTATTTACCCAATACAAAAAGCATTTTTCATACAATTGACCGAAATAAAGTTAGGAAATTAAATCCACAGTGTTATAGTATCATATCATGCAACAAACACCAATTCTTGTACATCAACTGTGTACAGATCCAGATATTGCAAAGTTGCATAGATATAAAATCATCTAGATGGGTGTGCATTATATTAGGGATTATCCATACACCGATTATTAGTCATTTCGACAGTCAAACGTCCAAACGGAATAATAACGAACAATAATGCTCTTTGCCATTTAAATATCATTACTAGAAGTGGCTGAAAAAGAGAGAAAAAACGCCAACGAGAGAGAGGGTGCTCACTACAAAAGTAAAATATATAAAAGAGAAAATAAGAAAGGAAAGAAGAGAGCGAAAGGAAAAAGAGATGCCCAGCTGTCAATATACATACATTTACAATGAACATTTCAAAAGTCTAACTGAGAATCCTAGGTTTAGACAAGGAAGCGGTAGAAGAGCTCCTAGTCCATTTAACAGAGAGAGTGGGACTCAGACTCCATCATGACAATCCAGGGGGACCAAGTTTTAACAAATAGATTTTGCTTTCCCTGCGCATAACTCAATAATTCCTCCATTCTCATAACAAAGTCCATTTTCTCCCACCATTCAGTAACAGTGTGTGTGTGGGGGGGGGGGGGGTAGATGATCGGCAATGGCAAGGTATAACTGCCCTGGAGGCATTTAGGCAGTGTCCAATAAGTGATTTTTTGTATATGGTAGGTAAGCCAGGAAGCATAGAAAGTAAACCCACAGAGGGGTCAGCTTGTAAGGTCAGCCCCGTCAGCTTGTTTATTGTTTGAAATATATCTAATCAGAAGGGTTTGAGAATCGGGCAGTGCCACCAGATATGTGAAAGTGAGCCAATCTCCTTATTGCACCTCCAACAAAGGTCTGTCACAAGAGGGTATATTTTATGTAGAACTTCTGGACATTTATACCATCTAGAAATGATTTAGTAATTAGTTTATTGTGATTTACAAGCTATAGAAAATGTATGCGTTAGGGTAAAACATGAGTTCCACTGTTCCTCACTAAATTTACATTGCAATTCTCTTTCCCACCTTTTAGTGAATTTTGGCAATACAGGATTTTCTTGTGGGTCAGCTAATTTATACAAAACTGAAATCAAGTGCCTGGCTTGTGTTTTAAAAACACAAAGATTTTCAAATGGAGTGGGGTGAGTATTTCTCAACTTCTCCCTTTGAGGGGCCATCAGCCAATGACAGAGTTGGTTATATTTAAATCTATTTAAAAACATATCTGGTTGTTCTGGGCAAATATGAGAAAACGGCATTAACACTTTATTCTCTTACACTTGGGTGCATGTGAAACTTTAATTATACCTTTTTCCTTAAAAGCCTGCCCTCATCATTCCGGGAACGAAATGTGGGTTGCCCACAATGGGGGTAAGAGGGCCCTCCCGTGAGATCTGTCGAGAATGAGTTTTGAGATATCGGTCAGCCTTGGCGACAGTTTCTCTACAAATTTTAGGCCTAATAGAAGGTTGCGTCCACCAGAATGCTTGTAATGGTCTACCAAAGACTGTTCTGATGTTATCCACTTTTTGTTTGTAGGTTAGTAGAACCATTCAAGTATTCAACTTAATGTAACTGCTTTCATATATCTTTGTAAGTGGGGTAGAGCAAGCACCCCAAGAGACTTTGACTTAAATAAAACATTTTTGTTTATCCTGGGTTTGGCACCCTTCCAGATAAAGGTGTTAAATGCAGCCTGCAAAATAACAAAAAAGCAGTTTGGAGGTGCCTCTGGTAGTGTCTGAAATTGGTACAGTATTCAGGGTAGTACATTAGTCATTTTAATCAAGTTAATTCGTCCGGACCAGGACAGTTGGAGAGCTTGACAGTGCTTCAAATCCGCTTGGATTTGCAACATCAGAGTCATATAGTTCATAGCTGTTAATTTGGAAAGGTCTGCTTATATCTGAATTCCCAGATACTTGATAGAATCAGGTTTCCATTATGAAGGGATAACTCAGTTGCAGGATTTGTTGCAATTGAGAGGGTAGGGAGACATTAAGTGCTTCCGACTTATCCAAATTAATTTTATAATTTCTAAATTGACCATATTCTTTAAACTCTTGAATCAATGAGGGTAGCAAGGCAATTGGTTGTGTGCCGAAAACATCAGATCATCGGCATACAACGCAATCTTATGATCCATACCTTTGACCCTTAATATGATCCATACCTAAGACCCTTAATATTTGGATTTTGACGTATAGCAATGGCCAAATGTTCCATAACCACGGCATATAGAAGAGGAGATAGAGGACAACCCTGTCTGGTCCCATTACTAATTTTTAGGGGCTCTGATAAAGATCTGTTAACTTTGATCCTGGCTTGGGGTTGATGGTATAATGCCATGATACTTTACGTAGCCAGTCGGCCTAAACCTATTTGAGTTAGAGATTCTTTTAGAAAGACCCAGTTGACCCTGTCAAACGCTTTTTCAGCATCTGTCGACAGTGCCAACATGGGGGTGCTGTTTCTTTTGGCATAGTCTATAAGCCATATAGCTTTCAAAGTATTATCCTTAGCTTCTCTATAAGGGACAAACCCAACCTGATCAGACTCAATCAGCTGTGGTAGGTGAATTTTGAGCCTTTCTGCTAAAATTTTCACAAAAAGTTTGATGTCTACATTCAATAGTGAGATGGGTCTATAACTAGTACAGGAGAGGGTCTTTCCCTTGTTTTTGGATTAGAGAAATATGTGCTTCCAACATTGCTGAGGGAGAGCAAGGATTAGTGTCTAGGTTATTAAAAGCCTGTAGCATTAGGTCGGAGAGATCAGGGAGTAGGGTCTTATAAAATGTGATTGGGAACCCGTTCAGGCCAGGGGATTTTCCTGTTGGGGTATTTTTGATAGAAAGTCGTAACTCGTCAAATGTAAAAGGGGTCTCCAAAAAATCAATATCCTCCTGTTTAAGTCGTGGTAAAGCAGTGCGTGAGATATAATTTTGAAGTTTCTGTGTAAACCTATAATTTGCTCCTGCTGAGGAAGAATTAATATTATACAATTCTGAATAGAACTTATGCATTGCACTAGCTATCTCCAGGTCTTTATGAACTATTTGATCAGGATGCGTTGTAATAGCCGGAATAAAGGAAGTTACTTGCATTTGTTTAGTTGCCTTTGCCGGCTTTGTTGCTGTGATCATAGTAAAAGCTTTTACATTTCATCAATGAGGATAGGGATTTTTTATTTAATTCCCCCTTTATCAGTTCACGAGTCGCTGTAAGCTCCGTCAGCGTGTCACCACACAGAGTATTTTTATGTTTTTGTTCCAAAAAGGAGATTTTATGAAGAGTGATACGCTGAGAGAAGGATTTTTTAATTCTAGACCTGTGCTTGATATAAATGCCCCAAAAGACAGCCTTTAAAGCTTCCCATTTTATCACAGGGTGTGATTCTTCTGAACGGTGTGTTTTAGCAAAAAATGTTCTCTCTTTTTTAATTTCTGCTAGACAATCATTGTCCCTTAATAGAGATTTGTTAAGTCTCCAGGTCCATGGCTTACGTGTGGTGCCTGGAGTGGCTAATGTAAGAAAGACCGGGGCATGGTCAGATAAAATTTGCACCCCAATATTACAATCAGATATCCATTTCAATGCATAATGAGAGAGGAACAGGTACTGTATATACTCGAGTATAAGCCGACCCGAGTATAAGCCGAGGTACCTAATTTTACCTACGAAAACTGGGAAAACTTATTGACTCTAGTATAAGCCTAGACACAACTACAGCCCTGTCTCCCAGCAGTGTACATTCTACCAAAGCGACCCCCCCCAGTGATCAACATGACTTTGCAAAGTTGATGGTGACAGAGAATTGCCAAACGGATTACTGTGTGCATTGTCTCACTGTCCCACTACCATGTGCAGAGGGTGCTGTTTGATATTGCCATCACTGTTAATCTTTTGTATAACTAAAAGAGGGCGCTGTGTGATAGTGCAGTCACTGTTATTCTTTCATATAACCAACAGAGGGTGCTGTGTGATATTGCAGTTACTGTTATTCTTTCATATGACCAACAGAGGGCGCACTGTTATTCTTTCATATAACCAACAGAGGGTGCTGTGTGATATTGCAGTCACTGTTATACTTTAATATAACCAACAGAGGGCACACTGTTATTCTTTCATACAACCAACAGATGGCGCAGTGTGATATTGCAGTCACTGTTATTCTTTCATATAACCAACAGAGGGCATTGTGGTATATTGCAGTCTCTCCCCAAGTGTACTGTTGGTATAGGAATGATTAAAAGTGACTGCAATCTCAGCTACTCGGGTCGGGTACCGCTGACCCGAGTATAAGCCGAGGTAGACTTTTTCAGCACATTTTGGATGCTGAAAAACTCGGCTTATACTCAGGTATATACGGTAATCAGTTCTACTATATGAGTGATGCACATGTGAAAAATAGGTGTAGTCTTTATCAGATGGGTGGCAAACTCTCCAACTGTCAACTAATTGGTGTAACGAATATACCTGGTGGTCTAGGGGGGGACGACAGGGACGCCTATCGCCCCCTCGGCGGGGACGCCCGTCTTGACAAGCGGCCTCACGCTGGCCGCAGGCGCCGGCATCTTAGGGAGCGCGCGGCGCGCGCTGGTGTTTCTTAGATGACATAATAGACAAAGCTATTTGTCTATTATGTCATCTAATGCGACGTCAGCGCGCAAGGGCGCGCAATTCAAACTGTATTTAAAGCCCATTAGGGCTGTGGGAATTTGCCCGTGATAGGATTTGTTCCTGGTGCTTCTGAGCCTTGTGCTAATTCTGTAAACCTGTTTGATTCCTGTTTTGACCCCTGCCTGGCTATTTGACTACTCTGATTTCTGGATTTTGACCCTTGCCTGATTACTGACTACCGCTTCTGATTAACCCTCTGATTGACTTCCTGGTTTGACCCTTGCCTGCCTGATTACGTTTACTCTCTGCCTGCCTCGACCCGGCCTGTTCTGACTACTCCTTTGCCTAACGTCTTGTACTGCGATCTTCTGTCCAAAGACTTTGTATAACTACAGCCGTGCCCCTTTGCTTGCCAGAACTCCTCGCTTGCTCCTCTCGAAAAGTCCAGGTGGCATCTGAGTACGCTGAGGGCTCCTCCCGAAGCCAAAGGCGGTCACACTACTGGTGAAGCCGAGCCGAGACCAGGGAGCTTGGCATTAGTTCTGGTTTAGGGTGCCGACCGTGACAATTGGCTACTATGCAATACCGACTTAATACATAGTTACATAGTTGCATAGTTAAATTGTGTTGAAAAAACACAAAGTCCATCAAGTTCAACTCCTCCAAATGAAAACCCAGCATCCATATACATATCCCTCCCTACTTTTAATTAAATTCTATATACCCATACCTATACTAACTATAGAGCTTAGTATCACAATAGCCTTTGATATTATGACTGTCCAAAAAATCATCCAAGCCATTCTTAAAGGCATTAACTGAATCAGCCATCACAACATCACCCGGCAGTGCATTCCACAACCTCATTGTGCTGACTGTGAAGAACCCCCATGTTGCTTCAAATGAAAGTTCTTTTCTTCTAGTCTAAAGAGGTGGCCTCTGGTACGGTGATTCACTTTATGGGTAAAAAGGTCCCCTGCTATTTGTCTATTATGTCATCTAATGTGTAATCATGTCCCCTCACAAGCGCCTTTTTTCCAGAGAAAACAACCCCTACCTTGACAGTCTACCCACATAATTTAAGTCTTCCATCCCTCTAACCAATTTAGTTGCACGTCTCTGCACTCTCTCCAGCTCATTTATATCCCTCATAAGGACTGGAGTCCAAAACTGCACTGCATACTCCAGATGAGGCCTTACTAGGGACCTATAAAGAGGCATAATTATGTTTTCATCTCTTGAATTAATGCCCTTTTTTATGCAAGACAGAACTTTATTTGCTTTAGTAGCCACAGAATGACACGTTTTAGTACCTTATAAGAAAGATTTGTCTTCCCAGAGAAGGAGTCTAATGGATCCAAAGTGAGGTTGAAATCTCCCCCAATTATAATCACCCCTTGATGGAAACCTTCAAGCCGGGTCATTACCATATGAATAAACCTGTGTTGGTTTTGATTTGGTGCAAAACATTTTACCAATGTAAATAACTGCCCCGCTACATTCTCCCTTGAGAGTCAAAAATGAGTCAATCAGTGTGTAAGGAATTTTTTTTATGAAAGGCTATAGCTACACCTTTACTTTTAGATTCAGGGTTGTCACTGAAATACCATTGTTGGTAATACTTATTTTTAAAATTTGGCCTATGACCCAGCTTGAAGTGAGTTTCCTGCAAGAAAACAATCATAGCTTTTTGTTTGTGGAGACCTGTAAGAATTTGTGACCTTTTCATCGGAGAATTAAATCCTCGGACATTGTAGGAGCAAGTTTTCATTTCAGCCATATCTGATTCGATGACCTAATAAGAGCACCGGGGAACTGCTGAGTGACAGGAAAAAGAGAAGAAAGAATAACATTAATAACAATGTTTCTAAAATGAACCAAACAATTTACGAAAACAACTGCATCCAGTTGTACTTATCTCAGTATGAACCTTCTTGATGTCATATTGACATTCTGAGCATTTCTGTCTCAGGTCGTTAAACCTATGGGGGAGCAACGGCTGGACCATAGTATTGATTGGCACACAAAACAATTAAACATGGGTCAAAACTCTGAGCTACTCAATGAGCCTGCTTGTAAATGAATATATAGTCAAATAACACTCAACAAGATTAATTTTTGAAGGAGCAAAATGGTTAATAGCACAGTATTAAGCCGACATATAGAACACACATTTTCTCAGGTGACACTTCAAGTGTTAGAGCTATTTTTCGTAGTAGGGGTGCCCTGGCGACTCCACGAGGTCTGGTTCCTTGCTGACTTTTTGAAAAAGCCAGGCTCTTTCTGTGAAGTACCAGATGGAGAAATCCATTCCCAAGTTTCCCAATTAGGGATTTCGATTTGAGGAAGTTGAGACAGTCCAGAAAAGGGGGAACATCTTTTGGGGAGCGCACTGAGATTGCCTTACCATTCTTAATAGTAATCAGAGCAAACAGGTAGCCCCATTTATAGCGAACAGAGTGTTCTTTAAGCAAGTCCAGGATGGGTTTCAGTGCCCGGTGTTGGCGCAGTGTGTTCCTGGAGAGGTCTTGATAAAGTCTGACTTTAGAGCCATCAAAGTCAATGTCACCTAGGTCTCTGGCCTTGATCATGATCGCTTCTTTGATTTTGTAAAAGTGGATCCTGCAAATCACATGTCGGGGGATTTCTGAAGTGACATATCAGGGCCACAGTTCCCTATGGATTGGGTCAATTATAATAGATTTGTCACTTTTTTCACCCAGGAGATTATTAAACAGTCTCGTAACAGCAGCAGTAAGGTCTTGAGACAGGACTGATTCTGAAAGGCCCTTAATCCTTATATTGTTTCTTCTGGAACGATTTTCCTGATCGTCCAGGAGGTTTTGTAAATGCTGAAAACGGGATTCATGTTGCAGGACAGTAGACTCAATTTGTTTAATATGCGCAGTATTAGTGTTAACAGGTTTTTCCAGGTGGGTTTGTTTTTCACCCAGGAGCTGGAGTTCTGTATGTTCTGCTGTGATTTCAGATGTCAGGGTTGCCTCTGAGTTCTGTAATAGCATTTCAATGTCCTGCCTAGAAGGTAATGAAAATAAATGGGCTCTCATTTCCGTATCCATTAAAGTGTGGGCCCCACCCAAGTGAGTCTGCTCAGTTTCTGTATGAGCATTAATGCTTTCAGCCCTCGTGTGATCTGTGATCACGCTCTTGGTGGGGATAGATAGCGCGGTATGGTTCATAGTGGGAAAAGAGGTAATTGCGGTTATATGATTGCATCCATTGTCCGGTCCGATCCCTTGAGAGTCCATCGGGAGAAGAGACGTAACAGACAGCCGCCAGTCATCACCACTATCCCAGCTCGGCGAGGCCTCCGTCTGAAGTTCCTCTGACTGTGTCGCTGGGTGATTAATTACCTTAGGCAAGTCCTTGGGCGAGGAAACCAGGTCATTAGTGGGGTCTCCGATTTGTTGTTTGCCCGGTGGGGAGCAATCAGATGAGGGCGGATTACAAGATGGCGCCTGCTGTTGCGTTTCCCTCAGACTAGTCCCTGGATCAACTTGTACTATGAGCTATCTCCCATAACCCTGTGTTCCCTCACTTGCTAAAAAGCAATCCAACCAATTCTTCAATCTATCTAATGTATCAGCCTGTACAACAAATTTAGGGAGAGAATTCCACATCTTCACAGCTCTCACTGTAAAAAACCCCTTCCAAATATTTAGGTGAAATCTCTTTTTTTCGGAATGGGTGACCTTGTGTCAGCTGGAAAGACCTACTGGTAAATAAAGCAATAGAGAGATTATTATACGATTCCCTTATACTGTATATTTATACTTAGTTATCATATCTCCCCTTAAGCGCCTCTTCTCCAGCGTGAACATCCCCAATTTGGCCAGTCGTTCCTCATAGCTAAGATTTTCCATACCTTTTACCAGCTTAGTTGCCTTCTCTGTACCCTCTCTAATATAATAATGTCCTGTTTGAGTGATGGAGACCAGCTCATTATACAGAAGGCTTCTCAGTGAACTGCTGATTTGTCTTAACTGTACTCATATAGACTGTATATGAGTATATATATGTACTGTATAACAAAAACATAGATATTTAGTAATCAAATCTAGGCAAAAGGTATGTTCAATTCTTGTTTATTAAACACATGCTGAAAAAGGGTATATTGCCCTTTAAGGGAATCTAACATAATATTTTCCTATGCTCTAACACTGAACAACCATTTACATTGTTTCAATTGAAAAGTCTGTTCCTCAAGTCTACACGGATGGTCTTTTGTCCATTACTTTTTCTATGTACACTATCTATTGTGATGTGTAACATATTTTCATTTGTTACACATCAATAGATAGATAGTGTATACTTCTTCTCCAGTATAAACCCAACCTCTATAAAATTATTCTTCATGCGTAGACTTATATTTACTAGATACTGTGCATCATGTGTGTGTGTGTAATTCTACAGAAAGTAGCAAAATGAAAAACATTTCATTTGAATACTGCAATATCACATGAATTTGGTGTACAATTGTCAATTTAAATATGTAACTATGTAAATATAACCTGTATCCAATAATAGTAAAGATAAATGTATGCAAAAACATAATGCAAGTGAGTGCTTCTATAATGCCCAAGCAGATAGAGCAAGTAGTCTGACAGTGAATTGGGAGCTAGAGAGAGAATAACGGTGACATGGCTCTTCATACAAAATGTATAAAGTGAATAGCTAAGATGTAGGTGCATATTTATCAAGGGTCTAATTTTGAATTGAAAAAACTTTAAAATTCAAATTTTAAAAGAACAACCGAAATTAAGTCAAAGTTTTATTTTTTTTTGGTTGAATAGTTCTACTTTCGATCAAATAGGTCCGTATTCGGGTGAATTCGAATCGTTCCTTTGATTTTTCAAAGTCCACCAATTGACTCCAAATATGTTCTAGGAGGTCCCCATAGGCGAAAACAGCAATTCGGCAGGTTTTAGATGATGAATAGTCTAAGTCAAATTTTTGAGAGACAGTACATGATAAATTTCAATATTCAATTTTTTGAATTATCCCATGTTTTACCTGTATGTAAGTGCACAGTTATAACCTGATACTTACATTAGATACAGGTTACCTTGTATGGTGCACATTCAGTAATGTAACTAGAGGGGGGCAGGCCCTGGTGCGTGATGTGCAACCGGGCCCCCCCGTCCCCCTCCATACGCAATTGTCCCGCCGGATTATGGTGGCGCGCGAGCTGTCGGGGGGCCCTGAGGGGGTGCGGGCCCTGGCCTGCTCGCACCCCCTGCTCCCCCGGTAGTTCCGCCACTGTGTACATTTAAAACAGTACTGTACATATGATAATATAACAAAATTATCTTTTTGCATTTTTTCCTCAAACGATAGCTTATTTAAGAAAAAGCTTAAAGGACCAGTAACATAAAAAATGTTTTTTTTGAAAATTCGTTAATATACAACAAAAAAAAAACACCAACAGAAATTAAATTTTAAAATAGCAAAGCCTTTGTTAAAAAATAACTTACAGAAAGTCCACTTCCTGTCCTCTTCAGAAATCCATCCTGCAGCAATTGATCTCTCCTTCCTGGCTTTTCTAGTGACAACATTCGGCTTCTTCTCCTCCTTGATTCGGGGCCCAGCAGATTCTCGATGACACCCTGGCTTCCGTGGGTTCGCTGTTGTGCAGGAGCAAGGAAGGGTCGCTGTTGTGCAGGAGCATAGCTGTCTGCTCAGGGGCAGCCATATGCGGAAACTGAGTCAGTCTCTGAAGGCACAAAGGAAATCCCCAGCCGGCCCCAGCCCTCCCCTCTGTCCTCTTCCCCATCGCTGACGAGGAGCTGCCGCTGGGGAAGCTGCGCACAAAGCTGCCAGTAGAGACACATGTGCTCGTGCTCTATAGGCAGCTCTGGAATGCACCCACCAGGGAGATGAGGAGAGCAGAGGAGGGAAGCCGATGCACGGGGAAGGAGAGACACTGCTGCTGCTAGACGGCGGGAGGAGGTTGCCTGTCAGTGAGGAGCCAGGGAGGAGAAATCGATTGATGCAGTGTGGATGGTCGCCTTTTCGCCGTTTCTGAATAAGACAGGAAGTCGTTATTTCTTAATAAAGGCTTTGCTTTTTAAAAGTTTCATTTGTCTTGGTGTTTATTTTTTGTTGTGCACTAACGAATTTTTAAACATTTTTTTTTAAGGTTACTGGTCCTTTAAAGTAGATAATCGAGTGTGTGTTAATTTACTTGTTTATTAAACATATGCTTAAAAAGGGTATATTGCCCTTTAAGGGAATCTAACATAACATTTCTTGGGAGGGAATTCCACAGCCTAATTGTTAAACAGATATACCAGATTTAAGTTGCATAGTTTTGGGTAAACCTCACTTGTGATGGGCGAATCTGTCCCTTTTCACTTTGCCAAATAATTTGTGAAATGGCGGAAAAATTCACTAAAGGGCAAAAATTGGCAAAATGCATTGAAGACAATGGGCATCATAATAATTTTGACGCTGACAATTTTTGAAGTGAGTTAAAATTTTTATATGTTCGACTATTTTGTTCAAATACATAAAAGTCAATGGTCGACCAAATAATTTTGACACACTTCAATTTTTCACGTGCAAAAATTTTTTTTGACACACTTTCGCAGGCGATAAAATGTAGACATTCGCAGCAAAACCATGCCTGTGAAATTTATTTGCCCATCACTAAAACGCACTACAGGTATAGGATCCCTTATCTGGAAACTCGATATCCAGAAAGCTCACGGAATGGCTCCCATAGACTCCATTTTATCCAAATAATCCAAATTTTTAAAAATGATTTCCTTTTTCGCTGTAATAATAAAACAGTAGCTTGTACTTGATCCCAACTAAGATATAGTTAATCCTTATTGGAAGCCTATTGTGTTTATTTAATGTTTAAATGAATTTTTAGTAGACTTAAGGCATGAAGACCCAAATTACGGAATGATCCATTATCCGGAAAATCCCAGGTCCCGAGCATTCTGGATAACAGGTCCCATACCTGTACTACAATACACAAGATATACACATACAGCATAACAATATGTTGCTAATTTTCCACATAGTGGGGGTCAGTTATAAAGTTTGCGCAGTGCATTTTTTTTTTGCTTTGTGTGAAAATTGCACAGTAATAACTTAAATTCACAATTTGCGAAACTGTTTTGTGAATATTTTCTCCTCCACCAAAGTTGTGGCGTAATTCAAACACAGAGAGTGTGCACATAAATATTCGGAATTTGCGATTTTTGATGCATTTAAAAAGCTCTTATAGACTTTCGCATTGTGAAAAAAAAAAATGCAATTCTGTTTGCATACTCTTATTCAGCTTTAAAATGTAACCATGCGCAGGGCAAATATATTTACTGTGCAAACCAATCTTCCCTGCTCAAAGTTTATAAATGGGCCCCACTGTCTCTTGCAAGAGTTAAGCCCGGCCATGGAGGTGCAGATATATCCTTATATCCAACGCACCATCAGTATTTGCAATCTCCCGACCTACCACTAACCATTCAAATTAAATAAATTAGTACAAAGGACAAATCAGATGATGTTCTGGCCATTAATTAGTTGTTTAAAGGGTGCAACGACCTGGACAGTGGCATGCCAGAGGGGGATCAAGGGCAAAAATGTATCTGAAAAATACATTGTTGACACAGCGCTGCGTTTTGTGCTGTAAAGGGCAGAAATCACACTACATTTCTAAACCTGTGTAATAAAATGCTTTAAAACGTCCGGCGTCTACATGCCAATCAAGTCGTGTAAAGGTTACAGCCTGTTCACGCGCAAAGACGAAACGCGGTGCTTACTGCAATGCAAAAAGACGCAAAGAGCTTTAATGAATGATACCGTCAAGTGAGCAAATAATAGTTTTTAATTACTAGTTGCTTGTCACCTCCAGGATGTTCGTCCTGTTGGTGGCAATATTTCTGTAGTGGTGTGTTTAGCAGTCACCGTGCTTGTGCGCACGTGCACGGTCAGGCAGAGGTAATTCAATGTACAGTGAAGTGAACCAAAAAACACTGATTCTGCAGTGTGGGCCCAGTTTTGGTCTACTTTATTGATCACCTGCGGTGACCATAAAAGATGCGATTTTGCCACTGTCTTTGCTGCCTGAAAAACGTCACTCGGGTGGTGTTTCTAGAGACGGTATTATTATTGATATTTAGACAGAATGTGAACAAGCTCACACAGCTAGATGGTTGTTGTTTGAAAATGAAGAACACACTGAGCAAATAATGCCTACAAGGTTAACGTATACACTACTACAGCAGTGGATACGGAATATATTATTGCTGCCTGAAAAAAGTCACTCGGGTGGTGTTTCTAGAGACGGTATTATTATTGATATTTAGACAGAATGTGAACAAGCTCACACAGCTAGATGGTTGTTGTTTGAAAATGAAGAACACACTGAGCAAATAATGCCTGCAAGTGCACTACTATTGGTGCACTACTATGAAGAACAGCAACAGCACTGTACACGTTAAAGAACAGTAAGATAAGTAAAAGAAAAAAAAAATATATGTATATTAAAAAAAATATTTTTCTCGGGTTGGTGCTGCTGAACTACTAGGAGCAGCACAGTAGCACACCAGTCCCACTCCCCAACACTGCTAGACTAATAGCACTGGGCTTATAGTAGCAACTAGCAAAGTAAAAAAACAAAAAAGAAAATAAAAGCAGTCCTTACAAGGACTATTGGGTTATTACAGCAGTCAGCAGATGAGATCAGAAGAGATCAGTGCCCACAGCAGGCAGCTACATACAGAGCACTGCAGTAGAAGGTAGATTACTAGCCAGCAAAGCTACCCTAAAATGTCCCTCAAATCCCTGCAGACTTCTGTCCCTCCAATACAGAGCAGTATCAAGTAGATTACTAGCCAGCAAACTTACTATCAACTGTCCCTCAAAGAAATCAGTGAAATCAGTAACAGCTCTCTCCCTACACTAGCTCTTGCAAGCACACACAGGCAGAATGAAAAAACGCTGCAGGGCTTCAGTTTATATATGGAAGGGGAGTGGTCCAGGGGGTGTGGGGGTGGTCCAGGAGGGAGAGCTTCCTGATTGGCTGCCATGTATCTGCTGGTCTGGGGTGAGAGGTCAAAAAAAAGCGCCAGGTAAGGCGAACCCAAAATGGCGAACGTCGCGCGACGTTCGCGAACTTGCGGCGGACGCAAACAGCCGATGTTCGCGCGAACAAGTTCGCCGGCGAACAGTCCGCGACATCCCTAATGCAAAGATCAAATTAACAATATTTGTGCTCTTCTAGAAATCTGTGGGATGTTGTGATGAATTTTACCTTATTTTCTGATGACAGGTTTCATATTGTTGATACACAAGACCCCTTGTATATTTTACATGACTGTTATTAGCCTTGAAGTATTGATGCTAGCTTCTGTTTCATAGATAAGAAATCTTCAAAGTTTTTGCCTCTGTGTTTCCAGTACATGGCTTCTAAATACTTTATTTCCAACCTTTGAACAATATATAAACACATCTAGTGGCGTAACTACCAGGGGTGCAGCAGGTGCGATCGCACCTGGGCCCGCACCCAGCTGGGGCCCGCCGGTGTTATCGCATCTGGCACAGCAGGGGGACTTTATGGCACGCAAGCAGTGGCGGAACTACCGCGGGTGCAAGCGGTGGAGCCGCTCCAGGGTGCTTGCCTTGTCCTGCACTCCCGGATGGGGCCCGCAACCCGCCCCGGTGAGGTCCGTGGAGAGCTGCGTGCTGCGACGTCAGTTCTAATTTGGCGCCGATTTTCCTGCTCTGGCCCTGTCCTGCCCTCCCTGCAGTGTCCTTGTGGGCCCCCATGACCAGATACTGTCAGCACTTTTTGAGCTGCGGCTGCGGTCTGGTTTTTGCGCGCATTGTGCACTCCCACAGTTATGGGCCCCCGCTGTACTTAGTGGGCCCCATGCTGCTGTGCTGCTGCTACACTACTCCACCTGATGTCAATGACTGGCCGGCGTTCGACTCCTTCACGTTGGGGAATCAGAGATCAGCGTCATGGAGGAAGCATGCTGTGGATTACTGGTGCGGTGGGTGAATCGGGGCTGTGTCTGCCTGTTATAAATCCGATCCGCTGGTCAAGTTTGGCCACTGGGCCTGATATTGCTGCCTTCTTATTTTCTCCTCTGACAGTTCTCTCCATGGAAGATTTGATCTGCCTGACTCCTACAACAGTGCTGGTGAGCAAACATTTGGGGGGGGGGGTTTCATGGAATATGTGGGCCTTAAAGCGGTGGTTATCATTTAGTATATTATAGCATGGCTAATTCATACCAACTTTTCAATTGGCATTCATTATTTATTTTTTATAGACTTTGAATTATTTGCCTTCTCCTTCTGACTGTTTCCACCTTTCAAATGGGGGTCACTGACCCCATCTAAAAAACAAATGCTCTGTAAGGCTACAAATGTATTGTTATTGCTACTTTTTATTACTCTTCTTTCTATTCAGGCCTCTCCTTTTCATAGTCCAGTCTCTTATTTAAATCAATGATAGCATGGTTGCTAGGCAACCAGACTTCTGACATTACAAATTGCAGAGCTGCTGAATAAAAAAAAAGTCAAAAATCACAAATATTAAAAAATTTAAACCAACTGCAAATTGTCTCAGAATATCCCTCTCTAAATCATACTTTAATTTAAAGGTGAACGACCCCCGCATAACCCACATGTATTGTGTAACCCTGGGTGTCCGCCAACAACTTCTTTCATTTCATTTTACATTTAACCCCTATGGTCTCTTAACTTCCCCACTAAGTTTGCTGCCCTACTTTTTCTAAATCTTAATGCCCATCTCTATCTCTCTACCCATAGTTAAGCTATGAATTATTTTACTGTGACGGGGGTGGTGGAGTGCTTACAATGAATGAATTAAAAATTGATTAAATAAATTAAATGCTCGCTGAATTGTTTTTTTGTTTATGTTTTTTATTTTTAATGAAGTGTAACATGAATTTTTAACCAATTAATGTATTACAAGTTGATTAAATGGAATGCAATTCTTAAAGCTGATTAAGTACCAGTGTGTGTATAAAATGCGTGCAAATAAATTTCTCTCTCTCCAACAATCTACAAGCTAAGGTCCCTATCACATTCACATCCACATCAATCCCTGCGCATTTAGCTTACACTCAAGGGCCCTATCACATACCCATCAGTCCCTACCCCTATCTAAGATTCCTAACACATTAACATCAGTTTCTGCATCATTGTATTAAAGGACAAGAAATGTTAAACTAAAGTAGTAGCTAGAAATGTTGTACATGAGGTTTTGGGCTTCTGTACCAGCCCAAGGCAACCACAGCCCTTTAGCAGTAAAGATCTGTGTCTCCAAAGATGCCCCTGTAGCTCCCCATCTTCTTTTCTGCTGATTCACTGCACATGCTCTGTGCTGCTGTCAGTTACTGAGCTTAGGGACCCACTCACAATATACAGTACACATAGAATAGAAATGTCACAATAAAAGGCTGATTAGTAATTAATACAGATAATACAGATAATTACTACATGGCAGCACAGAAATCAGTGCAGTTAGCATCAGAATTTAATAATCAGCAAACCTGTAACATCAGCTTATATTACAGACCAACCTCATTTTCTGCTGGATAATTAGTGACAACCCATAAGCTTAGCTTCTCAA
Source organism: Xenopus petersii (assembly GCA_038501925.1). Lineage (NCBI taxonomy): Eukaryota > Metazoa > Chordata > Amphibia > Anura > Pipidae > Xenopus > Xenopus petersii. The sequence goes on from CM076682.1 coordinate 79,144,539, forward strand.
CAGCTGCTCAGAACCCACTGAGCATGTGAGTGTCACAGACACTTTCCAAGATGGTGACCCCCTGTGACAAGTTTGAAGTCCTGGATCATTGCTGCTATTGACAAGCTGAAACTTTAGGCTGGTGCAATAAGTTCACTATGTAAAACATGTCAGTTTTAGCCATATCCATTTTTAGGGTTTAGTTCTCCTTTAAATGTCATTAGGAGGGCCCACTTGTAAATTTCTGTACCAGGGCCCTAAAGGGTCTAGTTACGCCACTGCATCTTGTACTGAAATGACATAGCATTTCAAAAGTTCTGGATCAGATGTAAATCTCTACCTGTTACAGAACAGAACATAAATATATATTGTTTATTAAAAAATCAGCAAAGTATAGGGAGCATATTATCAAACATTCTGTTGTAAAGTAAGACGTTTGACAAACCTTGTGATTTAATTTACATAAGACCTCTGTAAACTAATATGGTTTATTCCAAATTGTATATTACAGCAATTATATATTAATAAAAGATGGGAACTTGCTTCAATGCAACATCTGTTCCTTTCTGTAATAAAATGACAATGCATTGTTAAATTTTGCCTTCCACAGAAAACTACAGAAAGACAACAGTAGGAAGTAAAGCTGTTTTTATTGTGCATGAGATCATAATTTTAAGAGAGGATCCCAAAGAACTTTTATTCCTGTTAAAGTTCCACTTGGAAACATTTCCCCTCTGCATTTTATAAATGCAATATTATACCTTTGTTTGTTTTTTATTATTTCTATCCATATGGTATCCTACATATTGCAGGTAGTGTATAGATAAGGGATCCATTCTCTCGAAACACTTTATCCAGAAAGTTCCGAATTACGGAATAGCCGTAATTCGGAACTTAAGACTCCATCTTATCCAAATAATTCACATTTTTAAAAAATATTTCCTTTTACTCTGTAATAATAAAAAAGTATTATGTATTTGATCCAAACTAAGATATAATTAATCTGTATTGGAAACAAAACCAGTCTATTTGGGTTTATTTAACTATTGATCAATGTAATGTAATAAGTTGCACATAGCTTTTCTGGCTGAGAGCAGTTCGTTTGATCCACTTCCCTACTCAAAAACTTCTGTTTCTTGTTTCTTACTCAGTAGCTGGAAATTTACATTTTACTAAGCATTATATTGCTTTCTTAGAAAAAAAAAATACCGACAATCGTTTCAAACATGCATCTTAAAAAGACTGAAACTTGTTTGCTATGTTTTGGTCCTTTATATATTTACTGGAGATTCGTATGAGCATATATATATATATATACATAGTAAATGTATATATAAAGATACTTTAAAGGTACTTTAAATCATCAAGTTACTGTAAATGATATTTGAAAATGTGAATTAATCTTGATCAATGCAAGAATCTAATACCTAAAAGCTACCAAACTTTTTCTTATTTACGAAAGCTTACTCGGGGAAAAATATCTCAACTAATGAGGTTTATTCCACAAAACTCAACATGAGTTCCTTAACCCACATTGGGCTTACTTTATGATTACTTGAGCTGAAAGGCACAAGCAGTCTTAATTTGGTGCCTTAGGAGCTTGGTTATAACTTTGTGCAGTTTTGTAATAGTAGGCAGACAAGTATCACACACAAAAATGCAGAAAAAATAAGACTTTGCCTTTAATTGTTAAACATAAAAACATTAACAGGGTGTTTGTCTTCAATGGCAATATAGCATCAAAATATAGCACTCTTCCATATATGAAAATGTAGTCTTCCTGACTACCCCAGGGCCTCTCCCAGACTCTGGTCCACTACAAGGTCAGCATCCTGTTACTTACAGTTCCAAGTCAGCTTCACTGCTGTTCTTTCATGAAAACAGTCAGCCTCTCTCCAGGCACAATCACAGGTCTCTTAGCACGTGCTTTCTCTCAAGCTCCGGCACTTTGTCTCTCTTTATCAGACACTCTTGGTCCTCTCACAGGCTTTTGTTCCCACACCAGGAACACCCTGGACTGTCTCTTCCAGACATCCAGGGAAGAGCCCAAGGTATGGGCTGCAGTAGCAGCTCTGCTCTCAGCTGCCACCTAATTACTTGATTGGGAGCAGGCCTGGATTTGTGGCGAGACCCGCACTCACAGGGAGGGAGGTATGTGAACGGGCACCTGCCCACTAAATCCAGTGCTGATTGAGAGGGAATATTAACTCTATCTGTAGTAGGCAACCCCTTTCAGCCCATATCATACAGCTTAAAGGCATGCTTTTCTGTACATTTTCATGCAATACAGATGGGTTTTCTAAACACACCGTCAAAGCAGGTAAACAGTATGTTGAACTCAGAGCCGGGCCAGGCCGCGCAGTCGTCCTAGGCAACCTGGCCGGTCCAGAGTTGCCGATCATGTACATGTGCAAATCAATGCTTCCTCATGCACAAATCAAGGCAGAAACGCTAATAGACAGGGGAAATGCAAAGACAGTCAGGGAGAGAGGTGACCTGACATAGGGTTGGTAGTTGGTACGTGCCTGGCGCCCACCCAGTTTTGCACCCTAGGCACATGCCTACTCTGTTTACCCCTAGTTTTGACCCTGGTTGAGTTTACTGTACTGTTTGTAAATCAGCCCCCAGTCTGGATATGAGGTGCCAGAATTGTGTTATCATTAATCACTTTCGACCTAAACTAATCAAACCTAATCAATGGGATGCAGTAGCTGTAAACCTTTTATCCAGAAAGCCATGAATCACAGAAAGTCCTCTCCAATAGACACCATTTTATCCAAATAATCAAAATTTTTGAAATTGATATCCCTTTTCTCTTGTAACAAAACAGTACCTTGTACTTGATACAGACTAAGATATAATTAATCCTTATTCGAATCAAAACCAGCCTATTGGGTTTATTTGATGTTTACATGATTGTCTATTAGAATTAAGGTTTCCAAATTATGGAAAGTTCAAATTATGGAAAACCCCAGGCCCTAGGTCATTTTCTATGTTGTGTTTAAGACCTAGATCTGAAAGTGTTAATGCTAAATTTGACCATGGCAAACATGACTTAGAAGAGCATGAAGAGATTTGAGGTTAAAAGGGGTGTTGGTTCCCCTGCTGCATCACACAGCTGAGAATCCACTAGTATTTCCTGAAGCATCTTCCCCTGTTGTCCCTGAACATTCCCCAAGCCAATATAGAGGCAGGACCTTGCTGGCCAGCTTAGGAGAGGCTGAAGTCATTGATAGATATTGACTTAGTAGCCAGTGCCTCGTAGGGCTCTATGGGCTTATCAAAAATTATATTGATTCACTGGCACCTACAAATAGGGCAGTTCCAGGCTTTACAAAATTATTGGCAACCTGTAATTTTCTAGCAGCTTTTAGTCATCAAAAGGTCTAATCAGTGGAATGTCTCAATCCACTTTCTCTTGGTCACTAACTAAAGTTCTACCTACAGTATTTGTCAATTTTTCCAAGACCAGACAGTACTGACTGAAAGTTAAAAGGAAATTTTATGTCCAAGGAGGTTTGCCTAACATCATAGGTGCAATAGATTGCACTGTGGCGTTATAGCCCCCTTGTGGTGAGGAGCAAATTTACTGTATAAGAAAGCAATTTCATTCATTCAACACTCAAAGCATCTATGATGGAAATATAAGCTTGATTAAAGTTTTTGCCACCTTCCCTGGAAGCACGCGATTCTTCGCAATTCTTTTAATCTGGTCAATTAAATGGTGTTTGGCTTGTAGCTAAGTATTGTTTCACGTTTCCATATAATATTAAATATATTGGCATAGTTTAGTAATGTCAACAATATCAGAACTGTTTTAACATACTAAGTACATTACTAAGTAATTTTTAGTCAAAATACATCCTTAGTGTGTAGTCCCTGTAGTCTATATGATGTGAGATGTGTTATTACATCTCATAACAGCCCTGAAAGAGCGTGCATTTGGCTTACTCTGCACTTCTGTTGTTTGGACTATTCAGGGGGTGTTCTGCAGTATTCACTAGGTAAAGTGTGCAATATTATTTTAGCAGTCTGCATTTTACATGATATTGCAGTGGCGATCATCTATCAAGGGATCTATAATAACCTACAGCTATTGATACCTGAAGATCTTCCTGTTCATCCTGCGAGAGAGACGGCCACAGAGACAGGCCAACCTGGGAACCAGGTCCAGCAGAAAATCATTAGTGGACACTTTTCTTGTAAATTTATTAAAAATTCTATTACACATGAGCACTGGCATAACTAGATGTAACTGGGCTCCACAGCAAAACAATTTGAAGAGCCCCCAAACTCTCCAGACCTTTTGCTGTTTTACCAATATTTATTAAAATTACTCACTAATTAGGGCCTCATAGGGCCCATATACCTTCTGGGCCCCTCTGCTTCCTCTGTAGTTATGCCCCTGCACACAAGATTACAGTTTCTTAGCTTACAGATGTCATGTTTCTGCTTCCTCATCTATAAACATGCTAATTTTAATTTGATGTAGTTTACATGATACTGTGTACTCTTTCTTTTTCCAAGCAGGATAATTGTAATCATTGCCATTGTTTGGCCCTGTCTGTTGTTTTGACAAGTGTCATTTGCATATTACATTCTTTTAAACATTTATTACTGTCCAGTGATGGGCGAATTTATTCGTCAGGCACAAATTTGCACGATTCGCAAAATGCCAGCGAAAATCCGCGTCAAAAACGGGTGCCGGCGTCAAAAACGGACGGTTTTGAGAATTTTTCGTATGAAATTCGCAAATTTTTCGGCGAAACGGCGCAATTTCGCCCATCACTATTACTGTCCTCACAACACAAAATTGATTTTTATGTGAGGGTACTCTTTGCTGTTTACTGAAACATTATCAACATCTTACTTCTATAACACCCCCCGACAATTCAAAGTATACTCTCTCATTCAAACAGGCTGGTTGTCTGGTGGAACAACCAGACATCTCACTAAGATATCAATAGAGTAGATGTTACAAGCAAAGCTATGTTTGATTAAATTATAAACCAATATTTATGTGTGTGTGTGTATTTATGACATTTTCCATTAATCTACACATTTCTATAGAATTGTAAATAAACCTTGACTACATGTAACGAAACCTTATTTTTTATAATTTAAGCTCTGGAGTACATGAGTGAGACTATAGCCTTTGCCCTTTTGTATTAGCTGAAAAAAACAAAAACTGAACAAAAAATGTAATGGTCTTAATGTTACATTACAATTATTTGTTACCGTAAGTGATTGTCTAGAACAGTGCTGTCCAACTTCTATGGTACCGAGGGCCGTAATTTTTCCAATCTACATGGTGGAGGGCCGATAACGGAAGCCAGTGTTAGCCACTCCCTGTTTTAGACCACACCCACTTTAAACCACACCCATGTTACCGCAAGACCATGTCCACATTAATAGCACACCAAAAAACCAAATGGTTGGTGCCCACTGCAGGGATCAGGACTGGAACTAGGGGTAGGCAGAGTAGGCGGCTGTCTGGTGCGCCATCATAGTCACTTTTTTCAAGCGTTTATTTAATAATTTGTTTCAGTAATCATGGTCACCCAGTTGGGTGGAATCCATCTCCTTCCCCTTCTCCCTCTTGCTGGCAAGTAATAGCTCCTTCTGTGTGGTGCACCGCGACGTGCGTACATGAGTCAATGATATCACTGATGTGATGACAGAGAGAGGCAGAGAGCTGGCGGCCTGCTTGGTGTGGCTCTCGCTGCTCTCAGCCTTGCACAGTTGCACTGAACTGAAGACATTCTTTCCATTACTGTGAAAGTTCGAAGCTTCCTGCTGGCACAGCCAGGTACAGATTTGGGGCCCATATGTTTGCTGTTGCTGCTGGGCGCTGGCACAGGTACATAAATACTTGGGGGCAATATGATGTGATCAGATTTATTTTTGGCTGCTGCTGATTGGGGGCAATATGATAGCTGCAGGAGGGCTGTATGATGGATGGCTGCTGAGCTTGCTGGTACAGGTACAGGGGCAGTGGCGTAACTAGATATTACTGGGCCCCACAGCAAATTATTTTTCAGGCCCCCAAAATGTTTTGGGGTTGACTTGTTTCTCCAATGTTTATTGAAATTTTATATGAATTAGGGACTCATGGGGCCCCTATACCTCCTGGGCCCCCTGCAGCCCCCCAGGGTCTGCTTCCTCTATAGTTACGCCCCTGTACAGGGGGCAGTAATATAAATGAAAAAGTGTTTTTCTTGCTCTCTTTATTTAAAAACCATCATGGTAAGGAGGGAAATGGTAATGCAGGACAGGGGGCACTGAGTGAAGCTCTTGCCTAGGGTGCCAAACTATCTTGTGCCTGCCCTGGCAAGGATGTCACTCATATGTGAAAAAAGTTAAGTCACATTAAGACATAACCATAAATCCATATGCCTCCTCCTCCCCTGTGTATAATACAGTACCCCAGCATTTGATTAAACACCTTAGGGGCCACTAACAATAATTTTCAATTGCTAACAAACCCCCAGAACAAATACCAAATTATGACACACACATAGGGAGCATAGGGAACGCAGAACAGAGCAGGAGACAGGAATCAGGACCAGTCTAATATGTACTACATACAGTGACACAGTGCTGGTGCCCCATTAGCATTTTGAATAAAGTGTGAACAGGAGAACAATGTGGGCAGTTTCAGTCTGGGTCTCAGGTGTGAACAGTACAGGACTTTAGTGGAATGAACAATAGAGGTTTCACAAGTGTGAACAATGCAGGGGGATCACATGTGTGAACAATGCAGGGGATTAGTCTGAATTTGAGGTTTAGACAATGCAGGGGCCAGTTAAATCTGTAGTGATACCTTTTAAATCTTACATATGGTAAGCAGACACAGCAGAAAGACTTTGATGTGGAGGGCCACATGAGGGGGGGCCCACGGCCCGCCAGTTGGACAGTCCTGGTCTAGAACATACAAGGTACACATTTAGATGTTAGGTCTCTTATGGCATTTTAAGGGAAATTAGTGGTACAAGTTGGTTATGACTTGTTTGTTCGATTTCTGCTTTGGTGGGTATAATGTTCTACTTCCATTTAGACGCTATTGATATGCGTGTAGCTGTTGGTACCTGGTTAACCAATATCTGCATTTACTTATGAAACCCTTCCAAGGGTCTCCCCATTAGAAAGGTTTATATGTCCAGCTGTATAGTGTCATGTGAAAGACATTCTATTAAAGTTGATCCACAAGCAGAGCAAGGAGGGGCACTAGGGTACAGGAACAAGGCAGGAAGGAACTTGGAACAGGATGAGTAACAGGAACTCGGAACTTGGAACTTGGAACAGGATCAGATGAATACAGGAACAGCAAGGTCACGGGAACAGCAACAACGAACAAGCACTGGGCAGAGGTCAAGGGCAGGCTTATAAAGGGTCAGGATTGGATCATAAGAAACAGATGAGGAGAATGAGATTGGTGGAGAGGTAAAGAAGAAGACTGAGATATATCAGGAACACAAATGAAGTAAACAAGTCTAAGGACCTCCAGTGGCATGACAGGTAAGTGCTCCGGTTAGTCACTTCCTGACACACATATATGTTTTCTTTCTGTTTGGTACAAGTAATCCCCCACTTAACATTCATCCATATATGTGACTAATTTTCAGTTGTGATTTCCAACCCCAGCTTGGTCTCCCATTTCTGTATATATACTGTAGATGTTTGTACCTTGTTGCGAAGGGAGGTTGATTAATAATTTTGCATATTTTGGATATCACACCTTTATTGAGGTAAACCTTGTAGCGCCAGGGATTCAAAAGCTATAGCACTTTCTTGTGTCAGCTGGTTGCGTAACACAGGCGAAAACCAAAGATTCGCCACAAATCCATGCCTGGTAAATTTATTCACCATCATTAATCATAATTCTGATTTTCTATTCTAAGTAACTGCAAATGTAATTAAAAACGTCTCTACTTCTCCCAGTTTCCTCATAGGAATTGTTGAATGGTTGGAATGTCTTATCGGACAAATTGAATGTATCCAGTGAACCTTCAGAATGGTCATCTTCTGATGGTTCTTGTTTCTCCTCTGGCTCGTCTGAAAATGCAGCATCATTATAAGATTGTGCTTATGCTTATTAACATTCTACCTAATTTACAGGGTGACTGATTTATTCCAATACTTGGGATTGTAGAAAAACTCAGTTAAAGGGATTCTGTCATGATTTTTATGATGTATTTTTTTTATTTCTAAATTACACTGTTTAAAATGCAAATAATTCTCTCTACAATATAAAATTTAATTGCTGAACCAGCAAGTGTGTTTTTTGAAGTTATAATATTGGTGTGTAGGCAGCCATCGGAGGTAATTTTGCCTGGTCATGTGCTTTCAGAATGAGCCAGCACTTTAGGATGGAACTGCGTTCTGGCAGGCTGTTGTTTCTCATACTCAATTTAACTGAATGTGACTAGGGATGTAGCGAACTGTTCGCCGGCGAACTAGTTCGCACGAACTTCGACTGTTCGCGTCCGCCGAATGTTCGCGAACGTCGCGCGACGTTCGCCAATTTGAGTTCGCGTTCGATTCGAATAAAAATAGTTCGACCATTCGACCATTCGATTCCTTCGACGCTAAAATCGAACGATTTCCATTCGTTCGAACGATTATAAGCATTCGATCGAATGAAAAGCATTCGATCGAATGAAAAGCATTCGATCGAATGGCTTCGATCGTTCGATTCGAACGAAAATCCTTCGATCGAACGATTAAAATCCTTCGATCGTTCGAATCGAACTATTTTGCGGGTGTTCGAAGTTCGTGAACTGTTCGCGAACTGTTCGCATTTTTGCCGCTGTTCGCGAACGGCGTTCGCGAACACCAAAACGGCAGTTCGCTACATCCCTAAATGTGACACAGTAGTCAAATCAAATCAATAAGGTGCCACACTTACACTAAATCGCCTTTTGCAGCGTCGGGTGCACAGCTGTGTTCCTCTCTGCCCAAGGAAAAGTTCCACTGTCAAGCAATAATTCCAGCAGCACTCCGATATGTGAATCAAAGATTATTTATTCATGCCATTAGCAGAGCGACGTTTCGGGCTATTCCAGCCCTTTATCACGTCGCTCTGCTAATGGCATGAATAAATAATCTTTGATTCACATATCGGAGTGCTGCTAGAATTATTGCTTGAATGTGACACAGTGGGACCTGGATTTTACTACTGTGCTGCTATCTGTGCTGTTCTTAGATTTACCAGGCAGCTATCATGTGTTAGGGAGCTGCTATCGCGTTACCTTCCCATTGTTCTTTTGTTAGGCTGCTAGGGGGAAAGGTAGGGGGATGATTTCAGTGCAGAATGCTGATGGAGCAGCAATATTAACTGCGTTTTGAAAAAACATTTTTTCCCATGACAATATCCCTTTGAGCTCTTGGATTAGTTTGTTCTAATGCAGTGTTTACTGTTTCAGTATTTAAAGTATTTGTTAAATTTGGAGAGGACATTGATGTTGTAGGCATCAGTTATTGCAAAAAAGGCCTATGTCTAGGCCAGATATAAGGAGGCACATTGGAAAGTATGTAGATTGTAAGTGTGTAAAAAAGGATCATGATATTGGAAAAGCATAATGTGCTGATGGTGGTGTTGGGTTTTTACCAATAAATATGTTGGGTATTGTTGCATTATAAATGCTATATGGGTGTGCTGTTGGCCAGCTAGGAAAAGACTTTGGTACATGACAACATGATCATCTGTTGTTTAAGTCTTAGAAAATGTGCTAAAGCACAACATTGTCTTGTGGGTGGTGGTTGTTTTTTGATCGTTCGTCTGTAAGAAAAGACAATTATGTGTTAATTATCCTTAACCAAGTGGCAGAATGTTCACAATATCTTGATGCTATTTAACTTTAACTGCAAATAAAATCTCCCTCACCTCCCCACCCTCCCTTAATATATAACTAATACACTATTTAGGTATATCTAGATGGATAGATTACATACAGTAGTTTGATTAGATTGGTAGATTATATAGTTACAGAGATTATACAGATACATAGACAGATTATCACACAACTTCAATGGTTGATTAACCTTTATGTTACATTTTGTAATGTTAGATCATGTATTTTTTATTTGTTAGGACTCTGGAATGGTCATATCAATTCTCTTACTCTTCTCAATATTTTGAGTTTGGAAATAGGGATGCCTAGTCATATTTCAATGTTATTGTGACTTTTTCTCACTTTTTATCAAAATATACAGAATATAGAACAGCAGTTGCAAAGTCTCAATGAGAAAAAATCTTTACATCACAATACATTTTAGGGTTAAGGGCAAGTCGTCCTTTAAAAAAAAAAATAATTATACATTTTTGTTAGTTTAAGCCAAAAAAATGTTTTTTAAAACAACATTCCAGGTGTTTGATAAGTGGATGGATCTTCCAGGTATACTGGACACAGCCAAAGAGAAAATGTAGTAATGATTCCCATGCAGAGCCTGATATGAGCCTCCATTTTTTTGGCCTGAAGGGCTTCTTCTGACATTTTTTGTTTGTATATTCTTTTTCAGTCTGGAAACATTTTTTTATCACATCAGTGGTTCTGCATACACTGCTCATGCTGTTGACACATGCTGTTATTTCATTGCAGCAGGCTGATTTTTTTGAATAGAATGTACGGACCTTGCCAGTTCCATATCATCATATCTTTCAATGATAGCTGTTATTAGTGCAAAATGTTTGTCAGAGCTAAACTTGTAGTCTAGTTGCCTATCCTCATCTTCCACTGAATTGACATTCATGTGGCTGAATGCATGTTGTCTTCTGACCTTGGTGGATCAAGTTGGCTTGAAGAACTCCTTGTTCTCCTAACAGAACTATGTGAGCCATGTCTGGAGGTGGTAGGTGACCTGATTTTGCTTTAACTTGGTTCTTTTGCCACCCACATTGTGGGTTTGGCTCGTCAGGGCCACCATGGACTGTGTTAGGTTTCATTATACTCTGATGATGATGTTTAGGCATTTGATACACACTTATAGACACATTGACGTTTATACCAAATAATGACATTGGTTATGTAATTTAAGCTTTCAAGACATTTTTATAATACTTAGCTTATTTTTTTGTACAGTTCCCATATTTTTGTGTTTTATGATAGCTCCTGCTGTTTTTCCTTACAACATTCTAGTTGTTACAATATCTTACCCTAGCAAGTAGCCCAGGTTTGTAATGGCAGACTAGAATAGTACAGTATTAGGAATGGACACAAACATAAACAATTAAAAAAAAAATAACCTGACACCACAAAAATGTGTGACGGTAGGATCAGCTACCAATATGGTAAACATTACTTTATGTTGTATGTATTTTTATTTGTATTGCGCTCATTCAGGCCAAAGCACTGTACAGCAAAACAATAAATTAGTAGTAACAAACAAGAGTTCACTGCATTAATAAGTAACAATAAGTGCATTATTTAATCCAGTCAGCTTTCCACTTTGCCTTGTGCTTCGCCTATGGAGAGAATGTCAGCCTTAATTTCCACTAGGTCTGCCTTGTGTGCCTCTGTATTGTTTTGGCCATGGCTCGGAGGTCATCATTGGTAGGAAGGGCAGGCAGTATTGTTTGATTTTGTATGTATTGTTTTATTAATGTATGTAATAACCTTATTTTAATCTAAGTTTAGCGTGGCCACACATAATGTCCCTTTACGTCTTTTATACAGTGTTTATCTTTATATTAACTTGTACAGAAGTTTGCAAGTACAATATATAAACCAGCATTCTTTCAGATTTTATAAGCTTCTGGTTGCAAGTGCTTATAACAGTTCTGTTGTTTTATCAGTTTGCATGAACCATGGTATTGCAGTTCAGTTAACCTTGGTAAAGTGAAATCTCATTCTTTCAAATCTGAAAAGTTGAATAGAACATAAAGTTGAAATGAATGGAATGTGAATATTCTTTCCTTTTTTGTAATAGAACATTTGTGTATTTGTTAAAATAACGTGTGTTAGAGTGTCCCAGTGTTCATATAGTACTGTGTTTATTATATTCACTTTTGCTGTACAATCTTTAAATTGCTTGATTTAGTGAGGTTGTTAAGCTGCTTAACTTTGAAGATTTAACATCCTTCTATTTAACAGTGTATTTTAATACAATACAAAAAGCTCTGTTACATGCATGATGTTTGTATACAGTTTTTTTATTTCCATTTTCATTACATCTAGTTGATGTAGAACAAATTATTTTTCAGAGCATTGTTTTGCTGTGAATCATGACACATCATAAAAAATGGATTATAAATCAACTCCAAAGTCTCTCATTTTTTACTACTGAGCTTTGGAGATATGCAGAAAAAAGGCACTACATTAGGCTGTTCAATTAGTCTTAAGAAATGTCAATGCATGAGCTTCATATTTAGTTTATCTTGTTCGCATTTCAGCATACATTCTTTCAAGTTGCTTTTCAAGGAGAAGCTCATAAGCTTTTGCTCGTACATCAGCTGCAATTTTGTGGGCAAGAATATGGCTTTTACAGCTTCATTGTTATGTACCATAATTGTGAGATCTTCAACTGGACATGCAAGCTGCATCACACAATGTAAAGATTATATGCAGACTGTAGTTCAATAAGTCCATAGCCATTATTTTGTCTCCTTGATAAACAGCAAGTCTACATCTGCCTTAGGAGGATGCATTTTGTGTTTAGTGAGCAACTTCTGTGTATTTCTGTGAAGCTTCTCAACCTCTTCTTTCAGTCTTTCCAACTGATAATGCCAAAGCTATAAATCTGTATGCTACTGCAAGACTAGAGCTTACTAATGAACTGCTTTTTTTCAGCAGTTTGACTAGGACTACAGGACTAGTTGGACTCAACAGCAGTATGCTTTTGTGATGCTGTCTTCTTCCTAATGTGCTGTTTGCCATCACTGCCATCTATGCAGAGGTATATGTATACCAGTTTTTTGGTCAAAGTCTTTAATGTGAGTTTTCTTGTTCAACTGTAAGTTTTCAGACTTTTTTTAATTTAGTGTCTCCAGACCCAAATGTTGCCAATGTTTATCCTGAACCACTTGGGATTAGCAATGTACAGGATGGGGTTGATCATCTTGTGTTTCCTGATTGAATCTTCTTTCTGGTATGGGTAGAAGCAATAAAGAAGGGGAGGCGTGGAGCTAACTTGGGTGTTGCCTCAAAAAATGGATGCTTCTCTAGCTGTGATGCTATTCTTTATTTAAATGTAGCCCTTTACAAATTGCTTCTGAGTAAGATATGCAAATATGTCCATTGCTGAAATTCTCTATATATGTGGGATGCTCCACACTAGGCAAGCCGCTGTGGCTTTAACCTTCACCAAAAGCATCTTGCAAATGGGCTGATCTGCACCATGTACATGTTTTTCTGCATCCTTTCTGCTTATTGGGGATCACATTGTTCCCCCTTAGATGACTCTATATTGTGTTGATTGTGGCACCAGTTAGGCGAATTTATTCGGCAGGCGCGAATTTCGCAGCGAACTTCCACATCGACAATTCCGATGCTGGCGTCAAAATTTGTGTTTCAAATTTCGTGGTGAAGCGAAATGGTAACATTCTCCAGTCACTAGTTAGTATATTTGAAATGTTGGACAGGCAAGACAACATACAATATTATTTTGTTTTATATCTAGTACTGTATGATGCTGTATAGATTAGTGATGGATGAATTTCTCCCATTTCTCTTCGCCTAAAATTCACAAATTTTCCTGCATAATTAGTGAAACTTCGAAAAATTCGAGACACCTGCATCAATTCATGACACCAGCTTTAAAGTCAATGGGCATCTGAATAGTGTTGATGTGCGATGGTTTTGACATGAGCGACTTTTCAGACGCGCGTCCAAACACAGAAATTCACCAGGAATGTGCACCTGGTGAATTTATTCGCTAGTACAAATATTTGATCATCTTAATGAGTGCATCAATGAATAGCCTCTACTATGAACTGAGCTGTTTTAGTCAGACCTTCTGTGGAGCTTATAATTTTCAGTTTTCAATGTTTTTGATCATCTGGACAATCTTGTCAACTGAAAAGTCAGCCCAATCCTCTGTTATGTTTGTGAAAGTCTGTAATTCTAATTGAAGCTGCAGCTTTATTTTGACTTGAAGCTTGATTTTAGCAGTCATTTTAATAATTTTTTTTTTACTTTAACTGACTCTCACTAGATTTTTCTTTTGTGCACTTCCTTCATAGATTGACATTATTTTGAATAGCTGAAAACTTGCGATTAAATTATAGGTATGAATTGAAGGTTAAACAGATATAATCCGCTTGTAACTATTAAAAAGTGTCACTTGACAATTTGCTTGGCAATTGACTGATGATTTTGGGTAGTACTGTATAGCAAAAGAAGTCCAGGCATGGTAACAAAAGAGTTTATCCTCCTGGATGCCACAATTAGTGATGGGTGAATTTGTCCTGTTTCAATATGCCAAAAATTTGCAAATTTCCAGCGAAATTTGCGAAACGGCATAACATTTATGAATGAGAATTATGATGCCCACGTCAATTTTGCTGCCCCCGTCAATTCTGACACTCGCGTCAGTTTTGATTGGCATTAAAGTCAATGGGCGTCAGAATAATGTTGCCGCATGACGGTTTTGTTGACATCAGCAACTTTTCCGACACACGTCCAAAAATTTTTGACGCCGCTGAATTTTCACTGCAGTTTCAGAATTGTATTTGCCGGCGACGATTTGCAGCAAATTCGCGCCGGGCAAATTTATTTGCCCCTCATTAGACACAATTACTAGAACTATAATATCAGCATGTCTACAAAGGCAGATATGCAAAGATGTCGGCATCCATAATATGGTCATCTAACCAAATGAGTTAGAACTCAAGAATATAAATTGTGTGAATTCTAGTTCATTTCATAATCAGTGAAGAAGCATAGTTCAAATTTAGTTATTGTGTTCATTTTGTCTTTGCCAAAAATAACCATTTCACATATGTAGATAATTATGTCTTGGCATGCTATAGCATGTCAGACTTGACCAAATATAACAACAAAAGGATTACAGAATGGTCTGTCTCATTATTTACCCACAAACAAAGTGTCATGCATACTCCTCTAGTTGGACAACATGGTTGAAACTAACATCCAGGCCAGCTTCATAATCAAAGACATTTTTTTCTGAAATGGGAGTCCTTGATGCTTTAGTGATTTGGCAGTAGCATCCTTGGTCATAGTAACTGTGATAACCTTTTGATGCTTAAATACTGTATATCAGCTCAAAATTTTCATTTAGTTGTTGATCTGTGATATTCATCTAATATAGATTAAAATGGCAACTTTTCCAAAGCCTTTGTTTCTAAAACATAAATAATTTATCAAAAATGTTGTGTCATATCTAGTAAGGAATAATGTAGTCTCAATGGCAAATAATAGCTGACAACATATTGCTGGGATAATTATCATTTTATCACCATTATATGTAATTTTTCAGCTCATTCCATTTTTGTCTGTCACTATGCCACATAATTTAGTCCTTAACAACCCTCTAGAACAATCTAGATTAAACTGTACAAATACAAATGGATCATTTAAATATTTCTATTAAATTATACCAATACTGAAGATACTGAAGATTTTTATTAACATTATTAATCATTATACCAAAGTGTTTTTGACACCTAATGGGGGTCATTTATCAACACTGGGCAAACACTGGGCATTTATCAACACTGGGCAAACACTGGGCATTTATCAACACTGGGCAGTAACCCAATGGCAACAAATCAGATTGCTGCATTCATTGTTCTACTTGCAGCTGTCTTTCAGCTGTCTTTCAAGAACATGGAAATACATGCAATCGTCACTTTTGCTATTGCATGTTATTGTTTCCAAATAAACTATGCAGATTTTTTTGTTAAATTTAATGTTCTGCTATTCCAATGTTTTATATTTGAAGTAGTTTTGAAGTAGTTTAAAAAGGACTCTGCACTATTATTGCTAGCCTGCACCCCTCCTTCAATATAAGTTCAGCTTCTTGATGATTGTTTTAATAAATAAATATTTCTAGTTCTTTAGTATTTTATTGCTGTAAACAGGTCAAAGAAGCATGCTTCTGATGAAGTGACCTTGTCGTCACGAAACGCGCCATGGATTTATTTTACACGTGCTGATGTCGATTGGTGGTGTCCCTACCCCTATTGCTTGGATTGTTGTTTGCCGCGGCCAGAGCGGATCCAGCGGTCACACCTGGCAGGCAGATTGCCTATGTGCACTCACGGCTCCGTCTTTGTAACGCTCACCTTCACATTCTCAAAAAACAGATTATACCTCAGCGCACTGAAAAGCCGCCACAAATATGACCAATTAAATGTATCAAATGCCTCAAATACCTTTAACTATATTGAAGGCAGCTAGTCTCTGACAATTATCATATTTGGTGGCCAGGTTTACGACTTCTTATATTCAAAGCAGTAGCCTTCCCAGAGATAAAGCCAGTTTGGTTGACAGAAATAATCTTGCATTAGACCTTACTCTTTCTATGAGATAAAAAAATGTTGCCAATATTTTAATGTCAGCAGACAAAAGAGAAACAGGTAGGGCCTTTACTTGGCTTGATAAGAGCAATATTGAGGCCTCATATAATTTTAAGGTACAGTTATGAACAAAAACTTTTCTTTGAATCTCTTATATAGTTCAATAGGGAGCCCATGGGGACTGGGGGTTTTCTGGGTTGGCAAGGTATCTATAGCTTCATACAGTTCAGTGAAGCTACAGCTACCTCCACCATGTTGTGCTTCTCAGTGAGTCACAAATAAATCTCCTGTACAAATAATATGTTCATAAGGGTGAGAAACTATATTGGAAATCAATTGGTAAATAAATATTTGTATGTAGTGATTGGCAAAAATTACCGGTGAAAAATCAGCAGACTGCCACGAAAATTCACAGGCGGCAAAAAAAATGGTCGATGCCAGTGCCGTTTCATGGATTTTTCACCATTTCACGAATTTTGTGGCAAATTCGCAAATTATTTCGCGAAGCGAAACGCCACAGATTCGCCCATCAATATTTATATGCCAGTACAACATCAGCTGCATTAATAAGGCAATGTAATAAGGCAATGTACTGAGGATCAGATTTTATGGCAAGAAGTTGAATATGCATTGTTTTCTTAATTAGGATGAAGTTACCTGCTGTATAAGTTTAAAAGCTGATTGGTAACTTCAACCCACTTACGGCTTTTTTAGAGTTAATAATTTACAACCAGGAAGATGCAAAGCAGAATTCACCCTCACAGATTAAAACAGCAAAAAATGGAACAATAACTAAACCAAAATCCATATAAGGATGCATACTAGTGCAGGTAAGCTATGCTCATCAGGCCATTTTAGAGAGTAAGACTATCATGGAAGTAGTCTATCATGGAAGAGCCGCTTTCTATATAAACAATATATGGTAGCAATAGAGAGGTAAAGCAGCAAAACTCCACCTATCACTAGAATAAACTGTGTTATTATGCAAGGGTCTGCATGGAAATGCACTGGAGTGGACAGGTTTCAGCATCTAGGCACACACCAGCATCCCGAGAATAAGTAATAAATTAGCCTTTCCATCCACAGTGCTCAACAGCTTTGCTAGATATAGCATTGTCTCTGTCTCTAGCATTAGGACAATTAAGAGACAGTCCAGGGCTCCCAGATGTGAAGAACGTAGTGAGACATGGTGTGCCTGTTCAGCTAAAAAAGCTGCAGTGAGGGAGTCCTCATCAAACAACTTAATTAGCTATTGTTGAATAAAGGGACACAACTTCCACTCTCTCTGGAAATCTCAATATTTTGCCACTTGTTTTTAACTTGTTTTTAAGGTTGTCCTTTTTTTCTACCATGTTCGAGCAGCCACTCACATTTGAGTCACAAGGCCTTAAACTACCAATGCCCATTCCTTACCTTTTGCATGTCATGAGGAAAAATGGACAATTTGGTTTATTTGTTGGTACTTACAAATTTAAAAATGTAAATAACATATTTTCCATTTTTTATTTTACTGCTCCTTTAAATGCTAATCTATGAACATGTTTGTCAGTTGTACGCAAATCATTGCACAACAGCGTTGCTGGGTCCTCGTGATGGGGACAAATTAATATTTTTTGCAATTAATCCACCATATCTATCTCATTGAGTCTACAACTTTTAGGACTGATACAATCATTTTCTTATAAGCAGTGGGCTTACAGTGGAGGGACACAGGTTTTTTTTTTGCATTGTGGAGGTTTATAATTATTTATTCCTCCATATCTGTTTTCACCTCATACAGGAAGAGGATTTGTTATCCAGACAACCATTATCCAGAAAGCTCCGAATAACAGGAAGGCCATCTCCCGTAGACTCCATTTTAATCAAATAATTCACATTTTTAAAAATGATTTCCCTTTTCTCCATAATAATAAAATAGTACCTTGCACTTTATCCTTGCTAATATATAATGGATCCTTGAAGGCAAAATAACCATATTGGGTTTATTTAATGTTTATATTATCTTCTAGTAGACTTAAGGTATGATTATATGAATCCCTTATCTGAAAAACAGTAATATATATATATATATATATATATATATATATATATATATATATAGTGTTATATATATATATATATATAGTCTTATTATGTTATATGATTAAATTACGTGATGTTTTGGTCCCCAATAGGACCTTTTTCAAGGTAAACATACATGTAGTGATTCACAATAGATACCCACCCCTCATGAGTGCATACAGGAAATTACCAAATGCAAATCTCTATTTAAAGTGAACAGTGCGGGGCGTGGCTTGGCAGGCGACGGGAATGGCCGCATGATTCCGACTCTCCTGGGGCTCCTTGGGGTATAGTGCCCCACACCACGGTCCCGGCTCACCCAGCTTGTATCCTCCGGATCCAGATGACTCGGGGGCCGTTCCGCTGTCACTCTGCAGCAACGGCGAGTACCGGGGAGCGCCACAGCTAACTGCTCCGTTTGAGGCCTAGCGCCGCGTGGCAAGCCGCGGCCTCGCGTGATCGCGGTCCCCGGCCTAGGGCGCACCAACGGCGCGGTCCCTTCTAGAGGAAGTCGGAAGGCCCTGAAAACTTTCTGCATGACTGCTGGGGGACTATGGTGGAGGGTGAGTGGCGCTGGAGTCCTGCAGGGCCTTTATTTTGCCTTATCCCACTACGAACTGTTAGCCTACTCATAGCCAGAGACCAGGCTGAGTGAGGCTGTGCATTCTAATGCCTAGGAGCCTTCTTGCAACACAATTTGCACTTGAGTCCTGTACTAGTGATAGCACTGTTGTGTCCACGTATTTTGAGGACTGTCACCCCATTTTGCAGCACAAGTTACAGGCAGGTCAACTTGCCTAGGATTCATTAATGCGACTGCAACAACTGATGGGGGGTTCTACACCAGATATTGTGCTTACTGGACATTACTCCGCATATTAGGCCCCCTGCCAGCCTGTGGCCTAATTTAAAGGCCAAGTAAAGACCCCCAGGGGCGTGGCTACCGCACCTATGTGAGAGGTCGCATCTCTGTTGGGTTCCGCTAGCCGACCCAAAATTCCGCCCCGGTGAGATACCGTGCCGCTTCATTACTGTCTACCCTGACTTCCTTGTCCAGACCTGCCTTGCTGTTACACAATGGGCCCCCAATAAAACCTTCAAGAAAGCCCCAGAGGCAGCTGCGCGATTGGGCAGATTCGCCCGGGATAGTGGGCCTAGCAAAGATACTGGGTCTCAATCTGCGTCTTCCTCTCCCGGTTCATCTCCCACTCATAGCCCTGCCGCAGCGGAACCAACGCTAGCTGACCTGCTTGCTGAGATTAAAGCCACCAGGGAAACCTGTACAACATTGATTACTGCTAAAACTGAGGAGCTTAAAGTGGAGTTTTCCATACTTAAACAGGACATTCAAAAGCTTCGGGAGCGTACGGTAGAAGCTGAGCACCGTATTAATACCTTGGAAAATACATGTGCACCTGTCCCACAACAGATTAGTGAGCTCCAGCAGGCACTTACAGTGTGTCAAGCAAAGTCTGACGATTTGGAGAACCGTCTGCGCCGGAATAACGTGCGGTTTGTGGGCTTCCCTGAAAAGGTGGAAGGGACGGAGCCTGAAAAATTCCTCGAATCTTGGATACGTGACACCTTTGAGGTGCCCCTACTCTCTCCTGTCTTCACAGTAGAAAGGGCCCACAGGATCCCGATGCGCCCTCCTATTCCAGGAGCCCCCCCTAGAGCTTTAATTGCACGGCTATTGAATGCTAAAGACAGAGATGCCTTGCTCAGGATGGCGCAGAATATGCAACACATCACTTTTCAAAATACCAAGATTTCTCTCTACCCTGATTTCTCGCTGGAAGTTCAACGGCAACGGTCTCGGTTCCAGGACGTCAAAAAACATCTGAGGGAAAGGAAAATCGAGTATGCCATGCTATATCCTGCTAAACTTCGGATTCAAGCGCACGGCAGCACCCAATTTTTTTCTTCTCCACAAGAAGTCTCTGCATGGTTGGATAACGCGGCACTGTAAAGTTTATTTCTTTGACGTCCTCACTGACCACGGATTGGATTACAAAATTTGTTTACTTCAGTTCTGTTCGTGGGGACCTTGATACTCTCTCCTGGGTGACTACTATTCACGTGAGCATGTGGTTAATTTCTTACTAATGTTTTCTATTTTTGCATACAGGACACTTTATGACTTTTTTGAATGGATCCATGTTGACTTCCTATAAACGCATTGGTGTCGCAATTCGCTCTGGCATGGATTGCCCAACATTTTGTTTTGTTTTTCTACCCATGGCTCACACTATGCATCCTGGCTGTTGGCCGGTGGGCCTAGTATACTTTAACTGTTTTCAGTCTCCTCTCAGCTGTCAAGTACAGCATTTTGACGGTTTAACTACGTTTCAATAATAATGTGTTTTTTTGTTGGTAGGTTCAGGGATCAAATTCTGCCACAGTTGGGTTTTGGCGGAAAGGGAGGGATTCCCCACACATCTGTGCAGGGGACGGGAGTTAATAAGTTCTTTTATTTGAAAGTTAAACGGGTAGCTCTACAGTGTTTACATGTCTATATTACCTACAGGCTCAAGAGGCTTTTGTGCCTTATCTCCAGGATCACGTTCTTTGTGTCATTAAAATGTTTGCATGTCTTCATATGCCACATGTCTAAGTGGCTCTTTGTGCCTTCTCCCCAAGACCACACTATTTACAGTGTCTCCTTATGGCTTCCAACTTAAAATTTTCCCTACTCTCCTGGAATGTCCGGGGCTTGAATGATCGGATTAAGAGAAAGTTGGTGCTAGACCATGTCAAATCGCTTGGTGCGGAAATAATACTCTTACAAGAAACCCACCTTACTGGAAGTAAGATTTTATCCCTTAGACGTCCCTGGGTGGGTTGGGCCTTCCACGCCACGTATTCTCCTTACACTGGGGGGGTATCGATCTTGATTAAAAAATCTGTCAATTTTCAGTTAATATCTCTGAGGTCTGACCCCAAGGGTAGGTTCATCTTTCTAAACTGTAAGATTAACTCTGTAAATACTGTTTTGGCTAATATGTATATTCCGCCTCCGTACACGGATGAGTGTGCTATTCAATTTGTAAATTATGTAGCGGATTTCCCCTATGCCCAAATTATATGTAGTGGTGATTTTAACACAGTTTTAAATGACCGTTTAGACAGAGTGAGGAGCTCTGGAGCTACTTCTAGCTCCAGATCATCCAACTTGGCAGCTTTGATGGAGGATGTTTCCTTGGTGGAGGCATGGCGTCATTGCCACCCCTTGCAGCCTGGTTTCTCCTGCTTCTCCACAACTCACATGTCCCTATCGAGATTAGATATGGTGTTTCTCTCCAAAGGTCTCCTTTTCAATATACAAGGCGCTCATTATCAAACACGAGGTATCTCTGACCACGCTCCGCTGAAGATAACATGGCATACTGGCCCCGCTTCCCCCGGTACTCGACTATGGTCTTTTAACCCCGTCTGGCTCAATATTATAGACAATGATGTCTCAATCGCCAGCTCCATTACTATTGATGCCTTTCCTAGTGGTAAGGCATTAGGTCCAGACGGTCTACCGATTGAAATTTATAAAAGATTCAAAAAAGAGATTACCCCAAACTTGTGTGAGACCCTTAAGGATGCGGTGCAACGCCAGTCCCTACCTCCATCCATGTATAATGCTACAATTGTGCTACTCCCCAAGCCTGGTAAAGATCCCAAATTTTGTGACGCATATCGCCCAATCTCACTACTTACTACGGATGTAAAAATTTTAGCAAAGGTCTTGGCCATGAGACTGGGTGAAGTAATTCATCACCTGGTTCACGAAGATCAGACCGGGTTCATGCCTGGCAAATCCACGGCCCTAAATATACGTATACTCTACACCAACCTTTCCCTCTCCCATGATAATCAGGGTGAGAGGACTGTGATTGCCCTTGATATAGCCAAGGCATTTGACACTGTTGAGTGGCTGTATCTCTGGCAATTGCTAAAAAAATATGGTTTTGGCCCAAACTACATCAATATGGTCAAATTACTGTATAATGCTCCTACTGCCTCTATAAAAACAAGTAATATGATTACCCCTTCCTTCCGTCTCCACTGAGGTACCAGACAGGGCTGTCCACTCTCCCCTCTGCTGTTTGCATTAGCTATCGAGCCACTTGCCCACCTCATGAGATCTCATGACAATATCACGGGGTTTGTGCTGGGTAATAGAGAGGAACGTATTCAGTTGTATGCAGACGATACCCTCTTATATCTGGGGGATAGACGTGATTCTTTGACTAATGTCCTTAAGGTCTTAGCTGACTTTGGTGATGTCTCTGGACTGGTAATAAATAAATCCAAATCCACTGCCCTTATGCTAGACCCGCTTGCAGAGGGAGAAGACATGTCTACCTTTCCTCTTAAGATAGTCTCGGAATTCACTTACCTGGGAGTCAAGGTTACAGCCCTCCCCCAGCAATACTTGAATCTGAACTTGGACCCGTTGAACGATTGGCTGTCCCAAAAACTTAAGTCATGGGCCAACTTACCGGTTGGACCCACGGGGCGGGTGCATCTTATAAAAATGATTGTCTTACCCAAACTACTTTATGTGTTACAACAGGCCCCCATTTGGATTCCGAAATCTTATTTTCTTAAAATGCATGCCGTCTTTAGGCAACTGGTGTGGGCTCACTCCAGGCCACGACTAAAACTTGAAACATTAATGTGTGCTAAAAACAAAGCTGGCTTGGCCCTCCCAGATATGTTTTTATATTATTTGGCTGCACAATTGTCCCACCTCGCTACCTGGGTGGAAGGTTCGCATCATAGAGTGCTGCACTCGCTTTGGGCTCATTTGACTGGCTTTCCGGATAACCCAATAAGTTGGATCCTAGGAAATTCTGTTACTAAATCTCAGGCATTACTCTCCCCTCCCATCGGATCCCTACGTAGGGTGTGGAAAATGGCAAACACTCTTCTTAATTCTCCTTCCACTGACCCACTTACACCGGTATGGAACAACCGTGATTACCCCCTCCTGTTAAAACTAGGCCCGATGAGTCTCTGGTCGGACCGTGGCGTGAATACGTTAGGTGATGTGTGGCTTGATGGCAAACCAATTTCTTTTGCGCAATTAAAGGACCAATTTCAGGTCCCACATACCCAATGGCTGACCTTTCACAAGCTCAGCCGTGCTCTCAATGCCACACACAAAAATCATGACTTATCGCTGTCCACGCACCCCCTTTTGCTGTACATTAAGAGAGGGCATACGAAAGGTCTTGTCACAGTGCTATATGCTAAGTTGCTACAAGAAGTACACAAAAACAACCTAGATGGGCTACGTTCAAAATGGGAGGTAGATGTGGGCACCATCATGGATGAGGAGTGGCAGGAAGCGCAGGAATCCCCTCAGTTCGTTTTCCCCAACCATAGATTACGGCTAATTCAACTGTATATTCTCCATAGGGCTTACTACACCCCTGTCAGACTTCATTATATTAGTGCCAGCACCCCGGATGTTTGCACTAGATGTGCTTTGGAAAAGGGGACTTTGTTGCACATGCTGTGGAGCTGTACTAAGCTTTCTACATACTGGAGGAAAATTCTCGACACATTAGATGCGGTGCTACAGGTGACCATTACCAGGTCACCAAAGGTGTGCATCCTGGCCATAATTCAAGACTTGAAGCTGACTCATTATCAGTCGTTTTTCCTTCTTGAGGCCTTACTACTAGCTAAAAGGTTAATTACTCAGAATTGGAGAGCGGTGGCTCCTCCTACCTTCTCTTCCTGGAAAGCAATAATGCAGGATACCTGTAACACTGAATGCTTAATGTACCTAAAAAGGGGAGTCCCCATCAAATTTAAAAAAATTTGGGGTCCCTGGACCGACCTTTACCCCCAACAACCAAGACAACTTCTAGCAGTTTAATCTGTCAGGTCTCAGGGAAGGAGGTGGATGTAATAATACTGATGTGAACTGTTGTGCCTAGTAGTGCTGGCGGCACGTTATATTTTCTGCAATATTTTTTGTCTATGACATGTAACTTGTGATACATTGTTCTTCCTTGTTTTGACTTTATTTTGTGAACTGCTACTTTTATACACTCAATAAACTACCCGAATTTAAAAAAAAAAAGTGAACAGTGCATTCAATTCATAAAAACCTCATGTATTAAAACATGTGTATATAATATAAAATGCCATAGTGTGTTTTTTAAAAGGCACTTAAGTGCAATGTTTAAATAATTTGTGCTGATATAATTAACTATATAAGAATGGATTAGCATGTATCGTACATCAATAAGGGCAGCTTTGGAACCTAACCCTAAGAAGGAAGGCAAACAGGATACCGTATATACTAGACTATAAGCCGACCCGAGTATAAGCCGAGGTACCTAATTTTACCTAGGAAAACTGTGAAACTGTATTGACTCGAGTATAAGCCTATACTATATACTTGCTATATAAGTGAAACAGAAAGTTATCAAAGATCGATTGTATGTGTATAGTGTATAGTGTAACGTGCTTCTTTCCAGGGGTTAATGAACCATCGGAAATGTATTAAACACACATATTTGTTCAGAAATAAGTATAGGAGTAATTTTTTTAAAAGCTCACATGTACTTCCCGCTTCAACACAGCTCACCATTTCCGACTGCTTTTTATTCTTCTGTGCTGTGCCCTAGCATAGCTCTCCACTTTGTTTAGTTTCTAGCCCTCTCCTTCTGCAGCATGGTTTAGGTACTTCCACAGCAGAGCTCACTTCTGTCTGCACCTTTTTCAGCCCCTCCTTCTCCAGTCTCACGCACATCTACCTGCCCACTTCTCATTCTAACTGGATCTCAGGACAGGCATGCAGGGAGGATTTTGAAGTTTAAGGAGCCTTAAATCACGGGGGTAAGGGCTTTTTGACCTAAAAACTTAGCCTTTGGGTAGGGGCAAGCCTTAAAAAAACAACTGACATGCTGACCCGGGTATAAGCCGAGGTAGACTTTTTCAGCACATTTTGAGTGCTGAAAAACTCGGCTTATGCTCGAGTATATACGGTATATACAACCAACCAGTGGCACAACATTGGCTACAAAAACTCAAAAACCTACTTTTAAATGTATGCCTATAAACAACATCCCCAGTCCACCCAGGGACAGAGACAGGGATGTGGACCGCTTATTGTTACAAAGGGAAACATTTTGGACTTATGAATTAGACTGCTTAGTACCTAGAGGCCTGAATGCAAATATGCAATTTAACTGCTTTTTGCCAATACAATAATAAATAGTATTCATGGACTTTTAAAATACTATAGGACCAATATGTTGTTATCTTAAACTCTATAGTATAGAGGAATATGCAGGTCCTACCGGAGGATAGCCATATAGTTATTGAATTAAACATATGGTTAATAGACACAACATTTTATTTTCATCGTTATTATAATATGATTATAACACATGAGATTTTTAGGGGAAAACATTGCACTTTAATACAGGCCACATAGCTGATGGAGTATTTAGTTATTTATATCAGCACAAAATATTTAAACATTGTACTTAAGTGCCATTTAAAAACACACTATGGCATTTTATATTAAATATACATGTTTTAATACATGAGGTTTTTATGAATTGAATGAACTGTTCACTTTAAATCCAAATTTATATATATATATATATATATATATATATATATATATATACTAAATATATATATACTATATATATATATATATATATATATATATATATATATATATATATATATATTATAGCGCAGAATATATAACATTTGAAAGACATTTTAGTCAGAACCGACTTTTCCAACAAGATTGCCTCAACTGGCAATTGGCTGACAGTGCAACAAAAACTTGGCTGTTACTGTTACCCAGATTGCACGTCATGCAGATCCATGCTAACTGGTAATGATTTCCCTCATCCACATACTGGCAAGCGATATAAAATTCTACACAGACTGACGTGCACCTCTTTTTTTGTGGTCTATATCATTTCTTGCCCATGCGGGTTGTATTATGCAGGGATAGCAACAACACAACTAAGAGACTTAATTGCAAACCACCGATCAGCCATCAGTAAGGCAATTAAAGAGAACACAGCAAAACAACCAGTGGCAAGACACTTTCAGCAAATGGGACATGGATTATCAACCCTTAGATGCATGGCTATCGATTTCCAACCACCTCTGCCTAGGGGAGGCAACAGGGACCTTGCACTCTTAAGACGTGAGTCAAGATGGATCCACCGATTGGACACTGTGGCACCTCATGGCACCTCATGGGCTCAATGAGACTCTCCCCTTGGGCTGCTTTTTATAGACCCCTTCAGTATTTTCCTTTATTAGTCTGATAATTGATTATTCTGTTCAGCACCATTTGCACGCCTCTGTATTAATATGCTCCAATTTGCCTGAATACCCATCCTATTTGTTTGACTTTCTTTGCTATATACTTTCTGCTATTGGACACTAATTTTCACTAATGTGCAACATTGTACCTATTAATACACTTGATATTTGCCATAATATGTTCCTTATACTCCACTCCTTCAATCTTCGCTACTTTTTTTAATCTTTGTCTAACTTGTTTCTTTATCTATCTCATATTTCCTCTCTATCCATCGAACACGCCAATTACTACTGGCTTCACCAACCTAGCTGTATACAGGCTATATCTACCCCGCTGATCATAATATGTGGGTTAAGATGAAAGTACACCGAGTCCCCCTAATATTGCTCATTGTGTTTAACACAACTATTTGTCCATTAATGGTGGCTTTCGAGATTATTGGAATTGACCGCGGTTGCCTCTGGGTATTTTTGCGGAATACAGGAGCTGGCAACCCCGAAGGAAGGGGAACGCTACCCACGTGTGCAAGAGACGTGGGGCTGAGGCAAATTATGGAGCGCTGCTGCTCCTTTCCTACAGACCGTGGTTGCTATGACATGACTGCATAGGGAACCACCGGCAGTACAGACGTCTGGTGTCTAAAGCAGACACACCCACCTCTATACGATGAACTGATTGGGTGCATTGCACGCACAGATCAGAGTCGCCCCACTTATTGGTTGCCAAATTATAGGTGAACAGAGTAGTTTTTATTTGCCACAATGGTACTTTATGTCTTCTTTCACTATATCTTGCAGGACCTACCACCCCTGATACTTACCGTGCTAACAGGAGCTGCAGATAACCATAGACTGTGTAGACATGATCTCATGGCTTTTTAATGTGAGCTTACATGGGGGGTATTATGTACAATTTGTGACATTGACTCTTTAAAAAAATAATAATAATTAAAAGTAACCATAAATGGCTACCTTTAACTGGTAACATACTGTTTAGCTCCATAAAGGGAATACCACATTTGTCAGTGCCACATCACACCAGAGAAAGTGTACAACTGCCTTATTTCAACCAGGAAGGACAAAATTGGCTCTATGGGATGGCTTCTCTTGTGATTAAATAAGATTGTCAGAAAATGATTACATATTCCTCAACAGTATTATCTTAAAATTGGAGGCAGGTAAAAGCTATGTGTATGTAATATTGTATTTCTATCCATCTCCTTCCGATACAGTGTAGTCCGAACACCACTAGTCTACTGTGTCCCTGTCGCAGGTCAGCATGAACTTGACAGGGGTGGGGAGAGCATTTAGGCAGGCAACAAATGATTGGAGTACAATCGGGTCCCCCCCACCAAATCAAAAACACATAATTGATGTATTTATTATACAAAAACATTTGTATATATAATAAATATTTTCTCTTTTAAAAGTCCATGCATAAATTAGCATAAGATGGGCCACATTGGACCCCATTTCTGTGCCTGCCTATTGCAGATAGTATGTCTTCTCAAAACGGAAATAATTAAGTGTCAACACCATCTCTAAAAGAGAACATAAAAACTCCCTATTGTGACATCTGTTTAATGCCATCCTACATGCTGAAACTCCCTGATCCAATGGTATAATAGTATATAAGCTTGACAGATCAAGCATAGCAAAAATTGTATCATCAGGGAGTGGGCCAGGTTCTGCAAGAATGTGGAGCATTGCTAGTGTATCTGCTATGTAGGAAGGTATATTTAAACAGAGAGGTTGTAAGAACACATCCAAAAAACAAGCAATATTAGAAAATAAAGCCCCACATACAGATATGATTGGTCGACCCTGTAATTGACTTGTAAATTTTTGGAAGTGTATAAATCAGTGGTGTAACTACTGAGGGAGAAGGGGGTGCGATTGGACCAGGGCCCACCGGCAGATCATGCACCAATGTAGCCAGTAAGAAGATTACTTCTGGAGGGGGGTGGCAGGGCCCAGCTGCACGGCCTGCCCCCAGGCCCTGCTAGTTAAGTTACTGGTATAAATGATTGGACACCAGTTAAAGTTGGCAGAAAGATAAAGGAAACATTTTTTACTAATCCATCCAGCCGTTAACACTGTATTAAGTAGTACATCAACATCTTCTTTGAATTCTTTTGTAGGGTCCTCATTTAATTTCATATAAACCGGATTGTCACATAATTGTCCCAATATTTCCTTCCTATAATAAAAGTGATCCAGCAGAACTATTTCACCCCCTTATCACAGGTCAAATAATCAATTCCAGATCATTTTTAAGAGACAGTATAGCCTCCCTTTCACTCTTATTTAAGCTGGGATAAAATTTGGCCTCATGAGACAAAATGTTTCTAAACTCTCATTGTACAATGCCACAATAAGTCTTAACAGAAGTTGCATTGTTAGGGGGTTCAAATTTACTCTTAGGGCAAAAATCTCTCAACTTGATTATCAGGCTTATC
Source organism: Xenopus petersii (assembly GCA_038501925.1). Taxonomy (NCBI): domain Eukaryota; kingdom Metazoa; phylum Chordata; class Amphibia; order Anura; family Pipidae; genus Xenopus; species Xenopus petersii. Next base: position 79,173,825 of record CM076682.1, read on the forward strand.
TTTATAATAGTCCCACAATTTAAGTTTCAGTTGAAACTGATATAAATCGATTTCAAGGTTGAATTCATATATATGCTGTATACACACACATAGATATGTCAGAATCTAGGATGGAATGTTAAATTTGCAATTTTTCTATGGCATTTACCACATAGACCTGTTTATTTTTTGAGTGCAAATTTAAATAATTTTATTCAAATTTGTTTATGGAAGGGATGTATGTTTTCTTTGCATCCTTATTATGTTATACTGTAACTTGGTACTGCAGGCTTGTATTATAATGCTAGTGTAAAACAAAGCAGAAAACAACACAACAGCCTGGTACATTATTTTGACTTCAACCAATTAAGATATTTTGCAGTCGGCAAAGGCTTCCTGGCTTTTAAGTAAACTTTACAAAGGAAATTTTGCATTAAAACAACCTGCTATTATTTTGTTTTATAGGTAACAAAAAATTGCATCTGATGCAAAAGCAGAAAGCCTCTAGTTTTGTTTTGTCTCATGTAATGAATTTTGTGTAGGTGTAAAATTACCATTTGTCTTAATGGTAAAATGGTAAAGCTGTATATCGCTAAAGTAAAGTAAAATATTGGGTGAGATGCACAGTATGGTTACCAATCCATCTATTACATAAACATGCTTTCAATTGCAATGTTCTTTTAAAGAAGCTATTTATCAGGAAGTCAGTAAACTCTTTCTGCTTGATAAACAGGCTCCACTGAACAATATAGGTTTTTCAGATATCTCAGGTGTAAGTAATGGAGACCTGTAAAGATTACATTATGATTTATCTAAAAAATAAACGTGGATTTCTTGCTACTGTTATATTTATCATTCTCAGATACTTTATCCTGCAGAAACAAACAGTCAAGAACAGTTGAGGGCTCTGACATGTATTTATTTTTTTACAGCATATGATACTGTTTTCAGCCTTATTGTTATCAGTTACCTGTTGAGCAATCAGTATTAGGCTTTTTAATCTAGACTTCTGTCTTCTTTACCAGACAAGAGAAATGTGGCACCATCATTGTTTCTAGCATACATCGTTAACAAATATTTGTCAATGTCTGCAACATTTACAGTTCTTGACTTGTCTTAATTTTTTTATTACATTGTGGAACTCTTGATTTATGATATTATGATTAGACTCCAATTCTTCTCATAATCAAACTACAATTCTTCAAGTTCTTCTGTGTTTGTGAATCAGGAAATAATTTTGATGAAGGTTTTAAAGCAGTCTAGAGACCCTGCTTTAAAAATTTAAACATTTAGGGGGTTACTTATTAAAGGTCAAGTTTGTGAGGTTTTTTCTACCTTGAATAAACTCACAATTTAAACAAACTTGAATATTTGCATATTTATCAAAATCTGAATTTAAAAAACTTGATTGAATACAATTGGGAAAAACTCAAATATCTAAAATTTATTGAGTTTATATGCAAAAATAAAAACCTCAAATACCTCAAATTTACAAACCAACATAAAACACTGAAAATCATAAAGGCAAAACGAATCTTCAAATGGTTAAAGGGACCTCTGCTATTGACGTTTACATGAATTTGAGAGTAACTAGAGTATTTTCAGATTTGGACATTTAGAAACTTCGGGGCACAATAAATCTTTAAAAATGTTTTTTTCCTTAATAATCCAAGTTTTTTAGTGAAACTAACTTTGAAAAACTCAATTTTTTCAAGAAAACACAACTGGACCGTTAATAAATAATCCTCTAAATAAAGGGCTTTACAAATGCTCCAATTGACAATTCACTGAGGAAGAATAGTAGGAAACCACAGTTTAACATTTTCAGTAGTTCTCATGCCATAACTTCAGAATCATATTCTTCGTAGTAAGCCCAGTAAGCTCCACTTAGAAGTTGTTAGGATAACTTATGTTCCTGCATCTATAGAGTATGGTATTGAGAGCCTGCACCATGATGTAATAACAAATGCTGAAAAGGAAGATAACAATAATTCATCATATCAAGAAGGGGTTTCTTCTAACTTGAAGTGGATATAATTAGTGTTCCGGCAAGGTATTAACTAATTCACAGATTAAACCTGTTCATAAATGAAACTACACTGCATGAATTGCTTTTTATACTGTATGTTATTATGACAGAAAGGTATTTTATAACTATGGACTTATTTATTAAAATGCAAGTTTGTGTAATGTTGAAGGTTTTATTTCTACTTTGAATAAACTCTCATTATAAAATGCTTGCTTATTTATTACAAAATCTGAATGCAAAAAAATGCAATATAAAAATCTGAATAGCTCAAAATTGCCATAGACCACTCCCATTGACTTGAACTTCATGAACTTCTTCATGAAGATGAAGTTTTACTTTCAAGCTTTACAATATATGTTTGCGCTTAATAAATATTGTACATACAAGTTTTTTAGAGCATAAATCCAATTCATGAGTGCAAAAAATTCTACTTTAAACACTGAAACATTACATTGATAAATCACCCCTAAAGTTCTAGAAACAACATATTATACTTTCCTTATATAGATTTTTGTCAGATCCATTATGCAAGTCTCAGACATATTTTAATGTATTAAAATGTAGCCATTCACTTCCAGTTTAAAAGGATTAGAATCAAAACTGCAGATAACATTAAGTGGCTACTAGAGATAATTGTATATACTATAGAAAGGATTCTTCAAAAAAATCCTGAACATTTTCAGATGTGGTAATTATTATAATACGATGAGCATAAAATATACTTGTCCCTCTCCAATAGGCACTGACAGCCATTATGACAATTTATCCAACTCATCAAATCATTAAATCATCAGTGGTAAATGAACTATACCACCATGTTTTTGCTTGGCAGAGAATAATGTCTCTTAAAAAAGGCAATGTGTTGTCTCTCTGTTATATTGTGTAGTGAAAGGGTTTATGGCCAGCATTTTTTAATATTCCTCAAACCCTCTTCCTGCAAATAGACATGTGATCTGCTCTAAGATTTGAAAAAAAATGAGAATTTTCTTTCCTTGAGTTTTTACGTTATATTTCTCTTTTGCAAGTGGGTTTCCTGAATTAAATAGTGAAGTATACTAGAATGCATTCAGCAAATAATAATCTACTTGCTATGCAGTAAAAAAAAATGATTAGACAGTGAAACAATACATACTATGAAAAAATAGAGGATACAAAAGAAACAGTATGCTGATATAAAGCAAACTTTTATAGATAGCCATAACGGAATGAAAAATTATTTGACAACTCAAATAGAAATCACACCTGCAAGGGAAAACATTTTTATGACATACAGAAGGCAGGTCATATAGAGTGATTTTCTAATAGTGTCCTCTCCATCAATCTCTATGTATATACTTTTTGACAGCTATATATATCAGCATGAAACATTTGTTGCTCACAAGCTACAAATAATCACAACATTTATCTGTATGCTCAAATTCTGTGAATTCCATAGCAACAACCTGATATGTAACCTACTGGACTGTTCTTAAATCTACCATATTTGCAATAGGAAATGTAATTAAACTCCAATACTTATTTTAAATCCCCTACAGGTTTTAATTTATTTCTTCAAATGAGATAAAATGAGCTATGTACTTTAACATCTATATTGCATAAAGTGGTATATTGTTCAGTATCTTTACCTGCTCAAATTTTAATAGGTTTAATTTTAATCATTTACAGTCATGTATTTTTAAACATATGAGTAGAAAATACACTGCTAATGATTTTAATGATAAATTCTTTCAGGGAAGCATGTCTTTCTTTGAAGCATAATTGGCTGTACAAGTCTTTTAATCTATGTAATTCATTTTTACCATTCTGCTAATATCTTTCTTATTTAAATTAACAAAATCCATTTGTTTTAAAATTGTACACTACTTTTTACAGAAACACTGAATGACTGTTGAAAAGTCATTTATGCATGGAAATATTATTTCTCAATACTAATAAATATTTATACTCCTAGAAAAAAGAAAATGTCCATGCAAAGGGAGTGATAAGATGGTAGCAATAACATCATTTTATTGTACATTGCCATGTCTCTGGTGGCTGTGGGTTTGATTTTGATTAAAGAGTATACTTTAACTAAACTAGACACTTGTGTTTAAGAATAAGGAAGCAAGCTGCTGTCTTTATCAACTTGCATTGTGTAGCATACTTAATAGAGTCGAGTATTTGACTTTGGAAGCAATTCACTTGGGAATTGGCTTGTCAGCATTAATATCCATCATTGAAGTACCTTTTATGTAAACTTCCAAGTCAAGTCTTAGCTTTATTTCAGTACCATACAAATGTACCACTCCCCTTCTGATAAGAAGATTAACTCAGTGCTGACCTTTCTGCAATAAAATAAGGTTTTAATTTGTATATTTAGCTGTAATTGTTGGGAAACAATTTAGCTAATTTATCTATGTAAAGGAAAATACACTAGAGAAAGTGTATTCTATGTTAATCAGTTATTGTGTGACAATCTTTTATAATGGGAATGTTTAGCAGGTCAAATTAAAATATATAAGGGTTTTGTTATATGATCTGGACTTTCTCTGACCCAACAGATTCAGAGACAGCACTTCAAGGAGCTGATTAAATCAACAAAGAGGATGTTATGTTACATCTCTACCGTGGAAACCCAAAGAATTTATATCTGCATGTATTCAAATGAAATTGGTGAAATACGCACAAAAGTAGGAATAAAGCAAACGTATAAATGTTAATCACAAGGCAGTTGTGTAGCAGGAGAAACCTCAATACTAGAAAATGTCTCCTGGGATGGTTACTCATGTACTCTATATTGTTTACAGACTGTGTGAGAGTAAAAAACAGAAACACCTAAATGCCTATATAAACATAATTCCTTATTGATAATATCAACTACATTAAAAATAAGCCCTTTAGGGCAAATGGCTTGAAGTTGTATCCAAATGACTTTTTATAATAATTATTTTGGCAAGAAATATTATCATGTTTTCACTTAATTTATCCCTGATTAGTCAAACATCATGTTGATAATTGCATGGATATTTAGCCTGAAAAAGTGCACCTGCTATTCTGTCTTCTGAGAAAGATGAAGGTGAATAAACCCCCATTGCTCTTTCATATAGTCATCTAAAATGAGAAAATAAGAAAATGCCAGACATGTTTTCTTTTTGGAAAGTGAACTCCACTTCAAAGAATCAAGGAAACCTACCAAACAGTTGACTTTTCTTCCTCTGTTGTACACCTCGAGAAATCAAGCCAATTTTATCTTCTGCAAAATTTTTCCAGCTCAATGTTATAGTTATTGTGAACTGATAGACATAACTGACTGATATTTTAAAAATACACCTTACAGTAGAACTAAAGCCTAAAAATGAATATGGCTAAACATGCTATATTTTATATATTGACCTTATTGCACCAGCCTAACGTTTCAATACCAGAAATGATCCAGGAGTTCAAACTTGTCACAGGGGGTCACCATCTTGGAAAGTGTTTGCGACCTCATGCTCAGCGGGCTCTGAGCAACTGCTGAGAAGCTAAGCTTAGGGGTCGTCTCAAATTATCAAGCAGAAAATTAAGTTGACCTGTCATGTAAGGTGATGCAGCCATGTTTAATTATTAGTAATGAATTACTAATCAGCCTTATATTGCAACATTTATATTCTATGCATACTGTATATTTGGAGTGGGCCCCTAAATTCAGTAACTGACAGCTGCAGTGATACTGTGGGCATCTTGAGAGGCACAGATCTTTACTGCCAAAGGACTGGTTGCCTTGGGCTACTACAGAGCCCAAAACAGAATGTACAATATTTCTAGCCTGCATCTTTAGTTAAGCTTTAGTTCTCCTTTAAGGAAGTCCACTTCCCCTTCCTCTCTTCTCTGACTGGGTAAAAATGATTTTTTAGACCTCAAATGAACTGTAATGAACTCACAACTTGAATGGTTTCTAATTTCAGAAAAAAACTTGAATGGGAAAAACTCAAATCAGAGAGTTCAGGTTAAAAACCACAAAACTCAAATTGATTGCATTTTCAGCAAAAAAAAAATTAAATTTTTGGAATTGATTGAGTTTTTGAGCATCATGAATGCTGTTATCATCTTCAAATGGTTCAAGGGATCTCTGCCATTGACTTCTACATGACCTCATCAGGTTTTAGATGGTTTATTAATGGATTCAAGCTATTTCCAGGGTCTTTTTTAAAAAGAAAATCTGAAAAATAGATTTTTATTAACCCCCCCCAAAAATCGATTTTTAACTCACAAATAACATCAATGTTTGTGAAAAACACAACTTGAACCTTAATAAAGCTGTCCCTTAGAGTTTTTCTTATAAATGTTTTACCACTCATCGGAGTGGCTTCTTAATCTCAATTTAAATGGTAGGGAATTCTCCTTCAACTGAACTGAAGAAGCCACTTGGATGAGTGGTTCAAGAACTCTAAGGGGGTTATTTACTAAACAAACAAGGGAAAGTTGTGCTCACCACTAGTTTTTAAAATCATTAGGCGGGGGTGCAATGAGGGTGTGACCACAAAATACATATAGACAAATACAAGATTCCTCTGCACTCAACCCATTATCAATATATTTAAGACAGAGACATGTTGTGCATACTGCTACTGAAAAATGCCTTACCCTTTAAACAAAACAGGGATTGTTTGTCCATATATTGCAATATATTTAAGCTGGCCAACTACGTCAAAGTCACAATGCCTGTTTTGTTTAAAGGGTAAGGCATTTTTCAGTAGCAGTATGCACAAAATGTCTCTGTCTTAAATATATTGATAATGGGTTGAGTGCAGAGGAATCTTGTATTTGTCTATATGTATTTTGTGGTCACACCCTCATTGCACCCCTGCCTAATGATTTTAAAAACTAGTGGTGAGCACAACTTTCCCTTGTTTGTTATAGTTCTACAGGAGCAGTGACCAGCTCCATGTTGTAGCTCCCACCCTCTCCAACTATAGTTAGGTGATCCCACTGGTGGCAGCCAAATTTGGGAGTTTTATTTTGAAAGCAGCTAGTAAGTTGCAGGTAAAACGTATTCGTCCCTTTTATAAAATGTATAATGAAACCATAGAATTCTTAATGAATCAAATGAAAATTGAGCATAGGACTGGCCAGATATGGGATGACTTTGACGTAGTTGGCCAGCTTAAATATATTGCAATATATGGACAAACAATCCCTGTTTTGTTTAAAGGGTAAGGCATTTTTCAGTAGCAGTATGCACAAAATGTCTCTGTCTTAAATATATTGATAATGGGTTGAGTGCAGAGGAATCTTGTATTTGTCTATAGTTATTTACTAAACCTCATTTTTTTTTGGGAAAAGTTTTTTGGGTAAAAACTTGAATTTTTAGAGGAAAAAGAATAAAAACTTTCAAGAGTTATTATACCCCGAAGCTGCTAAAAGTCCAAATCTGAAAATCTCAAACCTGCCGAGGTCATGTAGAAGTCAATGGCAGATGTCCTTTTTACAATTTGAAGATGTCTTAATCTGCACTGATTTTCATACAATAATATAAAAAGTCAGTGTTTGGAGTGACAACTCGAAAAAAACGTAACACTCGAGCGTCAAATTAATAAAAGTAGTATAATTCGAATTGTCACAAAATTTTGTTGAGACTTTTACTGCACTGACTTTTTCCAGCTGATTTTGTCTGATAAATGAGTCATGTTTCAGAGTTATTTGAATTTGTTTTAAATTTGCGTTTTAGTACACTCCTAAGAAATACTATACTATTTAAGTCACTTTTATAGCATTTCTGCGCCAAACCTCATTAAATCTCATTGTCAATTGTTCTACTATGCTGTAGCAATCTTTACTTGAAACTACAGGTTTGTTCAAACATGTGTCAGCATCATAGTTACATAGTATTGGATTTATAGCAGTATGAATATTCCCCTTTTGTGTTTAACCTGTTGTCGAGCCATGCTTACTTTTCATTTGACTTTTATGTACATTTGCATATTTTTCAAATTCTCCTCTCCTTTTTCCATTATGTACTCTGACTAAAACTTGTAATAAATAAAGGACACATTAAAGGGATACTGTCATGGAAAAAAACATTTTTTTCAAAATGAATCAGTTAATAGTGCTGCTCCAGCAGAATTCTGCACTGAAATCAGTTTCTCAAAAGAGCAAACAGATGTATTTATATTCAATTTTGAAATCTGACATGGGGCTAGACATTTTGTCAATTTCCCAGCTGCCTCTGGTCATGTGACTTGTGCCTGCACTTTAGGAGAGACATGCTTTCTGGCAGGCTGCTGTTTTTCCTTCTCAATATAACTGAATGTGTCTCAGTGGGACATGGGTTTTTACTATTAAGTGCTGTTCTTAGATCTACCAGGCAGCTGTTATCTTGTGTTAGGATGCTGTTATCTGGTTAACTTCCCTTTGTTCTTTTGTTTGGCTGCTGGGGGGAAAAGGGAGGGGGGTGAGATCACTCTAAAGGTGGCCATAGACACACAGATCTGATCGTACGATTTTCGGATCGTGTGTGGCATGTGCCGACTTCTTTCGTCCGGTGGAGATCCGTCGTTTGGTCGATCGGTCAGGTTTGATTTTGACCCGACCGATCCCGCCGGAGCTCAAGGCACATCGTAATCTGATCGTTCGGCCGTACGGCCGAACAATCAGATTACCCCCGATATAGCCATGCCTGTTAATGGCATATCGGGGAAAGATCCGCTGGTTTGGCAACATCGCCAAACGAGCGGATCTTTGCATCTATGGCCACCTTAACTTGCAGTACAGCAGTAAAGAGTGATTGAAGTTTATCATAGCACAAGTCAAATGACTTGGGGCAGCTGGGAAATTGACAAAATGTCTAACCCCATGTCAGATTTCAAAATTGAATATAAATAAATCTGTTTGCTCTTTTGAGAAATGGATTTCAGTGCAGAATTCTGCTGGAGCAGCACTATTAACTGATTCATTTTGAAAAAAATGTTTTTTCCCATGACAGTATCCCTTTAAAGCTTTAGTCCTTTAACCCTTTAACCGCCAAGCACGTACGGCGTACGTGCTGGCGGTTCAGGGCTCAGGCTGCCAAGAACGTACCTCGTACGTTCTTTTGCAGCTGAGCCCTTCTCTCTGCATCGGCGGCTTTTGCCGCCTCTGCTGAGAGTCAGGACGGTAGACAGCCCCCTGGGCAACGTGGCTGGGGGGCTGTCAAGTCGGATCTGCGACGCGATTGTCGCAGATCCGACTTCAAAGTAGCAGAAGCGCAACGTAAGCGCTGCTGCTGCTGGCTTACCTCCTCCTCGTGGAACCACGCGCCCAGTCACTTCCTGCTGCGCAGTAACTCTGCAGACACGCTGCCAGGAGTCGTCCTTCGGTTCCAGCGATCCTCCTGCTACAAAAACGGTAAGTGCACGTTTTTTTACCCACTTACCTGCATTTACACATACCTACAGTACATTTATACACTTACATAAACATTTTAGTAAAAATTTGTATTTTTTTATTTTTTATTTTTTTATTTTAGTACACTTGGTCGATTTTGTACACTTATTTACACTTAATTACATGTATTTGCACACTCAGACAACTTTTATTAGTGCACAAATATGTATACACAAAAACTCACAAACAGGTTTTTTTTTTTTTTTTACTTATTCATTGTACAGTTTGTTTTGCCTAAAAGCATGTTATTTTGACAGCGTGACTATTGGATAATCGATTTCGGCCACTAATTACGCTGCCGGATCAATTATTTTGTTATTTCATTGATTTACGCTATTTTTGTGGTTTTATTGCAATTTTATCCATGCATTATTGTTCCTTATGTATCTTTAGTATAGTTTTTCTGTTTGGTGCTTTGGTATAGAAAGATTTATTTTACTTAGTTTGATTCGCCAAAATATATGCTTTCCAAAAAATATATAGGTTTCTGGGGGTCTTTTCACAGTTTTGGGGTCTTATGGCACATAACGCACAGTTGGGGCTCTCTTTTCTGCAGCTTAGTTGGCTAGCGTGAAAATTCATAGGCATGTTTTTCATTTGGGGTCCGTACACGCCGCATACTTTGGTAAATCTATGCATATTGGGCATCAAACTATTTAGTAGACCTCTGACGTCCATATTTAGGGTGATTTTTCTTTATACGTAAAACATTGTGTGCGATAAATGCGGCAAACTGCAACAATTTTAGGCGATTTTCAGAAATGTAAAAACCTCTGCGTTTAGAAAAGCTTTGCAGTTTGGTGTAGAAAGACGTCTTTATCTTTTTTGGATTCGTCAGAATGTGTACTTTCCAAAAATATATGGTTTTGGGGGGGTCTTTGCTGTTAGGAGGGTCTTGAGGCATATAATATGAAGTCAAGGGTCTATGTTCACAGAAGGCGAATCGGCAGCGGAGAAAAATCATATGCACTATTTTCATTTTGGGTCCGCACATGCCAGCTGCCTTGGTATATCAATGCATATTGGGCATCAAACGGTTCAGTTGACCCTTGAGATCAGTATTTATGGTGTTTTAGAATTGTATGTAAGAAATTGGGTGAGATAAATGCGGCCAATTGCAATATTTTTAGGCAATTTTCAAAAATGTAAAAATTGTTGCTTTTATCGCCAAATTTAGGAAAGGCTTGCGGCTTGGTACTTTGGAGTACAAGGACATGCATACCCAATTTGGATTCGTGGGAATGTGTACTTTCCGAAAATATATGGTTTTCTGGGGTGAATGTACTTTTTTCTACCTTTGCTCCCCCCAAAACTATGTATATGTGTTGATTTTGCAGTACCTGAAATGACAGACCATATAGTTACATAGTTACATAGTTAAATTGGGTTGAAAAAAGACAAAGTCCATCAAGTTCAACCCCTCCAAATGAAAACCCATCATCCATACACACACCCCTCCCTACTTTTAATTAAAATTCTTTATACCCATACCTATACTAACTATAGAGTTTAGTATCACAATAGCCTTGGATATTATGTCTGTCCAAAAAATCATCCAAGCCATTCTTAAAGGCATTAACTGAATCAGCCATCACAACATCACCCGGCAGTGCATTCCACAACCTCACTGTCCTGACTGTGAAGAACCCTCTACGTTGCTTCAAATGAAAGTTCTTTTCTTCTAGTCTAAAGGGGTGGCCTCTGGTACGGTGATCCACTTTATGGGTAAAAAGGTCCCCTGCCATTTGTCTATAATGTCCTCTAATGTACTTGTAAAGTGTAATCATGTCCCCTCGCAAGCGCCTTTTTTCCAGAGAAAACAACCCCAACCTTGACAGTCTACCCTCATAATTTAAGTCTTCCGTCCCTCTAACCAATTTAGTTGCACGTCTCTGCACTCTCTCCAGCTCATTTATATCCCTCTTAAGGACTGGAGTCCAAAACTGAACTGCATACTCCAGATGAGGCCTCACCAAGGACCTATAAAGAGGCATAATTATGTTTTCATCCCTTGAGTTAATGCCCTTTTTTATGCAAGACAGAACTTTATTTGCTTTAGTAGCCACAGAATGACACTGCCCAGAATTAGACAACGTGTTAACTACAAAGACCCCTAGATCCTTTTCATTTAAGGAAACTCCCAACACACTGCCATTTAGTGTATAACTTGCATTTATATTATTTTTGCCAAAGTGCATAACCTTGCATTTATCAACGTTGAACCTCATTTTCCACTTTGCTGCCCAGTTTTCCAGTTTAGACAGATCACTTTGCAAAGTGGCAGCATCCTGCATGGAACCTATAGTTCTGCACAATTTAGTATCATCTGCAAAAATAGAAACAGTACTTTCAATGCCCACCTCCAGGTCATTAATAAACAAGTTGAATAGCAAGGGACCTAGTACAGAGCCCTGCGGTACTCCACTAACAACACTGGTCCAATTAGAAAATGTTCCATTTACCACCACTCTTTGTAGTCTATCTTTTAGCCAGTTCTCTATCCAGGTACAAATACTATGTTCCAGGCCAACATTCCTTAATTTAACCAGTAACCTTTTGTGTGGCACTGTATCAAATGCTTTAGCAAAGTCTAAGTAAATCACATCCACTGCCATCCCAGAATCGAGGTCTCTACTTACATTCTCGTAAAAAGAAATTAAGTTAGTCTGGGGTCTTCCTTTTGGGGCCCCTATATGCCACGTGCTTGGGTACACCTATACATATTGGGCATCAAACTGTTCAGAGGACCCTAGGCTTTCATATTTGGGGTGATTTCTCTTGATACCTAAAAGTATGTGGGTAATACGATGCTGCAGGGTAGAAATTTTGAAGTCATTTTTGGAAATGTCCCCAAAATCACCAAATTTAGGAATGATTTGCGGCTTGGTACTTTGTAGTACAAAGACATGCATACCCAATTTAGATTCGTGGGAATGTGTACTTTCCGAAAATATATGGTTTTCTGGGGTGAACTTACTGTTTTCTACTTTTGCCCCCCCAAAACAATGTAAATGTGTTGATTTTGCAGTACCTGAAATGTCAGACTATATGGGGGTCTTCCTTTTAGGGCCCCTATATGCCACATGCTTGGGTACACCTATACATATTGGGCATCAAACTGTTCAGAGGACTCTAGGCTTTCATATTTGGGGTGATTTGTCTTGATACCTAAAAGTATGTGGGTAATACGATGCTGCAGGATAGATATTTTGAGGTGATTTTTGGAAATGTCCCCAAAATCACCAAATTTAGGAATGATTTGCGGCTTGGTACTTTGGTGTAGAAAGACATGCATACCCAATTTGGATTCGTTGGAATGTGTACTTTCCGAAAATATATGGTTTTCTGGGGTGACCTTACTGTTTTCTACTTTTGCCCCCCCAAAACGATGTAAATGTGTTGATTTTGCTGTACCTGAAATGACAGACTATATGGGGGTCTTCCTTTTGGGGCCCCTGTATGCCACGTGCTTGGGTACACCTATACATATCGGGCATCAAACTGTTCAGAGGACCCTAGGCTTTCATATTTGGGGTGATTTGTCTTGATACCTAAAAGTATGTGGGTAATATGATGCTGCAGGGTAGATATTTTGAGGTGATTTTTGGAAATGTCACCTAAATCACCAAATTTAGGAATGATTTGCGGCTTGGTACTTTGGCGTAGAAAGACATGCATACCCAATTTGGATTCGTTGGAATGTGTACTTTCCGAAAATATATGGTTTTCTGGTGTGAACTTACTGTTTTCTACTTTTGCCCCCCCCAAAACGATGTAAATGTGTTGATTTTGCAGTACCTGAAATGACAGACTATATGGGGGTCTTCCTTTTGGGGCCCCTGTATGCCACGTGCTTGGGTACACCTATACATATCGGGCATCAAACTGTTCAGAGGACCCTAGGCTTTCATATTTGGGGTGATTTGTCTTGATACCTAAAAGTATGTGGGTAATACGATGCTGCCGGGTAGATATTTTGAGGTGATTTTTGGAAATGTCACCTAAATCACCAAATTTAGGAATGATTTGCGGCTTGGTACTTTGGCGTAGAAAGACATGCATACCCAATTTGGATTCGTTGGAATGTGTACTTTCCGAAAATATATGGTTTTCTGGGGTGAACTTACTGTTTTCTACCTTTGCCCCCCCCAAAATGATGTAAATGTGTTGATTTTGCAGTACTTGAAATGACAGACTATATGGGGGTCTTCCTTTTGGGGCCCCTGTATGCCACGTGCTTGGGTACACCTATACATATCGGGCATCAAACTGTTCAGAGGACCCTAGCCTTTAATATTTGGGGTGATTTGTCTTGATACCTAAAAGTATGTGGGTAATACGATGCTGCAGGGTAGATATTTTGAGGTGATTTTTGGAAATGTCACCTAAATCACCAAATTTAGGAATGATTTGCGGCTTGGTACTTTGGCGTAGAAAGACATGCATACCCAATTTAGATTCGTGGCAATGTGTACTTTCCGAAAATATATGGTTTTCTGGGGTGAACTTACTTTTTTCTACATTTGCCCCCTGCAAAACGATGTAAATGTGTTGATTTTGAAGTATCTGAAATGACAGACCATATGGGGGTCTTCCTTTTCAGGCCTCTATATGCCACGTGCTTGGGTACACCTATACATATTGGGCATCAAACTGTTCAGAGGACCCTAGACTTTCATATTTGGGGTGATTTCTCTTGATACCTAAAAGTATGTGGGTAATACGATGCTGCAGGGTAGAAATTTTTAGGTGATTTTTGGAAATGTCGCCAAAATCACCAAATTTAGGAATGGTTTGCCGCTTGGTACTTTGGTGTAGAAAGACATGCATACCCAATTTGGATTCAGGGGAATGTGTACTTTCCGAAAATATATGGTTTTCTGGGGTGAACGTACTTTTTTCTACCTTTGCCGCCCCCCAAAACGATGTAAATGTGTTGATTTTGCTGTATCTGAAATGACAGAACAAACAGGGGGTCTTCCTTTTGGGGCCTCCTATGCCACGTGCTTGGGTACATCTATTCATATTGGGCATCAAACTATTCAGTTGACCCAGGATTTTATATTTGGGGTGTTTTACATTGATACCTAATGATGTGTGGGAGATATGTTGCTGTAGAGTGGAAGCTTTGAGGTCATTTTTCAAAAAATTCACCAATTTCTATAAAACATTATAACTTTAGGAAACAATTGCAACTTGGTGGTTTGGAGTACCAAGATATTTCTACCCATTTTTGATTCACCAGAATCTGTTCTTTCTAGTAATGGGTAGTTTTCTAGGGTAAACCTACTGTTAGCGGAATGTTTGGCCTTGAAATCAAAAGTATGCCATTTGGGGAGCGTTGCTTTGGAAATTTGGTTGTGTACTGCTTGTAGATTTTGAGCTATACAAGTGAGAAATCTCCATAAAACTATATATATTTGGTATTGTCGCGTTCAGGAGACATAGACCTTTCTAAATCGGCTGTGTTCTCGTACATAAAATGAATGATGTTTCTGATATATGTGATTGTTCTTCGTGCAACATGATTTTTTTCATTTTATTTGACACTTAGAATCCAATATTTTTTTAGAGAAGTAGAATTACACAAAAATTCTTGCATATTGTGAAAGTTCAGGTTGTCCTGAAAAAAACAATATATTGTTTTCCTGGGTTAACTAAAAGACCATCCCAAGAAAGGCCCTTAAAGTGAAAGAGTGCAAAATATCTAAAAACTGCTTGGCAGTAGATGTTCTAGGACAAAACGGCTGGCAGGGAAAGGGTTAAATGGGTTCTAAACGCTCCCAAAAACTAGCATACTGCCCCGCCCAGTTGGCTCAAGAAGATGTTCACAAACTTAAGTACAGATTCGAGAAAATTCACAAATGAGCTTGCCAGCACTATGTCTATTCATTTGTGATAAAATAAAATCACCCACCCAGCTCTAGTAGCAGGAAAAAAAAACATTAAGACAGATTTACCAAAATGAAGTGGGATTCTCACTCTGTACTGGAGGTTTAATTTAATTGATTCATTGATTTTTGGGAGCTGGGAAAGGATCACACAATATTGCTTTAAATCTAAAACACTGATATCGCTAGAGTACAGTTCTGATAATAATCTATGTATGTTGAGATTTGTTGTCATGCAACAACTAAGAAATGGTTGGCTTAAAATAAGTTATTATATTTCCTTCAGTCAAAAGGTCAAAGCCACTTTGTAACCATACAAAATCTTTGCACTTACCCTAACCAATACAAAATCACATTTACAGTTCCTTTTGAGTCAAAACTAGTAATTCACAACACAGCTACAGCATTGTTAATTACGTCCAGCTAAATGAAACAGCCAGTAAGGCTTTTATAACTTTGTTAATATAAGAACATATTTAATGTCTGTTGTGGTACTAAGTGAATAATCTACACAGGGAAAAATGTTTTTTTTCAGTTTGCGTCTATGTGCAAATTATGTAATAAAACATCTGACTAAATAATGTCAAATGTGTAGTTGCCAAAATAAAACAAAAAATATGGCAGATTCAGGTTTTAACAAACTATTTAAACTAATGCAAAATGTTCCTTTCCTATCAATTTAATGAATACGTATTGCACTGCACATGATTAGTTACTTTTAGTTAATAAAATATAAATATAAATACACTTCAATTAATATAGCATATGTGGGCAATATATATAACAATACTAATATAAAAGCATAAAATTGTTTACATAGAATAATAATGAATAATCACATAGCCAGTCAATGCAAACACATCATTGAGAATCTCACTCACAACAATCATGAAACCTCCTATTCCCGATTAATCCCACCATAAATGTCAATAATCTTCAAATAATAAATCCAGCTTCCCATTCCAGAATGTTTTTTATCCATATCTGCTTCCATTATATTAGTTATTGGTTTATCTATAATTTGGAACATTACATTGCATTTATTTCCATGACATTCTACCATATGTTTAGCTATAACAGATCTCTGATCACTGATTTCTCTGTCGTCCCTCTATGGTTAATCGGTGTTCAAGAACCCTAATCTCTGCACAGCGGGTCTTTTTACCTACATACTGTTCACCACAATCACAGGTAGCTAGATACACCACTCTCTTTGACAGACAATTAAAGTATTATTTAATAGTATAGCTCCTCCCTGTAAAAGTGCTCATGAAGGTCCCAGAGACCCTACCACCGAACTTGCTTTATACCTTGACCTGCCACAGCGATAGGTACCTTTGTACCTCAGCCAAAACCAGATCGCCTGTTGATCCTTAAACTCATATAAGCTGTTTTGATATCCTAGAAGATAAATTCATCCCTTTGCCATAAACAAAAGAGTGTTGTTGATCCAAAACACTGGGTCTTGCATGAATATCTCCCAGTGTTTGATTATGCTATGCCTAATAGTATTTGTGTGTTTACTATAGGTGGTACTGTACCTAAGTTTAGTTTGTCAATTGGGATCCCCCAAAAGTGACAACCTCCCAAACACCTATGCAGCCATCAATGTAGTGATAAAATCTAACTAAGTTAGACCTAAAAGGATTCTCATCTCCAAAGATGTGGCTGCCTCTCCCACCACCCCATAAAAAGATTAGTATACTGTATGTGGGTAAAAAGGATGCCACTCATTGCGGTACCAAACCTCTGGCAATAGTATTTACCATCAAAACAAAAGTAATTTGTATCCAGTAAATACTGTATCTAACAGACTGTAAAATAAAATGTTTTTGTTCATCGGGAAAACATTGTTCACACTAAAGCCAAAACTTTACAGACCTATGGTCTATTGAAGAATATAAGGCCGTAACATCCACAGAGAACAAAAGAGACATAGAGACAAAAAATGACTGCCGTGGGTAAAATAATCCAGGTTTATTCAAACTAAATTTGAACATATATAGCAACTGAATTTTATTTTCAGTGGCCTGCTCTGTGCATATTATATGGGCTTATTACCCTGCCATAATTCAGAGCCAGTGGTATAACTATAGAGGAAATAGATCCTGTTGTCTTGGGAGACTTGGACTGGGGGACTGGGGTACAGGGCAGCCTACACAAGGAGAATGCTTAGGGGCAGGTAGGGGTTGCAGTGCACACTGTGCCCTTCAAAAGATTTTAAGCACCACCCAGAACGAAAAATAATTTGTCCTTAGCGTTTGCATTGCAGGGACATGGCCCATTATAGCAACATCTAACCCCCATTACCTGTGCTTCAGGCCCCTCCACAAGTACTTACTGGCTCCCTGTGTCCCTCAACAGTCACAGGACCTGCTTCCACTATAATAATTCCACTGGCATTTAGTGGGAAGTGTAATAAAATTCACAAAAAGAACACATTTGCACACACATAAGAGTAAAAATGTGCCTGTCCCAATGTATTCATTAGACTATTCTTGCATCTTAATCGCACATTACAAACTTTTACGACCTGCTTAAAGGTGGTGTCAACCTTTTGGAGCAAACTTTTTAACAACTTTTAAGTAAGAAGTTTTATTACATACACTGCACATCTCAAACTATTCAATTCACAATCATTATCCTACTGTCGCATGAGGGGCAAAGGGTGCATAAAATGTTTGTTACATCTGCGCAAAGGCAACATTTTTGCAATATGAATACTTATTCACATTGAGAGCATTTTATCTGTTAGCAACCTATTTTACATTCCCCGTTACTATCTTGTCATTATTAGTAAAGTATGAATTTATAACTGTATTTTTTCTAAGCCAACCACTTCCATACGTGAGTTGTCTTACTGCATAATTTCTTTTTTTTTCTTATTACAAATTAAGACATTATAAAAATAATACAACTGCATGTCATGATAGTTTGGCTTTGAAGAATCTGAAGAACTAATGATTGCACGTTTTCATGCATTTTAGCAATTTCTTTTGTGATAGACTCAAACATAAAGCAAAATACCAATACAACAAAACAGTACATATATATTTTGATATACAGTATACTATTGGCAACAAAGCTTGCTGCATTGTAATTGAAAAAAAGTAACAAAATTGCTGCCACAATGTGTGTGTATATATATATATATATATATATATACAGTATATATATATATATATATATATATACTGTATATAAATATATATATATATATACACACACACACACACTATCAATAATATGTCTCAGTTTAAAAAACAGTATTGCATCTGTAGTATAGTATCTTTATCAAGGAGATAAGGTCCTTTTATAGCATTTTCAGCCATTGTCTTCACAGCTTGGCCTTGTGAAAAAAGTGGCATAACTGCAGGGTTCAAGGAATCAAGTAACTGGTAGCATTTCAGAAAGAAAGGTTAAGGTCTATTGCATCTGGTGCAGATGAATGGTCTGACAAGTAAACAGAAACCTTAAGTCAAAAGTAAAAAAAAAATATATAATACCTTGCTCAGTATAAAAGACATAGAGTAGAGAAAAGAGAAATTACAGTAAGAAAGCAAACACAATTAGATCTTTAGCTAGAAAACTGGCAAACAACCAAACCCATCTACAGGGAAAAGCAATGAATCAGATCTAATCTAATAGACACGGGAAATAAGGAAAAACTGATCTGCAATATAATAGCAATAGTGCCATTTTGAATTAATTCAAAGTTGGAGATTACATAATGTCTTCTAAATTGTTAAAAATAATCATTTGAATAAACTTCTTTGTAATCTTGAAGCAAGAATTCTTTTGTTTTACTTATTAACTTAACTGAATCAAACTGTATGGTTTTCTTAACCTTGAAAACTGACATGGAAGAAAACGTTATTCCTTATTTCACCTTGGATTTTTTTGTTGTTGCTTAGACAATGCTGACATTTCCATACTACAGTTAAACCTTTGCCTGCCAAGCACGTACGCTGTAAGTTCTGGCAGGTAAGGGCTTTAACTGCCAAGAACGTAGCTAGTACGTTCTGGCAGAAATCAGTGCTGATCTCTGCATCAGCGGCTTTAGCGGCCTCTGCAGAGACTTAGCAGTGCTGACAGCCCCCTGGGTAACAAGGCTGTGGGCTGTCATGTTGGTCCTGCAACAGGATTGTCTCTAGGCCGACCTTAAATTGCAGAAAGGAGCATCTGCTGCACTTACCCGTTTCCTCCGGCTTGCTACTTCCTTCTCCTTCACTGGCGACGCCCATGCACTTCCTGGCTGCAGTGACTCAGCATACACTCTGCTCCAGGAGTTCTCCAGCAATAACATTGTCCCTCCTGCTCCAGGAACAGTAAGCGGCCTTCATTTACACACTACACACACACTTGTATACATCTATACACACTTACATGCTCATTTTAGTAAAGATTCTTTTTTTTTCTTCTTTTTTTTGTAAAGTTATGTAAACTAATTTGCACTTCATTTCACACTTATGTACACACTTACACACTCACACCACTTTTAGAAGTGTATACACAAAAAAACTCAGAAAGAGGGTTTTTTTTATTTTTTTACTAATTATTTTATTAATTATTTTATTAATTTCTAATTATGCTGTTGGATCAGTCATTTGTTATTTCATTGATTTACACAATTTTTGTGGTTTTATTGCAATTTTATCCCTACATTATTTTTCCTTATGTATGTTTCGTATAGTTTTGCTGTTGGGTGCTTTGCTGTAGAAAGATATATTTTACTTAGTTTGATCCGTCAGAATATGTACTTTCCAAAAATATATGGTGTTCTGAGGGCTTTTTACAGTTTGGGTGTCTTACAACACATAACACAAAGTTGGGGTACTGTTTTCAGCAGCTGAGTTGGCTAGCTTGAAAATTCATATGCACGTTTTTCATTTGGGGTCCGTACACACCACACCACATACTTTGGTAAATCTATGCATAATTGGCATCAATATATTCATTAGACCTCCAACGTCCATATTTAGGGTGATTTTTCTTTGTACGTAAAACATTGTATGTGAAAAATGCGGCAACATTTTCAGCCAATTTTCAGAAATGTTGTAAAAACCTCTACATTTAGAAAAGATTTGCAGTTTGGTAGTTTGGTGTAGAAAGACGTCTTTATCTTTGTTGGATTCGTTAGAATGTGTACTTTTTTGGGGGGGTTTTGCTGTTGGGAGGGTTTTGAGGCTCATAATATGAAGTCAAGGGTCTATGTTCCCAGAAGGCAACGGAGAAAAATCATATGCACTATTTTTATTTTGGGTCCGCACATGCCAGCTGCCTTTGTATATCTATGCATATTGGGCATCAAACTGTTCAGTAGACCATTGGCATCAATATTTATAGTGTTTTACAATTGTATGTAAAAAATTGGGGGTGAGATAAATGTGGCCAATTGCAATATTTTTAGGCGATTTTCAGAAATGTAAAAAACGTTGCTTTTATTGCCAAATTTAGGAAAGGCTTGCAACTTGGTACTTTGGAGTACAAGGACATGCATATGCAATTTGGATTCGCTGGAATGCGTACTTTCCAAAAATATATGGTTTTCTGGGGTGAATGTACTTTTTTATACTTTTCCCGCCCCCACAAAATGTGTTGATTTTGCAGCATATGGGGGGGGGGTCTTCATTTTGGGGCCCCTATATGCCACATGCTTAGGTACAGCTATACATATTGGGCATCAAACTGTTCCCCAGGCTTTCATATTTGCGGTGATTTATCTTGATATTCAATAGTATGTGGGAGATACGATGCAGCAGGGTGGAAGTTTTAAAGTGATACCCAAGTTTTAAAGTGATACCCAATTTGGATTCATGAGAATGTTTACTTTCCAAAAATATATGGTTTTCTGGGATGAACTTACTTTTTTTCTTCCTTTGCCGCCCCTCAAAACGTTGTAAATGTGTTGATTTTGCAGCACATGACAGACCATATGCGGGGTCTTCATTTTGGGGCCCCTATATGCCACGTGCTTAGGCATACCAATTCATATTGGACATCAAACTGTTAGGAGGACCCTAGGCTTTCATATTTGGGGTGTTTTACATTGATACCTAATGATTTGTGGGAGATATGATGCTGTAGAGTGGAAGCTTTGGAGTAGAAAGACATGCATACCCAATTTGAATTCAGGGGAATGTGTACTTTCCGAAAATATATGGTTTTCTGGGGTGATTGTACTTTTTTTTAACTTTGCCCCCCCCCAAACTATGTAAATGTGTTGATTTTGCAGTATCTGGAATTACAGAACTGATAGCTCAAATGGGGTGTCTACATTTTAGGGCCCCTATATACCACATGCTTGGGTACACCTATACATATTTGGCATCAAACTGTTCAGTGGACCCCGGGCTTTCATAGTTGGGGTGTTTTACATTGATACCTAATGATGTGTGGGAGATATGATGCTGTAGAGTGGAAGCTTTGAGGTAATTTTTCAAAAAATGCACTAATTTCTATAAAACATTTGAACTTTAGGTTACATTTGCGATTTGGTAGTTTGGAGTACATAGATAGATTTACCCATTTTTGATTCACCAGATTCTATTCTTTCTAATGATGGGTAGTTTTCTAGGGTAAACCTACTGTTAGTGGAATGTTTGGCCTTGAAATCAGAAGAATGTCGTTTGGGGAGCGGTGTTTTGGAAATTTGGTAGTGTACTGCTTGTAGATTTTGATCTATACAAGTGAGAAATCTCCATAAAACTATATATATTGCCGCGTTCAGGAGACATAGACCTTTCCAAATCAGCTGTGTTCCTACATAAAATAAATGATGTTTCTGATACATGTGATTGTTCTTTGTGAAACAAGATTTTTTTGTGAAAACCTTCAAATTTCACAATTTTGAGTGAAAACTTCCGAATTTCACGATTTGTTAGTGAAATCCTTCAAATTTCATGACTTTAGAGTGAAAATGTACGGATTTCATCTTTTTTTCGTGAAAATCTTCAAATTTCACGATTTTCGAGTGAAAACGTCCGAGTTTCACTTTTTTTCCGGAAATTTCCAATTTCATGGTTTTTCACAAATTTTCCGCCGCTTTGCGAATTTTGCGGGAAATTTGCGAATTTTTCGGGGAAGCAAAACGAAACAAATTCGCCCATCACTACAAAACACTAATTAGTAGAATCTCCAGGACACTTGTTATCAATATGAATTCAGTACATCTACTCATTTACATTCTGTCACCATGCCTTACCAGTGGTCATATTGAACAGGGGATATTGTCAACTTGAACGTGTCTTATCTTCAATATTCAGAGACTCCAAGTGAAACTTAGGTGTGAGATCATCTACCCTAAGTCTGTACACTTGGTACCTACTCAGGGGTGGCGCACCAAGGACTCTAATCCTTATAATTCTCCTTGGTGGAGCTCAGGCTGTTCACTAGCTGACATGAACCTATCACTCACTTCTGGAGTGAGCTATTACAGAACTATCCTTTCTATTGACTAGGCCTACCTTTACCTAGGTCTCCATCTTCTCCCTTCTGCCTGACCTGGGGGAATCCAGGAAGAAAAGAGATAGAGCACCTGTTGGCTCCCAATTTTATAAAATAAAACAGTGGCATATACTGCCTAGTTGTTGAACTGCCAGGAAAATACTTTAATGCAGGATAAGGAAACAGCTTTCCATCTATAATTTAGGACCACATTTAGGTCTCCAGAACTCTAAATTAGGGCCCACTTAGCTGACTGCCTGAATAAAGAGTAACTAAAATATTCCCAGTGGATAAACCATGATCAGCGCTGTACAACCACAGAGGTGCATTCTTAAATCTGCATAATAAAACATTTTTACTACTTCTCCAGGCAGAGGCGGGCCTAGCCTAGGCACCCCAGCTGGGCAGCTCACCCCCATCCCCATCTTCCGCATATGTGGGGCACATATCATTAAGATAAAGGAGCTTAAATCATCATCCCCTTACCACTCGCTTGACACGTTTCGTGGCTACCAGCCACTTTCTCAAAAGCCATATCGTAAAACAGACAGCCCTAAAATATTTAAACTCTCATTACACCCCACCCCTGAAATCATTAACCCTTAATGCAAATTACTTAGACCATTAGCCACATAGAAAATACAAATATAAATACAAATATAAATACGTGTACACTTCAATTAATATTGCATATATGGGCAATATATATTACAATACCAATATAAATATAAATGCATAAAATTGTTTACATAGAATAATAATGAATAATCACATAGCCAATCAATGCACACCCATCTCAAGGCAGAGGCGGGCCTAGCCAGCTGGGCGCTCTAGGCACCCCAGCTGGGCTGCTCACCCCCATCCCCGTCTTGTTGGATATTTTTACCTCAAATATTTGCAGACTTAAAAAAACATTCTTTATCTAGAAAAATTAAATTTTTTGCCATATAAAAGGGGTTTCTTAAATTAATACCATTCCAAGTACCTTGTACTTGATCCCATCTAAGCTGCATGAATCCATATTGATGGCAAAACAATTCTATTGGTGTATTTAATGTTTAAATTATTTGCAGACTTAAGGTAAACAATATTATAGAAATATCCTTTATCTGGGAAACCCAGTTCCAAGAATTCTATAGTAATTGATCCTATAACTTCAGTATAGTGTAGCTACAGTAACAAAGACAAATTACAATCTCACCATATAAAAGGGTTTTCTTAAATGAATGCCAATCCTTGTAATTCAAAAGAACACTTTTAATTTTGCCTATAAACATTTCATATGCTCAGCAATGTAAAGCATTTTGGGTTTTTTTTTGTTTTTTTTTTTACAAATTTGCTCCATGTGTCATTGCCCCTAAGGGGAAAATACAATTGATTTTCTGGTACAGTATCCATTAACTCGGACAGTGGTTCCTCAAAGGCACTATTGTGGCCACTACATGTCATTTAAACATCATGCACTCTTGGTAACAGGCTACATTCTTAAAGTAAAACACTGTGGAAAACCTGAAGCAAAATATAATCTAAATGTTATCTTAAATTAAAGCTCACTTTTAACTTTATCCTTCTATAAATATATAGTGAAGCACAGGGCACATAAAGTCTTCTTTGCTTGCCTAACTATATAGATGGGATCTGCTCTATTCGTAGTCTTGTTCTGCAAAACTATAATAAAATCCACTGTCTCCAATAAAAATGACCCTGTGGCCAAATTATCATGAATATTTCAGATGCTTGCTTCAATTTACAATGCAACAACTCCCAACTGAAGCATATCTCAGGCACAGAAGTAACTTCTTTTTACTCAAATATATTTTGTTGTTTTGAAAAATCAACATGTAATATTGCTTGCTAAAATAATAAAAATCAAATCCACAAAAATGACCTTGCTTAGTAAGAAGAGGGCAGATCACACGACATGGAATAGTTAGTGATGGGCGAATTTGCGCCATTTTGCTTCGCTGAAAAATTAGCGAATTTTGCGAAACGGAAAAAAATCTGCAAAATGACACCGGCGTCTCATTTTTGATGCCGGCGTCCATTTTTTCGCCAGAGAATTTTCGCAGTCCTGTTTAAGGTACAAGACATGACATCATTAAAGGGATATGACATAACCTTCTTGTTGGTAACTTTTCATGTGGAAAGCCTCTACACCTTCATCCCACATGATGGCGGTGTGGAGGTGGTCCGCATCGAATTAGAACATGATGAGGGTCTGGATGCGTCTCAAAAAAATGTTTTGATTCAATGTCTTGAGCTAATACTACATAACAATTATTTCTTATTCCAAGATGAGTTTTATGTACAGATCAAAGGAACAATCATGGGGTCTAATGTGGCCCCGTCCTATGCGAACATATTTATGAATAATTTTGAAACCAAGTATGTATATGTAAATGAGTTGTTTTTACAACATTGCAAGATATGGTTAAGATTTATCGACGATGTGTTCACAATATGGACAGGGCCACTATGTACCCTCAAAGATTTTCACCAACAAATCAATTTGGCGCTACCTCACATCAAATTCACATTACATACCGATGAAGTAAAAATAGCTTTTTTAGACACCATGGTATTAAACTGTAATGGGAAATTGGAAATAGAATTTTTTTGTGAAACCGACTGACAAAAATACCCTTTTACATTTTGAGTCATTCCATACAGTCTCAACTAAAAGAGCATTACCAAAATCACAATTTTTACGGGTAAAGAGGATTGTATCAAACAAAGATAGATAGAGTGAACGTTTAGAGGAGATGCAACAGAAATTCCTTCAGAGAGGAATAAATAGCCCTCTAAGCCCGAAACATGTCGTGTGATTTGTAGTCAATAAAATTACTTTTCTAGCAGTAACTGCTATTTGAGTGCTCTCCTCTATACTGCAGAATTTTGAGTCTACATAGGATTGCGATAATCCTTTGCTGAGGATCGAAGCATTGAGGAATTAACCCCTGCACGGCTGAGCGTAAGAACGAATTGTGTTTTTTGTATCAAAGAAAACAGATCAGGCGGTTGCAAGCCACTTTGTGGAAAAAGGCCATGGGGAAAAAGGTTCCAAGTTATAGATAATGTGCCCAAACTTCAATGGGGAGGGGATAGAAGGAACTGCTAAAGAAAGAAGCATGGTGGATACGCTGCTTAGAAACTATGGAGCCCCATGGCCTTAAGAATATGATCTACACTCTATATTCTGCTAAGTATGTTTTTAACTGGATTTTTATCTATGTTTTTAATATTACAGATATTTGAACAAGGAAATAGCAGCATAGATGTGGAGAAGGTGGCTCCACCGACAAAATGTAGATATGATTAAACCTTTTGATCTGTAGTTTATGATGTATTTAAGGATTGAGCCACAAGATGGCGATATACAAGGTAATATAAAAATGTGTAACCATGTGTGAAACATCAACTTGATAAAGGGCCATGTGGCTTGAAACTTTGTTGCATTGGTTCAGATGATAAAGCCATGAAGTAACAATAAAGGCTTTTTTACACAATTTTCAAGACTGTTGCTGTCTACTGTGATTTTGGGATATGACATAACCATCCGGTTTAACACATTAATTAAACTCATTAGCAACACCTACAGTATTTATCTCACCTCCATTACCATGTCCTGACATAGTAAACAAAGCAAAGAGTGAAAAACAGTTGACTATTTACAAACAAACATATATTTAACCCATTGGGTGCCAGTGAATTTAACTGATGGATCCACCGCACTTCTCTCTTCCTTCATGCCAACACACATTGCCCTCCCCATCTAGGAGGAGGGATCTCCTTTAATACCATGTCCCTAACAGTCAAATCTCTATGTCCCTTCTCTATGTAATGCTTAGAAACTGGCAGTTTGGTATTGCCCCTCCTAATAGTGGATCTATGTTGTGATATAAATGTCTTTATCTGCAACATGACCTATCCAACTTAGATGAGGCCACATGGACAGGCAAGAGCGTCTACCACAAATTTCAATAGGCAAGTAAAATGCCCTTTAAGCTGATATTTGCGTCCAGTCAGAGGATGTCGGACTCTCTTTCCCAATGACCTAGGTCCAATATAGCTCTGTACTGTCTCCAGAGGCATCAGAGCATCTGTGTGTAGAAGTCTGCTGCCTAAATTCCTACCTCTATGGTAGGATATCATCGGTGATTGTCTAAACACATTGATTTCAGGGTGTGCTGATCCCAGGTCCCCCAATGCCTCCGAAGCACAGAGGCAACAGTATTACTGTTTCCACTAAGCTGGGTGACAAAAGGGATCCATGAGCACCCAGGGCTTTCTCTCCTATGTCTCACCCTATGTTTAGCTCTATCCAAGATATATGGGGGGATAGCCCTGGGTCAAGAATTTTTTATACATATCATCCAATTGTTGATTTCTTCTATTAGGTTCACTTACAATCCTTTGAACTCTCATAAATTGACTAATGGGAATATAGTTTTTGGGTGGTAGCTTCTGTAATGTAATAGTTGTTTCCTGTCCGTTGTTTTGGTGTAAAACGCTGTTCTAAATTAATTTAAACCCTTAATGACTCTCACATCCAGGAATTGTATAGATACAGGATCCACATGTAAGGTATTTGTAATATTGGGGTGTGGCCCATTTAATTCCTGCTGAAACTGCAATAGGGAACCCACTTCGCCATTCCATGATGAACACATTGTTGATGTAGTGCTACCAAACCACACAATGGTCCGTGAACACCATATATATATGTGTTCTCCCCTCCTGCCAGAGCATGAAGGAGTATGCATATGGAGGGGCAACATTAGAACTCATTGCTGTCCCTCTCATCTGTAGGTAAACTGTAGGTAAAAGTTACTTTTGAATCTGAAATTGTTTTCCACCAAAATTATCTCTAAAAGTTTTACAAAAACATGTAACCTCAGATTCACCATACAGATTACTTGCCCTTAACAGTTTAGCACAAGCTTCAATCCCATCACTATGTGATATAGATGTTGTAGGGATTAGCCCAGCAACGGGATAACGGTGACTCCCTGGATGAGTACACCGATTAAATCAGGCACAGTAGAACAATGGGTTTGGTGAAACACACGTGTGGATTTTTATTTAATCAGCCCTATGCACACCATTTAGGGCTGTACAAAACAGAAAAAGGGTTAAAAATAAAACAAAACAGCAAAATAACCCCTTGCCAGCTTGGCAGCTAACTATACATTCTGGTTTCCCTGACTATCAGACCGGAAACAACCTTGCGTTGCTCTGGTCTCTACGTTAGCAACAGCAATCTTTACCACACACAAAAGAAAGGTTTGTATTTCACTCAAAACCCCAAAAGTTTGCTTACCAAAACAAAATAAGTTTTTCACAGAACTCCCCAGCCTGTTATCTCCCGTCAGAACTGGTTCCAGGGTGGAGCCAAAACCTAAGCAGGCTGGGAATTCTTAAAGCAACCTGGATCAGCAGATTCGATTCTGCTGAGCTCGTTAACTGGTCTGTGAGCTGTATTACCAGAAACTGAGAGCAAACTGCTCAAACCTTGGACAGACATACACATCATCCTGCACAAATCCACAAACTTTTACTGACCTGCTGTCACATACCCCCCCTCTTGTTTCGACCCAGAGGTTGGAACACAGGCCACTAGGTACGAATGAACCCGAGATAAAGCATCTACATTAGCCATTTTAGACCCAGGACGGTGTTTAACTGTAAAACTAAATTCTTGTAAGGCCAGGAACCACCGGTTAATCTTACTGTTGGTCTCTTTGTTTTTGGCCATCCATTTTAAGGGAGCATAATCGGTAATTAAATCAAAATGTTTCCCTAACAAATAGTACCTCAGAGAGTCTAAGGCCCATTTTATCGCTAAGCATTCTTTTTCAATTGTTGCATAATTTTTCTCATGTTCATTCAACTTCCGGCTAAGGAAAACTATGGGGTGTTCCTCCCCATTTTGCACTTGGGACAATACCGCCCCTAATCCTACATTCGAGGCATCAGTTTGTACCACAAACTCTCGGGAAAAATCAGGAGAATATAGCACTGGCTGGTCACATAGAGCCTGTTTTAAGGTTTCAAATGATTTTTCCGCCTCTGGGGACCATTTAATCATGACTGAATTTTTACCTTTGGTCAAATCTGAGAGGGGAGCCGCTAAGGTGGCAAAGTGAGGGATAAAACGACGGTAATAGCCAGCAATCCCCAAGAAAGCTCGAATCTGTTTTTTGTTATTAGGGCGAGGCCAATTCTGGATAGCTTCAACTTTATTGATTTGAGGTTTTATCACCCCCCTTCCAATGGTATATCCCAAATATTTGGCCTCTTCAAGGCCGATAGCACACTTCTTAGGATTGGCTTTGAAATTGGCCTCCCGCAAAGCATTCAACACTGCTTGTACTCTTGGCAGATGAGTTGCCCAATCAGCACTATGGATAATGACATCATCCAAGTAGGCCGCAGCATATTTTTGATGAGGCCGAAGGATTTTATCCATTGCCCTCTGAAATGTAGCAGGAGCATTTTGTAACCCAAATGGCATCATCCGATAGTGGAACGCCCCATCTGGAGTTACAAAAGCCGTTTTCTCCTTGGCTCCTTCAGAGAGAGGTATCTGCCAGTACCCTTTGGTCAGATCTAGGGTAGTCATATAACGGGCAGATCCCAGGCGGTCGATCAATTCATCGATACGAGGCATGGGATAGGTATCAAATTTGGTGATGGTGTTTACCTTTCGGAAGTCGTTGCAAAAACGCCAACTTCCATCTGGCTTGGGAACCAGCACAATTGGACTGGACCAGTCACTATTGGATTCCTCTATTACTCCAAGCTCTAACATTTTGTTAACTTCTCCAGTTATCGCGTTCCGTCTAGATTCCGGAATACGATAGGGTTTCAGTTTAACCTTTTCCCCAGGTTGGGTTACAATGTCATGTTTTGTAACAGTTGTCTGCCCAGGAAATTCTGAAAAGATATCTTTGTTCCTCAACAAGAGATCTTTGACTTCCTGTTGCTGAGCTTTTGACAAAGTATCTGCTATTTTTATTTCAGAGATCAAACATTCATACTGAGTGGGAACCAGGTTAGTGTTTGCAGTCAAGGACTCTCTCTCTTTCCAAGGTTTCAGCAAATTGATATGGTAGATTTGCTCTGGTTTCCGTTTTCCTGGCTGACTAACCTTGTAAGTTACCTCACTGACTTTCTCCATTATTTCATACGGACCTTGCCATTGGGCTAAGAATTTGCTTTCTACAGTGGGAACCAATACCAACACCCGATCACCAGGTGAAAACGTACGAACCTGGGCCCCACGATTATAAATTCTTTGCTGAGCCAACTGTGCTTGCGCCAAATGTTCCCTTACCATGGGCATTACCTGGGCAAGTCTGTCTTGCATCTGGGAGACATGTTCAATTACACTTTTATGAGGCGTACATTCACTTTCCCAAGTTTCTTTAGCGATGTCTAACAGCCCCCTAGGGTGTCTACCGTACAACAGTTCAAAAGGGGAGAATCCCGTGGAGGATTGTGGAACCTCTCTGATAGCAAACATCAGATAAGGAATAAGGAAATCCCAGTTTTTCCCATCTCTATCCACCACTTTCCTCAGCATCTGCTTTAAAGTTTTATTAAATCTCTCCACTAAGCCGTCTGTTTGAGGGTGATATACTGAGGTGCGTAACTGTTTTACCTTAAGGAATTTACAAAGCTCTTTAGTTACCCGGGACATGAAAGGAGTACCTTGGTCTGTAAGGACTTCCTTGGGAATGCCTACCCGACTGTAGACCTGGAGCAATTCTTTGGCTATGGTTTTGGCTGAGGAATTGCGGAGAGGTATGGCTTCTGGATAACGGGTGGCATAGTCCATAATTACCAGTATATACTGATGCCCTCTAGTGGACTTTAGTAAAGGACCAACCAAATACATAGCAATCCTCTCAAAAGGCACCTCAATGATAGGTAGTGGAACCAAGGGACTGCGAAAATATGGCCTAGGGGCAGACATTTGGCAAACAGGACAGGAAGCACAATAGGTTTCTACTTCTTTAGCTATTCCCGGCCAGTAGAACCT
This sequence comes from Xenopus petersii, assembly GCA_038501925.1. Lineage (NCBI taxonomy): Eukaryota > Metazoa > Chordata > Amphibia > Anura > Pipidae > Xenopus > Xenopus petersii. The sequence goes on from CM076682.1 coordinate 79,204,594, forward strand.
CTGTATAATTCTCTCTCTGTTTTTTTCTGTTCCCAAGTGTCCTCCCAACAAATGCCCATGGGCTAACTCCAATACCAGCTTCCGGTATGTTTTAGGCACCACTAACTGTTCAATTATTTCTTCCTCCCTTTTGGACACCCGGTATAACAGGTCTCTTTCCATTATAAAATAGGGAATAGCAACCCTCTCACCTGGGTTAACAGACACCCCATCTACTTCTACCACATTCTCTCGGGCTCTTATCAGAGTAGGATCTTTCAACTGTTCTGTGGCAAAATTTTCCTGATGTACTTCTAAATCAGGGAAATCAAGAGCGGGTTGAACATCCTCTGCAGATGCCACCTCTTCCCCTGGCTCTATTGTTTCCCCCGCTAATACGGTTAGGGGGAACTCTGGAGAGTCCTCACTCTCAGAGGAATCCCCAGGAACACTTTCCTGCGCAGAGAAAACAGATTGGTGATCAGGACAATCCCACAGCTCCCAAAACTTAGGAAAATCCCTTCCCACAATAGCTTCATGTGGTAAATTGGTAACCACACCCACCTGATGGCATAGGTTACCAAGGGAGGTTTTAAACAACACAGTTGCCATGGGATATTCTTTAGTATCCCCATGCACACAAACGACAGCTACTCTCCTACCAGTGAGAGACTCTGGGGACACAAGCTGGGGTTTTACCAATGTCACCAGACTTCCTGAATCGAGTAACGCCACAGCCTTTTTAGCATTCACATAAAGATTACATAAATGTTTTTCAGTTCCCTGCAGAGCGGTACATACGACTGTTGCATACATGGATTGCCGTCTGTCTCTAACAAAGTCACATTGCATAGGTTCTGTTACCACAGGACAGTTTGCTGCAATATGTCCTTCTTCTCTGCAGCGATAGCAAACAATCCTTTTAGTTATCTCCTGTGAACTTGGCCGTCCAGAACCCTCACGCCATACAGGAGAATAAGTTCCCACATTACCTCTGGCTTTACCTTTTTCACTCTCTCCACCCCCATCCCTTGGTACAATCTTACCAGAATTTGGGGACGGTTTGGTCTTGGAGTGGAAAGTCCGTGAATCTTTAAGCAATGCCGTTAGATTCTCTGCAGCCAAAAACCTTTCAACAAGATCCACCAATTTATCAGCTGTGGCTGGATCTCCATGGCTCACCCACTTTTGGAGGGCGACAGGCAGGGCTCTCAAGTACTTGTCCATGACGACTCGTTCCACAATCTGGGGTGCTGACAAAGTTTCTGGTTGTAACCACCTTCTGGTCAAATGTATCAGGTCATACATCTGCGATCGGGGCGGTTTCCCCGCCTGATAAGTCCAGTTATACACTCGCTGAGCTCGAACAGGTAAGGTTACGCCTAGCCGTGCAAGTATTTCAGCTTTTAAGCGTTCATAGTCTCTGGCTTCCATAGGTTCCAGATCAAAGTAAGCTTTCTGGGGCTCGCCAGTTAACAAAGGGGCCAGCAGTCCAGCCCACTGTTCCTTTGGCCAGCACTCCCTCTCAGCAGTTCTTTCAAATGTTGTCAGAAACACCTCAGAATCATCATCTGCAGTCATCTTGGGTAACAATCTGCTTACCCTGTATGATGGTGTACTGCTGGGACTACCTTCTGCTGTAGCCTGCTGTCTCAGTGGGAGTTGTTTCACAATGGCCTCAATCTGCTGTTGATGGCGCTGCTCCTGCTGTAACATTAGCTCTCTGTGGCGGGCTTCCGCTTCCGCCTGGGCTTGTTGTTGTACAGCCATACTCTGCTGAAACTGCTGCTGCGCCTCTTGCTGACGAACCTCTGTTCGCTGCACAGCCAGGTGTATCTGTTCATTTGCCTTTTGTTGATTTGCATTCGCCAACACCAGCTGCCTCAATAATTCCTCCATACTGGCCATTTCCACACAGAACTGCCCGCATCCGACACCATATGTAGGGATTACCCCAGCAACGGGATAACGGTGACTCCCTGGATGAGTACACCGATTAAATCAGGCACAGTAGAACAATGGGTTTGGTGAAACACACGTGTGGATTTTTATTTAATCAGCCCTATGCACACCATTTAGGGCTGTACAAAACGGAAAAAGGGTTAAAAATAAAACAAAACAGCAAAATAACCCCTTGCCAGCTTGGCAGCTAACTATACATTCTGGTTTCCCTGACTATCAGACCGGAAACAACCTTGCGTTGCTCTGGTCTCTACGTTAGCAACAGCAATCTTTACCACACACAAAAGAAAGGTTTGTATTTCACTCAAAACCCCAAAAGTTTGCTTACCAAAACAAAATAAGTTTTTCACAGAACTCCCCAGCCTGTTATCTCCCGTCAGAACTGGTTCCAGGGTGGAGCCAAAACCTAAGCAGGCTGGGAATTCTTAAAGCAACCTGGATCAGCAGATTCGATTCTGCTGAGCTCATTAACTGGTCTGTGAGCTGTATTACCAGAAACTGAGAGCAAACTGCTCAAACCTTGGACAGACATACACATCATCCTGCACAAATCCACAAACTTTTACTGACCTGCTGTCACAATGTATACAGTGAAGAGACAAAACAAACAAAGGAAAGTTGTGCTCATTTTTAAAACCATTAAGCAGGGGTGCAATGAGGCTGTGACCACAAAATACATATAGACAAATACAAGAGGTCCTCTGCAGTCAACCCATTATCAATATATTTAAGACATTAAGACAATGTGTGCATACAGCTACTAAAAAAAATATATTTAAGCTGGCCAACTACATCAAAGTCATCACATATCTGACCATTCCTACACTCAAATTGTATCTGTTTTATTAAGAATTATATTGCTTCATTATACATTATACATTTTACAAAGGGACTAAGTTGCAAGTTACTTGATGCTTTCAAAGTAAAACTCCCAAACTTGGTTGCACTTTTATTAGCCACCAGTGGGATCACCTGACTATAGCTGCGAAGGGTGGGGGCTACAAAATGGAGCTGATCACTGCTTTTAACAAAAAATATTCAAAATCACAAAAGCTCCCCCTTTGTCAGTGGGTTTGATTGTGATATCCATCCTAGATTTCAGGTTAGTTAATTCTGCCAATCGTGCTTTAACCATCCACACATGGCAGACTGATCAACATCAACTTCAGACTCACCTGCACCACACAATTTGTTGTATACTTTATTATATGCCCGTGTGGGTTACTTTATGTGGGCAAGACAATTACCACCTTGCAAAAATGCATGGTGAATCACTGTTCAGCCATACGGGCTGCCTTGGATACTTGCAAGGCGGACACCCCAGTAGCCCTACACTTCCTTCAACAATGACATACGATTTGAGAACGCTATGGTCTTCGTCGGACACCAAAAATGTGGAACCACGCCAAACGGTCAAGGAATAGGCTACAATGATAAGCTGCACAGCTCCTTGGATACCCCCAGTGCTGAGCAGAGGTACGTCATGGGGAATACCACCATGTTAAGACAGAAAGCATCGAGGCCTCTTCGATGCGGCGACTGCCGACATACAACAACATATCAAGGCCCAAGCCACACAGTGGCACATAGGGACTGAAGCCGTGCCTAGTCCACACAAACACGAATAGATGGAGGCTGAAAATCTGAGGTAAACAGAGGTATTCACCGCACAAGACTTTTACACCCAATCGGAACTGGGAATAGTATGTATACACATTTTTGATGTACTGAATATTGCCAGTTTGGTTGTTTTTATGGACTTATGACGCCGATGTCTTGAGTACCTGCTGGAGCCCTGGGAACATTTTATACCCACACCCATTGACCCAATAGCAAATATATTATCATCTGCGCTGAAAATGTATATAAGACTAATGTTTTTGAGCCTTAATCTATTGAATTAAAAACTCCATGCTGAGTGGATGGGTATACTGGATTATTAGATCTGCACTTTTCTTTTGACACATGGTTTATTTTTGTTTCTTTGATTACACTTACACTATTTAGTTGCATGGGTAAATGGTTACATTATCTATGATTACAGACCTACACACTGGATATCGTGTGATTTGCCTGACAGGCACAAATTAGTCGGGGATTTGCTTTGGTGATGTTTATCTAAGCGCTGTAAATGAATTATTTGAATTTTGTAGCTCCACACAACACCCAATAATCTGAGTACACGTCACACGCTCCCTGCTTGACACGCCCCCCTTTGCCATTTCCTGTATAAAAAACATTTTTTTGCACTGTGAAATCACTTAGAGAAAGGCTGGTGCCACAGCCGTAACGTCAGTTTTTATGCCCACAATAAAAAAATGTTTGGATTTTTCTTAAGACCTGTGAGTGCTCCTTTCATGGATTATATATATACTGAATGAATATATATATATATATATATATACATACATATATATATATATATACACATATATATATATATATATATATATATATATATATATATACAGTAACACTTTAAGTATTTGGTTTCTGTTATTGCAAATAGGTATACTGCTAAGTAGGGATGGGCGAATTTGACCCGTTTCGCTTCGCCAAAAATTCGCCACTGGCGAAATGTTGCAGACGCCCATTAAAGTCTATGGGCGTCAAAAATTTTTTGTCGCGCAGCGAAATTGTTTTGACGCGCGACTTTTATTTTTTTGACGCATGCTGCCATACAAGTCTATGGGCATCATTTTTTCGGCGAAACGAGGCGAAAAAATTCGCCCATCCCTACTGCTAAGAGATACCTTTCTCCTTGACAATCTTTTTTAATAACAATCCTGGAAAATCTCTGAATGTTTTAGCTGTTCAAATCTCTGCATTCTGCACACAGGGATCTGTCAAACTATGATCCACTCATCATTCATGGTCCATCAGTCTTTCCTTTGGCACTTTACCAAGTCATGAAACTGTGTATGTGTTAAGGATTGTTGCCATGGGGGTGAATGACAGAGCAAGTCTATAATTGGAGTGAAGTAAGTTGGTGTTTCACAGTGGTTACACATGGGAGGATTGGACTGAAATATGAGGAAAATTGTCCAGAAACAAAACAGTGACCTGACACTACCTCAGTGTCTGTATTGATTCTTTGTTTCTTTTATTAACATTATTATTTTTTAACCATATCTTCCCTATTTTTAGTACTTTAGGAATTCATATACAAAGGGCATATATATCAGTGTGACAGCATTTACTACATATGTAGAATACCTAAAAATACTGTTTATACATCTCTTTAGAAAAGCTATATTGTAAAGATGAACAAGTTATATTGTATGATCTTGCTCTTATTTAGAACAGACAAAGGGCAAATGTCCTAAAGAACACTAATGGGAAAAACTAACACATACCAAACAGCTCTAAATGTGTTGTTGCTTCACAGCAGGGTGTTGTATGTGGATTGAACATGTACATGTTAACTGCATTGCTATAAAAAAACAAAATGTCATGGGCTTAATTTGCAGAATCATGCAAGGACTGCAAAACACATAACACAATGGCAATTTGCTTGATTTCTTCCACATTAATTTTGAATAGAAAATTTGAAACAGACGGCGCTTCTGGGCATGTTTTATTGGAGCAGGAGCTGTGCAAAACCTAATGCAAAACCTAAGGCGTTAGGTTTTGCACAGCTTCTGCTTCAATAAAACATGCCCAGAAGTGTCGTCTATTTCTCATTTTGTGTGAAATACAGTGGGGACATCGGAGACTGAGCACCTGGCAGAGGGAGAAGGCAACGGTGAGCTTGAGCGGTCTCGATTTTTTGTGTTTTTTTTACTTGCAGTTCATTTTGAATAGTAATGGTTCAAGTAATACAAGTAGAGCCCTTTCAGCCATTGTTGCCGTTTGTCTGCTTTTTATTTCAGACAGTAAACTGTGAGCATGAAAAAATAAAGAATAAATAAATTAAAATATTTGGAACACAAAACACATAGAGGCCAATTCATTAAAGGGTGAATTGTGGCGAGTGAATGCTTCCCCACACTTCACTTCACCAGACAAATATTCGTTACCACTACGCTAATTCACTGATATATGAAGTTGCGTATTGGGCGCCTAACACTGGCATAATTTCACTAGCCTTACTTTGGCAGTGTGAGTTTTCAAAGCGGTATATTGTAATTATAAATGAAAAACATTTGTATGACCATTAAATAAAGTAGGAGGTGCAGTATCTGTGCAAGATCACTTTGGCTACTAAATTAAAATAACTTTAATCATATTTGGTCACAGCATTCTTCTGCATTAGAGACTTGGTTAAATTAGTGTGTGAAAAAAAGCAAACAGAGATGCACACTCCAGTTACTTTGTGAAGATCATTTGTTCTTTGATGTATGGGGCCCACTTTGTTCAGGCGATCAGAAAAAGAAGTTGTATGATCAAAACTCCATGGTTGATATACATACCAGAGAATTGCTGTTGTTTTGGGACCTATTATCCAGAATGTTTGGGACCTGAGGTTTTTTGGATAGCAGATCTTTCTGTATTTTGAACCTTCATACCTTTAGTCTACTAGAAAATTATTTATTATTTGTAAAATTATTATTATTATTATGTAACAATTAAATAAACCCAATAGGCTGGTTTTGCCTCAAATAAGGATTCATTATATCTTAGTTTGGATCAAGTACAAGTTACTTTTTTATTAAAAAAATTAAAGGAAATAATTAAAAATTAAAAATTATTTCATTATAATGGAGTCTGTGGGAGATGGCCATTCCGTAATTCTGAGTTTCTGGTAAGGGGTTTCCAGATAATGAATCCCATACCTGTTTTACACCTAGTTATCTGATCCTGTATGCCTTAAGGGCTTATCTTTTACTTGAATTATACTCCTGCCAGACTTGCTCCAATGAGGAATGCATTGTGTTTTGTTCATGGATGATGATGCTTGTTTTCTGCATTCTTATCACAATAAGATTATGTTATAAAATGTTGGGTTAAAGAAAGGTCAATGCATGTGATTGGGGTAAAAGGAATGCGGTCCAAAAAAAACAGGACATCACCCCTATGATGTAAGGGGACATGTCTACCTGTGTTTACCATAAGCATGGTACGGATAGAAATATATTCTATCAATTATTTTCAGCTTTAAAAAAAATCATAGGGGATGTTATGTGATATCTGATCTGTAAAGTCATCCATGACATCATAATGTATATAATTTAGCATATGACTTTATGATAGATATCACCAAAATCTCATGCCATTTATAGTTACATGCAATATAAACAGTATAATTGTGTATGTTTTTTTTGTTAACCCTATTAATTCCTGTTGCCAATAAAATGGACGAACGATTCAAACTAAAAATTGCTCAACAATTCGACCATTCGATAGTCGAAGTACTGTCTCTTTAAAAAAAAACATCGACTAGCTACTTCGCCAGCTAAAACCTACCGAGCATCAATGTTAGCCTATGGGGACCTTCCCCATAGGCTTTCTAAGTAATTTCTGATAGAAGAAAAATCGCTCAATCGATGGATTAAAATCCTTTGATAGTTCGATTGAATGAAACGCGGAAAATCATATTCGAAGTCGAAGGATTTTACTTTGATGGTCGAATATCGAGGGTTAATTAACCCTCGATATTCGACCCATAGTAAATGTGCCCCTTAATTATTTATTATTTACAATTTATTCTAGGAAGTGCATTTAAATGCTATAACCAAAATGTATTTTCTATTTTCTACTTTTTGTGTAAACATGCAGAGCTTAATTTATACTGTATATTAATATATACAAATATATCTATATATTAACTTGTTCAAAGACCCGCACTCCACTTCTGTGTTTAATTAAATTGATTGAGAGTGAGCATCCTTATGACATACAGTACCTCTGTAGTTCAGTTAACTTGAAAGTGTACTTCCACATTCTACCTATATTTTTTCATCTTTTTAAAGGCAAATAAAATGGATATGCGCAATAACTGCTTTGACTATTATGGTCCCCTATATAAAATAAAGCAAATATTTAAATCAAAGAGTCTATTTGTATAGGAGCATTTCTGCACATTTATAAAGCTAGCTTAATATACTTTAAGACATATGGTAAAACTGGGATGAAAGCAATACAGATTTTAAAATAATGCAAAGCATCTTAGCTGATTAAGCCATAAGAATAGTATACCATATTGTCATCTTGGATAAATGGCTAAATAAAATTTTATCATGGTACTCATTTCCAGGATATGAAAAACAAATCTAAATTGCCTGCTATTCTATCTTTGTGACTGCCTCTCATGAAAAAACATTAAAAGAAAGACTATAAAACAAAAAACAAAACAATATGCCCTTTAAGTTTTTAATTAAATTAGCATACAGCAGACATATTTTAAAATCAGTTTTTGAATATCTCACACAATCAATATAATAAAACAAAACAGAGATACTAAAAAGAAAAAAAGATCAGATGTATTTCATGTACTCAGTTGAGGATTTATACTTAGAATCTACTACAGAAATCATATATCATACCTGATGGTAAATCAATAAATAATGGTAATGATGTAAAATGCAAAAAAAAAAAAATATTCCTTTATTAAATGCACCAGCCTCTGTCAGGTACAAATCTTTAGCCACATTCTGAACTGGCAAGTAAGTGTCCCATTGCATGTATAGGAACAAGCAGCACTGGAGGCTCTGTATTAATGGAAGACCTACACAAATTAGGGTGCAGAGCACTTCTTACAGCAGGGGTGTCATTTTTAATTGGCCCACAGCGTGCAAAAATTGCCCCCCCCAAAAGTCCCGACAAGTTTCTCAGCAGCCAGAAAAAAAGTTTCTAATCACGGCGTCATTGGGGTGCAGAACCTACAGTGCTTCAGTGTCTAAAACTCTGAGAAGCGTGTTAGAAGTCCTAAACTCCACCCTCCCCTGCCCGTGACTGGAGTTTAGTGCGGTGGGAGGGGTGCCGGTAAACAAGTGGAAGTATGGCTCCACCCCCCTTCTACGATGCTTCCAAACCTGGGCTAGATCCTGGTGCTGTTCATCAAGGTGTTGGCCTGCCTGTTACATACTGTTTGTGCTGGTACTGTGTGTGCATCTGATGATCTGTGAGTAACTGCTTTGGCTTGGGGGAGGGGTGGATTTAGGGAGGCTGCAGCCAGGCAAGGGAGACCTTACTGTGTCAGTTACAGATCGAGTGTGTGAGTTACTGTGTGTGTGTGTATGTGTGTATCTGTCTGTATTTGTGTCACTGTGTGTAACTGTCTGTATCTGTGTCACTGTGTGTGTGTGTATCTGTCTGTATGTGTGTCATTGTGTGTGTATCTGTCTGTATGTGTGTCACTGTGTGTGTGTGTGTATCTGTCTGTATGTGTGTCACTGTGTGTGTATCTGTCTGTATGTGTCACTGTGTGTGCGTGTGTATCTGTCTGTATGTTTGTCACTGTGTGTGTGTATCTGTCTGTATGTGTGTCACTGTGTGTGTATATCTGTCTGTATGTGTGTCACTGTATGTGTGTATGTGTGTATCTGTCTGTATGTTTGTCACTGTGTGTGTATCTGTCTGTATGTGTCACTGTGTGTGCGTGTGTATCTGTCTGTATGTTTGTCACTGTGTGTGTGTATCTGTCTGTATGTTTGTCACTGTGTGTGTATCTGTCTGTATGTGTGTCACTGTGTGTGTGTATCTGTCTGTATGTTTGTCACTGTGTGTGTATCTGTCTGTATGTGTGTCACTGTGTGTGTGTATCTGTCTGTATCTGTGTCACTGTGTGTGTGTATGTGTGTTTATCTGACTGTATGTGTGTCACTGTGTGTGTGTGTGTATCTGTCTGTATGTGTGTCACTGTGTGTGTATCTGTATGTATATGTGTCAATGTGTGTGTGTATGTGTGTTTATCTGTCTGTATGTGTGTCACGGTGTGTGTATATCTGTCTGTATGTGTGTCACTGTGTATGTGTGTGTGTATCTGTCTGCATGTGTGTCACTGTGTGTGTGTGTGTGTGTGTGTGTATCTGTCTGTATCTGTGTCACTGTGTGTGTATCTGTCTGTATGTGTGTCACTGTGTGTGTGTATGTGTGTTTATCTGTCTGTATGTGTGTCACTGTGTGTGTGTGTGTGTATTTGTCTTTATGTGTATCACTGTGTGTATCTGTGTGTGTGTGTGTATCTGTCTGTATGTGTATTTGTATGTGTGTCTCTATGTGTGTGTTACTTATTTACAATTTGTAAAATAAACATGATAATCGGGGTGTGGCCAACAATGGGTGTGACCAAAAAAAAATTACGCAATACGGGGCCAATTAAAAATGAAGAGGACCTGCATGGCGTACCTACGTACTTCACCTCAAGTGAGTGGCCCGGCTGTTTGTGTATGTTACCGCATTTGGCCCTTGGTGAACAAAGTTTGGACACCCCTGTCTTATAGGGAGGGTATGTAGGTGAGTACATTAACATAGACCTACCCATTGTAAAAATATCTGAAACAAAGTTTATGCCCCTTAAATTTCACAAAACTCCAAAATGAATTGCAGTATTATCTGGTGTCTCACAGAACCTACCAAAGTAATTTTCAAATTGATATAACAATTGAACCAACCGTTAAATAAGTTATAAGACATTTCCATTTGTGTTTTACTTATGTTATTTTTTATTATTATTTATCAATTTAGGACTCTCCTATTCATTTTACAGTCTTCATTTTACTGCCTTGTTATTAGGATATGCGGAATAACAATAACAATGGTTGCACACTGCCATTAATATTAGACAATTTGGGGGAAATGTAATAAAATGTGTAATAAAATTTGCAAAGAAAACACAGCTAACATAACTTTTTCAGTATGAAGTTTTATTTCATAGACTGTGCACTATTGTAAACTGTAAAATTTGCAGTAGCTATCCTACTGTCGAATGAGGGGCAAAGGGTTCGCCAAAATTGTTTAGAATGGGAATATTTATTTCAATTGCGAACATTTTATCCGTTAATGACCTATATTACATTCCCCCATTTGTGTGCAAAATTATAGGTGCATGATGGATTAACATAATACATTAAATACATTAATATATTGTTCAAATGAAATATATCTTTTGCCAGATTTTGAGTTTTACAGACTGCTTGTTAAAATTAAGATACTGAAAAACAGCCATTTGTGGAAATTGTGTGGAAAACACCCTGTAAGTTAACACAGTATTTTATGGCCACTGGTATGCTACATATAATTACCTTGTGGAGTAAAGTGTCTATTTTTAGGTACCATTTTGTTTGTGAGTGTTGTTTTTCGTAAAATATCAAACCTGCCTTAAGCTTTGATTTTCTTGGTAACTATGAAACCTCAGCTACTAGTACAGTATTTGTGTTCTGTAGTAAAAATGAATCATTCCTTCTATCTAACACTTGAATTACATTTTTTGAAAGTTTTTTTAGGTTTTGTTTCATCAAGTTAAAGCACTGATAAACTGGTTTATGTAGTTTAAAAAAAAAACAATTTGCTTCAGACCATTCCCATTGACTTCAATAGAAACATAGCAGCTATTTTTGCTGAATTTTTCATGGTAATTGTAATTGTTTATATAATAAATCATGACTAGTCATGCTTTAAAATATTCTCTGTATATCCATATTTTTTTCCACATGTGATTCTTAAATGTTTTTTTCTAAAAAATCAATCTTCATTGATAAATCTGCCCCTATGCATTAGATTAGTGACTTTTATGATATGGTTATTATTTGCAACCAGGGGCTCCAAGGCAAGCACTGAAACCTATATCTCGCAGGTCCTCCAACAGTCACAGGGGCTGCGCTCAGGCACTAGTGCTAAAGCATCACACTGCCAGAATCAGCATTTCAATTGTCTAAGTGACGACAGTGTTAAAACAACCTGGTGCAAACCCCCCCCCATCTTCACTTATTGGCACTCATGACACTAATGGTGTTTGTGGTTTCAAAGCCCTCCCCTGATGCCGAATAACATTTACAAATCTGCACTTGCTCAAGTGGCATATAAAACTTTGTAGGCATTTTTGTTGAGCTTCTGCTTAGATGTTTTTAACTTAGCAGCCAAACCAAGATTTAAAATATAGCACTTTAAGTAAAAACATATTTTCAAGTTTAAATAGGGGAGAAGTCATATCTACATTATAATGCTGTTAGCAATCCAGAATTGGGTGTAACCCCCTTCCTGTAGCTCTTTTAATCTAAGAGCTTCCTGAAGCTCTTTTTATCTAAATGAGTAAGCATGCTTTATCCATGCCCCCACTAACATTGCTAGTAATGTGTACCCCACTACCAGTCAAGCGTTCAGAGCATGTGCTGCTTGACATCAACGGTGAACAGTATGGAGCAACAGAAAAATAAAAAATGGCCCTTTGTGTTATATAAGTCTTTGAGCTCCATTTGAGTAAGGCTTACTAACAAAGGAAAAAGCCAGAGATAGGCAATTGTGTTGTCTTTCAAATAAAAAAACCATTTGCACATAAATAACATACTTGTACAATATAAACAGTTTAAGCAGCAGTTGCCCTTATTATCAAAAATAGTCAGAAAGGCTAGTAACATATTCACATGGGTCACTGGACCTCTGCCATTGACTTCTACATGAACTCGGCAGGTTTTAGGTGGTGAATAGTCAAATTTGAATTGTTCCTAGGATCATGGCTTGATACATCTCAAATTTTTAATTAGAATCCTAATCTGCCCCATAGTTTCACAACATCCCACACCTGTTAATGTCTTTTATATGTTTAGACTGTGGAACTATTAAAATCATTGACTAACACCAACCTAAGAAATACAGAAGCTGAGTGAGGGGGGACTATAGCAGAGGAGTGTTTTTTTTTTTCTTTTAAGCTATCTTAACCGCAATTCATAAAACCGGCATTCATGTATCCACTTTACAAATACTGTATATTTTTTTGAGAGAAATTGATTATATGCAAGAATGCTATCTATCACACATATGTTACCAGAAGATACTAACTGCCAGTTACTTCCTCTTGATGTGAGTGCATGGTAAGGTCGTGGATGGTTTCTTTGATAAATATTATATCCAAGGCTACAGTCATTTTAAGATCTAGAATTAGTTTAGGTGGATATTTGTTTTATATGTGTGAGGTCTATCTAGGTATATAGGTAACAGTTTGCTGTCTTCCTAGTGTTGGGGTTTAGCATGTGGTTGATCAGTAGACAAATTATTGAGTGGGGCTAGGCATGGCCCAGCTGTCTTAGTACATATTACTACTAACGACAAAATTATTGATAGATGGAAAACCTTAAAGAGTGATTTCAGGAATCTAGGCTCTAAAGGAAGGTTTTACATTTTATTTAGAAATTTCTGAATTTTGCCCATGCCACATGCAAGTTTAGGAAGACAGTGGGAGCTTAGGGAGCTAAATGCATGGCTCAAGTCTTGGCGTAGGAAGGAAGGGTTTGGGTTCCTAGAGCACCGGGCTGATTTTTTCTTGGGGTATAACCTATATACTCTTGATGGATTGCACCTCAATGGAAGGGGGTTCATTGAGCTAGGGGATAGAATGTCTAAGAGGTTGGAGTGTTTAAACTAGGCAAAGGGGGTGGGGGAGATAATGAATTATGGGGAAACTAGGGTAGTCGGGCAGTGAGATTAGTAAGGGGTCTTGGGGGGAGTAGTGAGGGGCCATACAGTTTACCAGCTGTAGGTCCCTCTGTTACAAGGAAAACAGGTGTAGGGAAGTGTTAATTGCCCTTTCCCTAAATGCATAACCCTGTGACTTTAGATCTGGAGCCACCAAAAACATGGCTGCTGCTTGCACTGCAATGTGACAGTTTTTAGCCACAGCCTGGCCAATCAGCAAGAAGGATTTGCTTCCCATCATCCTCTGTGACACATACAGTGGATCTCCTCAGGAATTCAGGAAGCCTTTCCCTACACCAGCATTTCAAGCTCAGTGTGGATTAAAGCTGCCAGACTGCTCCCCTGTACCTGTTTCTGCCTATTGTGTGGTTTATTGTCTGTTACACTGTATATAGTTAACACTGCTAATGTAGTTCCCAGGAAGTTATATGTCCACCAATAACTGGTTTTAGTCCTGAGTGGAGGCACAAAGAGAACAAATTCCCCCCTTCAAATCTCCCACTTAGCGGAAACTTGGGATCTATAGTGTTAACGCCACAGTGTGGCCCTGGATATTCCTACCAAGAAAGAGTTACACAGGCTAATATTAAGAAATATAAGATATAATTCTCCATTAAGTAATGCGAATTTCAAAATGTAAAGTAGTAACCTCCGTTGTATGCTGGTAAATGTCAGGTAAAATGAGAGAGCTAGAGTTAATTGCATGCTCTAAAGTTTATGATATATTTGGTATCACTGAGAACTGGTGGGATGAAACATGTGACTGTGCTGAGAATAGTGATGATCGAATTGGCAAAAAAAATAGTCAAACGCATTGAAGTCAATAGCAGTTTTTACGCACAACAATTTTTACACAAGCAACAATTTTTTTTCTTCTGGCAACTTTTTTGTCCTAATACATGGGCTTTTTTTCTTATGGTGGACTTTTGTCATAATGCATTAAAGTCAATGGGAGTTTTTTTTAGGTGACTTTTTTGTCCAAATGCATTAAAGTCAATGGAAAAAAAAATTCTCTGCTAATTTTTCCACGGCGAATTGTTGCTGCAGTTTTGCTAAAAAAAATTTTGCATATGGCAAAATGTGAAATTTTGCCACAAATCCATGGCTGGTGAATACATTTGCTCATCACTAGCTGTGCATTTTAATGGTTACACTCTTTTTAGGAGGGACAAATGGATTAAAAAGGGTAGAGGAGTGTGTTTGTATGTAAAACCTGAAATAAAGCCATGCACTAATGAAATAACCATTGATGGCACTGGTGAGGGTGTGGAATCCCTCTGGGTAGAGATTTTGACTGGGCAAAAGGTTACAAAGAAAAGTATCATTGGTGTATGCTATAAACCACCTTGTATAAGTGTTGAGCTAGCCCAGCTACTTTTACAAATAGAAGCTGCTTCTCAACTAGGTCAAGTTATTATTATGGATGACTTCAATTATCTAAACATTGACAGGGGTAATGGGGTTGCCAAGAAAAAGAAAAAGCTAGTAGCTTTGTAAATATGCTGAATGACAACTTTTTATTTTAGCTCGTTCAAGAACCTATTAGGAATGAATCTCTTTTGGATCTTATAATAACTAATAATACTGAATTTATCTCTAGCATTAGCATGGATGATGATCATAACATGGTCTCCTAACTAAAACACAAAATTTTAGATGTGCAAACTTGCACAGTATAAGGGTATCTTTGTAACAAATTAAGTGTGAAAGGATTTTCACAGGGTTAAACACGGAACAAAAATGGAAATGTCTTTAAAATGCTGCTTAATAAATATACATGTTTGTATATTCCCCATGTAAGCAAGGAACTTTGTTGCAAAACAAAACCTTTGTGGTTCAATATGAGTGTTGGTGTTGAGGTGAGTAAGAAAATACATGTTTTAAGGCTTTCAAGTTAGCTGGTACAGTTAAAACATTTATCAGGTACAAGGAATCCAATAACGCAAAAAAGATAAATCAATATGGAAAAGGGTATTGCAACAAGCATTAAAAATATCCAAAATAGTTTTTTAAATATATAAATAGTAAAAAATAAAACAGGTAGGAGTGGGACCCTTAATAACAGAGGGGGGCAGCTGGTTGATGAGAACAAAAAAAGCAGAGTTTCTGAACTATTTTTCATCTGTCTACACAAATAAGGAACAAGCTAATGCAGATTTCCTTCTTAATGGTCCCAATTCTAGTAACACAACTAATGATGCATGGTTCACACATGAAATTCAAAAGAGAATATAACATGTTAACAAAAACAAAGGTCCAAGACATTATTTATCCCAGGGTACTTAGCGAGCTTAGCTCTGTGATTGCCAAACCTGGCATGGTGCAGAGAGACTGGTGAATTGCTAATGTGGTGCCACTATTCAAAAAGGTATCCATTCTCAGCCTCAAAAATATAGGAGAGTTAGTCTGACATTAGTGGTAGGAACGCTTTTTGAAGGGTTATTAAGGGATAAGATCTGAACTACATTGTAAATCATAATAATATGAGTTTGTGCCAGTATAGTTGTATGCATAATAGATCTTGCCAAACTATTTAAGTTCTTGTTATGAGACAGTGAGCAGGGACCCTGGTTCTGGGATGGCAGTGGATGTGATCTATTTAGACTTTGATAAAGCATTTGATACAGTGCCACACAGAAGGTTACTGTTTAAATAAGGAATGTTGACCTGGAACATAGTATTTGTATTTGTGGATAGAAGACTGGCTAAAACAGAGATTACAAAAAGTGGGGGTAAATAGATGTTTTAATTGTGGTTCTATGAGTCTCTCGGAAGTAATGGAAACACACTGGCTACGTATAAGCAAAGGTTTTTATTACATACATAGAATGATAAATATATACTTAACCGACTGAGCAAAGTATGCAAGCAACTCCTCTCTGCCTTCAAGACTGGGAGATCCACAAAACAGTCCGCAGATCGAGGCTCAAATGTTTCCAAAGATCCTGGCTATACCACAGGCCTTGTGTTTGTCACACGTAAACCCCACAAGCGCATCTCAACTGACTGAATGGAGACCCCCAGTTTATATAGGCTTAGCAAATAATGAACTCATATAGTAATTTAGTAAGAAGATATAATGATTTGGTTAATAACAGATCTTGCTTCTCATGCGCTGATCAGGATCTGGCCAGACTGGTAGCTGAATAGCATATTGTGCCCCTAGCTACAATAAAGGAAAGTCTGATAAGGGCTGCAGAAATCATAAACATAATACATTTGAGAATAATGAACAAGTATTAGGTCATCGAGTTGACCAAAAAGTCATCCAAGCCATTCTTAAAGGCATTAACTGAATCAACCATCACAACATCACTCGGCAGTGCATTCCACAAACTCACTGTCCTGACTGTGAAGAACCCCCTACGTTGCTTCAAATTAAAGTTATTTTCTTCTAATCTTAAGGGGTGGCCTCTGGTACGGTGATCCATTTTATGGGTGAAAAGGTCCCCTGCTATTTGTCTATAACAGGGGTCAGCCACCTTTACTATCAAAAGAGCCATTTTGCCCCCCTTGTCCACTAAAGAAAAAGTCTCGAGCCGCAAAACATAACACAGCTTAAAAACTTCTAAAAGTATTAACTTTTTTTAATTTTAACAGTTATACAACAGAATACAACAAAATACAACAAACAGAATTGCAGTGTGTATGTGTAGGCCTACTTTGAAATAAATTAAACACTGAATAGCCCTATTAAATGCTAGTGTTCTCATCTGTGACTTCTGTTTCTGAAGCTCCATGCTGATCTTCCCTCTCTTGTCTTGAGTGTGTGACCACAGTCAGGGTCAGACTGGGGGTCCCGGGGTCCACCGGAACTTGCTGTCCAGGGCCCCCCTCTGGACCCCCAGGCCCCTCTAGTGTGACGCAGCACAAGCATGCATGAAGCCGCACAGCACGAATGTGCACACTGAGCACACACACCTGAAGATGTTGTGCTTCATATCCTATTATTCAAGATTATACACAATTATACGTCATAAAGCTGTCTTTTTACACTATATTGGGCTCAACATACGATATTGGGTTCAACAGTAGAACAGTTATTTGTGTTATATTTTTATACAGTTCTTTATCAAAGTATTGCAATGAGCTATTGGGTTTAATCAGAGTATTACCATGAGCCATTATTGAAAAAAACTCCTATTTTTACAATGGAACATTTTCTAATTACCCCAATGTTGAGTTGTTGACAGTGGAGTACCACAGGGCTCTGTACTGTGTCCTTTGCTTTTTAAACTTGTTCATTAATGACCTGGAGGAAGGAATTGAAAGTACTGTTTTTATTTTTGCGGATGATACAAAATTGTGCAGAACTATAAGTTATATGCAAGATGTTGCTTGATGCAGATTTGACTAAATTGACTAAATTGGAAAACTGGGCAACAAACTGGAAAATGAAGTTCAATGATGATAAATGCAAGGTTATGCACTTGGGAAAAAAAATAGAAATGAAAGTTATACACTAAGGGGCTGATTCACTAAATTCGAGTGAAGGATTCGATTGAAAAAAGCTTCGAATTTCGAAGTTTTTTTTGGGTACTTCGACCATCGAATTGGTTAAATTCGTTAGAATTCAATCGAAATCGAACGAAATCGAACGATTCGAAGTAAAAATCGTTCGACTATTCGACCAGTCAAAGTACTTTCCCTTTAAAAAAAACTTTGACCCCCTACTTCGGCAGCTAAAAGCTACCGAAGTCAATGTTAGCCTATGGGGAAGGTCCCCATAGGCTTGCTAAGCTTTTTTTGATCGAAGGATTTTCGTTCGATTGTTGGATTAAAATTCTTCGAATCGTTCGATTCAAAGGATTTAATCGTTCGATCGAACGAAAAATCGTTCGATCGAACGTTTAGCGCTAAATCCTTCGACTTCGATATTCGAAGTCGAAGGATTTCAATTCGAGGGTCGAATTTCGAAGTATTTTTAACTTCGAAATTCGACCCTTAGTGAATCTGCCCCTAAAGTTGTCTAATTCTGGGCAGTGTCATTCTATAGCCACTAAAGCAAATAAAATACTGTCTTGCATAAAAAAGGTCATAAACTCATGGGATGAAAACATAATTTTTCCTCTTTATAGGTCCCTAAGAAGGCCTCAGTTGGAGTATGTGGTGTAGTTATGGGCTTCAGCTCATTGGAGGGATATAAATGAGCTGGAGAGAGACGTGTGTATACTGGGTGTAATTTAGAGGGGTTGAACATGATGGACTACTGTCATTTTTCTGGCCAAATTGACTATGTAACTACTAACAATAAAGTATTAACTAAACAAAATTAAAATAATTTACTTAAAAGTATCATAACATGATGTCAGCCATGGTTTATATTTGGCTCAGATAAATAAACAATTAGTAAATCAAAAGGATAATATGTTGGTGATCTGTTGCCTAGTTTATTGAACAGAAGACTATGATATACAGATACTAGTTGAGATGAGCTAAGTCACATCATGGGCTTACAGAAAAGCGAATTCACCAGTAAATACGGAAGGCTTTTATCGGTAACATCATACACATTCTTATTATTTTGTATAATAGGACTAGGCTAGTTTCAGTTGATCACTGAATACTATATTTATATTTATCTATATTTTTTTTCTTTCTCTCAGTCAATGTGATCAAGGCTTTTTGCGATAATAGTGGTTAAAGTCAACAGTCACTCGGGTGCCGAAAGTTAGGCACCCCCCTAGATTGTATTTTCTTACCAAATACCACAGGCGAGTGCTCCTGCCACCAGAAAACTGCACCAGCCCAGGGTCCTTCTTAGTAAGCACCACAGAGTGATCATCTTCCAGCTTGCACAGGTGCACATGTGCATTAGAGTGAAAAGCCAAACTTTGATCAAAAGCTGGCTTTTTCACTGTATTGTGCATGCATCAGCTCTGGCGTCAAGAAGAAAGAAACTGTGGCAGAAGATAATTGTGCCAGAGTGCTTGCAGAAAAAAGAACACTGGGCTGGTGCAGCTTTTTGCTGATAGGAGCACTGGACCAGGGTATTAGGTAAGTAATAACTGCGGGGTGGTTAACTTTTGGCACTTTCTAATGATTGCTGATCTGTATATACAAAAATATTATATACCAGCTGCCCCCATTGCTACATTATTAATTTGCAGCTAAATTATATAAACAATAGTAGTGTTTCTAAAGCAAATACAGCAGTTTTACCAGTGCTAGGCAACAATGCATTACATTTATATTACTATAAAACAGTTTGATTTTTTAATGTCACTGTTCCTTTAAAGTATGCATATCCTGTGAGGAGGTCACATATTTGGTGGATTGTCACAGAGATGTGCATTTATGCATGGTAATATTAAATTATGCATGGAAAGGGCTGTGGTTCCACCACATACAGTAAAGGTCAGAGTGTAAGCTGCAATCACAGCCCACATTTGGCAGGCATGTACAGCCACAATCTTTACTTAAAACACTGTTTTGATAATCATTCTACATAGTAAAAAATATATTTTATTTTATTTATACAAAAACATGTATATATGGTAAGATATGTCATAGACAAATTTTCTAATCTTCTAATGTTGAAATGAGGTTTAGAAATTATTAAATTTAAAAAGGCAACATGTTACAAATAATAAAGCACTGCTAGTCTCTAAAAAACTCACTTTAGATCATCTAAAAATGTAAATATATATATATATATATATATATATATATATATATATATATATATATATATATATATATATAATTTTCTTTTTTTTATTCTTGACCCTGTACATCCTACTGTGCATAATATGAATTTTATGGACAATGAATTTTGCATTCTGTTTCTGTCCATTACCTCCATATATACTGAAGTAATGTATCTGTCTGCCTTTTGGTTTATAATATATATGGTAATTTCTTAACCCTACCAATATATAGCTTTGGGACAATAGCAAGTGCCATTTTATTAAAACAATAATGCAACAAAAATGTCTTTTCTCAGCAGAGTTACTTCCAATGCATTATTATATGGTAACCTTTCTTCTGAATAATTTGCTGAAATACAGCTGATGCAATGCAGAATTTGCAAGTATGATTCAAAGTGTGTTTAACCTGTACAAAATTAATGATGTGATGACAATAAGATAGAATAATTGCTTTGCTTAAACAATTTACACGTTTCAACATGGACAGCTTATGGATGTTACATTATTATCATTAGCATAGACAGTATAGAGAAACTGCAGTGTTTTAAAAATTGTATTGCACATTAATATTTAAAGACAATTATAATGATTTTAAATACATTAGTCATTACAAGAATGGTGTCTGTCAAAACCCCCAGTTGATTAGAGATTAAAAGATGTTAAAATAAAACATACTTGATCAGAAGATTATGAACATTCACAAATTCCATTATTTAGAGCTGCATTAAGCACTCCAATACTAACATATCATTTATGAAACTAATTTTGAAGATGCCATGCCATTGTTTTCTTGCGATTTTTTTTAATTAAATCCTGAAATTAATTTATATTGTGTATTTAATGAATAGTTGACATAACAGTTCTTATAGCGTGCTGCATTAAATATTTCTATATGTAAACCCATGTATTTAAACAGGGTAACAATGTACAGGCATTGGGACCTGTTATCCAGAACACTTGAGACCTGAGGTTTTACAGATAATGGGTCTTTCCTTAATTTGGATCTTCATACCTTAAGGAGCACATTTACTAAGCTCGAGTGAAGGATTCGAATGAAAGAAATTTTGAATTTCGAAGGGTTTTTTTGGCTACTTCGACCACCGAATTGGCTACTTCGACCTTCGACTTTGAATCGAACAATTCGACCTAAAAATTATTTGACTATTCGTCCATTCGATATTCGAAGTACTATCTCTTTAAAACTTCGACACCTACTTCGCCACCTAAAACCTACCGAGCAGCAATGTTAGCCTATAGGGAAGGTCCCCCATAGGCTTTCCTAGCAATTTCTGATTGAAGAAAAATTGTTCGATCAATGGATTAAAATCCTTTGAATCGCTCGATTCGAAGATCGGAAACTTCAAAGGACATTTTTTCCTTTGATCGTTCGATTGAACTGATTGCGGTAAATCCTTCGACTTCGATAGTCGAAGGATTTAACTTCGATGGTCGAATAGCGAGGGTTAATTAACCCTCGATATTCGACCCATAGTAAATGTGCCCCTAAATCTACTAGAAAATTGTTTACACATGGCATAAACCCAATAATCTGGTTTTGCCTTCTTTAAAGCATATAGTTAGAGGAGAGAACTCAGTGAGCAGTAAACTGATGTGGTAAAGATCGAAGTCGAAGGATTTACCACAAATAGTTCGATCGGACCTTCAGTTTTGTCCCTCTTTCTTGTTCTGAAGTGTTGGGAGGTATGATAACATGAGCACACAGAATTCCTATGCAGAACTACAGCTCCCAGCACCATCCATAGCACAAGCACAAACGATGTTCATCCAAGCTCCAAACCGGCATGGTTTAGCTTTCCATGCTGTTGGAGTACCCTGCATCAAACTCCTTTCAGCCCCCTACATCTTTGCACAAGTTCTGGTCACCTTCCTACATGAAAGTGAAAGTAGGAATCCTCCAGCAGTAATGGCTGACTGAGCATATGGTATCCCCTTTTATATGGTTGCACAGCACCACCTTTTGGCTGCTTTTGGGATAAGCCATGCTACACCAATCCAGAAACCCTGTATACACCATGAGGCTCCAAATGAAAAGGGGAACTTATGCCTCATGGTCCCTACCTATATATATATATATAATATTTGCATATGGATAGGAATGGGCAAATTTTTTCACCTTGTTTCGCCACAGAAATGATGCTCATAGACTTGTATCGCGTCATGCGACAAAAAAAAGCTGTGCATCAAAAATAATTTGCCTTATGACAACATTTTTTTGAAGCCCACTGACTTTAATGGGCGTCAATGACATTTCGACTGCAGCAAATTTTTGCCAAAATGAAACAGGTCCATTAAGCGGGGGTGCAATGAGGCTGTGACCACAAAATACATATAGACAAATACAAGAGTCCTCTCAGTCCTCACAGCCTCATTGCACCCCCGCTTAATGGTTTTAAAAAAATAGTGGTGAGCACAACTTTCCCTTCTTTGCTATAGTTTATACAGGAGCAGTGACCAGCTCCATGTTGTAGCTCCCACCCTTCCCAGCTATAGTCAGGTAATCCCACTGGTGTCTAATGAAAGGGCAGCCAAGTATGGGAGTTTTACTTTGAAAGCAGCTAGTAAGTTGCAGGCAAAACCTAGTCCCTTTGTAAAATGTATAATGAAGTAATAGAATTCTTAATGAATCAGATGAAAATTAAGCATAGGACTGGCCAGATATGGGATGACTTTGACGTAGTTGGCCAGCTTAAATATATTGCAATTTATGGACAAACAATCCCTGTTTTGTTTAAAGGGTAAGGCATTTTTCAGTAGCAGTATGCACAAAATGTCTCTGTCTTAAATATATTGATAATGGGTTGAGTGCAGAGGACTCTTGTATGTGTCTATATGTATTTTGTGGTCACAGCCTCATTGCACCCCCGCTTAATGGGTTTAAAAAATAATGGTGAGCACAACTTTCCCTTCTTTGCTATAGTTTATACAGGAGCAGTGACCAGCTCCATGTTGTAGCTCCCACCCTTCCCAGCTATAGTCAGGTGATCCCACTGGTGTCTAATGAAAGGGCAGCCAAGTATGGGAGTTTTACTTTGAAAGCAGCTAGTAAGTTGCAGGCAAAACCTAGTCCCTTTGTAAAATGTATAATGAAGTAATAGAATTCTTAATGAATCAGATGAAAATTAAGCAGGACTGGTCAGATATGGCATGACTTTGACGTAGTTGGCCAGCTTAAATATATTGCAATATATGGAAAAACAATCCCTGTTTTGTTTAAAGGGTAAGGCATTTTTCAGTAGCAGTATGCACAAAATGTCTTTGTCTTAAATATATTGATAATGGGTTGAGTGCAGAGGACAGAGGATTGTATTTGTATATATATATATATATATATATATATATATATATATATTGCGAAGTTAAGAGACACTCTCAGTAAGGAAGGTGGGGATATTTTAGGATAATTTTCTAATTCTACTTTATGTACATTGTAATATTTAACTAGAGAAACCTCAACAATTTCTAGTAGTTCAATATTGTTCCTCTTAAACTAAAGTCAGAAAAGTTTTAATAAATTGACACGTTTATTAAATGATACACTTGTCAGTATGGTTTCACTACTTTGAGCTGTCCAAGCAGTTCAATCAATTCAATGGGCATTGTCAGGGCCTGAAAGCTCCACTTAGGAGTTGCGGACCAAGGAGGACACAGCAGGTACCAAACATAGTTCACAGTATCCAAGGGGTTACGAAGTCAATCCAGGCAAAGGTCAGTTCAGGCAGTAAGGTTTCTTAGTCAATACAACAGGCCGAGGTCAAGATCAGGAATCAAGGTTAGAAGTAGTATAACCATTCCAGGAACACAATTAGTTGAACCTATTATTGGGTATCGTTTTAAAGACAAATTTTCATGCCAAAACATGTGTGATGACATCGTGCATTGACGCTGCATGTTTTGACTCTGGCATCATGACGCCACACCCGGTTTGATGCACCGGCATCGACGTCCCACGTGGTTCCCCTGAGCGCCACCATTTTGCGGGAGATGTCGCTGGAGTAAGGAGCGCTGGCGAGCGCTCCATACAGTACCCCATTCTCCATGGGGGGCCTCGGGACCACCAAGACTGGGTTTTGAAGGAAATTGCTTATGGAACCTCCGTTTAAGAAGTGGAGCATGGATGTCCGAATGTTTAATCCAGGAGCATTCCTCTGGCCCAAAACCTCTTCATTCAACCAGGTAATGAAGGGAACCTCTGGAAAAGCAAGCAAGCAAGAAAGTCCAAGATCTTCTCCACTTCATACTCTTGATGACCATCTACTATTACAGGAGCAGGAGAAGATGAAGAATGACCAACCACTGCAGGTTTAATAAGGGATCCATGAAACATGGTTGGAATCCGCATTTTTGATTGTAACTGAAGTTGAACTGCCACTGGATTGATGAGTTCAATTATGGGAAAAGGATTTGAGACCCAACTTAGGAGATGGAATTTTGAGGTGAATGTTCTTGGTAGAAAGCCAAACTTTGTCCCCCGAGAGCACTGAGGAGGAGGAGTAAGTTTCTTATTGGCATAAGATTTTTGAGAAATAGAACTTTTCTACAGGTTGGACTTAGTAGCTTGCCAGATTGCGGACATGTTGGACACTTGATCTTTGGCTGCAGCTACATTGGTGAGGAGTAAATATTGATGGAATGCCAAAGGATGTTGACCATATACACAAAGAAAAGTAATCTCTCAGAAGATTATGAGCAAATTCAGCCCAAGGAAGGAGATCAGCCCAGTCATCCTGACACAATGAAATATGGCATCTTAAAATTATTCTAGTGCTTGATTGACTCATTCTGCAGCAATGTTGGATTGAGGAAGATAGGCTAAAAAAGAGACAACAAATCTACAGTTTTCTTGATCCCAGGATGGCCTGCTTGTTTGGAATTGTGTGATTGGCAAAGAACAGTGTGATGAAGATCTGGTGGCCACTCCAATCGGGGTATTGGGTGGTGCAGAAGATTGTGCTGATAGGATTTGAGATGCTATTGAAGGAAACAATGCAGCCACAATTTTAGCTGGAGGAACATCATCAGCATTTCTATCCCTGAAACCAGGTTGGAATGTGATGATAAAATTAAAATGGGAAAAGAATAGTTTTCATCGAGCTTGTCTGGGGTTATGGCATTTAAGAGCTTGAATGTACTCTAGGTTTTTGTGATCCGTAAAGATTGTTATTGGTTTCGTAGAGCCTTCCAGAAGATGCCTCCATTCCTTCAGTGCCAACTTGATTGCCAGTTTTGTTCTGGCGGAGAGAATTTTTTAGAGAAGAAGGAACAAGGGTGAAGTTTCCTGTCACTGAGTTGTCTTTGGGATAAGACTACACCAGCACCCACATCTGCAGAAGAAATTTTACAATGACTCAAATGCTTTCAGTTCTTGTGGGATCCAGCAGTTAGGCTTCCCACCTTTGCGGATGAGGGCCAATATTGAAGCAATTGTAGAAGAAAAGCCTTTGATGAATTGTTTATAATAATTGGCAAAGACAATGAATCTTTGTATGGCTCTGGTACTAGTAGGAAGTGGCTACTTTTGAATTGCGGAGATTTTGGCTGGATCCATCTCAAAGCCTACTTGGGATATGATGTAACCCAGTGTGACATGCCACTAGCCTGCACATGCACTTTTATGGGGAATTAGCATTTGGTAGGCAGGTAGCATAGAATTTTTGAGCTTAGAGACAGGGACACCAAGGCTTCCGACAAAAACACAGCTTTATTAAGCACTGGACATTCCCAACAGATAAAGGCAACAGAAAATCAGAAAATGTTCAGGTAACAGTTCAACTTCACTGTAGAAAATGCAGGGTACAGTTCAGTAAATACACTGCCAAACATTCAGGGTTTTCCCCCCCTCTGGTCGCTCACCATCAAGGGAAACACTCACCCTCTTGCACTTTGAAGTATTTGGGCTTCACACTCAGCCCTGCTGGCTTCCCCTCCTGGGACTCAGACTCACTAGCCTCTGCCAGTTCTTTTCTCTTTCTTTCCCCACAAGGGATTTAGGCTCCAAGCTCTGGAACTCTCTTGCTGGCAGCAAAGCTCCTTCTGCCCAGCTCTGTCTCTCACAGCCCCTCACTTCCCTGGAGAGCCCTAAACTGTGCTCACACAGCCCTTTTACATGGTCAGGTAGATCCTCTCTCAGCTGCCACTTAATTACCTGGCTGATAGGGAATATTAACCCTACCTGAGCCGAGTATTCCTTTGCAGCACATACAATGCCGTTTAAATGCACTCTTTTATGTCCCTTTTCCTCTAAAACAGTGGTGTTTTCCAAACACCCTGTCACATATCCTCCCCCTCTGTTTCGACCCAGGGGCGGAACACATTGCCATCCCAAAAGAAACTCTCTTAAAGGGATTTCTACCTCCAGTCTTTCTTTGGTTGAAGGGCTAGATTACCGCTTCTCAGTTACACAACCCTTTAAACATGATTTTGACCTTTCTTTAGCATGTGAAAGATCCCACATATACATGTCAATCTGAGTATACAGACACATGCTCTCTTGTAAACTTGAACCTTTTATCTTTAAAGGGCTCACTCTGCCTTTGAAATGCAAGGTTTCACTCACTTTGTCTTTCACTAAAGGGCTAGGGACCTGTTTGTCCATAGCGCATCCCTTTAAAAGGGATCTTGGCCTTTCTTTAACCTGCAAGACATTTAACATATGTGTTCCTATGGAGGAAGTCACACACCATTCAGTCTCCTGCTTTTGATCAAATAAGGGCAAGATCAGGCACACATACTTCAGTGTATTTGTTCACACCATGAACACTTTGCATTTTATGTCACACACTCTGACACACATTCTTTGTTAACAGGCAACCCACACTTGACCTCTTCTGTATCAGGTCTTAACTCACATGCCTCTTTAATAGACTCAGCTGGTGCTGAATCTGTCACTTTCACTTCAGTGGGGACAGGCACACATTTTGCTAAGGGACTTTTAACTTCCCCTTTAAATATGCCTTCACATACCTTTCCCTCTCCAGAACACTGTGTTTCAACTCTCACACAGATGGGCTCACTGGAGAACAGTTGTGTGGTTGGCACCTGCACACACACAGATTCAGGAGGTAGTTTTACATTTTAATCACTCACCTCCTCAGACACTATGTCTGGCTGATCACCATTAACACTCATGGTACTATTTTCCACACCATCATTTGCACTGGCTTTGTTCACACACACAGCTTGGCAGTCTAAGATTTCAGGTCTCTCACTTAACACACTTTTAGGGGTCTCATTCCCACAATTCTGCTTGCACTTTTGCCTTACTTTACTCTCCCAGGTTATCATGCCTGAACCATGGGAGTCAAATTCGGATGGACACTTTAAGGCCAACTTATCGCTACTACATGAATCTGACACATGTGTCTCTATGGGAGCAGCCGCACACACTTCCAACTCCTGAATTTTATTTACTAGGGAAGACACACACACTTTGGCATCTCAGTTACCATCATGCATGCTTTGCATTTCAGTTTTACCCACACACCGAGGGCTTTTCCTTCAAGCCCATGGCCAACAGTTTTAGTCTGCTTTCTGGTTGCATCTTGCTCACAGACTTGTGTTATACAACCAGACACACACTTGGTCACACGCTCAGGGTTAGCAAGCAACTCACATTTGGCATCACTTGTATTGGGACCCAATGCATCCTCTGTCAGACAGACAGATTCTGACTGCAAGACTCCTTCCATGGAATGTAACACAGGAGTCATGACTTCGCTTTCAACCACAGTCACTCCATGTGGCTTATCCCCATTGACAGCCATGTTACCCTTCTCCATATCAGCACACTCGGGTCTGTTCACACTCACTACACACTCAGTGAGCTGGACATATCCCTGTCTCTCTAAGGGATTGCTCTCAGTAGACTGGGACTCTCCACCTGAGTTCAGTTGCACACACAACTGGTCATAGACTTTGATCAGCTTGGTTATTGCCGCAGTAGACCTTTCAAAGGGGCAATTATCAGCCATATGACCTGGGCCAGAACAACTACTGCACTTTACAGGCTCTGTTTTGTACACAGTTGCAGATTTGAACACATTCACAGACAAGCCACACATAGTGCAGGGCTTAGGTTTTGCCTCACCTTTAAGACATTCACACTTGGAATCACAGACATTCCTCAAAGAGTTTTTCTCCCTTTGCTTTAACCCTTCAGGTAGCAAAACATTAAGGCACATTTTACTCGACATTTTCTATCTCACTTGAGCTACTTTGTTGCAGACACGCCTGCTCTGCTTTTTGGTGTTCCCCACTGTGAATTACCTCATTCACCTTCTCTAGGGACACTGACACATTTACATTGGGGGTCCCCCTTATACTTTTTACTATGGGTGTTACCTCACACCCCACATTCACACACATAGGATTCCCATCTGGACATTGGACAGCAAAACTACACATAACATTTTGCATAACACCAACATTATTCACCACCTGGTTTGATTGTTCCACATCCATTGATTTGTTGTTTCCCCACAACTCCCAGAATAGGGGAAAGTCTGTTCCCAGAACAATTTCCACTTCACCGTCACTCGCAACCATAAGTGAGTGGATAACAGTCCCTTTAGTGATTTCAAAATTTAGACATACAGTGGGGTTTGAGTTCTCTTGCATCTCAGGGACCTCGTGCGGTAGTAGAATAAACATTAACAGTTCATGCAACACCACTGACTTAGTTGAGTTAATGTCCAGTGTGACCCACAGTGAAATCCCATTCACTTTCACCTCTACTGACTTTTCAGCAATACCTTTAACAGGCACAGTGCACTCTGATTGCACACTTAACTCTTTAGCTCCCAGGACCTTGCCTTTCTTCCCACAGTCCCAGTCTTTTATCCCACCAGCCTGCCATTCCCTTTCAACCACCCCTTTAAGAACAGTCTCACCATTCCTGTAGGGCATCCGGTGTGGAACTGCTGGGGATGAACTCTGGCCAAATATGCCAGACTGGACTTGGAAATCAGCATAGCCTATCTCCTTGGTATTCTGCTGGAGCTCCAACTTTGGGGTACCACCTCTTTGGAACCAGTTTCCTGCCTTGGATCCAGATGTAGGGGTCTCCTTTCGCCCAAGCGAAGTTGCTCTCACTTCCTTGGCAGTCTGTTGCAACCCCACAGGCCGCCGCACCTCTAAGGAAGCCTGTTGGTAGAACTTTCTTTGTGGTAGACAAAAAAAATTAGTCTGTTTTCCTACAGACTTTACAGGAGCTGCCACTGCTGCTTGCAACTCACAGAAATGCTCACCCTTCACTTGTGAGGCATTTAGCAATCTCTTTCCCAGACTTGGCACGCTGACTCTTTCCCAGTCACGGTGGAACTGCAGCCACCAGTCGCCATCTTGCTGTTCCTGTTGCTTTCCAACAGCACTCATAGCCTCCTGCTGAACAGCTGTAGCATGGGGATTTACAGCACCAGTTGCCATATTAGTACAGTCTCTTAAGGGTAATGCTTACCAGACTTTTAAACAGGTGTATGTCTCTTTAAAGATCTGCCTGCATCCTCCACCAATTGTGACATGCCACTAGCCTGCACATGCACTTTTATGGGGGAATTAGCGTTTGGTAGGCAGGTAGCGTAGAATTTTTGAGCTTAGAGACAGGGACACCAAGGCTTCCGACAAAAACACAGCTTTATTAAGCACTGGACATTCCCAACAAAAAAAGGCAACAGAAAAATGTTCAGGTAACAGTTCAACTTCACTGTAGAAAATGCAGGGTACAGTTCAGTAAATACACTGCCAAACATTCAGGGTTTCCCCCCCTCTGGTCGCTCACCATCAAGGGAAATTCTCACCCTCTTGCACTTTGAAGTATTTGGGCTTCACACTCAGCCCTGCTGGCTTCCCCTCCTGGGACTCAGACTCACTAGCCTCTGCCAGTTCTTTTATCTTTCTTTCCCCACAAGGGATTTAGGCTCCAAGCTCTGGAACTCTCTTGCTGGCAGCAAAGCTCCTTCTGCCCAGCTCTGTCTCTCACAGCCCCTCACTTCCCTGGAGAGCCCTAAACTGTGCTCACACAGCCCTTTTACATGGTCAGGTAGATCCTCTCTCAGCTGCCACTTAATTACCTGGCTGATAGGGAATATTAACCCTACCTGAGCCGAGTATTCCTTTGCAGCACATACAATGCCGTTTAAATGCACTCTTTTATGTCCCTTTTCCTCTAAAACAGTGGTGTTTTCCAAACACCCTGTCACACCAGAAAAGGGATTTGATCGGTTTCAAAAGTGCATTTTTCTAATATTGCAAAGAGGGCATTCTTCCTTAGGTGAGAGAGGACCTCCCATTTTGGAAAAAATGAGGATATCGAGGATAAACTATCACACAAGTCCAAGTAGGTCTCTGAAGTTGTCATTGACAAACTCCTGGAAGACTGCAGGAGCATTGCAGAGCCCAAATGGCATTACTAGTATTAACGAGTATTAAAAGTGGTCTTTCACTCGTCACCATTCGGATTTGGATTGAATTGTATGCACCCCTGAGATCCAATTTAGTGAAAAGACAGGCCCCTTTTAGTTGATCAAAAGTTTCAGAAATGAGGGGTAGAGGGTAATGGTTTTTGAGGTGATTTTATTGAGGCCTTGATAATTGAAGCAAGGTAGTAGACTGCCATCCTTTTTCTCCACAAAAAAGAAGCTGACCCCAGCTGAAGAAGAGGACGGACGAATAAATCCCCGCTGAAGGTTTTCTTGGATGTAGTCCTTCATAGCTGTGGTTTCAGATGTTGGAAATGGATATGTACGACCATGAGGAGGCATGGTGCCGAGGAGTAGATCAATGAGGTAGTCATAGAGTCGATGAACAGGAAGGGTCTCTTCAGACTTTTTACAAAATACATCACCAAAGTCCTGATAAGCAAGGGGAAGAGAGTGAAGATTCACTGAGACACAAGACATCTTCTGTAAGGAATTGGATGCAAGAAAATGAGTGCTCTCCTCATTCTTGGAAATCTTTAAGTATATATCGGGATATCGGTGTACCCTTGGAGGATTGGATGCATTCTACTATACAGCTGTGGCAGTGCGGGGAACGTTTCTATTAATTCAAGAGATTAAGGGAAGGTCTTCCAATGTCATTTTTTCTGAAATTTTTGCCACGTGCAAATTTAGGAACACAGGCGGAGCTTAGTGAGCTAAATGTATGGCTCAAGTCATAGTGTAAGAAGAAAGGGGTTGGGTTCCTAGAGCACTGGCTGATTTTTTCCTTGGGGTGCAACCAATACAGTCGTGACGGTTTGCATCTCAATGGAAGGGGGTCCACTGTGCTAGGAGAAAGAACAGATTAGAGGTTGGAGGAGTGTTTAAACTAGGCAAGGGGGGGGGTGGGTGAGATAAAGGTTATGAGGAAACTAGGGTAGACAGGGCAGTAGGATTAGTAAGGGGTGTTGAGGGAGGAGTGAGGTAACTAAAAGGTTGAACTTGATGGACGTGTGTCTTTTTTCAACCTTACTTACTATGTTACTAAATTTCAGTATACGTGCAAACTTTGATAGTATACAGGCATTTCTGCAACATACAGTATTAAGTGGGAAATGCTTTCCACAGGGATAACACAGAACAAAAATGGGAAGTCTTTCAAATGCTGCTTAATAACACTTAATAAAGTGTTGGTGTTGAGGTGGGTAGAAAAAGACGTTCTTTTAAGGCTTTCTTTCAAGTTAGCTGGAACAGCCATATCATTCATGAGGTACAAGGAGACTAATTAAGCATGCAAAAAAGCTATCAGGCAAGCTAAAATCGATATGGAAAAGGATATTGCAGCAAGCAGTAAAAATAGTAAAAAAATGAAGCAGAAAGGGGTGGGACTTTTAATATGAGAGGGGGTCAGGTGGTTGATGATAACAAAAAGACCCTCAGATTCTGAACTCATTTTTTTGTCTGTCTACACAAATGAGGAACCAGTTAATGAAGGTTTCCTTATTAATAGTCCCAATTCTAGTAATACATCTAATGTAAGGTCTGCGGTCAGATGGAATTCATCCCAGGGTACTTAGTGGGCTTAGCTCTGTGATTGCCAAACCTCTTTACTTAATTTTTCAGGATTCATTGAGGTCTGGCATGATGCTGAGAGACTGGCAAATTGCTAATGTGGTGCCGCTATTCAAAAAGTGATCCCGTTCTCAGCCTCAAAACCATAGGCCAGTTAGTCTGACGTCAGTGGTAAGAAAGCTTTTCAAAGGGTTAATAAAGGATAAGATATTGGACTTCATAGCAAATCATAATACTATGAGTTTGTGCCAGCATGGTTTTATGCATAATAGATCTTGCCAGACTAACTTCATTTATTTTTATGTGAAGGTAAGCAGGGACCTAGATTCTGGGAGGGCAGTGAATGTGATTTACATAGACTTTGTTGAAGCATTTGATACAGTGCCACACAGAAGGTTACAGGTTAAATTAAGGAATGTTGGCCTGGAACATAGTATTTGTACCTGGATAGAGAACTGGCTAAAAGATAGACTACAAAGAGTGGTCGCTTTGCAGAGTGATTTGCTGGGAAACTGGGCAGCAAACTGGAAAATGAGGTTCAATGTTGATAAATGCAAGTTCAAATCTTTCTCCCACCTGCTCTCACTCTCTCTTCTACTGTTACTAGCTGCAGGTGATATCTCTCCCTGCCATATACCTATCTGCCATCACCCAGATTATGGACTCCCTCTGCTCAAACCTACAAATACTGCTAACCTTTCCAACCTTATTCAAATTCCCACATTCACATCTGCTCATCTCCCCTTCTCCTTTGCACTTCTTAATACTCGCTCTGTTACTAACAAATCCACTTTAATTCATGATGTCTTTTGCTCCACATCTCTTTGCCCTAACTGAGACATCACTCTCACAGAATGATAATGCTATTGAGGCAGCTCTCTCTTATGGTATTCTCTCCTTCTCTCATACCCAATGCACTACTGGCCGTAGGGGTGGAGTAGGCATTCTGCTCTTCCCTCTTTGCCACTATAAACTAATCTCTACACCTTCTTCCTTCTCATTTCCTTCTTTTGAGGTGCATGTAGTTCAACTGTTCTAACCTCTCGCTGCATGGATAGCTGTTGTTTACAGACCTCCTTCTGCTAAATCTCCTGCCACATTTATCTCTGACTTTGAATCTTAGCTCTCTTTTTTCCTATGCTCTGACAGTCCAGCAATTATTCTGGGCAACTTCAATTGTCACATTGATAACCCCTGTCAGTCCTGGCCATCACCTTTTCTCTATTTAACTAACTCATTTGATCTCCAGTAGCAGACAAATACACCTACCCATAAGGATGGTCACTGCCTAGATATGGCCTTTACCAAACACCTAAAACTCTCTATATTTAATATTGATCTGTTTCCTTTCTCTGATCACCATCTTATCTCTTTTTCTATCTCGTACACTCCCCCCTCTGCTAACCCTCAGCCACAACGCAGTCGAGACTGAAATCCCCGTACTGGATGAAAGGGCAGACACGATTTTTGCGGTCCTGCATGCGAGTGGCAGAGTGCATGTGGAGGAAATTCCATACAAAACCTGACTTCCTCCACTATAAATTTCTCATAGCCTGCCTAGGTACTGCCCTATCCCAGGCTAAACAACAGCACTACATTATACTCATAAATAACAATAAATGTAACCCACAACACTTGTTTTCAATATTCAACTCGCTACTTCATCCCTTTACAAATGATTTGCTAACACCGGAACAAACCCCCCATGACTTTGCTGACTTCTTTGAAATCAAAGTTGACTCTATCCACAATTTTCCCACCCCTCAGATGCCAATATTATCATTCCCCCAAAGCTTTTCTTTGATTGTATATCTGAGCCAGAAGTCTCTAAACTTCTTCTATCTTCTCGATCAACAACTTGCTCACTTGATCCTATCCCATCACCTCTACTAAAACAGTGTGCTCCTGTCCTTACACCAGTACTTACTCATATATTCAATTCCTCACTAACTTCTGCTACTTTCTCCTCGTTATTCAAACAGGCCTGTGTCAAGCCCATTCTCAAAGAGGGTACACTGGACCCATCTTGTTTGTCTAACTACGGTGTGAACAGTTGAACAATGTGTGCAGTTTCTGGATCTCAGGTGTGAACAGTACAGGCCTTTAGGATATAAACAATAGAGGTGTCACAAGTGTGAACAATACAGGGGGAATCACAGGTGTGAACAATACAGAGGGTTCGAATCTGAATTTGAGGTTTAAACAATGCAGGGGTCAGTTTATCTCTGTAGTGATACATTTTAAAGTTTACATATGGTAAGCAGACACAGCATCTGGGGGGCCACAGAAGGGGGGGTTGCGGCCCGCCTGCGGGCCGCCAGTTGGAAGCCCTGGTTTAGACTATTGTAATCTCCTCCTAACTGCTCTTCTTGACTACCATCTCTCTCCCATCCAATCAATCTTAAACTCTGCTACCAGGATCCTTCTGCTCTCTCCTAAAAGGGAACTTGCTCAACCCCAACTTAAATCCTTAGTGTTGCTGCCTGTTAAGCAAAGAATAACATGTAAAATCCTTCTACTAACATTCAAAGCCCTTCACTCTTCTGCTCTTCACTACATTTCTTCTCTTGTCTCACTATAGATTTCTGGTCATCTTCTCTGCTCTTCTCAGAGTCACCTTCTCTTCACACCATCCACATTCACTGCCACCTCTTATCTCAAACCCTTCTATCTTGCTGCTCCTTACCTCTAGAATTCCAACCCTGAATTCCTCTGTAAGGAATCCTCTCTTAATCTCTTCAAGAAAAAACGAAGAGCCTACCTTTTGGAGCACTAGAAAATTAGTCTAGTTCTGTCCCTACTGACTATGCCTTACCTTGTGCACATTTCATGTCCAATTTGTACCTGTATGTTAGCCTCCCATCCACTTATACTGTAAGCTCTATGGGACAGGGGCCTCCTTCCCACTACATCTCTTACCACATAGCACTTAAGCTCTTTGTCCTATGATTCTGTATATATTTATTATGTGATTTATCTCCCCAATGTATACTTTATATATATATTGTACTTTTATGCACTGTACAGCGCTGCGGCTACTTAACAGCACTTTACAAATGAAATTATGCATACATACAAGGTTATGCACTTTGGCAAATATAATATAAATGCAATTTATACACTAAATGGCAGTATGTTGGGAGTTTTCTTAAATGACAAGAATCTAGGGTTTTTTGTAGATAAGTTATCTGGGCAGTGTCATTCTATGACTACTAAAGCAAATAAAGTTCTGTCTGTCTATAGGCCTCTTTATAGGTCACTTTATAGGCCTCATCTGGAGCATGCAGTGCAGTTTTGGACTCCAGTCCTTAAGATGGGTATAAATGAGCTGGAGAGAGTGCAGAGGGAGTGCAGAGACGTGCAACTAAACTGGTTAGAGGGATGGAAGACATATTATGAGGGTAGACTGTCACGGTTGTGGTTGTTTTCTCTGGAAAAAAGGTACCTGCAAGAGGACATTATTACACTTAGTACATTAGAGGACATAATAGACAAATAGCAAAGGCAGAGGCAGACTAGAAGAAAATAATTTTCATTTGAAGCAATGTAGGTGGTTCTTCACAGTTAGGACAATGAGATTATGGAATGCACTGCCGGGTGTTGTTGTGATGGCTGATTCTCTTAATGCCTTTAAGAATGGCTTGGATGATTTCTTGGACAGACATAATTTTAAAGGCTATTGTGATACTAAACTCTATAGTTAGTATAAATATTTTATGTGAAAGTGTGGAGGGTGTGTGTATGGATGATGGGTTTTCATTTGGAGGGGTTGAACTTGATGGACGTTGTCTTTTTTCAACCTGATTTAACTATGTAACTATTGTATCTTCCCTTCCCATTGTATTCTAACACAACATGGGTCGTGTTTGCAGTGGTACTGGTAGACATGAGAATAACACCCAAGATGTAAAATAACAGGGATTTTCCTGCTTTGGTGCAATTTTAGCAGAGCAGATTGAACAGTGCAGGCTATTGGGGAAAGAAGGGAGGGGGAGTGATATCACTCCAACTTGCAGTGTAGCAGTAAAGAGAGACTGAAGTTTATCAGAGCACAAGTCACATGACCTAAGGGCTCCTGGCAAACTGGCAGTAGCATCACTATTAACTGTTTTGAAAAGAACATATTTTCCAGTGACAGTATCCCTTTAACGAAAGACATACGAAGGTGAAAAATGAAACTTCAATAATAAAAAAGATTACAAATAGAAAATAGAAAAAAGTAAATTTCTGGTGAACTGAAAACAACTGAACAAAAAAATGTTGGAACGTGAACAACCCCATTAATGCCATGTTTAGTCACGGAATGCTTGACGTTGTTTCCAGGGCCCAAAAAAGATACTATAACTTTGTACTTTACTTTATTTGGATTTTCCTTCAAATGTTCTATCCTAAAGTTTTCAACTTTCCTCAGTGTTGTGCAGATGGAAGAAATAGGGATGCACCAAATCCAGTAGTGTGAAGGTCACCTTCCTGAAGAGAGCCCGAGTAATGGTGCCGAAACGTTGAAAAAAAAACACCAAGTTTTTTTCACCAAATAGTATTTTTTGCTTTGGTTGAGAGTGCATCAGTTTGATTATATATATATATATATATATATATATATATATATAATATCAAAACAGGGGGGTTGTGGGAGCACTCTAAAGGCTTTAAAGTATATATATATTTAAGTATACTAAATGCTATTGCATATGTACCCAAATAGGGGTTATTTTGTTACAAAGTTATGATCATAAAATTGATAAGCCACCATACCACGTCAAGGTGGTAATGCTAGAATGCACATAAAAAATAAAACAAGTTAAGGACCGCCATTCGGGGTTTACCTTGACGTGGTATGGTGGCTTATCAATTTTATGATCATAACCTTGTAACAAAATAACCCCTATTTGGGTACATATGCAATAGCATTTATTATACATATATATATATATATATATATATATATATATATATATACTTTAAAGCCTTTAGAGTGCTCCCACAACCCCCCTGTTTTGATATTGTATATTTAGCCGGAAGTTGTGGCATAGCTTCAGTGGTTGTAGCACCCCATACCTCCCCCTTTAAACTAGTGGTGATCCTATGCTTTTAAAATTGGGCGTTTGTTTTGGGAATATCTCTCCTTTAAAAGCCTGATTGCTGGCTGGGGAGGATTTAGCCCTCAGTGAAAAAACAGCGTTCAAAGGACATTGTTTACAGGTAATGCTAGAATGCACATAAAAAATAAAACAAGTTAGGGACCGCCATTCGGGGTTAACCTTGACGTGGTATGGTGGCTTTTCAATTTTATGATCATGACCTTGTAACAAAATAACCCCTATTTGGGTACATATGCAATAGCATTTATTATACATATATATATATATATATATATATATATATACTTTAAAGCCTTTAGAGTGCTCCCACAACCCCCCTGTTTTGTTTTTATATATATATATATATATATATATATATATATATATATATATATATATATATATATATATATATATATATATATATATAGAATGGTGGGGGCAGGCTGCACAAGTACACCAAACAACCTGGGTGCTCTGGTTATAGAATAAATAAGGACTGCATATATATATATATATATATATATATATATATATAATTCTTGGATGAGTATCCGCACTCCAAGGCAATGGATAAAGAGGGGTGTATGGTAGTATTAGCATACATCAAAGGTTTCCAGACCAGCACTCCCTTTTGGTGAAAGCAAACAATCTTTTATTGTGACATGGTATCTTA
Organism: Xenopus petersii; assembly: GCA_038501925.1. Lineage (NCBI taxonomy): Eukaryota > Metazoa > Chordata > Amphibia > Anura > Pipidae > Xenopus > Xenopus petersii. Next base: position 79,242,518 of record CM076682.1, read on the forward strand.
TTCCAACGTTTCGATCTACTCTTCATAGAGAGTCCTTTTGGATCTACAAACTAAATACTGTAACACCCTTGGGTTTAAATGAGTTTTGCCCTTTGAATTGTTTTTCGAATCAACGGTAACTTGCTGTTAAAATGTTACAAATCTGTTATAATGTTGCAACTGTTATGATTTTGTTTCTGCAGAAGTCTGTTTGGTTACTTTGATTTTAAAGTTGTTTTAACTACATGTCACTATTTGGTGTAAATCAATTACTGATTGTATACGTATTGGCGATTATTTATCTGTTTTTTGGTGCAGGTCACTTTCAGTCACATGTTCTGGTGAGTGTGTTCTTTGAGGGGGGAGTGTCACAAGTTTTATCTATTTAAGGAATACCTTAGGTACTGTGAACAGGGTCTTGAGAAAGGTCTTAGAGAAAGACCCAAACGTCGACCAGTTCTGTTTTTTAAAAGTATTTCAATAAAATGTGGACATTTTAACTATTTAAATCCCGGTGTGCACCTGACTACTTTGATTGACAGGTCTTAAAAAATAAACTTCATTTATTTAGCAACAGACTGTTGTTTCGGCTGACTCCTCAGCATTTCTCAAAGTGGCAAATACAATTTAAACCATGTCTTATAAACATCTGCTGGAGGGAAAACCACCAGCTGTAACAATATCACATGCTTAGAGTTGTAGTTAAACATCAATTAAATATTTGGCTAATCTAACTCTTAATCCATGCTTAGATTCTTCACATGGTACTGGTCATGTATCCTTTAAGGGTTTAAAAACAGGTTAAAAAAGGTTAAAGAGGGATTGAATGATCTGTACTTGGTTGACAGTTTGAGAGCATTAAATCCTAAAGATAGAGACTACATCCACTCCTCAAAAACGACGCACCAAATGTAATCAAGAATAGATTCCATATTCATGTATCAAAAGTGGTTGCATCTTGCAAAGAAAGCCACAATAGAAGATAGGTTGCATTCAGATCACTCCCCAATAACCCTTTTGTTTACCATACCACAGACAATTAAGAGAGAACACATATGGAGAATGAATGATTGTGTATTACATAAGAAAAACACCAAAAATAAAATAAAAGAAATGCTACAACAGATATTAACAGACAATTCTTCTCCTGATATTTCACCAGCAACACTATGGGAAACAATAAAATGTGTTCTGCGGGGCCAGGTGATATCCAAAATGCAGTAGCCTAAAGAAAGAGAAAGAGAGATAGATTAATACTATGCTAAAAGAAATACATAGATTAGAAATATTTCATAAAGTTAATCTGGATATAGATACTAAACAACAGTTAGAAAAAAAAGGTTGCAACTGTTAGACCTTCGAAAATTACAAGGCCCATATGTATAGCAAATAGAAGTTTTATGAATTGGGGGATAAGTGCAATAAGCACTTCTCACAAACTTTAAAAAACTAAACATGTAATATCAATAATTGATAAAGATTAACATGTTTTTCACGATACTCAAAGCATCTTATCTATCTTTCACCAATACTACCAGAAGTTATATAACCTTGGAATACCTGGAGATAATAATATAAGTACAGAGGAGATGGACCAATATATAACAAAAGCAGGCCTGAAGACTATATCAGCAATCAATAAAGTTTCTATACTTGATTGAGGCCACAATAGACTCATTAACAAAAGATAAAAGTCCTGGTCCAGACAGATACAGTGCCTTATTTTATAAGACATATAAGAAAGATTTATCTCTACTATCATGTTCCTACTTCAATAGCATATATTCTACCCAAGGGTTTCACAAACAAGCTAAAGAAGCTCATATTATAATTATTGCAAAACCTGACAAAGATCCACAATTATGCACCAGTTATAGACCAATTTCATTAATAAACATAGATTTAAAAAACATATGCTAAGATACTGGCAAACAGACTGAAAAAATACTTATAAGGAATAATTCATGAAGATCAAACAGGCTTTTTAACTGAAAGAGAAGGAAAAGACAATATATATAAAGTAATATCATTAATCCATCTAGCTCAAAAAGGTAAATATCCCGCCTTACAACTTACCATAGATGCAGAGAAGGCATTTGATATGGTGTCCTGGTCCTTTTTGGAATGGGTAATGAAAGGGTTTGGTCTTGGAGCAGGTATAATAGAACATATACTAGCTTTATATCAAGAACCTTATGCAAGAGTTAGAGTTAATGGATCATTATCGCCTCCAATTTATATACATAATGGTACCAGACAAGGATGCCCTCTGTCTCCCTTACTTTTTGTCATGGTGATGGAGATTCTGGTATCCCATATAAGGTTGGATCCCAATATTTCAGGAATTAAGGTGAAAAATAAGGAATATAAAATTGCTGCTTTTGCAGATGATCTATTAATGTTTATAACAAATCCTATAAGATCTCTCCCCAGCCTTCTTCGCCTGATCGAGCATTATGGTGAAATGTCAAATTTTAAGGTGAACTACACCAAATCAGAAATTCTTAATACAAACATTAAAAACACTATAAAGAACACATTGGAATAGAACTTTCCTTTTAGATGGACAGAAGACTATATAAGCTATCTAGGTATAAAGATTATGTCCCAACTGGGTGATCCATTCCAAATCAACTGTAGCCCTGTATTCAGTTCTATGCAACAAACAATAGAGTCATGTAGAAAATTAAATCTATCCTGGATGGGTAGAATTCAGGCTATAAAGATGGTACTAATGGCAAAATTGGTTTATTATATGCAGATATGACCAATATTACTTCCAGCCTCTTTTTTTCATAACATAAAAACTCAGTTTGGTTAGAAAAGCCCCCCAGAATACAACACAAGGTGCTGGTTCTACCCAAGGACAGGGGTGGAGTAGCTCTCCCTGATGCCCATATGTATTATCTGTCAATACACTTAACCCGTATAAATGCCTGGGCGTACCAATCGAAAAAAAAGATTGGTTAGAGTAAGAAAGATCCATAGTGGATATACCATTAATGAGCTATTTGTGGTCAAGACCAGGAGAGGTCCCTAAAAGGGCTATGGAACACCCATTAATAGGGCTGTTGTTTAAAGTCTGGTTTAGCACTAGGGATAAAATTTCTCTTATTAAATTTCCCTATATACTTTGGCCGCTGGTTAATAATTTACTGTTTAAGCCTAGTCTAGAATCGAGGTTATTTAAGAGATGGCAGTTCAGTATGGGCAGACCTACAAAAATAATTGACTTTATAAGCTGTAATAAAGTGATCCCGCTTGTTGATCTACAAAAAAGGTGGGGGGCTCATCCACTAGATAGCTGGAATTACACTTAAATAACCTGTTATGTCCAAAAGTTAAAGGACGCGGACTGGAGTAGACTAATGACAGTATGGGAAAATGTTTGAACAACAGACGCTATTACTAAACCTATTTCGAGGTTTTATGGATTATTACTGGATAACAGTGTACTCCCAGGACATCTTGCACAGAAAGAATGGGAAAGAGAACTTAACTGCACAATCACATTGTCTCTGTGGGAGAGGTCCCTGGCTTTAATTCATAAAACCTCTTGCGCGATGAGAAATGAATTATAAACTAACCACTAGGTGGCACTACACACCTGTAAAAGTAAAGAAAATGTATCCAAACAGTTTGGACAAGTGCTGGAGATACGACTAGGATAGAGGTACACATGCCCATATCTGGCTCACCTGTCCCAAGATAAATCCATTTTGGCAAAGGGTTTTAAATGTCATAAAGATAGTCACTGGGATAACGGTTAAGGAATCAGATTCACCTCTAATACTGCTTAATATGTTAATAGAGAAGAATACCTTACTAACAGATTTACTTGCCATACAACTGATTAATGCAGCAAAAACTCTGATCCCAAGAAATTGGAAAAAACATTACAACCAACACATAACTATTGGAAGACCTTGGTCGAGGAGAATAGGAAATTAGAGGAGATATATAAGACATAACACAAGTGACAGATATTGGGATATCTGGGAACCGTGGATATCATATATAAAATAAAATATCCGGGGGGCGTGGTTAACCGCTGAACATGGCAGTCGCATAATACCAGAGCTCTACAGCACATTCCCGGTGTGAAGCTTAAAGCGGATGGTAATTATGGGTAAACACGGTAAACCTAAGGACTATAGTGGCCAGGAATGCCGGAACCTCAAAACTAAAGACTCACAACGTCTTTTGAAGCAGTTTTTTAATGCGACGGAGCCTGAACACTGCCAATAAGGATCCAAGAAGGCGCTGCGGCGTGCCAGAAGTCCTGCAGACGAATCAGATTCTGAATCAGTAAGTTCCGAACAAATTACTATGGCGCATTTTAAATCCCTTCCAACTAAAACGGACTTAACCAACATGATTGCTCAATTTAAAAGCACACTGAAGGAAGAGATTACTGGCATAAAAAATGAGATAACCTCGTTACACACATGTGTACTTGAAATCAAAACTAGAAATGAGCATGTGGAAAATACTGTAGAGGCACTAACCGCTGCCAATGCCCATTATGTGAAAATTACTTCAACCATGCAGAGGAGACTGGATGACCTCGATAATAGAGGGAGACGCAACAACCTTCGTCTCAGAGGATTTCCAGAGCAGCCAGATGGGGAAAACCTCATGGAAATTGTGACGCACCTTTTCAGGCAAGTTCTGGATAAACCTGCTACATTTGATATTGATATGGAAAGGGCACACAGAGCACTTAAACCCAGAGGTTCCCCTAAAGATAAACCCAGGGATGTAATTTGCTGTCTTACCAGATTCGGTCTGAAAGAAGATATACTGGCGAAAGCCAGGAAATTGAGATCCATACCGTTTATGAACGCAGAGGTTATCATATTACAAGACCTTTCTTGGTACACGTTGCAACAATGCAGAGCCATCCAACCACTTCTTCTACGACTGAAAGATAAGGGTCTTCTATACCGTTGGACATATCCCTTTGGCATACAAGTCACTGGAGATGGAAGAACGATGTCGCTCACAAGCCCTGACGACATCTCCCAATTTTGCAGAATTTGTGGAATTGAGGAACCAGATCTGTCGGACTGGGGAAAACTTACCTTGGCTCCAGCGATTCCAGAGCTACCAGAGAGAGAGCACTGGACAGATGTGTCTACGCCTAAGAGTAAGAAAAAGAAGCACAAGATGACGCCTGAGAAAAGCCAAAAACCTGAAGATTGAAGACGTCACTTGACTATTTTTGCTTTTACTTATCCCATTCGGGACTATGGTTTTTCTGACCTAATGTGTTCTTAATTATTCACATTCGTGAGACGTTGTGTGAGTATGTGTTTTCTAACATTAACGTATGCTTTCCTATAATATTTGTGGTGTTGCACTTATATTTCCACTTTAGCCTTAAACATACTGCTCCAGTTTGGACGCACCTTTAATGATTATTTTTCCGTACACCGGGAATGGTGACTGCAAGTTTACACAGTCAGTGCTATGGTGTCTATCACCCCCCAGGGGTTTCCGACAGACTGCGTCTGTCAATTTTTAGCCACTCATGGAGTAGGCTTTTACTACCCCAATACCAACGTATTTTGTTTAAATTACAACAAGTTCAAGTACTCATACTTTTTGGTTCTGTTATTATTTTTTGTCATTACGCTGCAACAATATGTCTTACTCTGACCTACTTTCAGACCATGTTTTTTCGCCAGACAGCGGGGACGGTCCATTCATATTGCCTTACACATTTCCCTGATTCACAATGTCTGATATTAATGTAATATCCTTGAATGCCAATGGGTTGAACATTCCGGAAAAGAGAAGAAAAATATTTCGGGAAATGTTTAAGCAGAAAGCACACATTTTAATGTTACAGGAAACTCATCTTAAGGGGTCTGATAATGTGTTAGTGAAGTTTAGTAACTATTCTCAATGGTTCTTTAGCAACAATCCCGTTACTAAAACCAAAGGGGTGGCAATAGGTGTGCATAAAAATACTTGCATAAAATACTTTCCACTGTACTGATACTGTAAATGATGAGGAAGGTCGCTATATTTTTGTTAAAGGTCTATTGTATAATACTAAATGCACATTGGGGAGTGTATACCTTCCTAATCAGCACCAAGCTACTTATTTGCTCACTTTGCTGCAGGTCTTGGAATCATTTGCGGAGGGCCTAATACTGATTGGTGGGGATCTCAATATGGTGCTCAACCCATTGCTTGATACTTCTAGAGGGACTTCTCCACTCCCCCACAATATTATTAACAGAGTTAAAAGGGCTTTGAATCGTACTAGATTAGTAGACACTTGGAGATGTTTTCATGAGAATGAAAAAGACTATACTTTTTTTTCTAATGCCCAACAATCCTATTCTAGGATAGACTATATACTAATGTCGCAACAGCACTTGGATTGGGTGTCCTTATCTAAGATACATAGTATCCTGTGGTCCGATCATGCAGCTGTACAATTGACACTGAAGATACCCCACAATCCTAATATCCCTTGGCGGTGGAAATTAAATGAATCACTCTTAGATGACACAGAATATATTGGGGAACTCCGGGAAACTTTGGCAGTCTACACAGAGGCCCTACACACTGACACAGCTTCACTTAACTCCAAATGGCAAGCAATGAAATGTTTGGCAAGGGGAATTTTGATCAAACATGGATCTAGGCTTAAAAAGGCAAGGCTAGATCGTACTAGTAAACTGATGGATCAGATTTTACAATTTTTACTGATTTATAAGCTCGATTGACCTCAGCTAGATTAGAACTACACCAACTTCTTCATGGCCAAGTTAAGCATGTTCTATCTAAAGTTAGGCGAACGTATTATGAACATGATAACAAGACGGGGAGGCTACTAGCAAGAGCGCTGAAAAATAAGCAAATACGTGCCAATATTAGACAAATTAGGGACTCTGCCGGTCATCTTCATATGACTCCCTCTAAAATAGCGGAAACTTTTAAAGAATATTATAAACAATTGTATAACCTTAATACACTTTCGGTGTCAGAGACAGCTAATTTACAGGAGAGAATTAAAGCTTACTTAAGTGCCAATGTCCTCCCTAAGGTACTGGAACGATTTAGGCAAACCCTTGTAGACCCTATCACAGGTCCTGAGATACATGAAGCCATTAAACACCTGAAATTGAACAAGGCACCTGGTCCTGATGGCTATACTGCTAAATTTTATAAACTTTGTGAACCCACTTTCTTACCAGTTTTACTTCCCTTCTTTAATGCTATATCTAAAGATAACCCCCTGGACTCGTCTTTTTTACTTGCCCATATTTCCCTTATTCCGAAACCAGACAAGGACCAAACAATATGTAAAAATTATAGGCCAATTTCACTGCTGAATTTAGATCTAAAAATTTATACAAAAATTTTGGCACAATGTTTAAAATCGATTCTCCCACATAGTATTCACAGAGATCAAGTTGGATTTGTTCAGGGGCGAGAAGCGAAAGAAAATACGATTAGAGTAGTTAATGGTGTCTACAGCAATAAGACATCGCCTTCTTTTACTATCTACGGATGCAGAGTATTGGAGGCTATGGGTTTGCCTAAATTGTTTACTGACAAAATTATGGCCCTTTACACTATTCCATCGGCGCAGATTAGAGTTAATGGCATCCTATCCAAACCCTTTGATATCCGCAACGGTACACGCCAAGGCTGCCCCCTATCCCCCTTGCTTTATGTAATATATATGGAATACCTATTGGTAGCAATTCGGAAAAATGTGGACAGGATTACACTGCCCCCTTCAAGAACATAAAACAGCAGTCTTTGCAGATGACCTTCTTCTTTTGGTATCTAATCCGATTATTTCCCTCCCTAATGTTTTCTCAGAGCTTCATTCATATGGGAAATTGTCTAATTATAAGATCAATATGGGGAAGTCGGAAGCTTTATCCATTAACCTTACCCCGACCCTCCAGAAGCAGCTCCAAAGTTCCTTTCCGTTTAAATGGCAAAAAACTAGCTTAAAATATCTAGGTATCCACATTTCAGCAGATCCCAAACTCCTTTTTGAATTGAATTATGTGCCACTTCTTAGTGAAACTAAACAATCTCTTATGAGATGGAGTAAGACAACTCTAACATGGAAGGGAAGGATTAATAGTATTAAAATGACCATTCTGCCTACATTTTTCTACCTCTTCTCTACGCTTCCAATAGCAATCCCTAAATTGTTTTTTAAAAGACTTAAATGGGGCTTTATTTTCCTACATTTGGCAATCAAAGAAAGGGAGGTTACGTAGGGACGCTTTGTACAAACCTATATCATTATGAGGCCTAGCCATGCCAGATTTCGAATCCTACTATCATGCAGTTATCCTTTCTCTGATATTAGTGTATAGCGCTCCAACTTCACTGATTCAATGGCGTGCCATGGCGAACGTATGGACTGACAATACCTTAGCCTGCTTGCCATGGATAAATAAAGACAACATCACTCCACTGGCAAAGGCACATGTTTTTATTGGTAATAGCTTGACTGTATGGCATAAACTCAATAGTAAATACTAGCGCCCTACCCGTCACCATTGATGCCCCTATATGATAATGTAGAATTCCCGCCTAGTCGCATGGACAAAGGTTATGTTACAGCCTTTGGGGTGGCTAATCCCTCAATTGAACGTTTCCAACAATTACTGACTCAAGGAGAGGAAATAAGAGATGCATGGGACAGCAAGGACTTATGGAGATACTTTCAAGTGAGCCATTTCTTACAATCACTCCAATCTAAAGGTTCTCTCACTAGACCTTTAACTGATTTCGAAAGACTCTGCTCTATATCTGACCCATTAAAACATGTTATATCGCTCCTATATAAAACAATTATCGATAGAAAGTATCCCACCTTCCCTGCCTTTACTACGAAATGGGAATCAGATCTTGACATATCACTGACTGCTGAGGAGTGGGATAAAATCATTCAGACTGTATCTAAGTGTTCCATTAGTAATAGGATGCAGGAATCATCTTACAAATTACTATCTAGGTGGTATAGGACACCTGTTGTTCTTAAAAACATGGGCCTTCTGGATAATGAGTTATGTTGGAGGTGTTATAGTGACGTTGGCACATTGGAACATATATGGTTCACGTGCTCTCTAATAAAACCCTATTGGATAGATGTAATGGAAGTTTGCTCTGACATTATTGGGGAACGAGTTCAATGGAATGCTCCCGCTGTCCTATTATTTCACAAGTTTGAACCTAAAGATTTTTCAAAGACAGATCTATTGAGGCAATTACTTATGGCAGCTAAAGCCCAAATCCCCAAGTTATGGAGGCTGAGGGATACCCCAAGTCGTGACACTTGGCTCCGCATAGTTAGTGACATTTGCCTTATGGAAGAACTGACAGCCTCTCTGAATAATAAATATGGTACTTATATGGCTATCTGGTTACCGTGGCGGGAATATATTACGAAGCTTGGTTAATTTGGATTAAATATGCATCCGACATTTATCTTTATACTTGCTTTTTTACATTATTTCATTATTGGTCTTTTTGCTTTCGTAAATTGCCTGAATACAGTATATGTGTTTGCAATCCGCTCCTGAAGGTGGCTCACCAAATAATAAGAGAATTTTATCTTTATATATGGTTCTGATATTGGAAAATTGAACCAGCGACAAAATAATGTTTGTTTTATAACTTAGTTGCATATATGATACGTATTTATGATAGAATTGGAGGTTTGCTGACATTATGGTATATATGAATCTGCTGTTTCTTTGCTTATCTTCTGTAATTCTTGATGTCACTTAATTGTCCAATTGTTACGTATTGTACTTCACTTTTGTTTAATAAACAAAACTTGATTACAACAAAAAAAAAATATCCACACGGAATGGACAGGTGTTTTAAAAGTAGGTGTCTATGAGATAAGAGATACAACTTTTATTGGTTACAGTGCTATTATTAGGGCATCTCAAAGCTATAATTAATTATCTTGCTGGGCCACAAATCCTTATGTAAGACATATATTTAAATATGTATTTTCTATCTTTTATTTTCTTTTCTTGGTTTATGCATATATATTCCCTACCCCAAACCCTTCCCTTTCTTGCCTTTTGTACCCCCTTCCCTTTTTTTTATGTTGGTCGAAATATTATAAATAAAGAATTGTAAAAATATTCGGCTATGATTACAGCCGGTCAATTTGTACACAAAATATCAGTACATACACATCAGATTTATTACACAGACAAGATTAAAAACAAATAACAAAAAGCAATAATGTTGTTAAAACTATCCTGTGCTCACAAAACTGTTCATAAATGTTACCAGTTCAATCTACATTTTTTCTATTCACATTAAACTTGCACTCAGGGAAATGATTAGTTAAATTGCTCCTGTGAAAATCATATGGGCTCCTCTACTTTAGTTGGACTATAAAACTTTACTTATATTGGTATATTAATCCCATTAGGCTACCGCCCAGCTGTGAACGGCCTATCTATAAATGCAAACTAACCTCAGATGTCCTCAAGTTCTGGTTTCCCTAAATTATATAAGTATACGACCTACCAAACATCCCACTGTTATGCTGTGTTGTTTGTTATAATCACTAGTAGGAGACGGGAGGCTGCTGTTGCTATGAATTCTCCTACCCCACAACCTCTCTTTTCCACCACTGACAAATAACCCCAAAAAAGTGTAACTTGTTAAAATTAGAAGAAAAGCTAAAATGCCACCAACATACATAACCCCTATTATGGGCCCTCTCGTGTATTTAGAACCTGTACTAAAATAGTACTCATTATCAGTGTAGTTACAAAGTCACCATATGTATAATCAATAACCAGCGAATAATGTGTTAAATTAATAAAACAAAAAATACAACAGTGTATAAATGAGAAAAAAATAAAAAAGAATAATAAATAAAGGAAAACACCACATATACACCCTCCGTGTAGGTGTTGCATCCTATTGTCTGATCCAAAATTCATTCAACAAAACCCATCAGTGTCATTAATAGTCCCAGTGTTCATCACATATCATAAGTCCATGGGTCAGTACTTCTGACTCACTCACAGCCCTCAATAGTGTTTTAAACGGAATTGTACCGAAGCAGTAACTTGCAAACCAATCAGTGGTGTTCGACTCACCACAGGCCATTTGGGAACCTCCCGCAAATATCGGGGTCTGTCATCTTGTGCCTCCACGACCAGTATATATATATATATATATATATATATATATATATATATATATATATATACACACACACAGTATATAAAGAAAGAATGATTAAAAAAAAGTTGTTGCCATTGGTTACTGCACTAGGCTTTCTTGCATATGAGTCTTGACTTTACTAAATATATAAAGAAGACTGTATAAAGGTGACAAGATGAGTATTACTTAAAATAAAAAATATGACTTAAAATTGATTACAAAGCCCAGTTCCTTTGCTGATTGTAGTGGTTCTTATATTTTCTCCTTCCATGCACGTGCTATCCCAGCAACAGGTCATGCTAGCTTCCAAATTGGAAGTTAAATGGGCTGTTCCCATCAACAATGTTGAAGAAAATGTGAATGTGATCTTCTCTTTTTATTTTTTATTTTTTATTCCACTTCTCACAAACATAGAATATAAACTTATATCATTGCTCATTGAAGTACTGGCATCCCAGGTTCAATTCTGATCAGGGTACATTTCGAAAGGAAGTTGCCTGCATGTTTATTTTTTATTTATTGCACTCAAAAAATCCATACTTATGGTGCTCCTAATGGCTTTATTCATAAATGATAATATGTTTGAAGGTTCCTTACAGATTTTAACAATAAGTTTACTAAAATATGATCTAATTTGAATATTTAATAAACTCTTAAAAGTGTTGTGAAACAAAGTAATTTTTCAGGTAACAGAAAAAGAAAAATATAATGAGAAACAGAATGGCGAGAAAGTAAAATCAAGCTTTGACTAAAGCAATGGTGTGGACGGTGAAAAAACACCTTAAAATTAGGAGAAAATGTAAAATGAAAAATAACATTGACAGGGTACATAAAGGTTTTTCAAGGATATTGGGACAAATTTAGGTAAAAAGAATCTTACAACATTGAATTACATTCAGCTGTCCATCAAAATCTAACTCAGACTAATGCATGAAGACAGACTGCAATAATTTAATTTTGATAATTTAAAAAACATACGTTTTACAAAAAATTACATTTAGACAGTTTATCATTTCCATGAAATAAACTTAAGAAAAAATGTTTTCCTGATAGTTCACCTTTACATATTTAGCTTCACCTTCCATCAGCTAAACCTGGTGGCTGACTGTGATATTGTTAACAATGGAAAATGCTAAGATAATAATAAATATGTTTGTGAAAGTTTTCAATCATCCAGGTCATGATATACTGTATCTAGTGGAGGTAAGTCTAAAGCAGCAGGACTTTACTAAAGGACGAGGTGGCCATTGCTAGCGATAATTCACCAGACATCTCATCCGCAGGGATATTGCCAATTTACTCCCAGGTGCAGAGGACTAGGGATCGGCCCATAGACTTTAATGGGCGTCTGCGACATTTCGCCGGCGGCAATTTTTTGGCGAAACGGGTCAAATTCGCCCATGCCTACAGAGGACAATTTGCTAGCAAAATAGACTGTTGCTAGCGCAGTTTTCTCCCTATTGCCAGGAGGATTTTCGCTCAGGTGAATGACCGTTACTCCGCAAATTCACTAAAGTGTGAATTTTACAGAACATTACCTCTTTAGCCATAGTTTCCTTCAATACCTTAGACCAGGCGAACTGATAAGAAGAAGCTACATTCTCGTGAATCTTATGTCAGTGACATCATATCCTGTATGCTGGAAAGTCATAAAAGTTCTAAAAAACACTGACGTTTTTTCATATTTTAAAGTGGGATCTCCAAACGTTCTAACTATGAAAGTTATTTTTGTGTTAACATTTTTTCCCCAATGAGGGGCATGCCACATTTGTTTTAGGGTGTGGTCATGTCTAGGGAATCAGAGGATCACAAATTAATGCTAGTGAAACTTCCCCAGCATTCAGCTGCCCAGACGCAACTTTGCATTTTTGTGAATTAGCGCAATGGTAGTGAATTTTTGTCTGGCAAAGTGGCAGGAAGTGTGGAGGGTCATTCGCTCTTTTGTGAATTTGCCCCAAAGTCCAGTTGCTTTTGATGTACAGATGAAGCCACTTGGATTTGTGAGTTAAATGCGTCATGACTCAGGGGTAATTGAAGAAACTGTGTTATCTTAAGTCATCTTAACACATTTAATGCATTTAACCTTTTCATTAGCATACCAAAGCTCCATTGTTCACAATGGTGAATGCTTTAATTAGATGGGATGTTGTGACGCAGTTTTCTGAGTTAAATGAGATAAATGGGATATCTGTGTTTAGTTATTCTGTGTCAAACAGACAAACCAAAGTGGCTGCATCTGTATCTCCTCTAGATAATATAAATAATTAAACAATTATAATTATTCTTCTTCCAATATGTTTGTGGAAATACCATCCCTGAACTAGTCTGCTGGGGTGATATACCAGGGAGAGTAGAGAGTTATGCTCTCCTGTGCATCTCCCTGGGTTATTCTTTGGAGTCAGTGAACTATATGCCTCAGAACTTCTGGGATTTGTTATTAACTTTATAAAACACATGTAGGCTTAATTAACACCAACAGTTTTGTCAATAAGATTTTGTTAGATGCCTTTTTTGTGTCTAAAATCACACACCAGAATAAAGGAAACATAACCCTCTTCCACATCTGATAGTCTGTGCTTCATGTATTTCAAATCTTGTGTTGTGCAGGACAATAGTGCTTTCCATGTTCAATTTCCTACAGTGTTTACAAGTCTGGATACAAAGACAAGATATATTGTTACATAGCAATAGATCACAGCCACTGATTAATGCACCTTTGAGAGATACAGTAGTAAGTCCCTCTTTTTACTGTTACAGTTGACAGCAACAGTAATGCATGCGGTTGTCATCTGTGTCTTGCTGCATCCATAAATTATCACATGTATAATATTGCATGCTATTCAGTGCAATAAATAATACATCTTTATCTCATCTTAATTTTTGGACTCAGCATTTGCACTTTCAGAAACTATGTATTGTATGTTGTATGTCTGCATTAGGTTTCTCCACATACTTCAGTTCCCAGCCATACTACAATAGCATACAGGAAGAATAACTGGTAATGATGAAATAGACCATAGAACATCTAAATGTGAATCTGATAGGGGCCTTAAATTATAAGCTCAATTGGGTCCGGGTTCAGTATTGTTCCAATATAAAAAAAGTGAGCATTGCAAATCCAAACATTTTTCATCATATCAACATAGCGATTAAAAAAGCAGGAAGATGTAGACCTAAAGCAAAACTCATTGGAAAATTTCACTAGCTCTTCAGGGCCAGTGAGTAGAATAATTCTCCAATGCAAACCCTAGTTGATATAAACAAACCTGGTAATGTCTTCTTCTCCAGCTATCCAGGTCCCCCTCAGAAACAATTGCTGTATTCCATTATATTTTGAAAACTTACAGTATTTCCATGATTTTCTAAAAAGCACCAAAGGTGATCAAATAGACCTCCTTTATTAGGGCATGATTTGTCAAACTTAAATTCTCAGGATGGCTATTGGAAATTAATTTTATGGATTAAATATTAAATGGAAGTGATCAGTGTTAAATAATATGTAAAATACAGAGGGTGACATTATTATTTTTTTCATTCCTGAATAGGCATTAAAAATAACTGTAATGCATTCATAAACTGCAGAAGATGATCTTTTATTTGAAAGTGAATACACTGGCAAAGTTTCAGATATACAGAATTATTCTCTTCAGTAGTAGGGTTTAACACAATTGTCTTGACAGACTACATTTTCCTTTGCAGCTCTGAACATTTTTGCCTTATCTTATTTCTTTTGTCTTATTGGAAGATGTCAGATGATTTTAGGCTGAAGTAATATGCATTGTAAAAATAGATATGAATGTGTCATGGTGAGTGAACTTTGTTGGCAGGTTTTTTATAAGTACATAAACACAAAAGGTTTCAGAAAAGTTGTAAGTCCTCAGACTTTGCAGATTCCCTGCTGGCTTCTAGCAATGCTTGTCTTAATGCTCTAACAGGGGAAGCCAGGTGTGTTATCTGTGTCACCAGTGGTCAGCAGTTGCGCAGCAAACGGTCTGAACTGCACTGAGAGGATCTACATACCATAACTACTGAATCACGGTTATAAGATAATTCACAGATGAGATTGTTACATATGGAAATTAGCTTAATATTGGCATCATGATATTACACTGTAATCAAACATCTATAGATGTATCTATACAGCCATTTACAGTATACAGATACATACTTTTTATAGAGATATATTGGTTTGAGAACATCAAACTGATGCTTCTGGACTACAACTCCCAGCATGCTTTAAAACTTTATAAGATGTTAAAATATACTCACTTTTACTCATGCTTTTATATATTTTCAATGGAGTTGCAGTTTATGTTTAATATTTATGAAAAAGATAGCATGTATCACAAAGACAATCAACTCTACCTTGTATCAGTCATCTCAGTGATATCTTCTCTTATAAAAAGACTGCAATATGTTTGGGAAAGTATTTTTTTTATACAGATTTGGAAGAAAACCAGTTTCATGGGGATTTATTGGAAGAAACTGTGACAGAATGTGTATACAGTAGGTAAAGCAAAATCATATTTACAGGTTTTAGGTGTATTGTGTCATGGCCTGGCAGGTGTATGTGAACCAATAACTCCTTATAGCAACCTTGCTAGGAGTAGAAGAACATCAAAAATGTGGTTGTAGCCCTAATTAATTATTACAGCAATTATTCACAAGCAGAGGACTGAAGTTTCATTGTAAGGCTGTAGCTTGAAAGGGACAGGACTGAGTATGCTCAGCGGACAGGACTGAGTATGCTCAGTTTTACTCATGTTTTAATATTCTAAACATAGAATGTATAACAGAGACAACAACTCTACCCCATATCAGTCATCTCAGTGCTCTCTTCTATTATAATACGACTGCAACATATTCCAAATGAATTCAACAAACATTTCTCAAAATATATGTTTATAACAAAATCAAACAATGTACGTGTGTGCATATTTGCTTATTTATTTGTTCATATTTTTTCTACATACATGGTAATACACCAGTTAAATGTGAGTGTATGGGGAAAAACTGGAGCAAAGTGTCATAGAAGGGTTGCAGTTTCACAGTAAAGAGACAGGACTGAGCTTTGCTAACTTGTATTTATGCATATTTGTAAATGGTCTGTGCCTGAAGTGAAAATCAAGAGAACAGCAGTTGTAGTAGCACACAAACTAAAACAATATATTATGATAATACATTTAACTTAACTATATTAATATATAATATAACTATATATAATTTTATATGCATTTTAAAATTGGGCCAGTGGTGTTAGTGGACTCCTTGTTCTTTTGCTCTTTAAACCTGCATGACATTAATACAAAATAGCTCTGTGAATACCAAATCTCTTTGCTTAAAGGGATACTGTCATGGGAAAAAAATGCAAAATGAATCAGTTAATAGTGCTGCTCCAGCAGAATTCTGCATTGCAATCCATTTCTCAAAAGAGCAAACAGATTTTTTTATATTCAATTTTGAAATCTGACATGACATATTGTAAATTTCCCAGCTGCCCCAAGTCATGTGACTTGTGCTCTAATAAACTTCAAGCACTCTTTACTGATGTACTGCAAGTTGGACTGATATCACCCTCTCCTTTTTCCCCCCAGGAGCCAAACAAAAGAACAATGGGAAGGTAACAAGATAACTGCTCCCTAACACAAGATAACAGCTGCCTGGTAGATCTAAGAACAACACTCAATAGTAAAAACCCATATCCCACTGAGACCCATTCATTTACATTGAGAAGGAAAAAAAGCAGCCTGCCAGAAAGCATTTCTCTCCTAAAGTGCAGGCACAATTCACATCACTGAGCGCAGCTGGGAAATTGACAAAATGTCTAGCCCCATGTCAGATTTCAAAATTGAATATAAAAAATCCGTTTGCTTTTTTGAGAAATGGATTTCATTGCAGAATTCTGCCGGAGTAGCACTTATTAACTGTTGCGTTTTGAAAAAAACATGTTTTCCAATGACAGGATCCCTTGAACTTTTCAGGAATCATTGAGGTTTGCCAGTGAGCAGAGAGACTGGCGAAGAGTGGTGCCACTCTTCAAAAAGGGATCCCATTCTCAGCCTGAAACTATAGGCCTGTTAGTCTGCCATCAGTGGTGTGAAAGCTTTAGGAAGTGGTAATAATGGATAAGATACTTAATTACATTGCAAATCACAAAACTCTTTTGCGTTTGCATGGTTTTCAGGCCCAGATTTATGGCAATGCCACAAAGGTGGGCAATTTTCAGGGGCTGCATTCTGATTAGCACTGGGGAGCCGTAGCTCCCCAGCAATAAGCCGCATGCACACGTGCATGATCCGTGCAACTACACTTGCAAAACAGATGGAATATTTAAACTATAATGGCTATTTGCTTGAGAGGAGACATGAATCTTGAATGTTCACCTTCATTGTGGAGGTCTCGGCTGGAGACAAAGGGTAAGTTCGAACTCTGGAAAGCATAGAACTAGGGAGAATGTCAATGGGACAGTTATAGGGGCAGTGAGGAGGAAGTAATGCTGCTGACTTCTTGCAGAAAACATTGGAGAAGTCCTTGTAAACAGCTGGTAGGGGCCGCATTTCAACAGAAGAGATAAACACCCAGTGTATAGGGTTAACAGGTAAACAGTTCTTTTGACAGTAAGGACTCCACTGAGAGATTTGATTGGTTGAACAGTCAAGCAAGGGATTGTGCAGACAGAGTCAGGGTAAGCCCAAGACCACTGGAGCCAAAGGACAGTTGACAATTAGGAATGACAGTCTTTCTTTCTGTACTGAGGCAAAGGACCATTAACTACTGACTGACTGTATTTCAGTAGTTAATGGTCTATCATTGATTGCCAAGACCCTCAGGGTAATAGTGCCACCCTGATGAGACTCCCAAATCTTACCTGGGCATGGAAATCTTCCCGACTTCAAGTGTTAGCAAAATGACCTTGGCCGCCACAGTATAAACACAGACCAGCCGTGCATCTCCGGAGTTTCTCTTGCTTGGAGATTACGCTCTTCTGATCGGCACAGGTTCCTCTGGAGGAGTTAATTTGAAGAAAGAACAAGCAGTCTTTAAAAACCATGGTGCCAGTAAAGACTGGAATTTCTTGTCATGCTCCTTATTGGCTTGGTGCTCCCTGAGCTATGTGTCAACCTTGATAGCTGTAGCAATCAGGTCTTCCAATTGTACGGGGAGATTCCTTGAGACTAAATCATCCTTGAGTCTGCTTGACAGGCCATGATAGAAGACAGCCCCATAAGCCTCATTGTTCCAATTAGTTTCAGCCATCAAAGTTCTAAAGTCAATTGTGTATTCACTGGCACTGTGGTTCCCTTACTGGATCTGCAGGAGACATGAAGAGGCATTAGCAACATGACCTGGGGTGTCAAACACAGTTTGGAAGGATTGGAGGAAAGCCTTTTTAATCATACAGTAGGTCAGAGGGGAATCCTTCTCCCAGAGAACAGTTGCCCATTCTAGGATCCTGAGGATCCCTGTTATAGCGAAGCGGTGGGGGAATGTGAGGCTCACCAGCTGAGGAAATCATGGGAGGAGCAACTGCTGTGGGAGGATTTCCTGTGACCAGACAAACCGATGGCATCCAGTAGAGAAGGGCTTCTAGCTCTTGCACTATGCGATCTTTCCAAGTCAGACGGAGCTTCCTCAGTGGGGTCCATGGTACGATTATACTGTCATGCAGCCTAGCGGCTCCTATAAGGAGGTGTCCAGATCAAGGAGGAAGCACTAGGGTTAATTCCAGTTCACAGTAGCCAAAGGGTTCAGGAGTGAGCAAAGTCAAAGTTCAGGTGGAAATTCAAGAGGCAGGCAGCAAAGGATTGTGTATCAGAGTCAAAGTGAGTGGTCGGAAATCCAGGAATCACACTTAGAATAATTAAGGAGCCTCCTCCCCTTTTTGTCTTCTGTACCCCCCCTTTTTTCTTTTCTTTTTATCTGGAAAACAATAAAGAAAGATTAATAAAAAAAAAATAATTGAGGAGCACCCAGGAACACAAGTGAGTGTGACCTATAGTCGGGCATTGAACCCTTGATCTTGGTGTCTTTTTATTTTGAACTTTGGAGCCGTTTTCAGCATGACAACGTCACGTGCACGATGTGGTGCGATGACGTAACTGCATGGCGCTGGGCACCGCTGGACCGGAGGGCTCCTGGCAGAAGGTGAACAACCCCTTTAAGATTTCTTGTACAAACATAATATCAAATCTACAATAAGTATAGATATTGATATATATTGTTTATTCTGTATACTGCGAGTACTGTATATAGATAGGTCAGTATAAGTATGCATATATATGTGCACTGAGGTTAGTTTGGAGGGGTTGAACTTGATGAACTTTGATCTTTTTTCAACCCAACTTAACAATGTAAGATTCCTGTGCTGTACTGAATGTGAATAGTGATTTAAAAAACACACATTTTCTATATTTATTATGCAAAATAAGTGAAAAGATTTGAATGTAAAACTTCAGCATCTGAAAGCTTGCAAGGTCATGTAGCAGGCAATAAGAACTGTCCTAGGAGAAATGTAATCTATTTATTCATTTTGAGTTTTAATTTTTTTTTATTTGAGGCATTTTTTTAAATTTTTTTTTATTAAATTGTGAATCTCTTCAAAGAAGAATAACCTCTAAAACTACACAAATCCCAATTTTGTCATTCTGCTACAAAATTTGGCACTGTTATCCTATATCTGTTGAACTTGCCTATCGTCAGGTACACTGAAAAGATGAGGAGACAATACATGATTTTTGGATTGAGAAAATGTGTATAACCATAAAAGTGCTCTGACTGAAATTAAGTGGGACTGGCTGTGAATGGTAAATTTATATCTGTACAAGTTACTGGATAAAATGTGGAGAATCTTTTCCAGGATCTAGTACAGGGGAAGGCAACCTGCAGCTCCGGAGCCTCATGCGGCTCTTCATCCTGCTTGCTGCAGCTCGGTCTTATGGTCACGTAATCTATACAGCCTTCACACATACTGGCAGCTTCTTGAGTGTGCGACTGCGATGAACTAGCGGTTACCTTATCAAGGTCGCACACTCAGGAAGCCGCCGGCAGGTGCGAGGTCTGTATAGACGTCCCAGGAGTGATAGGCAAGACCGAGCCGCAGCAAGATGATTCATCATGGTCCTTACCATGGTCACACACTCATGGCAAGAGAAGGAAGATCAGCATGGACCTTTCCGAAAGAGTCACATTAAACACATGAGAACACTGGCATTTAATAAGGCTATTTAGTGTTTAATTTATTTCAAAGTAGGCCTACACATTCACACTGCACTTCTGTTTGTTGTATTCTGTTGTTCTAACAGTTACAATTAAAAAAAAGGTTAAAACTTTTAAAAGTTTATAAACTGTGTTATGTTTTGCGGCTCCAGACTATTTTTCTTTAGTGGAAGAGGGGGCAAAATGGCTCTTTTGATAGTAAAGGTTGCTGACCCCTGATCTAGTAGAAGTTTATATTCTGTTATATTTTGACAGTACAGAGAGCAAATACGTGCAAAATTTTAGGGGGTTATTTATCAAAGTTTGATTTATCAAATGTTTTTTTGAAAAAACCCAAATGTAAAAAACTTGATTGAGTGCAATCAGGGAAAAACCTTCAATATATTGTATTTATTAGGTGTATACGTTTAAAACCTCAAATTCCTCAAATTCAAAAAATCATGAAGACAAAAAACATCTTCAAATGGTTAAAGGGATCTCTTCCATTGAATTCAACATGATCTCAACAGGTTTTAGCTGGAGTATTTTCAGATTAAGGCTTTTAGCGGCATTGGAGCATAATAAATCTCGAAAAATTTTATTTTTTTTTTACAAAACTACCCTTGAAAAACTCAGGGGTAGAAAACACAACTCGACCTTTGATAAAAAAGCTCTTTAAAGTCAACATCTCTTTTTTTTTTTGAGGATTAAAGACAAGCGGGTGCTGAAGATTTCTTACTTTATGGAGAATATTCTGAAGAAATTATATTTCTAAGTGCTAAATGGGTTAATCAGAAGATATTGCTGAAAAAGTATCACAATCTTAAACTAATCCTAAATTGCTAGGTAGCCTTTATTTTTGCATGTATTGTCAGATATTAGATTAAGTTGTCTGTCATGTTTATTTATAAAAAGTTTATTTATAAAATAATGGGATTGATTTTAAGGAAGGTCAATGGGATTGTGTGAGCCTGTATGGCCTTGTGTATGTTGAATTTGCATAAAATGTTTATTATTTAAAGGACAACTTAAGCCTTATCCCTGTAACAACTATTATAATTAAAAATGTCTTCTGAAAAATATCGGAAGGGGGATTCAGTACAGCAGCCTCTTCAAAAGGAACATTCACTTTCTATAATATCTATGATAAAACTATTAAAATAAAAAGACAAATGAATCCTCAGTGGAGCGTACATAATAGCAAAACAGGATCATACAGAACATAATAGCAAAACAGGATCATACAGAACAGTGGATAGGCATATACTCACAGCACCTTTGGTCAGTATTAGTCCACACAGGGAAGAGAACATACACAGCTGCAATAAAGGTACACCCAGCTTTAAGCCTTTTCCCTAAGTGGAACCCAGGGGAAATCTACATCCCTAAGTCTACACACTTAGTCCCTACTTTTGGGCTATTAGTACCCGGGATCTTAATCCCCCTGACTCTCCTCGTCGGAGCCTTGAGCTGCTCAGCTAAATAGCCTGTCTATCTGTCACTCCTAGGGGCAAATTCACTAAGATTCGAAGTTGCGCCAGGCGCAACTTCGCCGCACTTCGCCGCTCTTCACCACACTTCGCCAGGCGTATTTTCGCCAGCGCTCCGCAAATTCACTAGAATCCGAAGTTGCGCACAGGGGTAGCGTAAGTTTTCGAAATTTGCACTATCGTTAATTCGCCAGGCGAAGCATACGGCGCCAAATTCAAATTTCAATGGAGGAACACATATTAGCACTACAAATACCTAGAAAACCTTCAAATCAGCAAATAAAATTTTTATTTTGCCCTACACATGTGCCCACTGTCTAGGTATGTTGCCATGAGTCAGGAAATATAGGGGGGAAGGAGGGGAGCCCCAAAAATATTTTCAATCTTTTTCAGCCTATCACTCATCATGTAGAAAACACGCCAGCGTTTTTTGGGACTTAGAAAAAAATTTGACTTTTTTTTAAACAATCCCTATCTACTCTATTGTGCTTCGCCATGTCTGAGGTGGCGAAGGAAGTGTACCGCAAGTTAGTGAATTTGCGTAGTTACGTCGCTAGCGAAAATTCGCCTGGCGTAGGGGTGCGAAGTAACACTAGCGAAACTACGCCAGCGTTCATAGTGAATTTGCACAGTAACTAAAAATGCCAAACGCTAGCGAATTAACGCTAGCGTTCGGCGCTTCGGCGCTTAGTGAACCTCTTAAAGGGATACTGTCATGGGAAAACCTATTTTTTTTCAAAACACATCAGTTAATAGTGCTGCTTCAGCAGAATTCTGCACTGAAATCCATTTTTCAAAAGAGCAAACAGATTTTTTTATATTTAATTTTGAAATCTGACATGGGGCTAGACATATTGTCAATTTCCCAGCTGCCTCCAGTCATGTGACTTGTGCTTTGATAAACTTCAATCACTCTTTACTGCTGTACTGCAAGTTGGAGTGATATCACCCCCCCCCCAGCAGTCTAACAACAAAACAATAGGAAGGTAACCAGATAGCAGCTCTCTAACACAAGATAACAGCTCCCTGGAAAATCTAAGAACAGCACTGTCCCACTGAGACTGATTCAGTTACATTACGTAGGAGAAATAACAGCCTGCCAGAAAGTAATTCCATCCTAAAGTGTAGGCACAAGTCACATGACTGGGGCAGCTGGGAAAATGACAAAATGTCTAGCCCCATGTCAGATTTCAAAATTGAATATGAAAAAATCTGTTTGTTCTTTTGAGAAATGGATTTCAGTGCAGAAGTCTGCTGGAGTAGCACTATTAACTGATGTGAAACTTATCATTTGGAAAACACATGTTTTCCCATGACAGTATCCCTTTAAGGAGAGTAGCCTATCCTTACTAGACCTGACCTGTTTAGGTTCCACTCAAGCTCTGCCTGCCTTCTCAGGCTAGAGCCAGCACAAGATGGACCCTGAGCGCATGGCTTCAAAGGGTTTTATACTTTAGCACCGTGCCATCTACTGGTCACTCTATTCTTTATATCTTTATTTGGATACAGTATATAGGAAATCCTAATTTTCTATATTCCTTATTCTGTTTTCCTTGTAACAGAGGGACCTCCTTAGCTGGTAAACTGTATGCCCCCCCACTCCTCCCCCATGACCCCTTACTAACCCCACTGCCCCGTCTACCCTAGCTTCCCCATAATTCTTTATCTCACCCAACCCCCCTTGCCTAGTTTAAACACTCCTCCAACCTCTTAGCCATTCTTTCCCCTAGCACCGCGGACCCCCTTCCATTGAGGTGCAAACTGTCATGACTGTATAGGTTGTACCCCAACGAAAAATCAGCCCAGTGCTCTAGGAACCCAAACCCTTCCTTCCTACACCAAGACTTGAGCCATGCATTTAGCTCCCTAAACTCCCGCTGTTGTCCTAAACTTGCACGTGGCACGGGCAAAATATCAGTAAAGATGACATTGGAAGACCTTTCCGTGATCTTAGAGAGATCCCTGAAATCACTCTTTAAGGTCTTCCATCTACCATTTATTTTGTCATTAGTACCGATATGCACTAAGACAGCTGGGTCATGCCCAGCCCCACCCAATAATTTGTCTATCGGATCAACCACATGCCGAACCCTGGCACCAGGTAGACAGCAAACTGTTCGGTTTTATCGATCCGGACAAATTACAAATTACCCTATCCACTTTCCTAATAATTGAGTCCCCTACAACCACAATCTGCTTAGGCCTGACTCTACTCTCCTCCCCACCACTACTAGAGAAACTGGTCTCCCGGCTGTTAGCCTACATTTTCCTTTTGCCCACCTTAGATTTTCTGACTGTCACCAAGCTAGCTGCCTCAACATCCTGCTGCTGTTCTGTTCCCCCCAAACTATCTGACCCCGCTAGGTCCTGCTCAGTGAGCAAAAGACTACTTTCAAGATTGTCAATTGACCACAGTGTTGCAATATGTTGCTCTAGTGCTCTAACTTGTGGCAATTTGCTCACAACCACCACATAGGTAAGCATTTTGGATCTCTTGTTCCAAATCTGCATACATATGGCACTGTGAGTCAGACCTTCAATCTTGCTAGCACTCATTATCCCAGTCACAGATCAAAACAGGAAAAAATAAAAATAAATAAATAATATAAAAATTAGGGTTTAGAACAAACTTTTGACCTAGTTTGAACCTCCTTTAGTTTTAAACTCGGGTGTTTTTAACTCCACTTACAGATCCCACACTTAACTCTGGTGTTTTTAACTCCACTTACAGATCCCCCACTTAACTCCGGTGTTTTTAACTCCACTTGCAGATCCCCCACTTAACGAGCGAACAATTAAGAGAAGCTAACACTAGAGCAAGCTCCACCGGAGTCCCAGGGGTTCTTTTTATACAGTCTGTTCAGGTGCAACTAATCAAACCCCACCCCCTCAAACGGAGGGAAAACTATCTGCAAAGTAAAGCAGGTTGTGACAAACTTGCTGTAAGCACACTAGCACACCAAATTTTGCTGTTTAGCACCCAAGACAGAAAAAAAACTTTAGAAAATAAAACCACATAAATTAAATATAAACCTTAATATAAAATAGCAGTTAAAAAATACTTATCCTTTTCAGTTGATTTGTTTGCTTTAAGTTGCTTTATTCCAGTCAGCAGCCTGATTCAGACAAACGAGCAGATTTGTCTCCCAATTAAATGTAATAAATGTTCTTTTAACATATTAAAATAATCGTTTTAATGGTATCTGTCATGGGTGCATTGTATTCACTTCATCCTGCTTCCTGAACTCTTTTTATTGTAGTCCCTTTTTGATGTGAAGTGAAATGCGATAATTAATAGAATATTTATATGAGAACAAAGAGGCTAAATAGATGGAATAATAGATTATAGTATGTTAAGAAAAGAGACTAGGAGAATATAGGCTGAGTGAGGAGAGAAAGAATAATAGTACTGAGAGTGGCACCCTGGTCTAAGATTTTTGGGTGGGTCCCTGGTGTCCCATTCCAACACTGGGCATGGGGGCAGTTTCACAGTGAAGTGTTTAATGCTAGTGACAATTCACCAGAAATCACTTCAGCAGGGACATCTGCAATTTACTAACAGGTGTACTCAACAATTTGCTCGAGAACGGGACTTTTGCCTTTATTCAGGTTTCTTGGACATTTGTAATACAAAGTATCCATACGACTTCAATGTACCCACCCTATTCAAATGAAACTAAGCACAAGTGTGCCAGTAAAGTTTTGTTAGACAGAAATGAACGCTAGCATCACTTCGCTTTGAAATGCTCGCCCTGCCAAAGTCGAAAGCATTTGGTGCCCAGGATGCAACTAATCATTTTAGTGAATTAGCATAGTGGTAACGAATTTGCATCTGGCCAAGTGCCGCAAAGTGTAGCCTTTTCTTAGAAGAGTAAATAATGTGGCCTTCATGTTGTTAGTAAATATTCACATTGTGATTACAGAAGAGAAAATAATTTAGCATGTAAAAAATGCCCTTATACTAAAACATTTTTGCTGATATACAAAATAAATCAGTCTTTAATATAACAATTGTACTATATTTGTAATAACTATATTTAATGTGTTATTTAGAACATGTTAGAGGCCAGTTTATTAAAGGTCAAATTTCAGTTGTAATAGTGCTTTTTGAAAACCACCATTCTCTCTAAAAATAAATAAATGAATTGGAAGTTATTAATAGATCTGTAACAATCTGAATAAAAATACAAGAACCTTTAAAACCTCTAAAAGTTTTTTTTTTTTTGGGACAATTACTAGCAAAAAAATATCCAAGAAAAGTTTGAATGGCTAAAAAAAAGTCGAATAGGATCTGCTGTGAATTTACGCATTTCTGTTGCAATCCATTTAATTTATGCAGCATGTCCCTTGATTTAACTTTTAAATAACTGTGTTTTAAACAATTTGTGCAAAAATAAGTGCTTTTTCAGCTATCTACGTAGTACTTTCGTTTTAATATTCTTTGATGCTGGAACATACTGTAGAAAACCTATCTACAGGTACCTCTGACTTTAATCAGTCTAAAAAGACATGTCTTCTTATGTAAGATCAAACAAATTACACTTAAATTTAGCTTGACTCATGTGAGTGCTACAGAACTGTGTCAGTTGAATGTATAAACAGATGGTTGCACTTTTTAAGCTAAATAAATGTATCTTCAAACATTGTTCATAATTAAGATACAATATTTATACTTGACATTTAGGAAGTTTTTGCTAAAACTCATTTTTTTTCTCATATTTTACCAGAAACAAACTCAACCTAACTCCCATCCACCCATTTGGCTACTTCAGTAATAATTAAACTTAAAAATATCAGATAAAAAAAAAACCTTAAAAAAAATTCTATATATAAATACTTTGAACTTTTCGAGTTTATAGGCTTAAAAAACTTGAATTATAGAGTTATAGAGTGTCAAATACAGTACCTGAAAATTGTGAAGGTAAAAACATCTTCAAATGGTTAAAGGGACCTCTGCCATTGACTTTTACATGATAATAAATCTCAAATAATTCAATGAAAAAAAAAAACTTCAAACACTTGCTTGCTTTGCACAATATGCAATGAAATTGCATTCACAAAGGTATTTTGGTTATTCCTTGTTTAAACAAGTTTTCTGGAAAAGCAAAGTACAGAGTACATTAAAACAAGGGAGCCATGGGATTTTTCCTGATCTGCCTTAGTATGTTGCATCGACACATGCAACTTAATAACACATAATGAATTAGCAATGCCAGTCTCCTGTTCCTGGTCCTGTAGTATAGCAAAACATTTTCCAAAACATACTACACTGCAAAATAAAACTAATTCTTAATACTCTTTTACAAACAATGACGTTCCAATTTTTATAAGGATGTGATATTGTCAATGGAAATGGAATGGAAAAGTAAGAAATATTTCTGGAACTGTTGAAGGTTCAACTTTTAATGGCCATAGTTTTACTTATCTTCGTCCCTTGAATAATTTAAAAAAAGCTAATAGCCTTTATGATGTTCATTTTTTTTGGTGGGTCTCTTTTGAAAACTCAATCAATTCAAGTGATTCAAGTTGTTTCCAATGGAAAACTTGCTTAATTTGAGTTGTCAGGTTGTTCAGCCCGAATTCACTGATTCATGTTTTTTCTTAAATCAGAAAATGTGCGAGTTGTGAGTTCAGGTTTAAAAAACCTCAAAAAGCTCTAAAATTTTACCTTTGATAAATAACCCCCTGTAACTCTAATTGTAGTAGTCAAAGCTTGGGTGCTGATTAATAAGCATGTGAAAATTATCTTTTTAAATTTTCCAAATGTGGAAGAAAAAAACCTGATTTGTTTAGCAACATAATCATGGTGTGAACATAATACCACAATTTAAGATAAGAATACTGTTTGTAATAGAATTAGGTAAATGTATTTTAGCAATGCAGTTCTTAAGATATACCTTAAGAAGTGAATTCTAGTGATTGGCGAATCGCATTGAAGTCAATGTGCGTCAAAATAATTTTGACTCTTGCCAATTTCGATGCGAGCGACAATTTTTATATGCGCAACTATTTAATGAGCATTAAAGTCAATCGGAGCCTTAATTTGCTTGCAGCGAAACATGGAAAATCACCGCAAATTTGTGTCTGGCAAATTTATTTGCCCATCAATAGTGAATTCCTATATTTGGTTCTCTACTGTTTTGTGTTTTATAGGTGTATCTGAAATGGAAAATAGATGCAGATAAAAATTGTTCTTTGTTTAATATCTGACCATATTTTCCAGATTGAATATTGTGACAAAACCTGTCTGACTTTAAGCATTTATTAGACATTTTCTCCTGAATATGAATAGGCAAAAATATAATAATACATTCATTTTCAGTTACAAAATTCCAAATATCCTATGCTCATTCTGCAAAAAAAAATTATTTTCTGACATTGTGCTTTATGATTTAAAATATCGTTGTTTCTCATACACTTCCTTGAAAAAGATGTACAGTATGCATTTAAAACACATAGTCAGGGCACATATTGCTTAATTAAATGTTCACCCCAGATGTGCATTTTATTTTCAAAGAGGAGACCAACTGACGAATAATACCTAACCTGCAAGTCAGCTTTTCTATACCGTATATTTATGACCCCTTGCAAGATTAGCTCCAAAAATGTAATTGTGTTAAATATTTTTCTATATAAGCAGCACTATTCAGAAAATGTTATGTGCTAAGGAGAATATGAACATATGTTGGGCATATTAAGAAAGTACTTTTCTTTCACCAGTGCGATGCTCCCCAATTGGCTCCTGAAGACCATGTGTCCAACATCTGGCTCCCTGGCAGTGAACATTTCCAAAAAAAAAGGATTTCCTTGACTCGTGTGATCGAGATGAATTAAATGTACTTAATTTCATAATTTACAACAACATGTCAGCTATGGCTCAGTGCACAAAGTCACTACTGACGCATTTCGTGCCCCATGGCACTTCCTCACACAAAATAACAACTTTATAGCTACTCCTTAAATGTAGGCATAATCACACAGTTTGTCTTAAAGGGATAAACCCTAATTAACAAGTATGTATGCCACAATTTTTTATAAACATTTAAAAACAACATATAGCTATAAATTTGGTAGATTTATGCATGCGTGTCAGGATAATGTTGTTAATAGGAAAAACGGAATGTGTAGGGGTAATGATACCAAGAAGCTCAGAAAAACTGCTGCTCAAGTGCCCTTTAATCACCACACGACATGTTTCGAGTTTCAAGGCTCTTTTTCAAGTGTAACAAGCAATCACAGTGATACAGAATTTAAATACAACACACTCCACCCACCATAAAATGATTGGTTTGTGGCAATTGCTAGGAGGATTTGTAGCCTGGCCACGCCCACCAGTATCAGACAAATTAGCTATTCAATTAGAGAAAGCTGTGTGTGAAAACCAAGTAAATTCAGGATCCAAGGTGTTATAATTTACAGAAAAATGTTCATTTGTGTCAAGGGAAGTCCAATGTAAACGTCCAGAAAACAGTCACTTGACCTCTGCACTGCCAAAGTGAGGCCTGCAAAAGAGTATTTCAGCTCCATTGTTCATAATTTTCATAATGTTGATACATTACTTTATAAACACTTTTTCTGCCCGTGTTATAAGTTATTGGTAGCTAAAAAAGCACATTGTAATATTTTATCTTACCAGAGGTAGAAATCTATTCAATTCTGTTCAAAAGGACAGCACTATTTGTTAAAAAAAGGAAAATAATTAGTAAATGAATCTACTAAAAACTAGCCACACTCCATTGGTCATTTAAACCCAAAGGTTCCAAGGCACTTAGCTTTTTTATCCACAGGGCTTCTCTCTGTAAAAGAAGTTTTTTTCGATCGCCACCTCTTTGTGGTACTTCCATTACTTCGAGCACTAGCCATTTTAGCTGTGACATGTTATGTCTACATGTATTGAAGTGGCATGAAACTGGGGTATCTGTATAAGTCAAAGAAAGATAAAGTTGTATTTTCCGCACACTGCTTCAGTAAAAATCCAAATTCTTTATTAATCCATTTAAAAGTGAGAACACATCACACAAGCTTGACGCGTTTCAGGCGCATGCGCCCTTAATCATAATCATAGAGGAACAATACATGGAAATGCTCTATTAATAGTACATGAATGCAGCGCCATCTGTTGGTTAAAGCGAATATCATAAGCTGTAATCATTACACACATTACTATAAATAGATACAAATAGACACCAATAAGTACATAATGTGTAAACTGCTTAAAGTTTAAAAAGTGAAACTTAAAAATGATACATAATATCAAAGCGAGTGTTGAGGCCACATGGATTCCTTGTACTAAGGGTAAAAATCCAGAAGGCCTCTCGTTTGTTCAATAAAGTAATAGGGTCACCGCCTCTTAGAGGGAGCTTTATTTTCTCAATAATTTTTACACCCAAATCAGAGGAACCGTGTCCACTGCATTGACTAAAGTGTTTACCTATAGGCGATTTAGGATCGGATTTCTCAATCGCAATAAGATGTTCTCTGACTCTGTCCTTAAGTGGACGAGTCATGCAACCCACATATTGTTTATTGCAGGATTTGCACTCAAGTAAATACACTAAATTTCTACTGCAGCAATTAATGTATGTGGTGTTGTTAAATATCTTCCCAGTAGTATTTGATTTGAAATCTGAACTAACTGTAATCACCTTACATGTTTTACAAGGAAATCTACCGCATTTGAAAGTTCCTTTAGCATGTAACCAATTACTTGACGATGGAACCAAAGGACTGGAAACTACACTTGGGGAAAGTTTATTACCCAAAGTTGGTGATTTCCTTGACACCAATTTCAGAGGACAATCGGACAAAATATTTCTCAAAATTGAATCATTGAACAAAATCGGAAGATGCTTACATATTATACGACAAATATCAGCATATTCTACACTGTATTCTGTACTGAAATAAATATTTTTACATTTGGAATCGTTTTTCTTATATTTCTTATTCAAGGATGATAAATTCTGTTTACTTTTACATCCTAAAAGGAGATTGTCCCTGTTACGTGCACGTGCCCTAGAATATGCTGACTCAATTACTGCTGTAGGGTACCCCCTATCTGCTAATCTTGATTTAAGTAAGTTTGCTTGTTCATCAAAAATCTCAATGGCAGAAGAATTACGTCTATATCTTAGAAACTGACTAAATGGAATACTCATCTTGGTATGTCTTGGATGACAACTGTCTGCTCGCAGGATTGTATTCCCAGCTACTGGTTTAGTATTTACTCTTGATTCAATCTTGCTTGTAATAGAAGTACCTTTGAGCATGACATCCAAAAATTAAATTGTTTCAAAATCTTGATTTGAAGTAAAAACCAAATTTAAATCATTAGTGTTTACGTATTTTACAAAAGTCCCAAATACTACTATTAATAGAGCATTTCCATGTATTGTTCCTCTATGCTTATGATTAAGGGCGCATGCGCCCGAAACGCGTCAAGCTTGTGTGATGTGTTCTCGCTTTTAAATGGATTAATAAAGAATTTGGATTTTTACTGAAGCAGTGTGCGGAAAATACAACTTTATCTTTCTTTGAAATATACGGCCTGGGACGCCAAGGTTTTTCCAGCACCTGATGATATCCAGCATGGACTGCCTGCATATCTACAAGAGAAAGACACGGTGAGTCTGAGCGGTTTACTGTTTTTTCACATTGCTCTAATAAGTATCTGTATAAGTGTTTGCTTTAAAGTTTTTAATATCACCCCTATGTTCTTTGATACGGGTTTTCACCTGTCTACCCATTTGTCCCACATATACTTTTCCACAGGGGCATTTGAGCATATACACAACTCCTCCTGTATCGCAGGTGGCATAGTGTTTCAATTGAATGCTATTGCCTTTTATGGAGTGTTGTACAACTGCCCCTTTAATGATGGAGGAACAACATACACAATTAAGGCATGGAAAGGTCCCAATACTAGGTTTGCTTTTGAAAATTCTGTCTATTCTTTTAGAACGGTGCGGTTCTGCTGGACAAAGAATATCTCTTAGTGTGGAACCTTTTTTGTAGCTGAACATGGGAGGTTCTGGGCAGGTTTTACTTAATCGTTTATCCCCATTAAGGATGGGCCAAAATCTTTTAATGATTTTTTCAACCGAGCCACTATGTATGGAGTATTTACTAACGAAGGGCATTCTTTTAACCGCTGTATTAGTGCCCTTTTTATTAGTCAAAAGCGTGTACATTTATGCCTGTCATGCCTGTCATTAACAGTGATGCCTTAACTGCATTCTAAATGGTTGTGACTAACGGGTTAAAAAAATATGGGAAAACCCAGTAAAATGTAAATCTAACATCACATGCCGAGAAAAAGGCACTTAATTCTCTGACAGCTAATGACAAATTCATTATTAAAAAAGCTGACAAGGGTGGAGCCATAGTGGTCATGGACAGTGAAGGCTATAGGAAAGAAGTTTTAAGACAGCTATCTACACCAGGACATTATCTTCTAATCGGCAAAGACCCTTTACAAGATATAATGGGAGAAATACTTAATATGGTGACTGATGCATTTACCAATGGCACCATTGACAAAAATACAAAAGAATTTTTGATGACGGAGCAGCCACGTACTCCAGTATTATATATTTTGCCAAAAATACATAAGTCATTAGTAAATCCACCTGGTCGGCCGAAAGTCTCTGGTGTAGATTCTGTTCTGGAACCACTGTCTAAATTTGTGGACTCATATTTACAACCATTGGTTAAGAACATAGTTACATGTTTAAAAGATACCAATGACTTATTAGAACGTCTAAATGGGTTACCCACATTAGATTTGGAATGTACACTATGCAGTATTGATATTGAGAGTCTCTATACCTCAATACCTCAAGATGAAGGTCTAAAGTGCATAGAAGAGGTACTATTAGAGACTACTTTACCAAATGATCTGATCTACTTTCTCTTGGATTGCTTAAACATTGTCCTTAAAAAGAATTATTTCAGATTTGAAGGGAATTACTACTGGCAGCGCCAAGGTACGTCAATGGGTGCTGCAGTAGCACCATCCTTCGCTAATCTTTTTGTCCACATGATTGAAAATCAATTTTTCTTAAAACATAAACACAGTGAATGCATTGTGACATATTTGCGTTATGTGGACGATATACTGCTAGTATGGAAAGGGGATGTATCCCTGTTCCATGAGATGGTCTCAGAAGCAAATACAAAACATCCCACTATTAAATTCACTTCCGAAACCTCCAATAAGTCACTTAACTTCCTAGATGTACAGCTTACACTTAATGGAGGTAAATTGTCGACAACTCTATACAGAAAAGCCACTGACAGAAATAATTTATTGAAAGCTATAAGTTTTCATAACCCCCGGTATATTAAAGGCATTCCGAAAGGCCAATTCCTAAGGGCTAGAAGAATATCCTCAAGTAATGAGGATTATTGGAAAGCCGCTACAACTCTGATTGACAGGTTCAAGACCAAAGGCTATAATAGTAAAACCCTTAGACACACAGCTAAACAGGTGGGAAGTGTACCAAGAGACACGCTTTTGACTAATAAAAAGGGCACTAATACAGCGGTTAAAAGAATGCCCTTCGTTAGTAAATACTCCATACATAGTGGCTCGGTTGAAATAATCATTAAAAGATTTTGGCCCATCCTTAATGGGGATAAACGATTAAGTAAAACCTGCCCAGAACCTCCCATGTTCAACTACAAAAGAGGTTCCACACTAAGAGATATTCTTTGTCCAGCAGAACCGCACCGTTCTAAAAGAATAGACAGAATTTTCAAAAGCAAACCTAGTATTGGGACCTTTCCATGCCTGTGTATGTTGTTCCTCCATCATTAAAGGGGCAGTTGTACAACACCCCACAAAAGGCAATAGCATTCAATTGAAACACTATGCTACCTGCGATACAGGAGGAGTTGTGTATATGCTCAAATGCCCCTGTGGGAAAGTATATGTGGGACAAACGGGTAGACAGGTGAAAACCCGTATCAAAGAACATAGGGGTGATATTAAAAACTTTAAAGCAAACACTTATACAGATACCCCAGTTTCACGCCACTTCAATACATGTAGACATAACATGTCACACATCTTTTACAGAGAGAAGCCCTGTGGATAAAAAAGCTAAGTGCCTTGGAACCTTTGGGTTTAAATGACCAATGGAGTGTGGCTAGTTTTTTGTAGATTCATTTACTAATTATTTTCCTTTTTTAACAGATAGTGCTGCCCTTTTGAACAGAATTGAATAGATTTCTACCTCTGGTAAGATAACATATTACAATGTGCTTTCTTAGCTACCAATAACTTATAACACAGGCAGAAAGAGTGTTTATAAAGTAATGTATCGACATTATGAACAATGGAGCTGAAATATTCTTTTGCAGGTCTCACTTTGGCAGTGCAGAGGTCAAGTGACTGTTTTCTGGACGCTTACATTGGAGTTCCCTTGACACAAATGAACATTTTTCTGTAAATTATAACACCTTGGATCCTGAACTTACTTGGTTTTCACACACAGCTTTCTCTAATTGAATAGCTAATTTGTCTGATACTGGTGGGCGTGGCCAGGCTACAAATCCTCCTAGCAATTGCCACAAACCAATCATTTTATGGTGGGTGGAGTGTGTTGTATTTAAATTATGTATCACTGTGATTGCTTGTTACACTTGAAAAAGAGCCTTGAAGCTCGAAACATGTCGTGTGGTGATTAAAGGACACTTGAGCAGCAGTTTTTATGAGCTTCTTGGTATCATTACCCCTACACATTCCGTTTTTCCTGATTTAAGCTCTGGATGGGAACAAGGGTGTAAGATACCCGAAATTCACTCGACTAAGGGCGATATTACACCAGTTTCTTTGTCAATTTTAATGTTGTTAATAAGGAGGTTCTCCACATAGTTACTTTTATAATACTTATAATTATAAACAAAATCCTAAATTACAGTTTATCACATTACAAATGTTTAGTTTATCTCCTATTCAATAAAATACTTAATTTCACAATCTTTATTAAGACCCAAAGGCTTTTCTGTCTCTAAGTTGAACATCCACCATGCTTCTCTTTTATTCATTAGCTTTTCTAGATCACCTTTCCTCTTACCCAATCTAACATGTTCAATTCCTTGGAAGGATATACACTTATTATTGCCATTGTGTACTTTTAAGATATGTTCAGCTATTGAGGAGGACACATCTTTTCTCCCTACAAAGGCTAAATATTCTTGGATTCTATTCTTCATTTTCCACATAGTTCTTCCAACATACTGACATCCACAGTTACAAGTGGCCAGATATATCACATTTGTTATATATATCTGGCCACTTGTAGTTTTACAATTAATATATGATCTGCTCTCAAATTCTTTTTCTGTAACTGAACTGATTAATTTCTTGGATTCATGTATATAGCTACATGCTTTACATACTCTGGCTCCACATTTATATGTCCCAACATATTTTAACCATGTGGACTTTTTATGTTCATGCATATCTGGGAGCATACTAGGAGATGCATAACTAGCAATGGATCTACTTTTTCTATATGTGAACCAAGGTGTCTCTACTTTTATAGATGGAGCTGAGTTAATCACATGCCAATGTTTCATTATTATCCTTTTTATGTTACTTGCCTTTACTATAGTCTGTCACAAAGTAAACTTTATTATTCACATCAATTTTCATACCTCTGCGTTTATTTATATTTTTATTTTTACTTTTATTTTATCATTTTTGTCTATCTTTTACTGCCTCACTGCCTTACCATCCCAAGTGGAACAAACCCTCCTCAATCCCGATTGGAATTGTCCAATCGGGATACCGGCCTGTAGACCTAAGCTGTGTTCTATCGAGGAGTATAAAGCTGTAACATCCAAGGTTACCCGCAACATATCATCTTCCCATATCACATCTTGTAGTTTGTTAATAAAATCTCCGCTGTCCTTTATATATGAATTTAAATTCACAACTATTGGTTGAAGCAATTTATCCACATATTTCCCTAATTTATCATTAAGAGATCCAATACCCGCAATTATTGGTCTACCTTTAGGATTATCAAGTCCTTTGTGGATTTTGGGGAGTGTGTGGAAAATTGGTATTCAAGGATTTTCACACCAAATGTATTCAGATTCTTTTGCACTAAGAATTCCCATGACTTTCCCACATTTCAAAATCTTTCTTAATTCGGATTGAAATATCCTAGTAGGATCACTATCCAGACATTGGTATTGTTTCTGATCTCTGAGCTGTGTTAGAATATCATTCTAAGAGATTCATAAGAGATTTTAAAGCCTCATATTCCTTTTTAGCTAATTTATTTCACATTATTTGTTTTTTTCTGTTTTTTCTAAGGAAGGAAGGGTTTGGGTTCCTAGAGCACTGGGCTGATTTTTCCTTGGGGTACAACCTATATAGTGGTTTGCACCTCAATGGAAGGGGGTCCACGGTGCTAGGGGAAAGAATGGCTAAGAGGTTGGAGGAGTGTTTAAACTAGGCAAAGTGGGGGGTGAGATAAAGAATTATGGGGAAGCTAGGGTAGATGGGGCAGTGGGGTTAGTAAGGGGTCATGGGGGAGGAGTGAGGGGGCATACAGTTTACCAGCTAAGAAGGTCCCTCTGTTACAAGGAAAACAGGAAAACAGAATAATACTAACTTAACATATAATTCTCCACTAAGTAATGCAAATTTCAAAAGTAAAAGTAGTAACCTACACTGTATGCTGGCAAATGCACAGAGTTTGTCAGGTAAAATCTCTGTGTTAGTCCTGGTGGGTCATGTGTGGTGTCTCTGCGTGCTAAACGATGCGTTCCGCCATCCACTCCCATCCTGCTCCACTGATAGACATTACCCGTGCTGTATTCTTCTGCATCTTGCTGGAATTTCGCTCTTTTATGATCCTCCACAGCTTTGCGGTGTTTGAATATCACCTCCTCAGTGTAGGTGAGAGAGATACCGGCAACCTGCACGAAGGGAACCTCGCTGGTGTTCAACAGAGAACCGCACTGAAAGTAATTAATCGGCAAGCTCAGCCTGTTCTTTTTTAGAGTACAGCCCTCTGAGGTCCGGTCGCAGACCCGTAGTGGAGGAAAGAGATTTAAGAGACGGCGACAGAAACGGATTTCGGCCCAGGGATTTGAATCAGGCACCGGAGCGAAGGCAACAACTGAAGAGATCGGCATGCAGGACCCTACAGACACATTAGTATACAACATTTCAGGCAGTATATTAACACCTCTGCAAATGTCGGTATTACAAAAAGGTTTATCATTTAGCCCCACGAGTATATGTGAGACCTTCACACTGGATATAGATTTGGAAAGGTTTTTTCGTAATGTTAGACTCAAGCAGTACTTTGCCAATATACCGACAATACCGGACAATACATTTAATAATGGAGATGTGGGACAATTAAGGCTATTGATTAAAAAAGTGGGCTTACGTAATAAGAGCAATTTTGTTCCACCAACTAATGTTATAGAGGCATACATAAAATTGGTTAGACAAGATGTGGATAAACTCAAAGGTAAGATGAAACGTAAACCAATGATGGGGAAAAGATCTAATATAGAGAAAGGAAGTGTCTACAAGAATTGAAACAAAATGATAATTTAATTTTTAAACCTGCAGACAAAGGGGGCGCCCTGGTGGTAATGAATAAACACTGTTACAAGGATTGAAATTGTTATACACTGATTCTGCAGTGTATAAGAAAATGGTGTCTATTCAACAATGTATTATGGACACAGTATTTAGGGCAGTGGAAGATAGTGTGATTGCTGATGATGTTCTGTCCTCGCTACGTATTACCCTGGGGCAGTGTGTAGTTCGACATGCAGCTAAACCTTTCCACAATCCAATAAAGAGACT
Organism: Xenopus petersii; assembly: GCA_038501925.1. Classification (NCBI taxonomy): domain Eukaryota; kingdom Metazoa; phylum Chordata; class Amphibia; order Anura; family Pipidae; genus Xenopus; species Xenopus petersii. The sequence continues at coordinate 79,280,216 of CM076682.1, forward strand.
AAGCTTGGAGTCTGTAGATTTTACTGAATAAGCAAGTGGAATAGAGGTGAAACTGTAATACAAACAGCAGAAAATATAATAAGTATGCTTGCAATGATCTATATAAAAACATGCAAATGAACATATAACTGCAGCATAAAATATATACTGGCATAAATGTCTCTGTAGCAATGTCTCTGTGGTTTCTGGTAGCTGTGGAGGTGTTTTGGTGTAACTATTTCCTTACCAGCTATCATAAGGGAGATGCAGAACTGTGTGCTTCTTCCAGCAGCATGGTCTGTAAAATGGAGTCCTGGCTCCCACAAGGCATTGCTTTAGGTCACATGGTGGGCGTATGGTAGCCTGATTAGTCCAAATTCTGCCATAAGCCTTATGGAGGTGTAGAATGAATATACAGGCAGTGACGTTGTGCACTTACAACAAGTGTCCAGAGGAGGGAGCTCCGAGCAAATGAATAGGAAAATCCCAAATATGGTAAAAGCGTATGCTGGAGACATGACACTCCCCGTCTGGCATCCATGGATGGCACCATTATTCCTCAGGAGACAATAATAAAGTTAGTTCTGTTACTGGTCTGAAGAACAATTTTGTTTCTCCTTGTTTGGAGGTTTTGACCTCAACTTTGCGGACTCTCCCATCTTCACTTGGGAATGTTTTGGTGACCAGGGATGATTAGAGGATGTTTCTCTTCAAACTCTAATTTCATGTTTTTGAGACGACCACCTACCCTCAATAGGCCAGTCTGGTCAAGGAATGGGTCCAGCTTCCTTAGAGTGCTATCTTTGGGAACAAGCTTGTTTCCTCTGATACAGTCGATCTCTTTGGAAAAGGTCTCTTGTTGTACAGTGCGGATGATGACATATTTTGCTTTCTGAAATTCTGCCACTGTGTAGACCTTCTGGTAGTGATGCCATCCTTTCCAGGTACTTACATTTGTAGATGCAGTATGTTTAAAGGAGTGAGCTATGTGGGTTAAGCAAGTGACAGCTCGGATGAGTGATTTCCAGGTTGAGAATCTGTTAAATCTGTTGGACTTAAGTTGGTTGTCAGTGGTCGTTGTGTGACATGTAGACACTTGTGGACGAATTTCACCATCTGAGTTGGCATCTACTAGTTCAAATGTCTCGCTTTCAGGATTAGTTTGCCCTGTGTTGTACAAGAATGTTGGTCCTGTGAGCCAAGACGTGTCTTTAAGATGACTTGCGGCAACAGCTCTGGTTGCATGATCTGCAGGGTTGCAGTCCGTGGGTACATAGTTCCACTGTCCTGGATGAGTGGATCGTCTGATTCTGAGCACCCTGTTGTTGACAAAAACATAAAACCTTCTGGTTTCGTTATAGATGTAGCCTAGTACTACCTTGCTGTCTGTGTAGAACACAGTCTCTTTGAGTTCTATGCCTGTCTCTGTTGTGATGAGCTCTGCTAGCTCTACGGCTAAGACTGCAGCACAGAGTTCTAGTCTGGGTATAGTGTGTTCTGGGATTGGCGCCAGTTTTGCCTTGCCCATAACAAACCCAATGTGACATTGTCCATATATATCCACAGTTTTAAGGTATGCTACAGCAGCTATGGCCTTAACCGAAGCATCAGAGAACACACAAAGTCTTTGGCTTTGTACCTCTGTAGAAGGTACCGGGGCATATGGACGTGTAACACAAAGGTTGTCGAGAGCCTTTAGGGAACTTCTCCATTCTCTCCACGAATTACCTTTGTCAGGAGCCAGTGGGGTGTCCCAATCAGATGTTTCCAGGGTTAAGTCTCTTAAAAGTGCTTTACCTTGTATGGTGACGGGAGCAGCAAATCCTAGGGGATCATACAGGCTATTTATTGTGGACAGAACACCTCTGCGAGTGAAGGGTTTTTCTTCTCTGTTTACTTGAAAGGCAAAGGAATCAGATTTTAAGTCCCACAGAAGCCCCAGGCTCTGTTGCACAGGTAAGGAATCAGCTCCCAAGTCTAAGTCTCTTAGATCATTTGAATGGTCTTGGGAAGGGAAGGCTTCCATCACTGCTTTGCTATTAGAAGCTATTTTGAGGAGCCTAAGGTTGGAGCAGGCAAGTGCTTCTTGTGCTCTTTTGAGAAGGCTAACTGCGGCTTCACTTGAAGGTGAGGACTTTAAGCAGTCATCTACGTAGAAGTCTCTTTCTACCAATTGTGCAACATCTGACCCGTACCTTACCTCACATTCCTGAGCAGATCGCCTGAGCTCGTAGATTGCGACTGCAGGTGAAGGACTGTTGCCGAAGATGTGCACCCTCATGCGGTACTCTGTGATGTCTTTAGAAGGATCGTTATCTCTGAACCAAAGGAATCTCAGGAAATTTCTGTCTTTCTCTCTGACAAGAAAACAATGAAACATTTGTTGAATGTCAGCAATAAAGGCAATAGAGTCTTTGCGGAAACGAAGGAGAACTCCCAAAAGTTTGTTATTGAGGTCAGGGCCTGTGAGGAGAACATCATTTAGGGAAACACCTTTGAATTTGGCACTGGAATCAAAGACCACTCTAATCTGTCCTGGTTTCTTTGGGTGGTACACCCCAAATATTGGTAGGTACCAGCATTCCTCTGAGTCTTTGAGGGTGGGTGCTATCTCTGCATGGTTATTCTCAAATGTTTTTGCCATGAAAGAAAAGAAGTGATCTCTCATCTCTGGTTTTCTTTGAAAGTTGCGTTTGAGAGAAGAGAAACGTCTAAGGGCTTCCTCTCTGTTATTAGGTAAGCGTTGTCTCTGAGGCCTAAAGGGTAGAGGGGCGACCCAACTGTTTGAATCGTTTTTAACTAGTTCTTGTTCCATTATTTTTAGAAAGAGTTTATCTTCAATAGACATCGCTAATTGGTTGTCCTCTCTTGTTCTCTGGAACACTGTGCATCCTAAATGATCCTGATCACTGTCATGGGTGAAACTATCATCAGAAAGGTGGAGGGGTGTGTGTCCCAGGCTGGTGCTGTAAGGTTTTTCCTTTATTAGGAACTGGTTTTGGCATGGTGGGAAAATGGAGGGGCGTCCATTTTCTAATGTATTTGTGAGCATGCTGTTTACACAGGCTGGTTTGTGTACACTTCCAAGGCAAGCGTCTCCGATTATGACCCATCCAAGGTCTAGCTTCTGGGCGTAAGGTGCATTGTGAGGGCCATTTATCTGGTCCCTTGCTTTGTGGACTTGCAGGATATCCCTTCCAAGGAGAAGCATTATCTGAGCCTTAGGGTCGAGTTCGGGGATTAAGTGCATTATGCGTTTCAGGTGTACATGATGCTTAGCTATGTCTGGTGTAGGGATTTCAGATCTATTATCTGGGATCTGGATGCATTCTATTATAGTTGGTAAGGGTAGGCATACCTTTCCGTCTATGGACTCTACTTGATATCCAGATGCCCTTCTTCCTGCTGTCTCAACAACTCCTGAGCATGTCTTTAGAGAGTAAGGAGTGTTTGGGCCCTTGATTTTAAATGCATCAAAGAAGGCTGGGCAGGCTAAAGATCTGTTGCTCTGGTCATCCAGGATTGCATAGAGCTTAATGCTTTTATCTGTTTGGCCTGTCGGGTATACTCTGACCAGGCAAATTTTGGAGCAGGATCTGCCTCCTACGGCACCATTGCAGATTTCTGTGCATTGGGAAGTGATTTCTTGTGTGTTTGTGACAGTGCTATCTTCCTCCCCGCCATGCTTGCTGGCGCTCTTGGTATAAGATACAGTCCATGGGGCTGACCCAGGGTGTAAAGCTGTGTTGTGATGCGTGCTGTCACATTCTATGCATTTTACACTGACCTTACAGTCCTTGGCAAGATGAGATGAACAGCACCTGTAGCAGATGTTGTTTTCCTTGAGGAAAGCTTTGCGGTCCTCTATGGACTTCTCTCTGAAGGCTCTGCATTTCAGAAGAGGGTGAGGCTTCTGGTGTAGAGGACACTGCTTACCAGGGTCTTTATTCCTTGTCTCCTCATGAGAAGGTTCTGCCGATCTGTGGAAGGAATCTAAAGAGGAAGCATTAGTTTTGTGTACTGTTACTGCTGCTTTGCGAGTATTAGGTACTGAAGGGGTGGTATGAGGCAAAGTGAAATCAAAGCTGGGGTCATTTCTCATCTTGGCTTGTTGGTATACAAAGTCCATGAATACAGTGAAAGGAGGAAATGGAACATTGTGCATTTCTTTGAATTTTGACCCGTGTGCCATCCACCGCTCTTGTAAGTTATAGGGCAATTTTTGTACTATGGGGTTAACACCTCTGGCTGTGTCTAGGAATGCAAGCCCCTGTAAGTCTCCTTCAGCTTTGGCTACTTGTAGTTCCATTAACAAGTCGCTTAATTCCCTAAGTTTTTGGTAACTTTTATTGGTTATTTTAGGGAAGTCTTCAATTCTCTTGAAGAGTGCATTTTCTACAACCTCTGCTGAGCCATAGCACTCGTTAAGTCTGTGCCAGATCATTCTGAGACCAGTCTCTGGGTGATTTATGTTAATGACTCTGATCCTTTTGGCATGCTCTGCAGACTCAGTTCCTAGGTATTTGATAAGGAGGTCGATTTCCTCACTGTATGAAAGGTCTAAATCTCTGATAGTGTTCCGAAAGGAGGATCGCCAGGCTCTGAAGCCTTCTGGGCAGTCGTTAAACTTTACAAGTCCTTTTGTGACTAGCTCACGTCTTGCAAAGAACTTGGCAAAGTCCATTGTTACCTGGTTACTACCAGGATAAGAGGGTGGCTGAGTGTAATAGTGAGAAGGTGTTGTATAGTCATACCTGTCTGGAGGTTCTCTTTTAGGCTGGACTGTGACATACTGTTGTGACACAGCTGAAGAGGTAGGTGCAGGGTTAACCCTAAGCTTGGGTACCTGGTTGAAGTGGGTGTTGTAGGCAGGATCACTTTGCTCAGCGTGGGTTCTGTGATACAATTGCAGCTTGCTGATGGCCTTTGAAGGTGTATGGCATCCTTGGCTTGGTTCAGGAGCAGCATGTTGGCTTGGTTGCTGTGCTGAAAGAGAATCTGTGTCTTGTTTGGAGTGCTGGTAGACATACTCTCTAGTGCGTTGTAGTGGGTCGTGGGGTTCAGTCTCAAGATTAGGTACCTCGCTGTGTCCTTCGCTGTTAGAGTACACAATCATCTCTAGAGCTTTTGCTTCTGCCAAAGTTGCTGCAGCTTCTTTCTCTATGGCCAGTTTTTCTAGGGATGCTTCTAAGCGTGCACTCTCTGCTTCCCTTTCTGCTTCTAAGCGTGCACTCTCTTTTTTCCTTTCTGCTTCTAAGCGTGCACTCTCTGCTTCCCTCTCTGTTCCTAAGCGTGCACTCTCTTTTTTCCTTTCTGCTTCTAAGAGTGCACTCTTTACCTTTATCTCCATTTCCCTCTCTGCGAAGGCGGCATGGGCCTTTGCGGCTTCTGCCTTTGCGCGGGCAATGGCGGCTGCATTGGTAACAGATGAGCGATGAGAGGAGCCTGAAACTTGGGACCTGGTCACTAGTGAAGATAACTTCTTCTGTGACATTATGAGATGTTGGATAAGCCTTTGCCTGTTTTAGCTATAATGGCTCTTTGTGCTGTAATAACTTAACGGCAGTGTCTGAATCCGGATCACTGTAATATACTGTTGTCTGAGCTTGCAGCGTAGCTGGTTTAATCACTTGTGTGTCAGCCGCTGTTTTACTGCACATGCAGTGAGTTATAGTTCAATCCCACCTTTGTGGTAGCGCTGTTTCACTGTTCTGTCCTCGCTACGTATTACCCTGGGGCAGTGTGTAGTTCGACATGCAGCTAAACCTTTCCACAATCCAATAAAGAGACTAAGCTTGGAGTCTGTAGATTTTACTGAATAAGCAAGTGGAATAGAGGTGAAAATATAATAAGTATGCTTGCAATGATCTATACAAAAAAAATGCAAATGAACATATAACTGCAGCATAAAATATATACTGGCATAAATGTCTCTGTAGCAATGTCTCTGGGGTTTCTGGTAGCTGTGGAGGTGTTTTGGTGTAACTATTTCCTTACCAGCAATTCTATCATAAGGGAGATGCAGAACTGTGTGCTTCTTCCAGCAGCATGGTCTGTAAAATGGAGTCCTGGCTCCCACAAGGCATTGCTTTAGGTCACATGGTGGGCGTATGGTAGCCTGATTAGTCCAAATTCTGCCATAAGCCTTATGGAGGTGTAGAATGAATATACAGGCAGTGACGTTGTGCACTTACAACAAGTGTCCAGAGGAGGGAGCTCCGAGCAAATGAATAGGAAAATCCCAAATATGGTAAAAGCGTATGCTGGAGACATGACAGATGATCTCAAACAGTTTCTGATAAAAGAAAATCTAATTATACCAGTCTTTTATGTCCTGTCAAAAATACATAAAAGCCTTGAAAAACCACCCGTTCGTCCCATAGGTACGGATTCAGTATTGTCTCCCCTAGCCATTTATTTAGACAGAATGTTGCAACCACTAGTTCAGAATACTAGGTCGTATGTCAACACATTTACTGACATTATTATGAGAAATTACATTACCAACACATGAGATTTTCCTGGTGAGCTTAGATGTCACCAGTTTGTATACATCCATAACACATGACTCTGGTCTAAAGGCTATTCATCATTATTTGAATACTACAGATTATTCAATGGAGCAGAAAACCTTTCTACTCTCCTTAACGGAGATTGTATTATATCAAAACTATTTCCTATTTGAGGATACATTTTATATGCAGCAAAGGGGCACAGCTATGGGAAGTAATGTGGCCCCTACTTATGCTAATTTATACATGTCATTCATAGAGGATAATGTAGTATATAAAAACCATTTGTTCAGGTCACATTGTCTTCTCTATTTACGATATATCGATGATTTGTTGATAATTTGGGATGGCACACAGGACAACTTGTCCCTTTTCCATCGATTTTTGAATCAAATAGAAGATACACTTAAATTTACAATGGTTTATCATAGAACAACTTTCTGGATGTTCAGATCACTAGAGAAGGGGACATACTAAAAAACCAGCCTTTATAGAAAAGTCAGGGATAAAAACAATTTATTGCATTTTGAGAGTTTTTGTAACAAAAACTACATACCCTGGTGGTCTAGTGGTCTGGCGGGGCCGCCTGCAGCGCTCTCAGCGGGGACGCCCGCCACGCTCTCGGCGGGGACGCCCGCCACGCTCTCGGCGGGGACGCCCGCCACGCCAGTCTTCACTCCCTGATGCGCCAGTAAACTAAGGAGGCGCAGACATTCTGGGTATTTAAAGGGCCATTACATTGGATTCTTTGCCCGTGATACGACGTGTTTTCCTAGTGCCTCTGAGCCTTTGTGCGTTTGTTCTTGTTGATATTGATCTCCTGTTGTGACCCTGCCTGTTTTTGACTATCCTGATATCTGTACTCCGACCCAGCCTGTATCTTGACTACGCCTTCTGCCTGATCCTATTCTGATTGACTACCCGGTTGACCTTTTGCCTGCCTGACGAACCTAGTTATCCGCCTGTCTCGACCCTGCCTGCTTGACTACGATTCTGCCTTATCCTGTTGTACCACGACCTTCGGCCTAACTGACTTTTACAACTGTAGTGCCCCTTTGCTTGCCAGAACTCCTCGCCTTGCTCCTCTCGAAAAGTCCAGGTGGCATCTGAGTACGCTGAGGGCTCCTCCCAAAGCCAAAGGCAGTCACAATACTGGTGAAACCGAGCCAAGACCAGGGAGCTTGGCACTAGTTCTGGTTTAGGGTGCCGACAGTGACAGTTTTCATCCGAAACCACTAAAAAATTCTCTTCTGGTTTCGCAACTCGCAAGGGTAAAGCGTATTACAAGTGATCCCCAGGAATGCGAGGAACAAATGAGTGATATGCTCGGGCGGTTTACACGGAGAGGATATGAAAATAGTTTGGAAAAAGTACAAAATAAGACCAGGGAAACATGATTGTCTGATAAACAAAAGGATAAGGAGGATAACACACGAATGGTATTTGTAAGTGAATTTAATACATCGAGTGAACAGATCGGACACATTATATGCAAGCATTGGCACATATTGCAAACCTGTTTACCAGAGGTTTCCAATTTTCGGTCTTTACCAATGATGGCGTATAGAAGGACAAAGAACTTCAGAGACAGGTTGATTAAAGCAGATGTAGGAGGAAGAGGAACAAATAAGACTAGATTCCTTCAAAGACCGAAATTTGGAACTTTTCCATGTTTGCAATGTGTGCAATGCAATTCGGTGATTAAGGGAAGCACTTTTACCATTCAGGTAAAAAATATAACATCAGGCAATACTACACGTGTGAATCCACATTTGTCATTTACCTACTTAAATGCCCTTGTGGGCTATTATACGTGGGTGAAACAACTCAGAGGATCAAAGATAGGATATCAAAACATATGTCCACCATACGTACAGGTGTAACAACATTACCTGTTCCAGCCCATTTCCAGCAGACGAGTCATTCAGTATGCCAGTTAAAATTTCAAGTTATTCATTCTGTTGAACAGCCCAGGACAGGGGGTAATCGACTGACACTGAAACTTGAGATGCAATGGATTAACAGGTTGGATCCAATCTGGCCAAGAGGTTTGAATAGGGATTACACTCCCGCCAAGTTTATTTACAAGTAAAGATGTAGACATTAGAATAATACTATTTTTGGACTATAATTAACAATGTTTTATTTATTTTGTTTAAAGTTATTGATTGGGGAACGAAAATCGGAACATTCTGGGTGCAACAATTACCGTCCATAGACAGTGTGAAACTTGAACTAAGAATATGACACATGGAAAAAGGTAATATGTAGGAAACTCAGATTTTTCTGATTTTCTGGACCTAAGTATGAAAATTTTCAGACCAATTTTTTAAAAATGTATTGGGGCTATTGGAACATTTATTATGTGGAAAGGACATCAAGCATTTTTAACCTATTTAACATATTTATTATTACACAATGATGGACACAAACACGAAGATGGACACTTTATTGAAGAATGGATATGAATTTTTTATATGGATTTTTACACAGATTTTTATATGAACTCTCATATGGATTTTATTCACTTATGGAATATTCACAATTGATAATATAATAATGTATTATCAATAGTTTGGGACATAATATCGATATGATCGTACATGTTTACTAATTATCACACATGTTTCCGCCCAGCACTCCCACTCCCCTCCCATAACCTATCTCCACCCTTATTTTTCACTATAAAAGATGTAACAGTGTGCAGAATTACAGGCTTGATAAAGGGCCCTGTGAGGCCCGAAACGTTGCCAATTTTTGTCTACATGAGCTAATGAGCCAATAAAATTATAACATGGAATAATCATCATAATTATCAGAGTGCTGCAGTTACTGGATAATGCATGGTAGACTGGAACAAGGCAGGAATCAGGCACAAGAAAGGAATCTGGAACAAGGCAGGAATTAGGAACAAGGCTAGAAATAAGGAACCAGAAGGGGGTGACAAGATCATGAAGAGCTATAGCAACAGCTTAATGACCAAACACTAGGTCAAGGGCAAGCATATAAAGGGTCAGGATTGAATAATGATACAGACGGGGATAACAGTATGGAAGGAGAGCTTAGTTCAGTTCTAGACCAGCCCCTATTTCTGATTTTCTCAGATTTGCTTTCATCTGGTATGGTACCTGTCATGGCCGGCACCCAATACTAGAACAGGTACCAAGTACCCTGGTCTCAGCTCGGCTTCACCAGTAGTGTGACCACCATTGGGCTTCGGGAAGAGCCCTCAGCTTACTTGGGTGCCACCTGGACTTAACAAGGGGTACAAGGCGAGATGTTCTGGCTAGCAGAGGGGCACGGCAGGTAGATAGTCTTTTGGCCCGAAAGTCACGGTACAAATGGAGCAGGCAAGAGAATCGTCAGACAGGCTGGGTCGAGGCAGGCAGATATCAAGAATTGTCAGGCAGGCAACAATGAGTGTAAAATTCTTAATAAATTGGCAATAATAATTAGCCAATTTGGGTTGCACATAACGAAAGGGGCTGGGTCCAATCCAGAACTGCTTTCACCTTGACTGGATCCATTTCAAGACCCTTGCTGGAAATATTAAACCCCAAGAATTGAACAGAAAAAACCTCAAAAGTGCATTTCTCTAGTTTTGAAATAAAGGTTATTCTCCCTTAGTCTACGCAAGACCTCACACACATGTTTCTGATGTTCACACATGTTGGAAGAGAAAATAAGAATATCATCTAGGTAAACCACCACAAATATCCCCAGCAGGTCCCGGAAGATGCCATTGACAAACTCCTGGAACACTGCGGGGGCATTACAGAGACCAACCGGCATTACAAGGTACTCATAGTGGCCATCCTTAGTGTTAAACGCTGTTTTCCACTCATCCCCCTCCTTTATATGTATCAGGTTATAAGCCCCCCTAAGGTCTAGCTTGGTATAAATCTTAGCATCCTTAACCAGGTCAAACAGCTCAGAAATTAAAGGAAGAGGGTATCGATTTTTTATGGTGATCTTATTGAGACCCCTGTAATCGATACAGGGAAGAAGACCACCATCTTTCTTACCCACAAAAAAGAACCCTGCCCCCGCGGGGGAACTAGAAGGCATGATGAAACCCCTCTCTAGGTTTTCCTTAATATACCCCTACTGCCAGAAGAACCCACAGGAGGTGCAGGAACAGGATTAGGCGGCTGCTGCAAAGGCCCCAACTGGCGGGTCAGATTGTGGAACCCTTGAAGCAAATAGTTCTGTTTTTGCTCTTGCTCCTCCATACATTGCAGCAAGATAGTGAGCAACATCTCAGTGGAAGTTTGAGGTGTAGCAGAGGCAGCAGCAGCTTTGTGACCGTCGTCCTCCATGGCTGTGATAATGTTATGGCCGGCACCCAGTACCAGAACAGGTGCCAAGTACCCTGGTCTCGGCTCGGCTTCACCAGTAGTGTGACCACCATTGGGCTTCAGGAGGAGCCCTCAGCTTACTTGTGTGCCACCTGGACTTAACGAGGGGTACAAGGCGAGATGTTCTGGCTAGCAGAGGGGTACGGCAGGTAGATAGTCTTTTGGGCCAAAGGTCACGGTACAAATGGAGCAGGCAAGAGAATCGTCAGACAGGCTGGGTCGAGGCAGGCAGATATCAAGAATTGTCAGGCAGGCAAGGGTCAAAACTGGGTAATCAAACAGATGGGGTCAGGCAGAAAGAGTAGTCGAGATGCAGGCAAAAGTCAGGATTCGGATATCAGAATTGTCAGGAACAGGCAGGGATCAAAACCAGATTAAGAGACTAAAGTTACACAGGAACAGACAACACAAGGCTTCAGGAACCACAGAATCAAGATTCTATCACGGGCAACCATTGCTATGCTGGGCAGCTATTTATACATTTGAAATTTGCGCCTTTAAATAAGAAGGAGGCGCGGCGCGTGCTCCCTAGAGAGCCGGCGCCAGCGCGAACACGCTGGCGCCACCTAAGATGGCTGCGAGGGAGAGTGACCATGCGGCGGGCGTCCCCGCCAACGGCGCGGCGGGCGACCCCGCCACACAGGTATTGTTACAGTACCTATGGATTGGAGAAAAGCTGATGTCATTTGAATATTTAAAAAATAATTACAATCTCAGCCTGGCAATTATAGGCAAGTAAGTTTGACATCTGTGATGGGCAATTTATTTGAAGGCTTGTTAAGGGATCACATTAAAAATTTTGTCCTAGTGAATGAGCAGAAATCAGCATGGCTTTATGAAGGATAGGTCATGACATGGACATGGATACATGACCTGGCTACAGGATCGGGTACAGAGGGTGGTTGTTAATGGTACATTCTCTCTTGAAGTAATGGTTCTTAGTGGGGTCCCTCAGGGCTTGGTATTGGGTCCACTTTTATTTAACTTGTTTATTAATGATTCAGGAGAGGGGAATTGTAAGTGATGTATCAGTGTTTGCAGATGACACAAAACTACCCAGCCCAATTAATTCCATCCAGGATGTGGCATCCTTGCAACAGGATCTTGACAAACTGGCAATCTGGGCAGCTAAATGGCAAATGAGATTCAATGTTAATAAATGTAAAATCACGAACCTGGGATGTAAAAATATCTAAGCCACTTATACCCTTAATGGGACTGCACTAGGCAAATTTATTATTGAAAAGGACCTTGGAGTCCTTGTAGATGATAAACTTGGCTGTAGCAAGCAATGCCAGTCAGCAGCATAAAGGGCAAATAAGGTCTTGAGCTGTATTAAAAGGGGCATTGATTCACGGAAGGAAGCGGCCATTCTTCCACTTTATAGAGCACTGGTAGGGCCCAATCTAGAATATGCCATAAAGTTTTGGTCTCCATCACTCAAACAGGACATTATTGTATTGTATTAGAGAGGGTACAGAGAAGGGCAACTAAGCTGGTAGCTATGAAGAAAACTGGCCAAATTGGGGATGTTCATGATGGAGAAGAGGCATTTAAGGTTTGATATAATAACTATGTATAAATATATAAAGGGATCATATAATAATCTCTCAAATGCTTTATTTAACAGTAGGTGTTTACATCTGACATGAGGTCACCCATTCCGTTTAGAAGAAAAGAGGTTCCACCTAAATATTTGGAAAGGCTTTTTTATAGTGAGAGCTGTGAAGATGTGGAATTCTCTCCCTGAATCAGTTGTACTGGCTTTTTAGCAAGTGAGGGAATACAGGTTTATGGAAGATAGTACAAGTTGATCCAGGGACTAGCCATTTTGGAAAGTTTTTTGCCACCTCTGAGGCAAATTGGAAAGGCTTCAGATGGAGTTTTTTGCCTTCCTCTGGATCAACTGGCAGTTTGGCAGGTTAAAAAAAGTTAAAAGGTTGAACTTGATGGATGTGTGTCTTTTTTCAACCAAACTTACTATGGTACTATGAAGCAGAAGGTAGGAGTATAACAGGCGAAACAAGAACTCATAGCAGAACAACACTAAGGATCTCCAGTGGCACAATGGGTAAGTGCACAAATAGTTATCCACAGAACTTGAAACTGTCAGGGAGCTGGGAGCTCCCTCCAGGGAGGCAGTCAGGATCGAGGAGGAAGCCCTCTCGAGGGAGCAAAGTCGCGGTGTCCAAAGGGTTAATCCAAAGAGTAGTCAGAATCCAGGCAAGAGTTCAGGGGCAGGCAGATAACAGCAAAGTCCAAGGTCCAGGCAAGGTTCAAGATAATAATCAGGAACAAGATTAGCAATATCAGCTCACAGGGAACCCAGGAAGCACTTAGGGAAAGTTTCCTATACTTGGGCGCCATTCTGGCGTCTAGGTAGCGTTTTTATTTTGAATTTGGCACCATTGTGACGTCATTGGCGTCCTTACGCCGACGCCGGCGCGCTGACGTCGTCGTGCCGACGCCGCTACCCACGTGGTGGCCATGGGCGCCGCCATTTTGGGAGCGACGCCGGCAGGGGAGGACGCACCGCCGGAGCTCCTGGAACTGCTTCGGGCGGCGATCGTGACAGTACCCCCCCTCACGGGGGGCCTCTGGACCACCAGGACTTGGCTTCTGGGGAAATTAGGAGTGGAAATCCCTCACAAGAGGAGCATGCACATCAGAGTGTCCTTCCCAGGAGCATTCTTCAGGGCCAAAGCCCTTCCACTTGATGAGGTACTGAAGAGAGCCCCTGGAGATTCTGGAGTCAAGGATCTTTTCCACCTCATATTCTTGTTGACCAAACACAGAAATAGTAGGAGGGGGAGACTGATTCACAGAAAAGCATTTGGATGTAGCGGGTTTCACCAAAGAAACATGAAACACGTTGGGAATTTGCATCTCAGGGGGAAGCTGAAGTCTGACAGCCACAGGATTGATCACCTCTGAGATGGAGAATGGACCCACAAACTTCGGTCCCAACTTAGGAGATGGCACCTTCAACCGAATGTTCCTGGAAGACAACCAAACTTTATCACCAACCTTGTAGGGAGGAGAGGGTCTACGTCTACGATCTTGTGAACCAGAGCGCTCTTCTCCAAGTTCGACTTGGTTGCAGCCCAATTAGCAGACATGTGAGCTGCATGGTCATCAGCAGCTGGGACGTCAGACAACACAAAGTCCGGGGGGAAGGCTTGAGGATGCTGACCATACACCGACATGAACGGAGACCTTCCAGTGGAAGTGTGGCATGCATTGTTATGAGCAAATTCCGCCCATGGGAGGAGATCAGACCAGTCATCTTGACAAAGGGAGACGTGATTCCTCAAGAACTGTTCCAAAGCTTGGTTTACTTGTTCAGCTGCTCCATTAGTCTGGGGATGATAAGCGGAGGAGAACTGGAGAGTAATACCCAGATCTTTGCACAGGGAACGCCAAAACTTAGCAGCAAACTGAGAACCTCTGTCAGAGACCACTTCCACAGGAAAACCATGCAGACGGAAAATATACTGAATGAAGCGCTGAGACAACTCCACAGCAGAGGGAAGCTTCCGCAGGGGAATGAAATGGGCCATCTTGCTAAAGCGGTCAATCACAACCCAGATCACAGTGTTTCCACTAGAGGGGGGAAGTTCAACAATAAAGTCCATTGCTAAATGAGTCCATGGACGAGATGGGATAGGCAATGGTTGAAATAACCCACTGGGGCGAGAATGGCTAGGCTTGGATGTGGCATAAACGGTACAGGCAGCAACAAAGTCTTGACATCTTTACGAATAGGAGTTCAAGAGTCTTTTCAGGACCAGGGTGTCCTGCTTGCTTGGAGCAGTGGGTTTGTTGAAGAATAGGAAGACGTAACTCGGAGGGAACAAAAGCCATCCCAATGGGGGTATCCGGAGGAGCAGAAGACTGTCCAGCCAAGATTTGATCGGCAAATTGGGGAAATAGAGATGCAATAATCTTGGTGGGGGGAATAATAGGTTCAAGTCTTTCTGGTAGACGATCACCCGGAGTGAAACTTCTGGAAAGCGCATCGGCCTTCCGATTCTTGGAGCCAGGACGTTAGGTCAGAACAAAGTTAAAGTGGGAGAAGAACAGGGCCCACCTGGCCTGACGAGGATTCAGTCTCTTGAGAGAATGTATGAACTCCAAGTTCTTATGATCAGTATAAATCGTGACCGGAATTGAAGAACCCTCTAGGAGGTGACGCCACTCTTCAAGAGCAAGCTTGACTGCCAGAAGTTCTCGATTCCCTACATCGTAATTCTGTTCTGCAGGAGAAAACTTTCTGGAGAAAAAGGCACAGGGGTGCAGCTTCCCATCGGCAGAATGTGTCTGGGATAGAATAGCCCCAGCACCTACTTCAGATGCATCCACCTCGATGCAAAAGGGTAACTTAGGATCCAGATGACGGAGGACTGGGGCAGAAGAAAATGCGTCCTTTAGAGACTGAAAAGCTTCTACAGCAACTGGAGGCCAAAACCTGGGATTACCCCCTTTTCGGATGAGAGTAAGGATAGGTGCAATACGGGATGAGAACCCCCTGATGAATTGCCGGTAGTAGTTGGCAAATCCGATGAACCTTTGAATAGCCTTGGTGCTCAAGGGAAGGAGCCACTCTTGGATTGCTGACACCTTAACGGGATCCATCTCGAAACCTTCTGGGGAGATGATATAACCCAAGAAAGGAATCTTAGACACCTCAAAGACACATTTCTCCAACTTGGCAAAGAGAGAGTTCTTCCTCAAACGAGAGAGTACTTCTTTCACCTGGGAGCGATAAGATACAAGGTATTTCGAGAAGATCAGGATGTCATCCAGGTACACGACCACAGACTTTCCCAAGAGATCCCGGAAGATGTCATTCACGAGCTCTTGAAAGACAGCGGGGGCATTACAGAGGCCAAAGGGCATCACGAGATATTCATAGTGCCCATTCCGAGTGTTGAATGCCGTCTTCCATTCGTCCACTTCACGGATGCGGATGAGGTTGTACGCCCCACGGAGATCTAATTTGGTGAAAATTTTAGCCCCTTTCAATTGGTCAAAGAGTTAAGCAATCAGAGGCAAGGGGTACCGATTTTTAACTGTGATCTTATTAAGGCCCTGGTAATCTATACAAGGACGAAGGCCCCGATCCTTCTTTTCCATGAAGAAGAAACCTGCCCCGGCAGGGGAAGTAGAAGGGCGGATAAACCCCCGCTGGAGATTCTCCTGAATATAATCTTTCATAGCGGAAGTCTCAGCTGGAGAAAGAGGATAGGTGCGGCCTTTAGGGGGCATGGTTCCAGGCAGAAGGTCGTTAGGACAATCGTAGGGTCGATGTGGAGGGAGGAATTCTGCAGACTTCTTACAGAAAACATTGGAGAATTCCTTGTAGAAGGAGGGTAGAGTCTTCAGATCAGACATAGAGATATTTATCCTCTGGAGGGGTTCAGCAGGGAGACAGTGCTGCTGGCAAAATGGGCTCCAACGTGAAATCTGCCCTGCGGACTAATCAATGGTGGGATTATGCAGGCGCAGCCAAGGAAGACCCAAAACAACTGGAACGGAGGGGCAGGAAATAATTAGGAACGATAGTCTTTCTTTATGCAGAGTCCCAACCTGCACAGGCAAGTCCCCAGTCGTCATGGAAATAAACTCAGCCTCCAGGGGTCTGTCGTCAATGGCAGTGACACGAAGAGGAGTAGACAAAGGAAATAAGGGAACTTCCATATATTTTGCAAATAGAGCATCCATGAAGTTCCCAGCAGCTCCAGAATCAATGAACGCTGAGCCGACAATGGTCTTAGTGGCCAGACGAATCTGTAAAGGAAGGAGAAACCTATGAGTGTTCTCTTGAGACTTCGGAGTAGTGCCCCCTACATGAGTTACCCTAGATATACCTCGGGGAACAGAACTCGTAGGCTTCACTGGACAAGAGTTCGCAAAATGAGATTGTCCACCACAATACAGACATAGGCCAGCCATCCGTCTACAGAGTCTTTCTTGCTCAGAGAGACAAGCTCTTCCAACTTGCATAGGCTCCTCCGGGGGAGAAGTAGAAGCTTGAGTAGCTGGAGTATGCAAGAGAGGTCTTTGGAAGCGGGGTGCCAACTAGAGATGTCGCGAACTGTTCGCCGGCGAACTTGTTCGCGCGAACATCGGGTGTTCGCGCTCGCCGGAAGTTCGCGAACGTCGCGCGACGTTCGCCATTTTGGGTTCGCCATTGTTGGCGCTTTTTTTTGCCCTCTCACCCCAGACCAGCAGGTACATGGCAGCCAATCAGGAAGCTCTCCCCTGGACCACTCCCCTTCCCTATAAAAACCGAAGCCCTGCAGCTTTTTTTCACTCTGCCTGTGTGTGCTGAAGAGATAGTGTAGGGAGAGAGCTGCTGCCTGTTAGTGATTTCAGGGACAGTTGAAAGTTTGCTGGCTAGTAATCGTTTTGATACTGCTCTGTTATTGGAGGGACAGAAGTCTGCAGGGGTTTGAGGGACATTTAAGCTTAGGTAGCTTTGCTGGCTAGTAATCTACCTTCTACTGCAGTGCTCTGTATGTAGCTGCAGTGGGCAGCTGTCCTGCTTCTGATCTCATCTGCTGACTGCTGCAATAGCAATAGTCCTTGTAAGGACTGCTTTTATTTATTTTTTTGTTGTTTTACTACTACTACTACTACTACTACTACTACTACTACTATAAGAGCCCAGTGCTATTAGTCTAGCAGTGTTGGGGAGTGGGACTGGTGTGCTAATCTGCTGCTCCTAGTAGTTCAGCAGCACCAACTTTAATTTTTTTTTTTTTAATATTCATTCTTTTTTTATTTAACTTTTTTTTATTTTACTACCGCTGTAGTAGTGTATAAGTTGACCTTTTAGGCATTATTTGCCCTGTAGGCATTTTTTGCCCAGTGTGTTATTCAACCAACTGCTATCTAGCTGTGTGACCGTGTTCACATTCTGTCTAAATATCCATAATATTACCGTCTCCAGAAAAAACACCGGAGTGACTTTTTTCAAGCAGCCATAATAAATTTTACGTAATCCGTATCCATCGCTGTAGTAGTGTATAAGTTGACCTTTTAGGCATTATTTGCCCTGTAGGCATTTTTTGCCCAGTGTGTTATTCAACCAACTGCTATCTAGCTGTGTGACCGTGTTCACATTCTGTCTAAATATCCATAATATTACCGTCTCCAGAAAAAACACCGGAGTGACTTTTTTCAAGCAGCCATAATAAATTTTACGTAATCCGTATCCATCGCTGTAGTAGTGTATAAGTTGACCTTTTAGGCATTATTTGCCCTGTAGGCAGTTTTTTGCCCAGTGTGTTATTCAACCAACTGCTATCTAGCTGTGTGACCGTGTTCACATTCTGTCTAAATATCCATAATATTACCGTCTCCAGAAAAAACACCGGAGTGACTTTTTTCAAGCAGCCATAATAAATTTTACGTAATCCGTATCCATCGCTGTAGTAGTGTATAAGTTGACCTTTTAGGCATTATTTGCCCTGTAGGCATTTTTTGCCCAGTGTGTTATTCAACCAACTGCTATCTAGCTGTGTGCCCGTGTTCACATTCTGTCTAAATATCCATAATATTACCGTCTCCAGAAAAAACACCGGAGTGACTTTTTTCAAGCAGCCATAATAAATTTTACGTAATCCGTATCCATCGCTGTAGTAGTGTATAAGTTGACCTTTTAGGCATTATTTGCCCTGTAGGCATTTTTTGCCCAGTGTGTTATTCAACCAACTGCTATCTAGCTGTGTGACCGTGTTCACATTCTGTCTAAATATCCATAATATTACCGTCTCCAGAAAAAACACCGGAGTGACTTTTTTTCAAGCAGCATTCTTATATTTTACGTAATCCGTATCCACCGCTGTGTATACGTTGACCTTGTAGGCATTATTTGCCCTGTAGGCATTTTTTGCCCAGTGTGTTATTCAACCAACTGCTATCTAGCTGTGTGACCGTGTTCTCATTCTGTCTAAATATCCATAATATTACCGTCTCCAGAAAAAACACCGGAGTGACTTTTTTTCAAGCAGCATTCTTATATTTTACGTAATCCGTATCCACCGCTGTGTATACGTTGACCTTGTAGGCATTATTTGCCCTGTAGGCATTTTTTGCCCAGTGTGTTATTCAACCAACTGCTATCTAGCTGTGTGACCGTGTTCTCATTCTGTCTAAATATCCATAATATTACCGTCTCCAGAAAAAACACCGGAGTGACTTTTTTTCAAGCAGCATTCTTATATTTTACGTAATCCGTATCCACCGCTGTGTATACGTTGACCTTGTAGGCATTATTTGCCCTGTAGGCATTTTTTGCCCAGTGTGTTATTCAACCAACTGCTATCTAGCTGTGTGACCGTGTTCTCATTCTGTCTAAATATCCATAATATTACCGTCTCCAGAAAAAACACCGGAGTGACTTTTTTTCAAGCAGCATTCTTATATTTTACGTAATCCGTATCCACCGCTGTGTATACGTTGACCTTGTAGGCATTATTTGCACAGTGTTTTCTTCAAACCGCCATCTAGCTGTGTGAGCTTGTTCACATTTTGTCTAAATATTGATAATATTATCGTCTCTAGAAAAACCACTTGAGTTACTTTTTTTCAAGCAGCATTCATATATTTTACGTAATCCGTATCCACCGCTGTAGTAGTGTATACGTTGATCTTGTAGGCATTATTTGCACACTGTTTTCTTCAAACTGCCATCTAGCTGTGTGTATTATCGTTTCCAGAAAAACCAACTGAGTTTTTGTTGTTGTTGTTTTTTTAAAAATAATGCCAGGCAAAGGCAGGCCGCCACGCAGAGGCCGTGCTAGGGGCCGTGCTGCTATGCAATCCTGTGGCCCTAGCAAATTGCCCAGTTTTAAAAAGCCAATGACCCTGAACTCCCAAAATGCTGAAGAGGTAGTTGACTGGCTTACACAGCACACCCCATCCTCTACCGTTTCTAACTTTACCACAACATCCTCCTCATCCTCCACTGCTATGGCCACCCCACGTAACACTTCCTCCACCACCGGTGCCCCTTCTTCACTGGAGTCAGAGGAGTTATTTTCCCATGAGTTTCTTGAACTGAGTAATGCGCAACCATTATTGGCAGAAGAAGATGAAGGAGATGAGGACGTTACACCAGATTTAATTCTGGCAGAGAACACGACAGAGATGGACATAATGATGAGTGATGAGGAGGAGGAGGAGGTCCCCGCTGCTGCTTCCTTCTGTGATGTGTCAGAAGAAATTGATGCATCTGAGGAGAATGATGATGAGGAGATTGATGTTTTGTGGGTGCCTAGTAGAAGAGAGCAAGAGGAGGGTAGTTCAGATGGAGAGACGGAGAGTCAGAGAGGCAGTAGGAGAATAAGACTTAGAAGAAGCAGGGAGGCCAGCCCGCAGGGATCAGTAGGGCAACAACATGTATCGGCACCTGTGTTCAGCCGGCCAACGCACCCGCCATTGCCGCCAATGCCGCCAACTTCTACTGTTACCGCCAGATCGCAGACTTCCAAAAAGTCAGCAGTGTGGGATTTTTTTAATGTGTGTGCCTCTGACAAAAGCATTGTAATTTGCAATGAGTGCAGTCAGAAACTGAGCCTTGGTAAGCCCAACAGCCACATAGGTACAACTTCTATGCGAAGGCACATGAGCGGCAAGCACAAAGCACTTTGGGAGCAACACCTCAAAGGCAACAGGCAAACTAAAAGCCACACTCCTTCTGGTCCAGCATCTTACTGCTCTACCTCTGCTCTCCTTGACCCATCTGAACCACCCTCCACTCCGCCTTCCACCTTGACCACCTGTTCCCATTCCCAGTCATCTGCCACCAGCCAAGTTTCTGTGAAGGCCATGTTTGAGCGTAAGAAGCCAATGTCTGACTGTCACCCCCTTGCCCGGCGTCTGACAGCTGGCTTGTCTGCACTCTTAGCCCGCCAGCTTTTACCATACCAGCTGGTGGACTCTGAGGCCTTCCGCAAATTTGTAGCAATTGGGACACCGCAGTGGAAGGTACCCAGCCGCAATTTTTTTTCTAAAAAGGGAATACCACACCTGTACCAACATGTGCAGAGCCAAGTTACCGCATCTCTGTCACTTAGTGTTGGGCCAAAGGTCCATATGACTACTGACGCATGGTCCTCCAAGCATGGTCAGGGCAGGTATGTCACCTACACTGCCCACTGGGTGAACTTGGTAATGGCTGGGAATGGGAAGCAGGGAATGGGTAGCTCAACAACAACAACAACAGTGGAGTTGGTGTCACCGCCACGGATTGCACGCGGTTCTGCCACCACCTCTACTCCTCCATCGCTCTCTACCTCGTCTTCTTCCTCTTCTTCTTCTTACTCTGCTGCTGGGTCCTCCTTCTCCTCCTCCACACCTGTGCACCCCCAGCTCCCCCTAGGCTATTCGACGTGCCAGGTACGCCGTTGTCACGCTGTCTTGGGGATGACGTGCCTGGAAAGCAAAAACCATACCGGATCTGTACTCCTGTCATCTCTGCAGTCACAGGCCGATCGGTGGCTGACCCCACACCAACTGCAGATCGGAAAAGTGGTGTGTGACAATGGAAGCAATCTGTTGGCAGCGTTGAGACTGGGAAATTTAACACATGTGCCCTGCATGGCACATGTGTTAAATTTAATAGTCCAACGTTTTGTCTCCAAGTACCCAGGATTCCAGGACGTTCTCACCCAGTCCAGAAAGGTGTCGGCCCATTTCAGACGTTCCTACACAGCCATGGCACGCCTTGCTGACATTCAGCAGCGCTACAACATGCCAGTCAGGCGTTTGATTTCTGACAGCCAGACTCGCTGGAATTCAATGCTCCTTATGTTGGAACGTCTGCTGCAACAACAAAGGGCCGTCAACGAGTACCTTTTTGAACTGGGTGGTAGGACTGGATCTGCAGAGCTGGGGATTTTTTTCCCCCGTTACTGGGTGCTTATGCGCGATGCCTGCAGGCTCATGCGACCTTTTGAAGAGGTGACAAATATGGTCAGTCGCACCGAAGGCACCATCAGCGACCTAATACCCTTCGCTTTCTTCCTGGAGCGTGCCGTGCGACGAGTGACAGATGAGGCTGTAGACCAGCGTGACGAGGAGCTGGAAGCGCACGATTTATGGTCGCAATCACCAGAACGAACCCAGGCACCTGCTGCAACGCAGGGAGAGGTGCCAGAAGTGGAGTCAGAGGAGGAAGGTGGCTTTGTGGAGGAGGAGGAGGAGGACCAACAGGAGCAGGCTTCCCAGGGGGCTAGTGGTGACCTTTTGGGGACCCCTGGTCTTGTACGTGGCTGGGGGGAGGAGACCGTGGATGATGCAGTCCTTGATAATGAGGAAGCGGAGATGGATAGCTCTGCATCCAACCTTGTGAGAATGGGGTCTTTCATGCTGGCATGCCTGTTGAAGGACCCCCGTATCAAGAGGCTTAAGGAGAAGGACCTGTACTGGGTCGCAACGCTACTAGACCCTTGGTACAAGCATAAAGTGTCAGAAATGTTACCAACATACCACAAGTCCGAAAAGATGCGGCATTTACAAACCAGCCTGCAAAACATGTTGTACAATGCTTTTAAGGGTGATGTCACTTCAGGAACTCATCAACATTCCAGGGGCAGAGGTGCCAGTAATCCTGCCACGAGCACACCTGCAAGGACAAAGCCCTTTGGCCGGTCTGTAACATCAGACATGCAAATGTTTTTCTGTCCAAGGCAGCGCCACAACCCTTCTGGATCCACCCTCAAAGAACGCCTCGACCGGCAGGTAGCGGACTACCTGGCATTAACTGCAGATATCGACACTCTGAGGAGCGATGAACCCCTGGACTACTGGGTGCGCAGGCTTGATCTGTGGCCAGAGCTGTCACAATTTGCCATGAACCTCTTGTCTTGCCCAGCCTCAAGTGTGCTCTCAGAAAGGACCTTCAGTGCAGCAGGAGGGATTGTAACTGAGAAGAGAACTCGCCTAGGTCACAAAAGTGTCGATTACCTGACCTTTATTAAAATGAATGAGGGGTGGATCTCGGAGGGTTACTGCACGCCGGAAGACTTGTTCTGACTTCTATGCAGCTGTCCTTCTCTTCAAGCCTCATGACTCCACACACAGCTGTCCTTTAGCGTCCTCCTCCCTCCGCCACCGTTACAAACTAGGGTGCAAACCCTACTGGTTTAATTTTTTCTGGCCTCTGTGCTTCAGTGGCTGCGTCCAAAAAAACGGGGCAAACAATGTCTACAAGGTCAACGTATGGCGAAAAATTACTATTTTCAGCATTTATATGGCATATTTTTTCTGGCAACTGTGCTTCAGTGGCTGCGTCCAAAAAAATGCATATTTTCTGCATTTATATGGCATAATTTTTCTGGCCTCTGTGCTTCAGTGGCTGCAACCAAAAAAATGCATATTTTCTGCATTTATATGGCATAATTTTTCTGGCCTCTGTGCTTCAGTGGCTGCAACCAAAAAAATTTATATTTTCAGCATTTATATGGCATAATTTTTCTGGCAACTGTGCTTCAGTGGCTGCGACCAAAAAAATGACTATTTTCAGCATTTATATGGCATATTTTTTCTGGCCTCTGTGCTTCAGTGGCTGCGGCCAAAAAAACTGGGCAAACAATGCCTACAAGGTCAACGACGTTGACCTTGTAGGCATTGTTTGCCCAGTTTTTTTGGCCGCAGCCACTGAAGCACAGAGGCCAGAAAAAATATGCCACATAAATGCTGAAAATAGTCATTTTTTGCCATACGTTGACTCAACGTATATGGCAAAAAATGACTATTTTCAGCATTTATATGGCATATTTTTTCTGGCAACTGTGCTTCAGTGGCTGCGTCCAAAAAAACTGGGCAAACAATGTCTACAAGGTCAACGTATGGCGAAAAATTACTATTTTCAGCATTTATATGGCATATTTTTTCTGGCAACTGTGCTTCAGTGGCTGCGTCCAAAAAAAACTGGGCAAACAATGTCTACAAGGTCAACGTATGGCGAAAAATGACTATTTTCAGCATTTATATGGCA
Source organism: Xenopus petersii (assembly GCA_038501925.1). Classification (NCBI taxonomy): domain Eukaryota; kingdom Metazoa; phylum Chordata; class Amphibia; order Anura; family Pipidae; genus Xenopus; species Xenopus petersii. The sequence goes on from CM076682.1 coordinate 79,304,074, forward strand.
TATTTTTTCTGGCAACTGTGCTTCAGTGGCTGCGTCCAAAAAAAACTGGGCAAACAATGTCTACAAGGTCAACGTATGGCGAAAAATGACTATTTTCAGCATTTATATGGCATATTTTTTCTGGCAACTGTGCTTCAGTGGCTGCGTCCAAAAAAACTGGGCAAACAATGCCTACAAGGGCAACGTATGGCAGTTGTTTAAAGAGAACAGTAGATTACTAGCCAGCAAAGCTACCTAAGCTAAAATGTCCCTCAAATCCCTGCAGACTTCTGTCCCTCCAATACAGAGCAGTATCAAGCAGATTACTAGCCAGCAAACTTACTATCATCTGTCCCTGAAATCACTAACAGCTCTCCCCCTACACTATCTCTTCCAAGCACACACAGGCAGATTTTTCAGATAAATTTTTGCCCTTGATCCCCCTCTGGCATGCCACTGTCCAGGTCGTTGCACCCTTTAAACAACTTTAAAATCATTTTTCTGGCCAGAAATGTCTTTTTTAGATGTTAAAGTTCGCCTTCCCATTGAAGTCTATGGGGTTCGCGAACCGTTCGCGAACCGCTCGCATTTTTGCGCAAGTTCGCGAATATGTTCGCGAACTTTTTTTCCGACGTTCGCTACATCCCTAGTGCCAACAAGGGTTGAAATTTTTTACTGCGCTATTACTAGATGCTCTATGAGACGAGTGTCCACCTTAATGGATAGTGCAATCAGATCTTCCAGCAGGTCAGGGAACTCCCTGGAGACAAGATCATCTTTAATACGAATAGACAGACCTTGATAGAATACGGCCTTATAGGCATTGTCGTTCCAGGAAGTCTCAGCCATCAAGTTCTAAAGTCAATAGCATAGTCACTGACACAGCAGTTTCCCTATCGGAGTTGCAGAAGATGGGCATTTGTGACCCGACCCAGAGCATCAAACACAGTACGAAATGCTTGAAGAAAAGCCTTGGCATCAAAAGTCAGCGGATAATTCTTCTCCCAAAGAGATGTTGCCCACTCAAGCGGTTTGCCCACCAAACGAGACATCACATACCCCACTTTGGAACGTTCATTGGGGAAGTGCGAGGGTCGGAACTCGAACTGGATCTGGCACTGAGTACCGAAACCTCTGCAGGCTTGTGGGTCCCCACTGAAGCGAGGAGGAGGCGGAATGCGAGGCTCATTTGACGAGGAATCTGCGGTAGACGAGACAGCCGCCATGGGAGGATTTACCGCAGCTTGGGAAGCAGGGGGCGCTGGAGGCATACGAGAGAGAAGGGTATCGAGTGCCTGCCCTATGCGGTACTGCTGGGCTTCATAATCCTCCATGCGGGATGCCAGTCCGCAGAGCGCTCGTCCGACATCAGGCGTAGCTTCCTGAGTAGGATCCATGGCCCAAGTATAATGTCAGGGAGCCGGGAGCTCCCTCCAGGGAGGCAGTCAGGATCAAGGAGGAAGCCCTCTCGAGGGAGCAAAGTCGCGGTGTCCAAAGGGTTAATCAAAAGAGTAGTCACAATCCAGGCAATTGTTCAGGGGCAGGCAGATAACAGCAAAGTCCAAAGTCCAGGCAAGGGTCAAGATAATAGTCAGGAACAAGATTAGCAATATCAGCTCACAGGGAACCCAGGAAGCACTTAGGGAAAGTTTCCTATACTTGGGCGCCATTCTGGCATCTAGGTAGCGTTTTTATTTTGAATTTGGCGCCATTGTGACATCATTGGCGTCCTTACGCCGCGCCGGCGCCGCTACCCACGTGGCGGCCATGGGCGCCGCCATTTTGGGAGAGACGCCGGCAGGGGAGGACGCGCCGCTCAGAGCTCCTGGAACTGCTCTGGGCGGCGATCGTGACAGTAACTCAGACATACACAAATATATGGTTTATTTATTTTAATTTGGGATATAAAGCACCCAGACATTATCTCTTGGTGGTTGGATTTCTTATTAGTTTTGTCTGTGTTTCTAAGCAACATAGTTTAGTAGTGAATACCATTACCAGTCGATCAGAGGTAATGTCAAAAATCATAGACATGTTTTTTAGAAATTGGCAACATGGGAGCCTTTTTTCCTATTGAAAAAGTAGTTGTAGCATAGTGAATAGGAGGATCTCTAACAATGTAGGGCATGTGTGTAGCAGTAAACTGAGATTCACAATGGAGGATCCTTTAGCATTATAATGGAGTCAATGGGTTTCATTTACTAACATTTTTTTGCTATGGGCAACATCAGTGGTCATATTTTTCTTCAATATTAATAAACCCACTCTAATAACCTCTCTGTGCAAATGTTATCAAGCACTTTTGCTTTGAGAATACACTGTGACATTGCTGGACCATAGAGCTCATACTGCATTATTTATTTAAAGTCAAGTTTGTGAGGTTTGTGAGGTTTTTTCTGCCTCAAAAAAACTCACAATTTAACTCAAATGTTTGCTTATTTATGAAAAAATCCAAGACAATGCAACTGGGAAAAAACTTGAATAATTCAAATTTATTGAGTTTATAGGCTAAACATCCTTGAAAACCTTGCATTTATTGCATTTTAGAGAGCAAACCAGTGTTAAACACACAAAAATCACACAGGCAAAAAACATCTTGAAATGGACCTCTACCGTTGACTTTTACATGAATGCAACAGGTTTTAGCTGGAGTAGTTTTGGGTTCGGACTATCTGCAGCTTTGGGGCATACTACATCTCTAAAAAATGTGAGTTTTTTAGTGAAGCTAATCTCAAAAAACTCAACTCAACCTTTAATAAATAACCCCCTAAATGTCAAATTATGCTGTACTTTTGTACTGTAGTGCCAAATGTGTAAAGGAGGATTGAAACCACCTTTAACTATACTATACTTTAAATAGGTTATAGTCTATATAGATGTATAAGAGTGTGGAAAGGCATCTACTTGGTAGATTGGACATTGCCTGCTACATCAATTTCTGTCTGACCCCTTTACATTCAACATTGCCACCATCTGGCTCATTTGAGTTACAGTTTCAAACCCAGCATTACAATATTTGCAAATGAAATGTTATTGATTTATGGCCTTTTTTTTAGTTTTACATTACCTTTTGTTGTTTATACTAAGCATATCCCTTTACAAATAAAAATGTGATCTACTCTTAAACCAGCAGTTGGCACTGATTTGTTTTAAACTTGTTTGAAGCCTGAAATGTAGAGTTTCTATACTAGTACTGTTTTGAACATATACTTTAATATAACATGAATACATATTTCAGAATATTTATATATAGTTTAATAAAACATCAGCTTGAAACATGACTTACTATTTCCTCAAAAGATTTTTAAAATCTACTTCTTAAGAGTATGCGTTTAAGCAGACTGCCAACAATCTACAACATAATTTTTTCAGTATAAATGCAGAAATGAGATATGCATGGTTATACCACAGGACTTGCTTATAGAAGTTTCAAACTATCAATTAATTAACATATCTATTTACATCTTAGGAACTCAGGAAACAGTTCATGCGAAACAGCATGTGATAGTACACCTTTTTATTACAAGTTGCTTCTAGAATACCTAAATCAGACAAAATGCATTTTACAAGCAGTCTAGCAGATGGGAAAATGTTCATATACCAAGAAATGTTGATCAGATTTATTTTAAAAGCATGTCGTTGCCATATGTCGATCATAAGAAGCAAAAATGGATTTTCCAATCTGTACTGACTGCTGCCAGCCCTGCAGCTGCCTAAATTAATTCAGCCCATCTTTTTACTTTACGCCATACTGACAAGCTACCAACCATCTAACTACAACAATGTACAGTTCAGAAAAATTAGAAAAACGTCTACATTTTATATGAGACATAAACTTTCATCTATTTATTAAAGAAAAGCAATATGAAAGTGCTTAAAAGGAGTCTTAAGTAGTGAATGCAGATTGATGTGATGGTTGTTGGGTGTTTAAAGCCTATGAAATGGCAGTCAAGTTCTATGGACAAAAAAAAAATTAAGTGACAACACTTATATTTTGCTTCTGCAGGAACCCCAGTGCCAACTGTCCCAAATGCCAACACCCCGATATTGACTTATTTCATCTCTTGTGAGCAGGCCCTCTAGTACATACTGTAGGTTTTTGTCCAAGGTGGTAGACTACCTAATTTATCAAATGATGCTCTCTGGGGCACAGACTATTTAGGTGTGCCTGTTAGGGTTGGTAGATGAAGTGGCACTCCTGAATAAAATTAGATGTCTGCTACAAACCCTTCTTTATTATGCCAAAAGGTTGATAGCAATGAAATGGATAAGCCCCCAGACTCCCACAGTGAAACATTGGGTGAAGTTGGTCAATGATAGCCTTGCTAGACCTTGGACCTTGCTAGACAAAGTTCCCTCAAAAGTTTGAAAAGGTTTGGGGGCCCTGGCTAGAGGTCTGCCCTGAAGCAGATCCTGAGGTGTAACTACTGTGAAATGAATGTGATACTCTATATTTGTGTACCTGTAGCTGTTCTATTATATGCTGTTCCAGTCTTGACATGCTTTGGTCCTACAAGGCCAACCATGTTTTGACTGTGTAATGCTTATTGTGTTTTATTGTGCTGTTTTCAAATGCATAAATAAAAACCATTGAAATGTTTTACTTGTGTTAGAATTCACTCTTAAAGGGGTGGTTCATCTACAAATAAACTTTTGGGCCAGATTTATTAAAGGTCAAGTTGTGTTTTCCTAAAAAAAATTATTTTGTGAAAAGTTTCAGTAAAAACTCAAATTATTCAGAATAAAAAAAACTTCAAATTTTTCAAGTTTTATTAAGCAAATAGCCAAAACCTGTCAAGGTCATGTAGAAGTCAGAGGTCCCTTGCACCATTTGAAAAGGTTAGCAGTCTTCTTGATGTTATAGGTTTTTTTTGGAGGTTTTTTCCCCGATTCAAGTTTTTTTTTGCCAAAAACTATATCAATTCAAGTTTTCAGGTTGCAAGACTCAAACTTGCAGAATCTGTTTTTTCACATTCCAGTTTTAACTTCAAATTAAATACTATTTGAGTTTCAAGTTCATTCGAGGTAAAAAAAAAAAAAAACACACTCCACTCAACCATAAATAACCCCCTTAAAGTTTCATGTTCCTGTCTCTGGTGTTTCAGTCTGGTAGCTCAGTAATCCAGGTGCACATTCTGAACTACAATTTTCTACATTAGTTTATATAGTTCTCAGCAGCATTTGTGGAATATTAGCAATTATTTTATCAACAGCTGCCTTTAATCAAACTCTGTGATTCAGGGTCAAAGATAATCAACTAAAGATGTATCAACTAATATTTAAAGTTTACATAGGTGATGATCCCCCTCCCAGAGCGGCTTTAGTAGAAAGACATAAGAAGGTGAACTTCAAACACAATTGTTGGAAAGTGAACAACTCCTAACCCTTTGCCTGCCAAGTACAGTGTACATGCTGGAAGGCAAATGCTCAGGCTGCCAAAAATATACAGCATACTGTACATTCTTTAGCAGCCAAGCTACTCTCTCTGCATCAGCGGCTTTTGCCACCTCCGCAGAGAATGGGGAGGAATGACAACCCCCTGGACAACTAGACTAGGGGTCTGTCATGTTGGATCTGTCTTGATACCTTAAAGTATGCAGGAAATACGATACTGCAGGGTAGAAATGCAGGGTAGAAATTTGGATTCGGAGGAATGTGTACTTTCCGGAAATATTTGGTTTTCTGGGGTGAACTGAAGAAGCTGCTCGGATGAGTAGTGAAACGTCTTCATTGATTACTCAGCAAGTCCAGTTGTTTTTAGATTAACCTATACTAGATATACTTTACAAAGATATATGGGGGGGTATTTGTGCTGTTAGAAGGTCTTGTGGCACATAATACAAAGTAGGGGGCTTTATTCAGAGAAGGCGAATCGACAGAGGAGAAAACAATATGCACTTTTTTTATTTTAGGTCCGCACATGCCAGCTGCCTTGGTATAATCTATGCATATTGGGCATCAAACTGGTGTCAATATTTAAGGTGTTTTTCAATTGTATGTAAGAAATTGGGTGAGTTAAATGTGGCCAATTGCAATATTTTTAGGCAAATTTCAGAAATGGAAAAACTGCTGCCTTTATTCCCATGGGTTGTTTCATTCTGGGGAGCCTATATGCCACGTGCTTAGGGAAACCTTATTACATATTGGGCATAAAACTATTCAGAGGACCACAGGCTTTCATATTTGGTGAGTTTTGGCTTGACACCTAAAAGAATGTGGCAAATACGATGCTGCAGGTTGGAAGTGATTTTTGGAAATGGAACAAAAGTTGCCAAATTTAGGAAAGGATTGAAGCTTGGTGCTTTGGAGTAGAAATACCCAATTTGGATTTGAGGGAATGTGTTCTTTCCAAAAATATATGGTTTTCTGGGGTGAACATACTTTTTTCTACCTTTGCCCCCTCAAAACTATGTAAATGTGTTGATTTTGCAGTACCTGAAATGACAGTCCATATGTGGGGTCTTCATTTTAGGGCCCCTATATGCCACATGCTTAGGTAAACCTACACATATTAGAAAGACATCTCATTTTGTATACGTCCTACTTTTATATGTTTTGTTACTCTATCAAAAAAAAGAAAGAAAACGTAAATAAAGAATTTTTTAAATGTGAAAAAAAAAAAAACCTACACATATTAGGCATAAACTGTTCAGAGGACCCCAGGCTTTTAAATTTGGGGTGATTTGTCTTGATTTGTCTTGATACCTTAAAGTATGCAGGAAATACGATACTGCAGGGTAGAAATGCAGGGTAGAAATTTGGATTCGGAGGAATGTGTACTTTCCGGAAATATTTGGTTTTCTGGGGTGAACGTACTTTTTTCTACCTTTGCCCCCCCCAATCTATGCACATGTGTTGATTTTGTGTGGAATTACAGAACTGATAGCGCAAATGGGGTATATACATTTTGGGGCCCCTATATGCCACATGCTTAGGTAAATCTATACATATCTGGCATAAAACTATTCAATGGACTCCTGGCAATCAAATTCAGGGTGTTTTACATTGGTACCTAATAATTTATGGGAGATATGATGCTATAGATTGGAAGCTAATTTCTATAAAAAAAATTTAACTTTAGGAAAGAATTGCAACTTGGTAGTTTGGCGTACATATATACAGATGAAGCCACTTGGATTTGTGAGTTAAATGCGTCATGACTCAGGGTTAATTGAAGAAACTGTGTTATCTTAAGTCATCTTAACTCATTTAATGCATTTAACCTTTTCATTAGCATACCAAAGCTCCATTGTTCACAATGGTGAATGCTTTAATTAGATGGGATGTTGTGACGCAGTTTTCTGTGTTAAATGAGATAAATGGGATATCTGTGTTTAGTTATTCTGTGTCAAACAGACAAACCAAAGTGGCTGCATCTGTATGTACCCATTTTTGATTTGTAGGGTAAACATTTCTAGGGTAAACATACTGTAAGTGGAGTGTTTGGCCTTGAAATCAGAAGTATGCTGTTTTGTGGAGCGGTGCTTTGGAAATTTGGTAGTGTACTCAGGGCCGCTTCTGCCATGAGGCAAGGTGAAACCCTTGCCTCAGGCGGCAGCGAGCGGCCAGTTACAAGGGGCGGCAAAAAGCCGCCTCTTGTAACTTTAAGAGCCAGGTTTTAACCCGGAAATTCGGCTCCGCTAGTGCAAAGAGCGCTATTGCGCTCAATGCACCTGCGATACTGCCCCCTGAAACCCACTCCGACGCTAATTTCTAAGCGCGGAGCGGGAGAGGAGGGGGGCGGCATCTGGGCTGCTGCCTCAGGCGGCAGCAGCCCCAGAATCGGTGCTGAGTGTACTGCCTGGAGATTTTGATCTATACAAGTGAGAAATCTCCATAAATAGTGATGGGAGAATTTGCGCCGTTTTGCTTCGCCCGGAAAATTAGCGTATTTCGCGCGAAATTCCCCAAAATGGCGAAAAATTAGCGAAACGGCGCCGGTTTAGATGCTGGCACCCGTTTTTTACGCCGGCATCCATTTTTAGATGCCGGCAAATTTTTGCCGCAAATTTTCACGGGCGTTTTATTCGCTGGCGGCGAATCGCGCAAATTCCCCGCGAATTTGCGCCTGGCGATAAAACTATATATATATATATATATATATATATATATATATATATATATATATATATAGTATTGGGCATTCAGGAGACATAGAACTTTCCAAATTGGCTGTGTTCTCGTATATACAATAAATTATGATTCTGATATATCTGATTGTACTAAGTGAAACATGATTTTTTCCTTCATTTTATTAGACACTTAGAAGCCTATATCTTTTTACAGAAGTGGAATTACACCAAAATTCTAGCATATGATGAAAGCCCATGTTGTCCTTAAAAAACACTATATTGTTTTCCTGGGTAAACTAAAAGACCCCAGAGGAAACCCATTAAAGTGAAAGAGTGCAAAAAATCTTAAAACTCCTTCGCAGTAGATGTTCGCATTTAGGACGAAACGGCTGGCAGGGAAAAGGTTAATAACGGCAATGATAATCTCATCCAGCCTTTGCCCATTTCTTTTATTATGACAACACACACAGTCCATGACATGGATTTATAAGCACGAGGGACTCTGTCTTATTTAAACTTCTCTATAAATGTTTGTAAAAGCTTTTTTCTTTACCTGTGTGGGTTTCATTGGTTAGCAATGGAACAGATAACAGACAACCATATAGTAGCTAAGTATTGCAGCCTACTTTTTAGTTACAATAACAGAATAAGTGTATAACTATTTTTGCATATCCTACTGAAATTATCTAGATATGTACTTACGACATGTATTATTAGCCCCTTAATGCTTAATATAAAGGCATAAATATGTTACATCCATTTGTTACAGTAATTTTAATTGAAGATAAAAAGCCTGTCAAGCTGTTCCACCTGGACTACTAATACATGAATTGTTACTGTATGTACAATAGTTGCACTGTGGGATGGCTTCTTCCTTCCTTTGTGTGTAAACTTTCCTGTTTTTGAAAAGTCTCTGTAGTGGACATCTTTAAATACCTGTGATCTGATCATGAGGCAGCAAGTCAGGTTAACTATTGAAATCTCTCTATGACCTTATGGAATGTAGGGTGCCATTTTTGTAGCACATATATTGCACCATTTATCTGTGAGGTACAGCTACAGGAGCACAAATAGTTTCAGAATCAACTCCCTTAACACAGCATGCACAGAAATGTTGCTTCTTGCCCTTTACTGATCTTACTGCCAGAAACACACTTTCTGTTTATTCAACCATTCCTACCATTTGAGACAAGTAAATTACTTGTTCCAGCTCTTCTCAAGACTTCAAGACTACTGCAACACAATTAATGTACTACCACTCAGTCTCAACTCTGACTGTATTTGAATAAATCATTTATAAAACAGCAATGCTGCATCATTGTTTAGAATGTTTAGGGTCGAAACACAAAAATGTGTCATTATAATATGTGTTGGACCTTGTCCTGAATATTTCTGCTTGAAAGAACTACCTAACATAAAACATGTGGTAGATCTTCAAAAATGTCCTTCTTCATTCCCATCCATCGGACAGACTACAGGAGAGAGAGATGTTTTTCATTGAGAGTGAGATATTTAACTAAACATTTGTGAGTACACATCCTGCCTTGGTGCATCCTGCCTTGGTGCATAAGTGTTTTCTGAAGTTCTGAAGGGAAGGTTAACCCTATTTCTATTCACAAGTGGATTAAAGTGGCTTTAAAGGGAAAGTTAACCCTATCACAACGTTCACAAAAAGACATGGGTGAAAAGAAAAATTCTTTTTTAATTTTCAGTAATTAACAAAAAAGGGAGTACAAAGAGGTGTTACAGAAAAAGCAATAAATACTGCACTATATATATAATTTTTCTTGCTGTTTTTCCTCAAGCTTCCTAGGGAGCGCTGTTTCATCACTTTTGAAAGTTTCCTTGTAATATGAGTTGGACCTTGTCCTGAATATTTCTGCTTGCAAGACCTACCTACCTACCTAGAAATGTGACAAATCTTCAAAAATGTCATTATTTTCTTCTTCATTCCCATCCATCTGAATATGTTGTTACTTACCACGCTCAAGGCATTTAACCTTTCCTCTCGCTTAACTGCTTTAACCCACCTTCCCACTCCATCTTCTCCCTGCACTAATTAAATGTTATTCCAGCATCACCTTTTCTTATGTTTATTTCTTCCCTCAGCCTTTCTGCTGGCGCTTCAGCAATCCTTTCCTTTTTGCCTCATACAGAAGGATAGGGGACAACCAGTTGTGATGCCACAGGTACACCAGTACTTGAGAAGGTTTTGTATAGACAATAAGGCAAAAGGCAGAGAGGTTAATATCCTAAAATCCTAAAATAACATTTTAATTGCAGGTGGTCAGGAGAATTGCACAAGCATAACAAGAAATTTACTTTTGGAAAATCATCCAGTGATTCACCCATAATGTAATGCTGAGCATCTTACGAGTAATGGTAAAAAAAATCTAAACTCTGAGTCATCTGTTCTCTGATTAATTGGGTCATTGACCTTTGTCTACCAAATTGAATTTTAGGTTCAATTTACAAGGCAAAATAAGAGAGCAAAATAATACAAATACAACAAAAATGGAATTGCTGTCACCTTTCAATTTACAAATTTAATTTAATTCAACAAAAAAGACGAGGTCAAAATAATGCATTAATTCTGATGGAAAAGATAGTCTTTTATATTTTAGAAGGACAAACTTATATTTGCAAATGTGTGCACCTTAAAAATAAATATGTGACTCTAAGAGCAAATAGAAGAGTATGCTGAAAAAATAATGTAGGAAGGCAATCTGTTACTAGAAATCCAGATGGCACCTGGAATGTTGAAACACATTCTGAAAAGCCTATATGATAAACGTGGCTCATAGTGAACCTCATCTCAGGGATGTCAGACCTGCAGTCTTCCAGCTGCTGCTGAATTATATCTCCCAGCATCCTTAGCTAGCCTGTGGCAAAAAAAAGATGCTGGGCATACTAATTTAAGAACAGGTGGTTGGACCACCAGTTTGGCATCATAAGAGTAGATTTTACATTTCTGTTTCATTAATCTCCAAAAATAAAGTCTTTGTGAACATATTATATCTTTTAATTATTGTGAGTGTGTAATTATACATGTTTAAGATAGAAATTAGAACAATTGGGCTCTGTTAATTAAAGTTCTATAATTACATTTCTGGAAAAAAGTGCCTTAAACAGATTGGAGATGCTAGCTGCATGTTATCATTTATAGCAGGGCAAAAGTGTTTTATAGTATCAGTTATGCAAATTAAACTGTGAAAGAGTTAAGCTGATATATATTAAGCTCTAATATTTGTAAATGTTAAATTGGTAGTAAATATCAAAATGCTAAACTTTAAAACCTTAAGAAAATGTAGTGCAACTATAATTAAGTTCAAATATCTACTCTTAGCTAACTTTTAGTGTCAGATTTATTAAAGGTCGAGTTTTGTTTTCCTGAAAAATTTAAGTTTTTTTGAGAGTAGTTTCTGAAAATACTGAAAGACAGAGGTCCATTGAACCATTTCAAGATGTTTTTAGCCTTTCATTATATTTGGGTTTTTACGGTGGTTTTATTAAAAAAACGTAATCATTCAGAGCAATTCAAGCTTTTTTTTATCTATAACCTGTATAATTCCGAGTATTCAAGTTTTTCCCCCAATTGCACTGATTGCACTCATTGAAGTTTTTTACATTCAAGTTTTTTCATAAATAAGCAATCATTCTTGTTGTGAGTTTATTTGAGGTATAAACCCCAAGTAAAAACCTCACAAACTTGACCTTTGATAAATAACCACTTAGTACTGTATGTTATAGAATGGTAAACATCAAAATGCTAAACTATAAAACCTTAAAAGTTAAAAGTTTTTTGGGAGTAGTATCAGTAAAAACTAGAATTTAGAGAGAATCATTATGCCCCGGAGCAGCAAATAGCTCAAATCTGAAAATACTCCAGCTAAAACCTGTCAAGGTCATGCAGAAGTCAATGGCAGAGGTCCCTTAAACCATTTGAAGATGTTTTTAGTCTTTCCTGATGTTCAGTTTTTTTTCAGTGGTTTTCATTTAAAAACTTGATAATTTTAAGCAATTCAAGCTTTTGATTGCCGATAATGTGATCAATTTGAGTATTTTCCCCCTTATAGCACTTACTGCACTGATTTGAGTTTTTAACATTCAAGTGGTTTCATAAATAAACAACCATTCAAGTTGTGTATTAGAGGTATAAAAAACTTCACACACCTCACAAACTTGACCTTTGATAATTAGTATGTTATTGAATACTAATTCTAAGCAACTTTTCAATTTGACTTCATTTTTATTTATTTTTTAATTATTTGACTTTTTCTTCTGACTCTTTCTATTTTTTTTTTACTTACTTACATATTTCTGTTCAGACCCTCTCTTATTCATATTCTAGTCTCTCATTCAAATCAGTGCATAGTTGCTAGGGTGATTTGGACAATATTCACCTAGCTGCTGAATAACTTGAAAACCACAAATAATAAAACACCAAAACCAATTGCAAATTGTCTCAGACTATCACTCACTGAATCATACTTAAAGTTAATTTAAACAACCCCTTAATTGTTTTTTTTTCTTCTCTTACTCCCACACAAGATAAAATGGGCAGATGGTGGACAGAACAGCTGGGCCTAATGTATTAAGAACTTAAGAACTTTAACTGCCAAATCTTGTTGTAAAATAATATACTGTAGTAAAAAAATTGAGAATGCACTTGTCCTGTTAGCTTATTATGTACAGATATACAGGATCCTTTGTCCAAAAATCCTTTATTCAGAAATCTGAGAATTACAGGAAGGCCATCTCCCATAAAATAAATGTAAAGCAATTAACTATTTTGTTTTTATTATCTCTAGTGATAAGTAAATGTTTTTGGCAGTCATGGATTCGCAACGAAATTCTGCATTTTGACATCTGTGAATTTCCACTTAAATCAGAAATTAATCATGAAAAAAAAACACCTATAGGATAAAGCATCCATTAACTTTAATGCATCTGAACAAAAAAGTCGTCAGAAGAAAAAATAATTTTTTGTGCATGCAAAAAATTGTAAAAAAAAATTTGACAGCCATTTAATTCAATGTGTTTTGCAAATGTTTCACAGTTCCACAATTTTTTTCGCAGTTTTGTACACTTTTCCGCAAAGCAAATGGGGCAAATCACTATTCATCTCCTTTTTCTTTACAATAATAAAACAGCAGCTTATACTTTATCCTAAATAAGTATATGAATGTGTATTGAAGGGAACCCGTCACCCAAAAAATTATTCCAAATCCTATGTTATCATGTTAGTCAAGCAAAATAAACTTTAATTACACTGTATACATTATTTGAATCTTGTCTCCATCAGTCTGGAAACTCATAATTATCGCAAGCAGGAAGGAGCCATTTAGTGGACACTGTTATTAAGACAAACCTTGCATCATCTCAGAATCTTGTTTGTGCACTAGAATGGAGATCCTGATGTCCATCCCCATGCATAGATTTTTAAATGAGTTTACAACAGCTATGAACACTTTAATAAAAAAAAAGAATTTGGATTTCATGACTGGTCCACTTTAATGGCAAATCCCGTTGGTTTTTTTTAAATGCGTAAATTCCATACCTGTACAGTTTTTCAAGTTATTAACACTTTGTCAAGTTCTTTCAAAGCAAAGGGAAAGATTACATTTCTTTTTAAGACTAGACAGGATATTTTATAGGGGAAATAATCCCTTCCTGTTGTAAAATAAAAGGATTCTGAAAGTCACCATGGCATGAGTCAACTGCTTTTATCCAGGTCATGCAAGTACTGACAAGAGGTTAACATAACAGAGTGGCCAGAATTTTTTTTGCACAAAATTTCTGGTTTTCTGGATATGGCGCTGAAGAGGAGGGAGATTGAAGGGTAGGGCTCCATGTTGCCACCAGAAAAATCTTGCAACAACATAAGGGGAAGACCTAAAGTCTTTCACCGTTTGACTTCTGTTCTTACTAGTAAGCTCCTGTTACGTTCGGCACCCTAAATCCAGAATCAGTGCTAGGCTCCCAACTTTCACCTCAGGAGGAGCCCTTGGCTAATTGGATGCCGCCAGGTCTTATTAAGAGAGGAGCAAAGCTACAGGTTCTGGATGAGCAAAGGGGCATGATCATCTGTGTCTGACATCATCACGCCGATGCATAAACCCAGAAACGTGCGGCCGTGTGCACCATAGGAACAACGGCTCTGAAGGGGACCAGATACATGCGGCTGGCGTCCCTGCCGAAGGCACGGCGTTTGCCCCCGCATGCCAGCAAGTGGACCACTAGACCATCAGGGTAACTATTTGTTGTTACAGCTCCAGTTCTGCACTGGTGTGGTCTGCTATTAACTGAATTAAGGATAACTTAAACAAGCTCTGTTTGTGGTGCCCGTTGGCCATACTTCACCATACTGAGCTTGTAGATAACTCACATAGATTCAGTCATTTGGTATGGCACAGCAGTAACTCATTGAGAAACCTTGGTGAGGTCTCTCCCTTTATCTCAGGAGTGTGCTTTGAAAAGTGTCTACTAGTGATGGGTGAATGTACACATTTCGCAGCCCACAAATGCTTTCGTGAAATGGCAGAAAAAATTTGTCACAGAAAATTTGCTGCGAAAAAAAAAATTGCCATGCACCTAAAGTTTTCGGACGCACATTGACTTTAATGCATTTGGAAAAAATATTTGTGCATAAAAAAATTGTCGCTCATGTCAAAATTGACGCACGTCAAAATTATTTTGATGACATTGACTTCAATGCGTTTTGCAAATTTTTAGTTGTTTTTGCAAATTTTTCAGGAGTTTTGCAAATAATTCAGCAAAACAGGACAGATTCATCATAACTAGCAGCTACTTTATGGAATACCTAATTTACCCTGAATGAGGTGTGTGGTGAGCCAACGAATGTATATATAAGACTTTTGTGGTTGTCAAGCTTTGAAATGACCATTATAGGACCTTGGGGCATTTACATCACTTCTGTAATTCTTCCCTGCCATTTCAGCTACTCACAATACAAAGAGGCTTTCTGAGAGGCAATGGCCATTTCACATTTGCTTAAGGAACCAATAGTTTTTTTTTCAGCCTATAAATAGGAACTGGGAGTTTCCTGATCTATATCAATAAATAGTGGCTATAATACATCCCTTGAGATACTATTCTGCAAGGTCTCTACTAATGCTTAATACCAGGGGTTATTGTTGAACTTTGTCTTATTCACCTAAGGTCTCAGTACTATTTGCTTATTGATAAGGAGGTTGCTACAATAATTAATCCTACAATTAAAGCCTCCATTGAGTCATCATGAAACCATCTCAGAAGTCCAGGAGATCTCTATTTCCTCATCTAAACAATTGAAAATTATGGAAAGGAAAATCTTGGATTTGCAACTCAAAGTTGATGACTTAGAAAACAGAGCCAGAATGAATCATCTATGATTTATTGGAATCCCAGAATCTTATAACACAGATGCTTTGATGATATTTATTACAGATACTTATTACAAAGACATTTACCAGGGTACTCCACATTCATGAAAACTCCCATACATTAAAATTGAATGAGTTCATTCTTTGGGTCCACCTCACAATAACATGGATCTCAAACCTTGTGCTGTCATTGCTAAATTTCAAGTCTACAAGAAACTAAATAGTCCAAAGAAGAGATGTTAGACCGATTCATAGATCAAGGTCTCCCAGGTCACCTTCTCACGGACATCAGGACCTTATAGTTCATTGACTTACTCACTTCTCACTTTCTCTTTTCAAGCAAAACAGATATACTAAATATTCATAATTCTATTCCCAAACAAACCTTGCTGGATTTAGAAATTAAACCCCGGGAAGTTCTATGAAATGAATGTATGTATATTTTTATTTGTAAAATGCTCCTCGAGGGCAAAGCATTGTACAGCAAAACAATAAATTAGTAGTAACAAACAAGGGGTCATTGGAATAAAAAGTAACGATAAGTGCATTATTAAAGATACAATTCACATAAATATAAAAAATATAATTACAATACAGATTAAGTGCTCAGTTTCAAGGATGGGAGGGTAACACACAGACACAATTCAGAGGGGTATTAAGGTGCTGTGGGTTACGGTTTGTTACACTATTATATAAATGCCAGTTCAGGTGTTATCCAGGTGCTCCCAGATATACCTGAAATACCTAGGATTGAGTATTCCTACAGATCTCTAAACATATCCCTCCTGATTAAACTCAATGAATATCTATGTAGTAAATGTTTAAACTGTCCTCTTGACCTTATTGGAATAGTTACTTTCTTCAAAATGTTCATTTTCCCAAAATGATCATACCCTCTGCTAAAATATCCCCTTCTGTTAAGACATTTGCATAATAAGAAATTGGACCAAACTCTTTCTAAATTTTCTAAATTCCTCTGACAAGGGAAGGAATCTAAAATTCTGGGAGGTCTCAATGTCCCCAGCTTTAGATATTTTAATTTAGCTTCTCTTTGTAGATTAATTATTGAATGGATATCAGGTAAATGAAAAACGTTGGTACAATAGTTGCTAATACTCCAAAGATGCTGCTGAGAAATAGATCAACTAAATGTTGCAAAATTGTAATAGTTTAGAGTCTGCTCATGAATTACTGAGCTGGCAGACTCAAACACCTTAAAAAATAAATAATGGAAAGTAATTGAAAAAAAGTCTTTATTTCTGGGGAACAATCTAAAAACAACTGAATTGAAAAAAGTGTTTGGAAGGTGAACAACCCCCTTAAAGTAAAAAATACTATTTATTGAATCATTTAAAAATTAGGTAGCTGGAGTGCATAGGACACCTAATGCATTTCGTGAACACCACTTAATCATAGGCTATATTGGGTAAATGACCAGAATCAATTCAGTGAGAAATAGTCATCTCATGTCAAAACTCATGGATTGGAATTCAATTTGAGGAAAAACACTTTTCTCCAAATTCGGTTTCAATTTTTTACTCAGACTTCAATTGAGTTTTAATGTGATAAACCATGAGATGTTTTTCTGAATTGAATTGCATCTCAAATTGAATCTTGTCCATGACTTTTCATGTGATAAACTTTTTTCTCACTGAATTAAATTTGGCCAAAAGAGACCTATACCAATCTTAAACTAGAATCCAATTTAAAAATGGGGAGAACATATCACTTCTTATCTACATAAAAAATGTAGTAACCTTCCTGCTGATATTAAGAGAAATTCTTTTTACAGAGACATCTTTGCCACTTGGAAATTAATCCACAAACTTCATGGTAGTAATAATCAAATTGTACCCTTTTTGTCTCCATTTGATTTATGTTCTTTTTCTAAAATGGAGAGAAGTTCTCCCCTAATTCCTTATTAGAAAAAGAAGCGTATCTCCCAATTCTAAATTTGGCCTAAATGAGTTTGACAGACTGTTTCATATGAGATTCTTATGTGGTCTTGTCAAACAGGAAAAGTGTATTGCTATCAACCAACTTCCTATTTGTAAAGTGATTCAGAATATTATAGACGAGCCTTCTTTTATTAGAATTTTATTTATTACCAATCTTTGCATTTAAATATCTCCTGAAAGTCTTCACCCTTTACAAAACCTAACTTGGTTGTCTCTATTAAAAGTTGATATTACTCCTCATCATTTTGCGGTAGGCAAAATAATGCTTCATCCAGATTTGGTAAAATTGTACTACCAAATATTCGTGTCGCAATCTGGTATATGTGTGACCAAAAGGTTTGCACTATATTACAGTCCACCAAGTATGCATATAACTGCCTGGTTGTTGGCATCCTCGAACACATAACGGTGAAGTAGTAGGCATAATTTTATGTTTACGAAGTGGGGTGATATACCATCTGGAAATTACCTTATATGCCATCTCTTTAACACCCACATTTTGTGAAATTTTTTGAATGGAGGACCATATTCTTGGCCACTTATCCGCCACATCTCTTGTGGGGAGATCTGTATTCCAGAGGGTCCAATTCAGGCGATACTTTTGTGAGTGTATTATAAATTATGGAAATATTACTGGTAATAGTAAGTGGGTGTAGACATTGTCTTTCAAACACAGAGCCCTCCAATGTAGGTGGGCCCGGTGCTTGAGAGTGAAAAAAATTAGATATCTGTTAGTATCTAAAAATTTCCAAGTTGGGCAAATCATGTATTTATTGCAAATGCTGTAATGATTTAAGTCCTCTTGGAGATATCAATTTGTAAATAGTTAGAAGGCCTTTATTTATCCACCATGAGAATAAGGAATGTGCCAATCCTGGAGGAAAATCTGGATTGCCTATTAAAGGCTGCATGTAGCTTTGGGTCTGATGGGGTATTAATGCAGAGGAAGTCCCTGCCCACAGTTGCAAATGAAAGGATACAATTGGATTTTGTATTTTACATTGTTTAACTATCAGTGGAGTTGCCCATAAAAGTGCTGCAGTGGAGAGCAGAGCTATAGATGCGTTTTCAGTCTACCCAATGGTGAATGGCTGGACAAACATGCCACTGTATTAATTGGGCTAGTCGGGCTGCTTTATAATAGTTATATAAACATGGGACCTTTAAAACTCCTTGTGATGGTAATCGATAAAGTGTTGATTTGTTGATTCTATGGTGCTTATTATGCCAAATAAAATTAAACATCTTATTTTGTAGTAAATCAATATCTTTCTTATATATCGGAAATGGTAAAGCTCTAAACAAATATAGAATCTTAGGTAAAATCACCATACGAGACGCAGCGATCCGACCGAACCATGAAATCAACAACTTGTCCCATTCAGTCAACAAATCAAATAACTTTCGATACATTGGAATATAATTGCTTTTACTGTATATAGTAAGGGATATGTTTTTGTAAGCTTAATGCTCAGATAGTCTACTGATTCTCGCCTCCATTGGAACAGGAAATTTAACTCCAATAATTTCACCTGTGGTCTAGGGATGTTGATTGTGAGGGCTTCCGTTTTAGAAAGATTAACTTTCAATCCTGAGATACTACGGAATTGGTTCAAAATACGGAATAGATTAGGGAGACTCGTCAGGGGCTTTGTTAATGTGAGGCATTTATCATCTGTGTACATAGTTATTTTATGACAGAAACCACTGAATAAGATATGCTATCGCTAGGGCGAATAGGGTTCTATCGCTAGGGTGAATAATAACGGTGATAATGGACAACCCTGACGAGTCCCCCTAGCTATGGTGAACCCCTGGGACCATAGTCCCATCAATCTTACATGTGCTGAGGATTTATTATACAGAACTCTGAGCGCATCTAAAAAGGGGCCGGTGATATATCTGGGTAACACTGTAAACAAATACTGCCATAATACTGTGTCAAATGCCTTCTGTATATCCAGCATAAGAGTGAGTAAATGAGACCTGGACAGATTTGCATCTGCAATTATGTTAATCAATCGGCGAGTGCAGTCTATCGTTTGCCTGCCTGGAATAAAGCCGCATTGGTCTGGCTGGATAAGCTGGGGTAGAAAATCAGAAAGTCTAGTGGCCAAAATTTTGGAGAATAGTTTGAGATCAACATTGAGAACTGAGATAGGTCTATAATTTTGAACATCTGAAGTATCTTTGTGTGTCTTGGGAATAAAAGATAAATTCGCTGTGAGCATATCATATAGGAGAGCTTGACCATGTAGCATGACATTAAACATCGTCAATAAATGTGGGAATAGAATTTCTCTATACTTTTTATAATAACTTGGTGGAAATCCATCTGGTCCAGGCGCAGTATTATTTTTCAATTGCTTTATCGCCTGTACGACTTCCTCAGTAGTTATTGGAGCTTTCTCCTCACTGGAGAGTTTAGGTAGAACAACACCATCTTTCCCGTAAATAAGCTGGAGGGGCTGTGGGTGGTATAATAAAATTACCTGGTGTGCGGCGGTGTGGATGGCCTGCGCGCCTCTTAAAGGTACAGGCCCGCTGGCGTGATTGCGCCAGCGCGTATTGACGCTCGTTTTTGTGCCAATTTCGAATGTATATAAAGCCCATTCTGACCCCCAGCCAGTGCCTGTGATAGAATCTTGATTCTGGTGGTTCCTGAAGCCTTGTGCTGTCTGTTCCTGTGCCCAACGGTGGTCACACTACTGGTGAAGCCGAGCCAAGACCAGGGTACTTGGCACCTGTTCTGGTATTGGGTGCCGGCCGTGACAGGTGGTGTATATAGAGCCGTATAAAAGGACTCAAACTTTTTAACCATATCTACTGGATTAACTAATTTATTACCCTCTTTTGACAGTATATATGGAATAGGGTGATAACTGTGATCTTGGCGTAGTTTGTGGGCCAACAACCGATACGGTTTGTCTTTAAGTTTAAACAGCTTTTGTTTGGTCCAGTTATATGCTCTGTCTGCTTTATATTGTAATAGATTCTGTAAGTTATGCCTAGCGTCTATCAGACGTGTAAAAATTTGTGAGGTAGGTGAATTTATATGCAGTCTCTCCAGATCTCCAATATCCCGCTCCAACCCTTTGACATCATCCAGAAATTGTTTTTTTTTTTTTTTTAAATATTGGCAACTTTATAAATTCTCCCTTCTCAATGTAGCTTTATGTGCGGCCCATATAGTACACATAGGGAGTTCCGCATCTAAGTTATGGACCCAATAGTCCTCTAGAGCATCAGTAATATTAGACAAAATTGCAGAATCAACTAGGAGGGACTTATTCAAACGCCACATGTGGCGAATGGACGTACAGTATATGAAATAGGGTTGAAGCTTAAAGTTATTGCCGCATGATCAGACCAGGAGATAAGGTAAATTTGTGTGTTATTTATCCTTGGGAGAACGTGTTGGGGGACCAGGAAGAAATCTATCCGGGAATAGGAGTTATGAGGAACGGAAAAAAAAGTATATTCCAGGTCTGCTGGATGTTGGTAGCGCCAGGCATCCACTAAATGAGAGTCAGTAATAAGATCCTTCACTCCTTTAGGAGCAGCATTAGCTGTGATGGTCAGGGGGCCTTTGCGGTCTATAATCGGGTTAACCACTAGATTAAAATCTCCCAGCAATATTACGGTCCCTTGGGAATGTTGATTTATTAAGGTAAACAATTCCGGAGAAAAATTTTAGGCTGTAGAAATGGAGCATACACATTAACGAATGTGTATGGGTTGCCTTGTAGTAACCCTATCAAGATAATATAGTGACTCTCTGGATCTGTAATAATTTTTTGTGGCGCAAAGTGAACATGAGAGCAAAAGGCAATAGCTATACCTCTTTTTTTATCTGAATACGGTGATGCAAAAATTTGAGGAAAGGATCTATGCAGATATGGGGGAGGGCCTTTGTGAGCCCAATGAGTTTCTTGCAGAGCTACTATGTCTGCTTTCAGTTTTAGATAAAATGTGGCCGCCATGAGTCTTTTAACAGGGGAGTTCAGCCCCTTCATATTATGTGATATTATAGTCACTGCCATATTTGCATAGAGTCTCCTTCCATCTCATATATTCAATAGACCTTCGCATATTAGGAGTAGTCCCCACCAATCAATTGCTGCCCTATACAATATACATCTCATCCATTGTGTTATTATAAAGCTTTGCACAATAATATCGATAACATCATTCAAAACAATTAGCATAGCATACAGTGTATATCTATGACAAAATTCCAACCACTGTAGGTTAGGTCGTAACTCCAAGCACCATTCAATGTTAAAAAAAAAAATAAGGTAAAATATTCAAAAACGAGGAAAAGGAAGCAAAAATAGACAAAAAACAAAAAATAGATTCAGTAAACTTGTGTTTAAGCTGAAAATCAAACCTGAGCTCCAACATTCTCAGGAAGGTCTACAAAAACAGATGTGGTATTTCCAAAAGAAACCAGACTTATTTTGGAGGTCCGGGTAGAGTTCACACTGAACTAACACATCCAGTATGGGGTGTCTGTGCATCCACCAGGTATTAATGTGAAATTGAGATTGAGATATAAGTCTCTGAGCTGCCATATGAATCCTAGATGTCCTTCAGGTGTTGGCTGTATTCGGCTTCCGAAGATACTGTTGCGGCTTAATCCTGAGTCTGCTTGGCTTTTTTTCCCAGATGGGCTGTAATGCGGTATCATCTTTGGAGGGTTGTGGAATCTCCAAATCTGCGTCAATGCCCAGTGCAGAGAGAAACGTCTAGCCTTCTGCCAGATCCGTGATCGTTTGCAGCGTGCCATTCTTCAAAACAGAAAGTTTGAATGGGAATCCCCAACAACATTTCAAACCCGCTTTCTGAAGTTGCGTAGTGACCGGACGTAGCGCTCTGCACTTCATTAAAGTAGTGGCTGCAAGGTCTGGAAATAACTGTATAGCTTCTCCATCAACTTCAATTTCCTCCTGCTCCCTAGAGGAACGTAGAAGATCCTCCTTAGTTTCATAATAGTGTAGCCTGGCAATGATATCGCGTGGGAGTACTCCCGCTCGCGGTTTAAGACGTAAAGAACAATGCACTGTGCAATAAGGAGTGAATCTGGTCTATATTCCGGTAAAAGTTTGGAGAACAGTAGCTCCAACAATTTTGGCAAATCTGTATACATTTCCGGGACATTGCATATGTAAATATTGTTCCGGCGGGAATGGTTTTCTAAGTCCTCAGTATGTGAAGACAAGGCACAAACAGCCCGTTGTAATGAGTCTATTTGACTTTGCATTTTTTGTTGGGCGTGTAATAAATCATCATGTTTAGTTTCCAATGCATCCGTTCGGGTGCCAAGTACCGATAGCTCTTTATTATTGTACGCCATCGCGGTTTTTAAATCAGATTGGAATGTGGCCGTCAGCTTATCAAAAAGAGTGTTTAGGCTCGAGTCCAGGACATCTTTAGTCAGACAGGAGGAATGTGAGGTATGTTTGGCTTTAGAATCAGACTGTGGGGAGTTGCCGCCATTTTGGGCCTTACCTCCGTCCTGCAAGCGCTTGAAGTATGTGCCCACTTCTTTTTGCGATGAGCAGTTGCTGGATGCGGACATATCAAGGCTCAGTTGATTCTGTACTCGTCGGGCTGTATATTAGATATATATGCAGCCAGCCAGTGACTTAAATCTTGATATGGTCCCAGTAACGATGCAGAGCTCCCCAAAGATGCATCCTCACAGCATGGAGTCTAGCTCCGCCCCCTGGGTCACCTTTTAAAGGGGCATTTGAAAGGACTCCTCCCTGCCCACCCACTTCCAGCTTGCATTGTACTTTAACACCTGTAATAAGCATTCTGGTTAGGCAGTGTATTATTTCTGCTTATGGATTAATTTTTCAGGTTTGGCAGCTTTAAGATGATTAGATTTGCACTTCATATTTATCTTTAATTCTAATTCATTAGAAGCAAAGTGTTTTTTGCTCATTTAGAATATGCAAAACTAGCACACCCACGTGCTGCCCACCTGCCAAATGTAAGTCATTTATGGGTCATTTATGACTATACAACCAGTTGTGCAAAAAACGAAATTCATTAAAGGTACTTGCATCAACATGTGCTTCTTTCAATTCCATATATTTGTGCTTTGCACATCGCTGCCATCCTAGTGGAACTCTGGAGCTATCGCAACAAGTGTACCAGGCTGTAACATTAGGGGCACCACAACTCCCTGAATCAATAGGCACAGAACAGATGCACCAAACAAATTGGGCACAGATTCTCTCAGGCCGGAAATGATGTTGTCTGGGCTTTCAGCACAATTGTGTTCGATTTGCATCAAAGTACTTGTGTAATTGCATTAACTTTGACTCATCAGACACAATGGCTTCAGTTGCAAATCCCCCAGTGACTACAATGATGCTGGAATTCTGGGAAAAAAACACCGCATTCTAAGTGAGAACAACGGCAATTGTGTCTTAAAGTGCACTTTGCTTTAAAACGGAATTTCCCTAAAGGCAAAACATATTTAAAAAGATACATTTTTTGTACTTTAGTAGGGATGTCATTTCTGTTTGCCGCAGAAATGACACCCATAGACTTGTATGTGTCGTGCATCAAAAAAAAAAAGACGCGCGTCTTAATAAATTTTTTTGACGCCCATAGACTTTAATGGGCGTCGGCGACATTTCGCCGGCGGCAAATTTTTGGCAAAACAAAACGGGTCAAATTTGCCCATCCCTATACTTTTGCACTTTTCTGCAAGTGAGTCCTTTAGTTTTTACATCATTGTACTAGTATGGATACTTTGCATATAAAGTTTTTTCAGAATAAAAGTGGCGGTGAATGTATAAAGCATTTTACTTCCCAGTTGGATTCAATTATCCTAATATCATGATTTTATTTTTTTATGGGTCACATCTGATATGCAGAGGTGATTTTTTTTAAATATCAGGCTTTCATAAAATTTACATTATTTAGGTAGCAAATGCATAGTAAGTGCTAGTTTTTAGTGTATATTGTTCACTTTACTTCTAACTGGCACTAATGTATTCTCTAAGGTAAAGTTAATGCTGCATTGAACATATATGTATTTATTGAGTATAAAATTTGCTTATGTTTCTTCAGATTGCTGAAAAGCAACACTAGTGATCAGCTATCATTATAAAAATGTTACAAACAAATGCATTTATGTGACCTTTTTATTTTCATTGTAATGCTCACTTTTTGCAAAATGAAATACTTTAAAGCATTAAAGTAATTGTTAGCTTTCTGTTATATGCACATAGCAAATTATTCTGCATGTATATTCTAAACATAAATATTTTATTTAGGAAAATAAGTATAGTTATGTTCTCCAATTTAAGTTTATTTCAATGCATCTTAATTATGGTACCTGCTTACTTTCATGCAGTAACGCAACAGCTGTGTCTATTGTAACCTTTTTCATCTCATGTGAATCCTTAAATGAAAGCTGCCGTTTTCATAAATACTAATTATGGAAAAACAATACATATAATGCTATTTAGGTGTTCAGAATTAAAATATATATATATAATCTAGTTTTGATGGCTTTGCCAATGGTTACATAAAGGGTTTACATGTCCTTTAAATAATTTATATAATGTAAGTAAAGATTATTTTGCTTGACAAACACAATTGAAAACAATTTGGGATTTTTTCTTAGGGTGACAGGTCCCCTTTAAATTAACTTTTAAAATGACAGTGTCATTCACAATTTGCAATGGATCTTCAATTGTTATTATTTATGGTTTTTGAACGATTTATATTTTTGTTCAGCTGCTCTTCATTTTGAAATTCCAGATGCTATCTCGTTTCTAGGGTGCAATTTACCTAAGCAACCAGGCAGTGGTTTGAAAGAAAGACTGAAATATGAACAGGAGAGGACCTGAATAGATAAATAAATAAAAAAAGCAACAATAACAATTGCATTTAGTCTAAGAGAACAATAGTATTTTGGCTGCTGGGGTCAGTTGACCCCCATCTGACAGCAGGAAGGAACCAACCCATTTTCTATAGCTGCACATGGGCAAGTAAGAGCAGACAACTATATCATATGTCTCCTGGGACCCTGTACCTAAGGAGACCAGTGAAACCATCAGCACCCTTGTGCTTTTTGTATATGGGGTATATGTCCAGTTCCCTGGCAAGATTTCCTACTATTAAATTGTGATAACAGGAATGGTGAACATATAACAAGGCTAGCTTACTGTTGAAAATAGCTACTTCTGTATGGAAACTCTCTTTTTATCCTCCCCATTGTGAAATTCCCTTTAACATATTGCTTCTTGTCATAACTCACTGCAGCTTAATCAGCACATACTGTATGTTCCTAAGCTTTATCACTCCCCTCACACTACATGACCAATTACAGCATACTCCTTCCTTTATATCATGCTTGTTGGTGTTCTATTCTCCTGAGTGAATTCACTTTCATCTGTAATTAAGATTTTTGCTATCTACTAAACTAGGAGGTGCAGTGGCACAGTTTCATAGAGGGTTTAGGTCTCCTTTAAAAATTTCCACACCATAAGGCTATATAGCGGAAAAGGCATTTACATGTTTATAGCACTGTTTTGTGGTAGTAGTTATTGTGAAGAACATATAACAGTGTAATTTGTGTGGCTATACTGTATATATTTAAAGGGGTTGATCACCTTTAAATTCATTTTTAGTATGATGTAGACATTTATACTCTGAAACAATGTGCAACTGGTTATCATTTTTTTGTCAGTTTTCAGTTATTTTTTTAGAGCTTTCTGCTCAGCAATTCTCCAGTTTTTTTCCATATACTAGCTATATGGTTGCTAGGATCTTTGCCCTAGCAACTTGGCTGTGGTTTGAATGATAGAATGGGATATGAATAGTAGAGATACTGCATCTGTAATAAAAAGTTGTAGCTTTACAGACCAATAGTTTTTTTGGCTGCACGGGGTCAGTGACCCCGATTTGAAAACTGAAAAGATGCAGAAGAAGAAATCGAATAATTTTAGCTATAAAAAAAACTTATAATGATAACCTGTTGCAAAGTTGCTATTAAAAGGGAAGGCTGTAACATTCTAAA
Source organism: Xenopus petersii (assembly GCA_038501925.1). Taxonomy (NCBI): domain Eukaryota; kingdom Metazoa; phylum Chordata; class Amphibia; order Anura; family Pipidae; genus Xenopus; species Xenopus petersii. Next base: position 79,330,514 of record CM076682.1, read on the forward strand.
ATTTAACTTGTGAACCACCCCTTTATTCATTTTTTACACCAAAACCATGTTGAAAAAAACCTGTTGGTGTATCACAATGTACAATCATTATTAAAATTAAAAGTAAGACAACTATATTCTAGAGCTCAGAGAGTTAAGGACTGTGTGTATTGTGCAAGAATGGGTTAACTCACGTGCATGCCTCTAACATGTACAATACATATTACATCTTCCAATGTGCCGTCGGTATCCCATATGTACCACAAAGAGTTGTGCTGTTTATTTGCTATTTGCATCTTACTGTTCGTTGGTACAAGAGGCTTCTGTGTTTTTTAGCTAATCCATTTATTAATCTAGTATCTTTAAGACAAACTGTTGAAGAACTGGATTTTTGTTAAACCATTTTGTTTAAAGTAAATGTGTCTGGGATTTTAAAATGCGATGCCAAAGTTTTTTTTTTTTTTTTTATCTCAGCTGGAAACAATGTGTAGATGAAAAGGCTTTTTTTTCTGTGAGGAAATGCTGCCTTCCAGTGGAATTTAAAGGAATATTCACCATATGTTGCTTTGCACAACATTACTCCATTTTAACTAAATGCTAGTATAATAGACACCCATTTCACATTAGCAAGTTTGCATAGCACATTTAATTACAGCATATATAACAGAGGCAATCTATTTTTCTTACATAGCAATGTTTCTAAAATAAATGGAGCATTTTGCCAAAAAATTTACAAATATACAAATAAAATATGAAAAAAACACATTAATATTACAATTTGAAAACATGTGCATTAGTGCCAGAACATGAAAAAATATTTACTGGCATAAATATATATATATGTCTATACCGAGCCTTACACAGCCTTAATAAAAGAGGAACTGCTTAAGACCTCTTGTGATTTCTATAGTCTGTCCCACCATTATAAAATAGAGCTTCATGCCATTTATTAATGTGTTTATCTATACTTAAACTTACACTTGGGATATAGCATTTATGGTATATAAGCATGGATTATTGCAAAGATAAACTTTATCCCCAGGCTAGGTCTAATCCAGTTGAGGATTAAATTAGATTCTGCACTTTGCCCGTCTAGTTTCTAAAAGGTTTTAAAACAATGACTTCACAGTAGGATCAGGCTGAGCTCCATTTATATTTGGGATGTTTCTGAGGCCTCAAGCACCACTTAGATGTGTGTTTGACTTCCACTGGGACAATAAAAACTCCATTTACAGATGTTATATATATAGCAACTGCTTTACACCTAGCCTAAAGTACTACTTGGCCTAAATAATCTATATAGCGTACTGAAGGTACGGAGATTGATCTGTATAGACTATGATGTGAGGCATCCAGTCTTGATGCTACTTTACACTGGAAGTAAGGTTAAATGTTTGATTTGCTCTTAAAATATTTCAAGGTATAGTTATTCTGTATTGGATGCTTATGTAAATAAAGGTTGGCAAAACCTCCTACATATTCAAACAACTATTGTTTAATGAATTTTAGGGATGTAGCGAACTGCCGTTAATGTGTTCGCGAACGCCGTTCGCGAACACCGGCAAAAAAGCGAACAGTTCGCGAACAGTTCGCGAACTTCGAACGCTCGATAAAATCGTTCGATCGAACGATCGAAGGATTTTATTCGTACGATCGAAGGATTTTCGTTCGAATCGAACGATCGAAGCTATTCGATCGAATGATTTTAATTCAATCGAATGCTTATAATCGTTCGAACGAATGGAAATCGTTCGATTTTAGCGATCGAACGGTCGAATGGTCGAATGGTCGAACGAAATTTTACTTCGAATCGAACGCGAACACCAATTGGCGAACGTCGCGCGACGTTCGCGAACATTCGGCGGACGCGAACAGTCGAAGTTCGCGCGAACTAGTTCGCCGGCGAACAGTTCGCTACATCCCTAATGAATTTCCTACCAAGTTTTTTTTTTTTTTAATGTTTTCATTTTGTTTTTACTAACTTTTTCTTTTTTTAGCAGGAATATTTGGAGGATTTTTATAAACTCCCTGAAGCAGTAACTTTAGACAGGGTAAGTCCATCGGTGTAAAAATTTTGGTCCAGTATTGGTCCAGTTAAAGTCATTGTGGCTGATTTATAAGCTTTTTTTTTTTTATTGTACTGAGGTTAATAGTAAATACCAAACTGAAATTACAGTACACTGAGCTTGTATTGCCTATTGGTTGGATTAGAGAGTGAGTGACACATTACACTGTGCTCCCATAACTCCCTACCACAATCCTCTTTTTGAGTGATACTGGCCACGACTTATTGGTTAAAAAAGAGTGTGAACAACCAAATGAATACAATAAATATAAAAACATACCGATGAATGTACAATCATATTATACAACATTCACATCAGTTACATAATGGTGAATCATAACAATGGGCATAGTGTATACCTAAAACGAGATCCCCCTGTCAGCCTGCCCTTGTACAAAATGCCCATTGATGTCCATCAGCCACAACCTCCTGGCTCAGAGAACCCGCCCCCCCCCATTCATCTGTAACTCCAATATCCAATTGCTGTGATATCCAACCAACCAATCCAACTAAGTTTGGCCACCCACTATAGGCGGTTAAATTATTGCCCAAACAAATGCCTTCCCATGGCACCAACACACATTCTGGCACCTGCCCAGAGCTGAGGTGAGAGTCTTTATGGGAACCAACTATTTTTACCTTGCTAGACCCTCCCAACTACTAATATCTAACTAACTAAAAACTGATGTACCCATAACTAGTGATGTAGCGAACTGCTGATTTGATGTTCGCGAACGCCGTTCGCGAACACCGGCAAAAAAGCGAACAGTTCGCGAACAGTTCGCGAACTTCGAACGCTCGATAAAATCGAAGGATTTTATTCGTACGATCGAACGATTTTCGTTCGAATCGAACGATCGAAGCTATTCGATCGAATGATTTTAATTCAATCGAATGCTTATAATCGTTCGAACGAATGGAAATCGTTCGATTTTAGCGATCGAACGGTCGAATGGTCGAATGGTCGAACGAAATTTTACTTCGAATCGAACGCGAACACCAATTGGCGAACGTCGCGCGACGTTCGCGAACATTCGGCGGACGCGAACAGTCGAAGTTCGCGCGAACTAGTTCGCCGGCGAACAGTTCGCTACATCCCTACCCATAACCCTTTACTTTATGCTGACCAGCCTTAAGTCCTTCCCCCCCTACACTGGAACGTTGGGTCACTCCCAGAGTCTGAGCAGAGTTGTGGTTCCCGCTTTTCCAAGTCCTAACTGCTATCTGTGGTTTACATGACATGCAATACAAGTAAATTGTTTAGGCCTCTAGTATGTGTGTGTGTATATATATATATATATATATATATATATAGATATATATATATATATATAGATATATATAGATATATATACATATATATATATCTATATATATATATATATATATATCAGCACTCATGTTTTAGTCTTTGTTTGCCTGGGTGCGTGACACTGATAGTGTGCACAATCCTCCAAAGTAGAAGCCACACTCATAGGTCTTCTAAATGTATAAATATTTTATTAAGGATAAAATGTTTATCCTTAATAAAACATTTATACATTTATAAGACCTGTGAGTGCCGCTTCTACTTTGGAGGATTTTATATATACAAGAGTCCTCTGCACTCAACCCATTATCAATATATTTAAGACAGAGACATTTTGTGCATACTGCTACTGAAAAATGCCTTACCCTTTAAACAGGCCAATTTGAGAAACTGCACACCTCACAATACCCAAGCAGAGCTTCCTGGTGCTCAGTGGTAGGGGAATCGGCAACCAGCCAGTCAGGTACGTAGAAAGATCACTGGCACACAGGAGTTTTGTTCAGCAGGGCAATCCCTTGCCATTTTAATAATAAGCAAGCTGCTTGACAAAGGGGCGTCCCCCGAAACTTTGCACTGCATTATTAAAATCGCAAGGGCTTGCCCTGCTGAACAAAACTCCTGTGTGCCAGTGATCTTTCTACTTACCCTTTAAACAAAACAGGGATTGTTTGTCCATATATTGCAATATATTTAAGCTGGCCAACCACGTCAAAGTCATCCCATATCTGGCCAGTCCTATGCTCAATTTTCATCTGATTCATTAAGAATTCAATTGCTTAATTATACATTTGACAAAGGGACTAATTTTTACCTGCAACTTAGCAGTATGCACAAAATGTCTCTGTCTTAAATATATTAAATACACTGTGCATATATATATATATATATATATATATATATTTTTTTTTTTTTTTTGGTTCTCTTACAAATATGGACATCCATTTATGACACATTTTCTCCAGGATCCTGTTAAAATCTCAAAGAAGAACGAAGGCTTTGTGCACTTGGGGGTGCCAAATGGTAGGCACGCCCAAGTGATTGTATTGACTTACCTGAAACCCTGGGCTGGTGGTCCTATCTGCAGAAAACTGGACCAGCCCAGGGTTATACCAGTGAGCACCACTGAGCAATCCTCTTCTATCGCCCTCTTTCCTCACACGGCTGTGCATGCACAGTAGAAAGCCGAACTTTAACTAAGAAGTTGGCTATTTTGTTCAACTGCGCACGCATCTGCCCCGGGAAATATGCAGAAAGAAGAAGCCGGAAGAGGATCGCCTTGTGGTGCTCACTGGTATAACCCTGGGGCCCGGGGTTTCAGGTAAGTCAATACAATAACTTGGGGGTGGCTAACATTTGGCACCCCCAAGTGCACAAAGCTTTTCCTTCTCCTGTATTGTATTGTGTATGTAGCATGTATTTATAAAAAATAAAGGAAATTAAGATTTTTAACAGGATCCTGGAGAAAACGTTTCATAAGTGGATGTCCGAGTAAAGGTAGCCGTTGCCAGGATGCGGGACTAAAGGTCGCATGAGTAGTCTGGTCAAATGGGGGAGCTCCACACTCGTAGCAGGAAAGATTGAATATTTTTTTTGTTGTTGGTGATCTATGGCCAGACATTAGGTTGCAGTATGTGAGTGCAGAAGAGTGTGGGCATGAAGGTGACAGCTAGTACATTCTCATTAGTAAGCAATCAAATCTTTGTTTTTTTTTTCAATATTACATTTCTAGTAAAAAATGTTAGTGTTCTATGCTTATATATGATTGTAGTGCATCATCTATGATTATCTTTATTTATATGGAAGAATTGAGAACTATAAGTACAAATAAACAAAAATCTCTCTGTTCTTCAGATTGATCCTACTGTTGATAACATCTTAAAACTGGTTGTACATTTGTAGCAAGTAAATATAGAATAATTGGTAATACTTCTGCTCCTAGTATGACCCCCTATGCAAAAACATTCACAGCTTATGCATCGTTAACATTCAAAGGCATGTATAAATGTGGCTCCACTAGATGCCTTACATGTGCATGTGTCAAAAACCTTTGTATCCACTATGACAAATAAGGAGTACTATATTGACTGTAATTTACAAAATATAATTTATTTGTTAATGTGTATGAATTGTAGAAAGCAATATGTAGGACATATAGCAGACATTTAGGGGGGTATTAATTAAAACTAAAATTTTTCTAATTTTTTTTAAAAATAAAAATTTGACCTAACTCACAACCACAATTTGTCTTAATTTACTAATCTGAAAATTTGTATGTCTGGAAAAGTCTCAACAATATCACACGATAATTTGAATCATACAACTTTTTGAAATCGTCACCCGAAACCACACGATTTTCAGTTGAACCAGTGAGCATTATGGAGGCAAATCTTTGAATTGTAACAAGGACATGTGCCAGTGACGTTTTAGCAGGAGTATTTTCGGATTTTTAGCAGCTTTGGAGCAGAATAAATCTAAAAATTCTAAAAATTTCTCTAAAATTTATATCTTATACCTTACAAACTTGACCAGAAAAATTTGAGGCTTAATAAATAGGCCCCTTAATGTAATAAGGGAACTAACATTTTTCACTTCATTCTGATTGTAATATTATTTTCCTATCAGTAATAGGTATAGAACGAGTAGTGCTTGGCCCTAGTGGAGGGAGTTTATCCAACTTACTCAATAGGAAAGAAGTAAAATAAATTTTTATGCTGAGGTGTAGACAGCCCTCAGATCTAAATTCTGATTTTGATATATCCTGCTAACATACTCTTCTAAGCCTTTTCTGTATATCTTTTAGGATTTTTTTGCAAATTACCATCCTCATTTTTAAAGCCCTCCCCCTTTGATTCCTTTGGTAAATGAGTTTTTGTCTATGATTAGTTGGGTCAAGATATATAAAGTATTCTGTACACAAATTCAGTATTTTCAGCCTATGATTAAGTGTTCGGATTTATTCATAATCAGCTTAGCAATATTTCACCAGTGACATGTGCAGTGCTACATTCTATATTAATGGTAGGACTGAGAAAGTCTTCTTTGGTGTCAAGCCTCTTCTTTCCTAGGGACTAATACAATCAGTGCAGCTCAGAAACTTGCATTTATTAAAAGTATACCTGTCAAATGAATTGGTAACTTACTTTTTCCTGAGTGGAATATAATTTATCTTGCCTCCATAATTTGTCAAAAAGTAATTGTGATGGATGCTTACACTGTAGGCCTAAGAAGGAAAGCACCCCTGAATCCATGAAAAAAAAATAGATGTACTAGATTATATTTGCCATAATATAGACTGTCATATTGTATTTCACTTTGTGTATTGCATTAATATCAGCTATTCCTTTCAGCATGTACTGTAACTGGGACTGATCCCTGGAGTATGTAAATCCCTAAAGATAACTGTAAAATAAATTGTTGGTATGTGCAGATTGATATGTATTGGAGTTTTCATTTGTAATGTCTCGACAGGATCTCCCTCCCCCTCCTTTCCTGCTGGGGCTACTTTAACTTAACTCTGAAAATGTCACAAAAAAACACTGAGGAGAGACTGGCAGATTAAAGTCTAAATGCTGAAGAGCTTTATGGCAGAAGCCATAATAAAATGATTGTACATTTTAATCAGAAGATATGGTATCAAAACAACTTACAGTGTACCAATGGAACAGAAATTAAAATACAGGGGGTTATGCTATACAATCAACTTGCACTCCACAGTCTCCAGCACTTCAGCACTCCAAGCTGTGATGATAAAAACTATATTCATATTTCTGTTATTTTTATGAATCGTGAATAAGATGGATTAGACCTCTTTACATGCTGAAGTTAGCATTGTTTCAATTCTTAAACAAATTACAAATTAATTGAAATTATCTTCTCCATCAATAGAGGAGGAGATGGGATCATTAGGAGCTGGTGACGTAAAATGGGTAGATCAGTGAAATTAAAGGGGTAGATTGGGTGATTGGGAGGAAATTTGGTGAGTTGGGCAAGGAAACTACCCAAAGTTGGCTTGGAAACAAGAATTGGGGGCTGAACCACACGTAAAAATGAACCGATCAGCAGATACATTTCTGGTAACATTTCTCATGCAGCCCCCAGCCTTGGCTAGTATTTAACTGACTAGACCATTGAAATACTAGATATGTGGCAACCCTAATTTCATCCACTACTCCATTTTCAAATTTACCTGGATGCCATGACCTAAAAAGGTCAGTAGGGTTAACAATATGGTGCAATCCTTATCAAACATACAAAAATGGAATGTCATTAAGTAGCCATGGTTTCATTTTGTTATTTCATTAGAAAGCTATAAAAAGCAGAATGTATTTAGCACCTTCTGATCCCACCAGTATTGAATACATTTCAACTGACATTTACAGTTGAAATGCATTTGTTAATGTAAAACAGTAAGCATTAATGTTGTAATAGAGACATACTGATGAACTCCAGAAAAATAATCTTATTTCTTTGTATCCACCAGAGGGAGACCAAAGTCCATGGATGGTATATATGTTAACCGTATGAGCAGAATAACAGTGAGATTCCTTTTTATTAATACATTAACTACAAATACATTTTATGAACCACATGAATGATTTCATAAAGTGAACTTTCAAAAATGTGGAATCTTTAAGCACTTAAAGGATGTAAATAAATACAAATTATATTTTTTTCTAATTCTTAAACTACATGTCAAATTGTTATAATTAGGTGAAAAGTATTTGTTAAATAATATATGTTATTTTTCATTTACTTACTTTATCATAAAGGTACTGCAAACCTTGTCATTAAAATTAGTGATCATAGGGGGCGTGGCTTGGATGCTGACAGCTGCGGACGTGTGCTGAGGAGCTCCGCAGGTCGAACTGAATTTTGACCGGCTACAACCAAAAACAGGACCCCATCTTTGCACCTGCTATTTCGGGAACGTGTTTATGGCGACAAAACTCACCAAAAAGAACCCACAGCCGGGTCTTTCGGCGTTCCTTACTAAAGCGAAGCAGGCGTCAGCGAAACAATCTGATGATGCGCCACAGCTTAGTCCTGCAGACGGCTCGTAAAAGCCTTCCGGCACTCCTAGCTCAGAGTATGTGGAGTCGGATTCCTCCCCAGTTATGGTGAGCATCCTTAAAGCTCTATTAGATGACTTAAAGGTATCATTACACTCGGACTTTAAAGATGCTATTGACACCTTAAGGGCAGATGTTCAACAAATTGCTAACAGAGTAGAGGGGTTGGAACACAATGCAGATGAGCTTCGCCAAACACAAAACCAGTTTACAGATTGTTTGGAGTCGGCTGACAAACAATTATTGTCCTTAAAATATAAAATGGCGGATTTGGAAGACAGAACGCGCCATAACAATATTAGGATTAGAGGGATTCCTGAAGTGATTACTACTAATGGGTTGGGCGAATATTTTCATATAATGCTGGTAACCCTTCTACCCCAATTAGACCCTTCTAAATTGGAAGTGGATAGGATCCATAGGATCCCTAAAACAAGGAATCTCCCCATTGATACACCGAGAGATACAATCGCAAGGATTCATTTTTTTACTACCAAGGTCTTGCTTTTACAAATCTTTAGAGCCACTACTCCGATTCCTGAACAGTACAGAAACCTACATGTTTTTGCAGACTTATCGGCTCACACTTTATTACGCAGGAGAGAATTTGCTCCTACAACGGAGATCCTACGAGCACAAGGTATCCCATACAAGTGGGGTTTTCCTGTCTGCCTGATTATATTAAGGAATGGATCACAATTCTCTTTCTTAACCCCTGAAGACGCAAAATCTGCCCTAACTAATTGGGGACTGATTGATACAGCTATGGAAGTTGCACCTCCAAAGATCCCAAAAAAATGTGCGTTAGATTGGTCATCGGTCTCCCCTAGAAAGGGTAAGCTGACCCAACGTGACAATACATCTTGAAGTTTCAGGAGGGCTTCTCTATTTAAAATGGAACTTTTATAACTGCTGATATTTGTATTTCAGTTCACCTAGCAAATGTTTTCTTTATCTATGCTTCCATCAAGTATATTTTTGTTTTTCTTTTCCATTTTTGATGGCGTGACTTTTTTGGCCACGATCCCCCATTGGCTGGATAGTGCAGCCTTCTTTTGCAGTTCAGGTTTAATTGCACATGTTACCCAGATAAGCTCTACTAGCTGTCTATGGGTATTTCTGGTTCTACAGTTGGTTTTTTGTTTTGTAGTTTTATACTTTTTTCATTTCTCTTGTCTGCTGTTAATTATACTTTTAGCTCCTGTCTATTTCTATTATGGTACCGACCTTAGTTTCTTTCCTACTATATTTGGAATGCTATATATGCCAGCTATAAGAGTTGTTGATTCAATGTATAAATATGTATTTTCATGTGGTTTCGGTGAATGTTAAAGGACTTAACAACCCGGTGAAACGGAAAACTATACTAAACTGGACTAGAGAAGCCAAACTTGATATACTATGCTTGCAAGAGACACATTTTAAATCTGGATCTCCCCCTTTATTAAAAAATCCATACTTTAAGGAAATCTTTTATGCGAATGCACCTGTTAAGAAGAATGGGGTAGCTATCTTAATCAAAAACACATTACAAATCCAAATTGTCAACTGTACGACGGATAATCGGGGACGTTTTATTATTCTTCGGTTTGAAATGGCTTCCAACATGTATACTCTAATCAATCTTTATGCACCTAATTTACATCAGGCTAAATTTCTTAATAAAACATTAGGACGCCTCCGATCAAATGAGAACGATAAAACACACCTTATAATAATGGGTGACTTTAATATGGTTTTAGATCCTTATTTGATACAGCACCGGTACTTACGGGGTTATTATGCGGAACATAGTAAACCTGTCTAGATCCTTTCAACATTCACTGAAATTATACAATTTATATGATTCCTGGAGGGCGTGGCATCCAGCAGAACGTGACTTTACTATTTTTTCACAAGCTCATTTGTCCCATTCCCGTATTAATTTGATCCTGCTAGATAAATTCTTATTACAGATGGTAAAGAAAACTTATATCGGAGTAGTTCCTTGGTCTGATCATGCCCCGGTTGGATTGGTGCTGAAAGTTAATTCAGGACCCCCATTACCTTTTTCATGTGAATTAAACAACTCTATATTATCTAGAAAAGAACATATTGAGCATCTAATCAAGCTCACCACTAGTGATGGGCGAATTTGTGCAGTTTCGCTTCGCCGAAAAATTCGCGAATTTCGCGAAATGGCGAAAAATTCGCGAAACGGCGCCGGCGTCTCGTTTTTGACGCCGGCGCCCGTTTTTGACGCCGGCGCCCGTTTTTTCGACGCCGGCGCCCGTTTTTGGCGCCGGCGCCCGTTTTTGGCGCCGGCGTCCGTTTTTTAGAAAAAAATTTTTTTGCCGCCGGCGAATTTTTGACGCGAATTTTCGCGCCCGTTTCGCGAATTTATTCGCCGACGGCGAATCGCGCAAATTCGCCGCGAATTCGCGCCTGGCGAATAAATTCGCCCATCACTACTCACCACTGAATTTATAGAACTCAATACTTCGCCTGATATTAACCCTGACACAATGTGGTGTACCTATAAGGCTTTCCTAAGAGGTCATATTATAGCTTTAACCTCTCATTTGAATAAGGCTAGAGCCAAAACATTACTCGATTTGAATTTACAATTAGTGACAGAGATGGACAAATTAAAAAAAGCTCCAACCGCGGCATGTTCCCAAAAGGTTACCTCTCTAAAGCAACAAATTAATCTGATTCAACTAGAAAAAATAACATTTCACTTTACTATGCTTAAGCAACGATATTATGCGCAGGATAATAAAGCTGGACGTTTGCTGTCAACCAAATTGAGAGAAGCCAGAGCTAACAATCGAATCTTTCAAATTAAAACACCTGAGGGCAAAATGCTCACGAATCCTCTCCAAATTGCGGGTGAATTTGAAAATTATTACTCGAAATTATACAATCTTAGTAAAGACAGGACAATTGACCAACCAACACAATCAGAGATAGAACATTTTCTATCCTCTTTAAACCTACCAAAATTATCGGAAGATCACCTTCTTTTACTGTCGCGACTCGCAACCAATTACATCTGAGGAAATTCTAGCAACTATCAAAACGCTTAAACTGAACAAGGTACCAGGACCGGATGGCTTCTCTAATAATTTTTACCGATCAATGGCTCAGAATATCTCTCCAATTTTAGTTCCCCTCTTTAATAATTTTTCTACTCAGGATGCACAGAGGGAAGAATTATTCCAAGCTACCATAGTCACCATACCAAAGACCGAGAAATACCCAAATTTAGTAACAAATTACCATCCTATATCATTGCTTAATTCAGATATCAAAATCTACGCTAAATTAATTGCAATTAGACTTAATCCTATTATTAAATTATTAGTCAATAACTATCGAGTTGGCTTTGTGACAACTAGGGAGTAGGGATGTAGCGAACAGTTCGCCGGTGAACTAGTTCGCGCGAACTTCGACTGTTCGCGTCCGCCGAATGTTCACGAACGTCGCGCGACGTTCGCCAATACGAGTTCGCGTTCGATTCGAACAAAAATCGTTCGACCATTCGACCATTCGATTCCTTCGACCGCTAAAATCGAAGGATTTTCGTTCGAATCGAACGATCGAAGCCATTGGATCGAATGAAATCATTCGATCGAATGGCTTCGATCGTTCGAGTCGAACGAAAATCCTTCGATCGAACGATTAAAATCCTTCGATCGTTCGAATCGAACGATTTTCGGATGTTCGAAGTTCGCAAACTGTTCGCGAACTGTCCGCATTTTTTGCCGGTGTTCGCGAACGCGAACGTTCGCTACATCCCTACTAGGGAGGCCCCAGACAATACAAGGAAGTTGATTAATATTGCCCTTCATGCTAATACTTTTAAAAAACCCTGTCTTTTGCTTTCACTGGATGCTGAAAAAGCATTTGACAGGGTGGCCTTGTCATTTCTTAAAGAAGTTATTATTAAATTTAGTTTTACTGGTCCTGCTTTAGACAATATTTTGGTACTGTATAGAAACACATCCGCTAGGATTTGTGCCAGCGGTTATTATTCCCCATACTTCAAATTAACCAATGGTACTAGACAGGGCTGCCCTTTGTCCCCTTTAATTTTTGCTTTAATGATGGAACCTTTGGCAGAATCTATTAGGTCTAATCCTTTAATTTCAGGTTATACAATTGGTTCTCGGTCTTCTAAGATCTCACTGTTTGCTGACAATGTCATTTTATCCTTGTCTGACCCGGAGAAATCCCTTCCAGCACTCTTCGATAATCTTTCTCAATTTTCCAAAGTCTCGTATTACAAGATTAATACTACTAAAACAGAGGCTTTACCTATTTGGCTCAACAATGTGACTCTAGCTAATTTGAAAATTTCCTTTCGGTTTGATTGGCAACAAACGTCAATAAAGTATCTTGGTATTAAATTGGCTATGTCCACCACGGAATTATATAAACAGAACTTTCTTCCATTAATAACTTATTTTCCATAAGTACACTGAAGGGTGGATGTATTTCCAAAGATTCTTTATTTGTTACGCACCATCCCCATTCAATTACCTACCAATTTTTTTCACTCTATTCAAGCTTTATTTTTAAAGTTTCTCTGGAAAAAAGCTAAACCAAGGACGTCAGCAAAGCTACTATCAAAACATGAAACAAAAGGGGGCTTGGGTCTCCCACAGATAAAAACATACTATCAAGCTACTCATCTGAATTTTATACAGCAATTTTTGGATTCTACTAATCCTTCCCAGTGGGTGCAACAGGAAATAGACCAATCTCCAATTATCCGTCTGGACGTACTTCATATTTAATTTGGTTTCACCCTAGAATCCGGCCTAAACAGACTAAAAATTTTCCTACTACATCTACTTCTTTCAAAGCTTGGGACATAATCCAACATTCTGATAACCTTAAAACAGGGTTGCATCCGTTATTCCCTATAGCTGCATTTCACTACATCATCCCGCATTTCAATGTGTCACCTTGGATTAAAGCGGGGTTGACAAAGTTTGAAGATCTTTTTTCTCAGTCGACGCTTCAGTCTTTCAATCAATTACAAGCGAACTTACCTAAAAGCACCTTTTTTTTATATCTGTGACTTCGTAGCTACTTGAAATCTCATGAGATTGACAAGATTAAAACTGTATCCACTTTACAATTACAACTAACGAAACGATTGCAGCAACAATCTCGGATTTCGCAATACTACATAATTTCGATTGATGCTAATTCTCAAACCCCAGACTCGCACCACTTAAAATGGGAATCTGAGTTGTCTTCTACAATAGATTATATTGATTGGAACAGTGCCTTTTTCTCACTCGCTACTTCTACACAATCCGTGAGGCTATTAGAAACCAGTATTAAAGTAATGTACAGATGGCATATGGTTCCCACTAAACTTCACGCAATGTTCCCTAATACCGCATCAAATGCCTGTTGGAGACAATGTGGACACATAGGGGCAAATTCACTAAGATGCGAAGTTGCGCCAGCAGCACTTCGCCAGGCGTAGTTTCGCCAGCGCTCCGCAAATTCACTAAAATCCAAAGTTGCGCACAGGAGTAGCGTAAGGTTGCGAAGTTGTGCCAGCGTTTTTTGGGACTTAGAAAAAAAATTTGACTTTTTTTGAAACAATCCCTATCTACTCTATTGCGCTTCACCAGGTCTGAGGTGGCGAAGGAAGTCTAGCGTAAAAGGTAGCGTTCAGTACACTGCGCAAGTTAGTGAATTTGCGTAGTTACGTCGCTAGCGAAAATTTGCCTGGCGTAAGGGTGCGAAGTAACACTAGCGATAACTACGCAAGCGCTCGTTAGTGAATTTGCTCAGTAATGAAAAATGCCAAACGCTAGCGAATTAACGCTAGCGTTCGATGCTTCGGCGCTTATGAATTTGCGCCATAGGCTCTTTTGTTCATATCTGGTGGGATTGTCCAATAATTAATAGATTTTGGCAATATGTATTTGATGTTCTTCTGAAAGTCCTGGATTTGCCTATCACACCTTCACCACGAATTGCTTTGCTCAATTTGGATATGGATTGTATGCCATGGAAGAAGAAGATCCTGATCATACATATTTTAACAACAGCTAGACTGGTTATTGCTCGGAAATGGAAAGCGTTACAAGCGCCGGACACCAAAGAATTTCTTAACTTTATGAACGAAACGTGTAAACTGGAATACTATATTGCACAAAACAAGCAATCTTTACATAAATATTATGGCAAATGGCTTCCTTGAAACTGATAGTGTTTATTCAAAAGGTTCTTCGGTATTTTGATGACTACTGCCTTTGGTCTAGGTGTATATCCACAGTTTTTATGGTTTAGCATTGCTTGGTTTTATGCATATGTATTTTACCTATTTAGATCGGTACCTGTGACTCTTTTTCTTTCTTTCTTTTTCTTTCTTTCGCTTCACTCTTTCCTTTTTTTTTCTATCCCTTTTTGGTTAGTATTAAAGTTAACTGGCTTGGGGAAATTTCTGATGTTTTATAGATGTACACTTTCCATCTTAATATGTACAAGATCTACAGTATGTATGTTTCCAGCACCCACATGCTTGTATTTATTTGTACCTTTATCCCAAAGTCAATAAAAACTATTTGAAAATAGAAATTGGTGATCAAAAAATATATTTTATTTAAAGAATGATTCGGCTAATCTGTGCAAATCCAAAAACTTTCCACACATTTTATAAAAAGATATAACAAAGATTTGGTTGAAATGCAATTAGGACTATTGAGGAGTAGGGATGTAGCGAACTGTTCGCCGGCGAACTAGTTCGCGCGAACTTCGACTGTTCGCGTCCGCCGCAAGTTCGCGAACGTCGCGCGACGTTCGCAAATAGGCGTTCGCGTCAAAATCGTTCGATCGTTCGACCATTCGACCGCTAAAATCGAAGGATTTTCGTTCGAATCGAACGATCGAAGCATTCAATCAAATGAAATCATTCGATCGAATGGCTTCGATCGAATGAAATCATTCGATCGAATGGCTTCGATCGTTCGATTCGAACGAAAATCCTTCGATCGAACGATTTCAATCCTTCGATCGTTCGAATCGAACGATTTTCGGATGTTCGAAGTTCGCGAACAGTTCGCAAACTGTTCGCAAATTTTGCCGGTGTTCGCGAACGGCGTTCGCGAACACATCGGCGGCGGTTCGCTACATCCCTATTGAGGAGCTGTAAGAGTCATTATGCAACAGAGGGACCTGTTACATGTGAAATCTGTATAAATCATCCTCAAAGATTATCTAAGATTTGCAATAGTTGAGAGTGATGAACTAATGTAATGGCTGTCGCTATTTATAATAAATGTATATTGGAAAGTTGCTTAGAACTGGTACCTGATGCATGCGCGTTTGCATTGACTACATAATTATGGATAGTGAGGAGGGAATGGGGATGTTAGGGGTACAGTGAAATCTAAGAAGAACAGAGTAGAAAGTATGCCTGAGGAGGGACAGGCAATATATGATTGACAGCTGACATTTGTAAATACCTTTACAACAGGTATGGATGTGTTGATAAAAAATAATTTTGGTTTTATGTTTAATTTTAAAAGGTCTTTTATAATACAGCTTTCTGTATCTGGATGACAGGTCCCCTTTAATTATTGGGATAACTGGGCAATGTTGTTTTACCTGAAGGAGTTAATTTGCCTTCCCTAAAATAGCTGCTGGTTACATTTTTACGGAGGACATTACTGACTTATTTTACATCTGAAATATACAGTAAACTGGAGAATGGATTAAAAGGCAGTCTACACTGACATATTCGTTTGTGTGAATTTAATATAGCTTTTGTATTTAGCAACCTTTCACGCCATCGTTCAAGCAATGAGTGCGCAATTAAAATTTGCAATGCAGACTAATGAATATTACATTATGAAATGCAATTGTTTACATTGTTTTTGAGTATTTGCATTATTGTTGAGACTTTTATTGCAGTTCCCCCATAGTGTCATTGATTAATAAACTCAGTAATGAGTAATTGTGATGCATATGTGATGCACCAGTATGGATCGATATATGACCCTGATATGAGCAAGGGGCTCAGGTTAGCATTACAATGTACTCGTTGTTAACTAATTAGACCACATTTACACAAAATCTTACACTACATCCTCTTCAACATGTTTTCAAAATGTCTTCATGTTTTAATTTTGTGGTTTCTGAATTATTAAAATTTCAGTAATTTGGTTTCTAGATTTCAATTTGAAAAATAGACTGAAAATTATTTGAAAAATAGACTGGAAATTAAATAAGACAATTTAGATCCTATTAAAATCCTTCGACTTCGATTATTGAAGTCGAAGGATTTACCGCATTTGGAACGATTTTCCTTCGATCAGAAATTGCTAGGAAAGCTTATGGGGAAGGTCCCCATAGGCTAACATTGGTGCTCGGTAGGTTTTAGGTTGCGAAGTAGGTAGTCAAAGTTTTTTTTAAACAGACAGTACTTCGACTATCGAATGGTCGAATAGTAACGATTTTTAGTTCGAATCGTTCGATTCAAAGTCAAAGTCGTAATCAAAGGTCGAAGTAGCCAATTCGATGGTCGAAGTAGCCAAGAAAAACTTTGACATTCAAAGTATTTTTCATTCTAATGCTTCACTCAAGCTAAGTAAATGTGCCTCTAAAAGTTAACTTTAAGTTGGACTACCCTTTAAAAGGAGAGTGCTTTGTCAGCAGGCTATTATTTGCTAATGTATAATACACTAGGGTCTACTGTGGATTCTCCACCATTATATTTTAAAATGGCACATACTACTAGAAAAGTATATTATTATAAAAATGGTTTGTTTACATGAAACAGAGTTTTACATATGAGCTATTTTATGTAATATCTTTTTATAGAGACCTACATTGTTTGAGGGGTATAGTTTTCCTTAGCAGAGTATATTTTTCATAGAACACACCCTTTTGATCTCACATGCTTTTGACTTAAACAAAGGTGCAATAGTATAGTAATCATCCTTGCCAACACTACCTTGGTCATCTCTCACACACTATTGGTATAACATGGTGTAAGGTACCACTGGACGCAGCTAAGTCTTCGTCTGTGCGCTGGCGGGTGTGCAGGGTCCTGTACATTCTCTGCGCTTGTTACCTGTGCGCGTGTCTTTGCGCCAGGGCGACAGACGCAGACATGCTTTGTTTCACGCACAGCATCATCACGCTGCGTCCTGACGTTTGGTGCCAAAATTGTCCCTTTAAATAGACGTCTGAGGAAGTAAACGCTTGGTTATTTCCTAGCTTGTGATTCTATACTTGTGAACATTTCCTGTGTGACTCGGCTTGCCTTTTGATATTTCTGATCTTCTAGTGTTTGACCTCGGCTTGTCCCTGACTTCGTTTGACTTCAGCCTGCCTACCGACCCGACCTCTGCCTGCTTCCGACTACGCTTGACTTCAGCCTGCCTATTGACTTCTGCCTGTCGTTCCCCTGTTGAGTTCTCTTTGATTGGCTGTAACTCTTCAAGTAATTGGCTCTAACACTCCTGACACATGGACATTAATATTCTGAGACCATCTGCAATTGGTTTTAATTTTTTTATAGTTTTTCAGATATTTAAATTATAAATATCTGATTTTTCAATTAAACAACAGAAAATGAGGAGTGTATTGAGGCAAAGGCTAAAACTAACCCCAAAAAGTTTTTTATGTATATTAATAGTAAAAAGATTTTGGGTTGAGAGTGTTGCTGCTTTAAATTATGTTACCACTATGGTTGTAACAGATACAGAAAAGGCAAATGTGTTTTTTCTTCAGTGCATACAATAGAGGAGTCAGAGTTCCCAGGCTCACGTCATAGCTGCACTGTTGGCTTGGCTCAATCTAGTGAGTGACTCAAGATATTATTCATAAAGCTTTAATAAAAATGAATGTGAAAAAGGAGCCAGGGGCAGATGACATACATGCAAGAAAGCTTAGTTCAGTTTTAGACTGGCCCCTATTTCTGATTTTCTCTGATTTACTTCTGGTACAGTACCTATGGACCGGAGGAAAGGTGACGTCATCTTATCTCATCCTGGCAATTGTAGGCCAGTAAGTTTGACATTGGTGGTTGGCAAATTATTGTCCTAGTGAATGGCATAATGAGCAGCAATCAGCATGGCTTTATGAAGGATAGGTCAAGTTAGACAAATCTGATTGCTTTTTATGATGAGGTAAGTAATATGCTGGACACCGGATTTTGCCAAAGCGTGCTTCACAAATGACAGCTTTCTAAACTACGGTCTGTTGGGCTTAATGAAGTCGTTTGCACATGGATAGATAACCGGCTACAGGATCTGGTACAGACAGTGGTTTTTACTGTTACATTCTCTTCTTGGAGTAAGGTTCTTAGTGGGGTCCTTCAGGACTTGGTATTGGGTCCACTTTTATTTAACTTGTTCATTTATGACTTAAAGGAGGGTATTGTATGTAATGAATCGGTGTTTGTAGATGACACAAAACTATGCAGCCCAATTAATTCCATTCAGGATGTGGCATCCTTGCTACAGGATCTTGACAAACTGGCAATCTGGGCAGCTAAGAAATTCAATGTTGAAAAATTAAGTCATGCACCTGGGATGTAAAATGCCACTTATACCCATAATGGGACTGCACTAGGCAAATCTATAATGGAAAAGGACCTTTGAGTCTTTTTGGGCCTGACATGGACACTAAAGGTGCCACAGCTTTCTCTGCCACCATCGAGGCCATCCTTGCAAGTTTACTTCAGCATCTCAGAGAGCAACAGTCTAAACATGACCAAATTGTTCATTGTTTGCAAAGACTGTTGACAAGACGAGATACTATTCAACAGCTGCCCATTGCTGCCATGTCTGCACCAACCTCGTCAGACAGGCTGCCATCTGCTTCTTCTGTTAACACCATGGTAGAGCCTAAAATTATATTTCCCAAAAGATTCAGTGGGGACTGAAGTAGTTTTCTTGCTTTTCAGGAGGCCTGTAAGCTACTCCCATGCCTACTAATTGTGTTATCACATCCCCAGCTTTGTGCATTCAGTTTATCCCCTAGTGATCCAGCCTGTCTGTTTTTGCCTTTTCAAAGCTATTGCTATTATTTACAATGATCCCAACTGTGCCGCCTCTGTTGATGCTACTAAACGTAACCTTATACAAGGCAAATGGCGAGTCAAGGATTACTGCACAGAGTTCCGCCATTGGACGGTAGATATGGGCTGGAATGACACTGCTCTAAGAAGACACTTCAGGGTAGGTCTGGCCGTGGCTATCAAGGATAGTCTTGTTATTTTCCCTACCCCATCTTCTTTAGACTCCCATATGCATCTAACCATCTAGATATATAGAAGGCATAGGGAGAGACACCAAGAGGAATTTACCTTGCTTGCCTCTTCTACAGTTTGCCACAATTAGGCTCCTAAAACACCCTCCTTTTCTGCCCCTAGACCCTGTGAGGAGCCCAAGCAATTAGGCTTGATTCATCTGGCCGGGAAATGGGGCCTGAGCAGGTCTTGGAAGTCCTGCTGGGTTATGCCAAGTTTATTCCTCTCAAGTTTTGCTTCCAGTTCTCATAAATTGGGATGCATTCATTGTATGGCCTTCCTAGATTATGGGACAGCTGGGAATTTTCTAGATGGGAATTTTGTTCTTAGACATGTGTACCAACTAAACCCTTGGTCCCACCTACCTTGTTAGTGGCTATCGATTGGAGTACCCTTGAGTGTGGGTTGGTGTAATCCAAGTCCAAGGCTGTCACTCTTTTCTTGGGTAAACATTTTGAACAAATTTCTTTTATGTAAATGCCAGTCTTTTTATGTCTCCCCTGGTTGCGGAAGCCCAACCCCGGGGTTGTTTCGGCTCACTAGTAAAAATAGAACAATGGGGTGAGGGATGTGTGTCCCTCATACTCTTGCTGCAGCTTCCCTAGAGGGGTTACCTGTGGTTTACTCATCTTTTTTTGATGTTTTCCCTTCCGCCATAGGCCTTATGATTGTGCCATAAATTTAGTACCTGGTTCTTCTCTTCCTAGAAAGAACTTATCCTCTTTCTCTGCCTGAGCCACAGGCGATGGAGTATATTAAGGAAAACCAGAAAAAATGTTTCATAAGGCCATCCTCTTCTCCTGAGGGGGCCAGCTTCTTCTTTGTGTAGAAAAAGTTGGGGGGCTTAGGCCCTTTATTGATTATAGGGGATTAAATAAAATTACAATTAGGAATCGTTATCCCATTTTGACAGAATAAAAGGCACCACAGTTTTCTCTAAGCTTGATCTTAGGGGCGTCCATAATTTCATTCGGATAAGGGAGGGGGACGAGTGGAAGACAGCATTTCATACTCAGGATGGGCACTATGAATATTTAATAATGCCTTTCAGCATTATTAAATTATGCAATGCCCCTGCCGTCTTCCAGCAGCTAATTAACAATATTTTGCGGGACCTTTTGGGTCGGTATGATATTTTCTTCTAGTCTTTCTGATCCCCTTACCCATGTCCAAGAGGTGTTGTGTAGGTTGAGGCAAAATCACCTGTATGCTAAGTTCAATAAATGTGTTTTTGAGGTCCCCTCTGTTAATTTTTTAGGGTACAATATGTCCCAGAAGGGTTCAGAGATGGAGCCAGCTAAGATTGGGCACAACCATTGTCATTGCAGCCCATTCAGAAGCTTTTAGTATTTGCTAATTATTATAGGCAATTTATTAAAAACTTCTTCATGCCTGTGGCTCCCATCACTGCGCTCACTTGAAAGGGGTCTGATTCCAGTATATGGCCTGGAGAAGTGATAAGGACTTTTGAACTCATAAAAGAGGCATTCATTTTGGCCCGGTACTTCAGCATCCAGATTCCGCCCTTCCTTTTTTGGTGGAGATGGATGCTTCTGAAATTGGTGCAGGGGTGGTATTGGCTCAACGGCACCCTGTTACCATTGAGGTTCATCCTTGTGCGTTCTTTTCAAAAAAGTTCTTACCTGCAGAAGCGAAGTACGATATTGGTAACAGGGAATTACTAGCCATCAAAAGGGCCTTTTGAGGAATGGATACATCTTCTAGAGCAGGGGTCCCCAATTTTTTTTTTACCTATGAGCCACATTCAACTGTAAAAAGAGTTGGGGAGCAACACAGGCATGAAAAAGTCCCTTGGGTGCCAAATAAGGGCTGTGATTGGACATTTGGTAGCCCCTATGTGGACTGGCAGCCTACAACTTGGCGCTATGTTTAGTTTTTATGCAATTAAAACTTGCTTGCAAGCCTGGAATTAAAAAATAAGCCCCTGGTTTGAGGACACTGAGAGCAACATTCAAGAGGTTGGAGAGCAACATGTTGCTCACGAGCTACTGGTTGGGGATCACTGTTCTAGAGGGTGCTAAACATGTATTAACAGTCTTTACGGACCATGAAAACCTGTTGTATATTGAGTCCACTAAGCACCTTAATCCTAGACAAGACAGATTGGCTTTATTTTTTATCTGCTTTAATTTTGTTATTACATACAGGCCTGGGGAAAAGAACATTAAACTGGATGCCCTGTCTAGAAGTTTTGTCTCCAGTCCCAGAGAAGAATCTGAACCTGACTTTATTATGGGTAATGAAGTGATTTTAGCAGCCCTGAGTCCAGATCTGCCTTCTTCCTTGTCTAAAGCCAAGGGTAATGCCAATCTGCCTCCAGGCAAACTTTTTGTTTCAGAAGACCTTTGTGAGGCTGTTATGATTGAAGCTCACGACTCTAAGGTAGCTGGACATCCGGATCGCACTAAAACCTGTTCCCTTCTGCCTCGCACACACACTCTAGTGGCCAACCTTGAGGCAGGATGTTAGCAGTTAATTTGATTCATGCCCGATTTTTCAGCGCTTCCAAGTCATTACCTCAGGGGCTGCTTCAATTACTCCCAATTTCTGATAAGCCATGGACACCTGCCGCTTCCGTCCTCATTGGTGATGTGTCGTCACTGGCTGCTGTGAAATTCAAATATTTAAAGAGCTTTCAATGTGGAAATTGTTGCACAATGTAAAGGTATTTTATTAAAGTTCCTGGGTGTGTTTCTTCTGTGTATTCCTGTTGTTGCTGTTATTCTGATTTTGTACTGCGATTCTGGTGTATTAGATCTGGCCTGTGACCTCCTGCATCTGAACTGTATTGACTGTTTGTTACCAACCGGCCTGTCTTTTAACTATGTTCCTTGTTTCCAATTCTACAATATCATGCTTGATTCCCTTGCTCACTCAGAACTCTCTTCTTGGTTCTCCCACACACCTGGTGGCATCTGAGTAGCAGAGAGCTCCACCTGAAGCCAAAGGCAGCTCCTACATGCGGAAGAGTGGGCCCGAGATTGGAACCTTGGGGTTTGTTCTGGGTTTGGGATAACCTGCAATACAGTATATCTTACTCATGTTCAGCAATAGTCAAAAAAAGGATAAAAGGTGTATGGGAAAACTGTAGGTCACTAACTTTTATTTATTTCTTACAAACATGGTGCCCTGACAGCTCCTCAGATGGGGAGGGCTGCAGAATACTCCAATCCAATTGGTTGATGTGGAAGGCAAGGGGAGGATAATAATGATATCTATTTTGTCATCATTGGTGTAACAGATTGTGGTGTTTTTCCTGCTTAAACAGACAACTTGGTAAAATATTATTGCTCATCCCTTAAGATATGTACTATTTGATGCTACCATAATTCAAAACTAAGTATGCGGTGAAGTTGTAGCCAACAATATTTTCTTTTAGTAAGAGCTATAGAACAATGGTATTATCCATTACTTTGATAGAGTACATTATACACAGTAAAACATAAAATATAAGTACAACACTATGTTCATTATATTTCACCTCTTTGCCATAAATAACATCATATTCTTAAATTCTTAACATTATTCTTATATCCTTAATTTTATTTAAAATTTCATATATTTTTAGGAAATATTTTCTATTTTTTGTCCAGTATTTTTGGTGTAAAAGGTGCAGTAATACAACAAAAATTATGCAAACTTATCTTTATTCAAATATCGATATGTCCTCTCAGTGTCCTAGAATGGATTCTGTAGAACAGAAGCAACTTCTTGTGGCTAGTTAATCTTTAATAGAGAGTCCTTCATTTCTCTTTTACAACTCTAGAGAGCATAGAAGTCTCTGATGGCAGGAACAGACCATTACATTTTTTTAAGCTGTTTAATCTTATTGTCAGCCAAAACTTCAGTTGATTTTGAGGTCTGACACTTAAAGCTTAATGCACTTTTGGAACCTCAAAAGCTTATCTAAGGCACAGCAACTGATCCTCATGTCTATCGTTGTCTTAGACATTAAAAAAGATTAAAAACAAAATAAAGAAAGGAAAAAAAAAATAAATCCTTGTGTGGCCATACAGTGTGAATGAGTTGACAGTTCTGTCCGGGATAGAATTAAATTGAAGGATTTAAATGAAAGGCAATGAATTTATAACAGGATTAAAGAACAGCTTAAGTAGAGTTTGTGTAGACTTGAATCTAAATGTTCAAAGTAAAAGAAAGGAAGTCACAAGGTATTGGCATCTGTACTACTTATTAAAAGTCTTTGACAACATGCATAGCAATGATTCATAATAAGAGTGTTCATAAAGATAGGGTACTTGAAAATAACTTTGCTGACACAAAATTCTAAATATGGTACACATTTGAATTATGGTTCCTTAACTGTAAGCAGATGGAAACATATTTTACACTGCAAATTTTTAAATATTATCACACATGAACAGTGAGGAGTTATAATATCCATGAATTCTGAGGAACAAATATTCTATATAAAATTGCTTCTGCTGGCACAAAACCGTTTTGGAAATATCTGTACCTTAAAGTTAATTAAAGTAACCTTAAAAATAAAAACAAAAGGTAATATACAATTGCTCAAGGGGCTTTTCTAAGCACTTCAACAATTTACAATAATTACCTTTTTTCAGATTCAGAGCCATTGAAGTTTTTAGTAACTTGTAATATAATTAATTTTGTAACAAAACCATCACCTGCTGGTCAGTTCATTTAACTCTACAGTCAAAGAGATGTACTTTCCGAAGCAAAACAAAGCAGTGCTCTGATGTTTCTCTGCTTAGGAAGGAGATGAGGAAGGGCTTCTGATGTCTGTCCCAAAGTCCTGAACAATGACATTAGTAACATACAAGATTTTATGAAAGATTGATCATGTTACAACAATGGAATTATATATGTATAAAGATCTGGCTAAAAGATTGTGTAATTGCCAATGATAGGTTCTATATGGTATAATACAAGATTAATTATTTATAAACTTTTATTTAATCTGTTCTTTAATAACTTGAAGCACATTGAAATGTATGTATTCTGACACAGGATGTACAAAGCTTGCAGATATATCTGGTAAACTTGTAATCTGGGTAGCAATGTGGCAAAATGAGATTGGATTTAACTTAATGGGAATGACCTATACTTTTTCATACATTGAGACATTAGGCAGCAGAAAGTGTCAACCTAAATGAAAAAGGCAACCTGATCTGATTGTACTATATAATACACTGCTTTTTGAGCAATAGGTTTTTCTTTTAAATACAGGAAGTGCCTATTTCACCCCCTTTTTTTCTCTATACCTCTCTACCCATATCCTTATCCTTACTAACAACCCTCTCTTTCCCTTCCCCAACGGTATACCCGGTGATGCGTAGAGAAATATGTATGCTGATTGAAAGTATGCTGTATACCCAACCTGCTTTATTTTTCTTTTTGGAAAACAATAAAGAATATTTGGAAACTAAATGAAAAAGGCATTGAGCAGCGTAGCACCAAGGCATGCGGTTGTCAAGACCCCCCTACTGAACCATTGCCATTATCTTTCCCTGTACTCCCCAACAAATTACACACAACAGTCCAGGATGGATGTGAAATGGCCACAGCTTTATTAATACTGAAACAAGCTCAACAGGTTATATAACAATTAAATAACAACATTACCACCCAGGAATGCTTGCTTACTCCACTGGAGTGAAACTGCCCCCCTTACATGCAGGCCACCCAGATGTGCTAAGATGGGCAAGTGAAGGCATATGTAGGCCTCACTCTGAACTCTGTCCTCCTAGGACCCTTACCCAAGCAGGCAAACCACACCATAATTGGCAAAAGTAGTAGCCCCTTCCTACTCTGGCAAACATCCCCCCGTCATACCCTACGCTGGTGGGCGGGATGCTGCTCACCACTGACAATATGGACTGGGGTGATTGTGCTGCAGTCGCCTAGCAACAAGGTACTGCTTCCGTCCTCCTTTCTCCATATGATCTTAATCTAACCCTTGCATCTCAATGACTTCCTAGCCCTGTCAAGTCTCCCCTCCTTTAACCCGTTGGGTCCAGGTAGCTCCAATATTAATAAGAGGAGATGGTAAAGTTCTACAGTTCAGTTTCTCTAGTACTCAAAAGGGTCATCACTTTATAGTGTAGTTAGCTTATGGAATTCATGTCAGGTGATTGACAGGACCCAAATTTGTAGACTTATAAAGTTGTTCTAAGCCGAAGGCAAACATTCACAAAATAATATTTGTTACTAATCTTCACATTTCACATATTTAAGGCAGCATATTTTTTATTAATATATGTACTACATACCTTGCACACTCACGTAAATATATTATTCTCAGTATTATTCCACTTTTTCCCACTAAATATTTTTTATGGAAAATACAGAGCCAGAAATGTTATTACATTCTTGCATGAAACTGCTAATTCAGTATATCGGAAAACTCGAAAACTGAAAATGTTGATTGTAAAATGAGCTATTATTAATGACCTGGAAGAGGGCATTGAAAGTACTGTTTCTATTTTTGCAGATGATACTAAATTGTGCAGAACTATAGGTTCCATGCAGGATGCTGCCACTTTGCAGAGTGATCTGTCTAAGTTGGGAAACCGGGCATCAATCTAGAAAATGAGGTTCAGTGTTCAGTGAGGTTCAGTGTTGATAAATGCAAATGCAAGTTATAAACTAAATGGCAGTGCATTGGGTGTTTCATTAACTAAGAAGGATTTTGTGGGGTTTTTTTTAAATACCATATATACTCGAGTATAAGCCGACCGAGTATAAGCCGAGGTACCTAATTTTACCTACGAAAACTGGGAAAACTTATTGACTCTAGTATAAGCCTAGACACAACTACAGCCCTGTCTCCCAGCAGCGCATATTCTGCCAAAGCGACCCCCCCAGCGATCAACCGTACTTCTTTGCAAAGTTGATGGTGATAGAGAATTGCCAAACGAATTACTGTGTGCATTGTCCCACTGTCCCACTACCATGTGCAGAGGGTGCTGTGTGATATTGCCATCACTGTTGATCTTTCATATAACCAACAGCGGGCGCTGTGTGATATTGCAGTCACTGTTATTCTTTAATATAACCAACAGAGGGCGCTGTGTGATATTGCAGTCACTGTTATTCTTTCATATAACCAACAGAGGGCACTGTGTGATATTGCAGTCACTGTTAATCTTCCATATAACCAACAGAGGGCACTGTGTGATATTGCAGTCACTGTTATTCTTTCATATAACCAACAGATGGCACTGTGTGATATTGCAGTCACTGTTACTCTTTCATATAACCAACAGAGGGCACACTGTTATTATTTCATATAACCAACAGAGGGTGCTGAGTGATATTGCAGTCACTGTTATTCTTTCATATAACAAACAGAGGGTGCTGTGTGATATTGCAGTCACTGTTATTCTTTCATATAACCAACAGATGGCGCTGTGTGATATTGCAGTCACTGTTATTCTTTCATATAATCAACAGATGGCGCTGTGTGATATTGCAGTCACTGTTATTCTTTCATATAACCAACAGAGGGCGCACTGTTATTCTTTCATATAACCAACAGAGGGCATTGTGGGATATTGCAGTCTCTCCCCAGGTGAACTACTGTATTGGTATAGGAATGATTAAAAGTGACTGCAATCTCAGCTACTGCCCGCTGACCCTAGTATAAGCCCGGGGTAGACTTTTTCAGCACATTTTGGATGCTGAAAAACTCGGCTTATACTCGAGTATATACGGTATATAACAAGTTCCAGGCGAAATTCCAGGCAATGTCATTCTATGACCACTAAAGCAAATAAAGTACTGTCTTGCATAAAAAAGACCATACACACAAAGGAAACATGAAAACATAATTATGCCTCATCTGGAGTATGCAGTGTAGTTTAAATTATGATGGTAGACGGCTGTCAGGGTTGGGGTTGTTTTCTCTAAAAAAAAAAAAAAAAAAAGGCTTGCAAGGGGACATGATTACACTTTGAAAGTATATTAGAGGACATTATATACAAATAGCAAGTTTCCTTTTTACCCATACAGAGGATCAGATTAATTTTATTTTAGGCTTAGATGCCCTTTAATTTATCTTCTGATTCTAACACAAATGTTTTGAAGAACGAGAAGGTATTGATTAAGGGGCTTATTTGTTAATTTTTTAAATCAGATTTTTTGCTGTGATTAATATATTAAGACAGTGGGTAGGATGTGTTTCCTACACAAGTCATATTTATTAGGCTTATTTTGAACACAGATGCATGTTGACCACTGTATGCTAGTTTTCATCTCAATAAAATGTATAGCTATCAACAAAAATACAACAGAATCCTTGATTTCCATATAAAAGTGTTGCTCTGTAGTCTCATCAATAGAAAATATCATTCAAGACTCATTATTAATAGTTTGCAGAAAGATTGCTTTTTCTGTCTTCTTTATTTTCATTTGTACAAAGGGAAGATGCTGCGGTAATTGCAATCTCATTGAAGCAGATGGGACCCAGGATGGCTTCTGAATTAATTAAACAATGCTACATACTGTATTCAATATCGAAAAATTTAGCAAAAGTAAATGATGATTTTTGATTATGTCCTGCATAAACTAAAATGCAGAAGAATTATATTTGTTTTATATACACTGTTGTTTTTATTATACCCACTTTGAAACTGAAATTTCATTTTTAACCTTCAAAATTAAACTGGACAAGAAGCTGGCTTTGATTTTTTTACAAGGCAAAAATCTGGTTTAGACATTAAATGTGGTTAAAGGGGTTGTTCACCTTCCAAACACTTTTTTCAATTCAGTTGTTTTTAGATTGTTCCCCAGAAATAAAGACTTTTTTCAATTACTTTCCATTATTTATTTTTTACGTTTTTTCCAAAATCTAAGTTTAAAGTTGCATGTTCGTGTGTCTGGTGTTTGAGTCTGCCAGCTCAGTAATTCATGAGCAGACTCTAAACTGTTACAATTTTGCAACATTTAGTTGATCTATTTCTCAGCAGCATCTCTGGAGTATTAGCAACTATTGTATCAATTCTAACAGCTGCCTGTAATGAAACCCAGGGATTCTGCTCAGCAGGGACAAAGATAAGAAATGTATCAACTAAATGTATCCATTTAGAACAGTTTACAGGATCGGCGACCCCCCCTCCCAGAGCTGCTGCAGAAGGAGAGAAATTACACTTTACACTTCAATATTAGAAAAACCGTCACAAATAGAAAATAGAAAGTAATTGGAAAAAGTCGTTATTTCTGGTGATCTACCTGAAACCAACTAGTTGTTTGAAGGTGAACAACCCCTTTAATGTTTATATAAAAGTCAGCTGCGATGTGCTATGAAAAAGCTGGGGTTTATTATAGAAATCTACAATACAGTAAATTGTTGCATATCTTAATGTTGGCAGGCATCACAGCATCACAGCTCAAGTTCTTGTTTCTTGGGAATGTTTTTTTTTTATTGAGGGACTAGATAAGTAAAAAGCAAGTTTCTGTACTGCGATACTGTTGGTTTTGACCCGGCCTGTGACCTTGACTGTCTGCTTAGTTTCGACTTGACCTGTCCCTCGACCACACTCCTTGTTCCGCTTTCCTCTAGTTCACGTTTGGTTCCCTTGTCTGTCCAGAACTATATCCTAGGTCCTCTCACTTTAATACCTGGCAGAATCCAAGTAGCAGAGGGATCCTCCTAAAGCAAAAGACATTTGTTGTAGGTGGAAGTGTGAGCCGAGGCCATGACCTTGGGGTTTGTTCTGGGTTTAGGAAACCTTACATAATATTAAGTTAGGCCACCACAGAAGTGATCCTGGTCAGCCCCCTCCAGTGTCTTGGGGAACAAAAATCAAAGCAGGACCAGCTACTTTGTTCAATGTCTACAGAGACTATTGGGAAGGTTGCTCCCACGCCAGCTCTGGCCTCTCCAGGTAGGTTACAACCTGCACCTATGGCACCTATGGTTATTCTATGGTAGAACCCAAACTCCCATTTCCTGAAAGGTTCAGTTGAGACTGTAGCAGGTTTTTTTTTTCTCTTTCCAAGAGGCCTGCAGATTACATTTGGGGTTTCTATTTCTACCCACTCCTTTCCCACAGAGGTCTAGGGTAAATTTCGTAATCACCCTGGTGCTAGGGGATCCACAGCTTCGGGCATTCCCAGCTTTGGGCATTCAGTGGACACAGAATACCCTTTAAACCCCTTGTTCCATGGCTTAAACTATTGGCTATTGATGGTAGTTCCCTTGGGTGTGGATTGGTGTCTACTAAATCTGAAAATCGCGTTATGTCCTTGGGTAATCATTCTGAACAAATTGTATTTTACATTATTGATTGTCCTCAAACTCCTATGATTCTCGGCCTCCCCTGGTTGCAGAAACACAATCCCTGGATGATTGGCTCACTAGCAAGATACTATGTTTGGGTACAGGTTGTGAGCCCTCATGTTTTAAATTTTCCCATACTCTTGCTGCAACTTATTTAGAGGGGTTACCACCTTGTTATTCTTCTTTTTCTGATGTCTTCTCTAAAAAAGCTTCAGAGACCCTTCCATTGCAAAGGCCCTATGACTATGCTATTGGTTTAATACCAGGTTCCTCTCCTTCTAGGGCTAAAACATATCCCCTTCCTCTTCCATAATCCTAGGCCATGGAAGAGTATATTAAGGAAAACCTGAAGAGGGGGCTCATAAGGCCTTCCTCTTCCCCTGCGGGTGCTGCCTTCTTTTCTGTTGAGAAGAAAGATGGGGGCTGATACCATGCATTGATTATAGAGGTCTATAGCAGAGTACCTAGAGTTCTTCTGCAGGAAGAATGGCCAGACTTGTATGTGGTTTTAGCACCCTCACACCCATCCCTTTAATAGTGGTCTTATGCCTTTAAAGGGATATTGTCATGGGAAAAAAAAAATTTTTTTCAAAATGAATCAGTTAATAGTGCTGCTCCAGCAGAATTCTGCACTGAAATCCATTTCTCAAAAGAGCAAACAGATTTTTTTATATTCAATTTTGAAATCTGACATGGGGCTAGACATTTTGTCAATTTCCCAGCTGCCCCAAGTCATTTTTATGATCATAATTTTGTAACTAAAAAAACCCTGTTTTGCAAAATACATACATTAGCTTAGATACTAAATTGTTTGTGAAACAGGGGACCAGGGAATACAATTCATCCCTGTGCCTTCTTTCCTAGGAAGTTCTCATCTGCAGAGATAAACTATGATATTGGTAACAGGGAGTTACTGGCCATTAAATGGGCTTTTAAGGAGTGGAGACATCTTGAAGAGACATCTTGAAGAGGGTGCTAAGCATGTGGTTACTGTCTTTACTGATCATAAAAATCGAAATAAACGGCCAGTTGGGCATTGTTTTTAACCGCTTTAACTTTGTTTTAACATACAGGCCTGAGGGAAAAATGCAAAGCAGATGCCCTTTCTAGAAGCTTTGTCTCTAGTCCTAGAAAATAATCTGAACCTGATCCTATTGTCTCCAATTAAATGATTGTAGCAGCACTGAGCTCTGATCTGTGTGTCACCTTGTCAGAAGCCCAGGTTAATTTACCTTCTATTGTACCTCCAGGCAAAATCTTTGTTCCAGAAAGTCTTTGGTTAATCAAAGTACTGTGTATCTAGCACTTCCCCCTAAGATAAAAATGTCTTATTTTTTTCATGTTTCTTTGTTAAAGCCTGCCAGAGCTGTCTGACAGAATTCTCCTCCTCCTCCTGTTTCTGTTAAAGGTCAGCCTCAATATTTGGTACAGAGGTTGGTGGATTCTCGTCTTCCCCGGGGTAAAGAACAATATCTGGTACTCTGAACTTTTTCATGCCAGATTTCCTGATAGGCCAGAGGCCCTCTCTGGAAGGAGGGTAATGTAAGGGTACCTGGTGGTCTAGTGGGGCGGCAGGGACATTATTTAACAGAGTTAAGTCTAAAGCAACTGGACTTTCTGAGTTTTCTTGAAAATATTTCACCACTCATGCAAGCATTTTCTTCAGCCAACTGTGTGGCCACTGATCTTATTCAGTTGGCGTTAGCTAAAACTCAGACATGTGTGAAAGTGTAAACACCGCATTACCATGATCCTTGCAGAGTCAGGTGTTAAGTTTTTCCAATGTACATGACTGGAAGTGTGAATTGTTGTAAAATTGCCTGGGTAAGAATGCCAATTTGGCATTGTATGTTGATGACAAACAGAGTCAAAGGCCCCTTCCTCTGTTCAGGGATACTTTTTTCTAGTTTTGCATAAATGACCTCCTTTCCACCACTTTCAAACCATCTGTTTTCTTGGTTCAAAATATGCATATTGCAGTCTTCAAAGGAGTGGCCCTTTTCCTTGAGATGTAGATAGACGTCAGAATCTTGTCCTTAGGAGTTTGCCTTCCTATGCATGACCATTCTCTTATTGAGCAGTTGTTTAATCTCCCATATGTGTAGATCAGAGCACTCTACATTGGATAGCATTGGCCAGTTTACCAGGCCTGGATTTTGAGCTTCGGCACCAATCCCTACCCCACCACTGGGGATTATGTGTACAAAATCTTGCCACCCTGGGCCGGGACCTGGAAATTCAGGCCTGCAGATTACTTTTCATGTGCTTAGGTGTTGGGTTTTTTTGGGAGTACCAACTTCTGTCTCAGAGTGTTTCTTGGTTTGATAAACACAGGAATACAATGTTTTTTTTTAATTCTATGTTCCAGCCACATATGGAATGACTATGTTGCTTCTATTGCTATACTTGTCCCCTCTGTTAGATGGTCTTGTGTTTTGCTTGAACTTGATTTCATCTTGACAAAGGCCCAGTCTGGGTATCCACAAGTTTTCAGCGCTCCTTTGAGATGCCTATATTCCTTTTTTTTCCCCACAGCCTGGTGGTGAAGAGTTCTTATAACAGTTTATGTTCCAGAGGGTGGTGTGAGTAAACAGCAAACACTGGTCAGTATGGGTTGGTTTACTGTATACATCAACCTCCAAGTAACCCCATCTCTGACTGTTATTGTGCAGTCCAGAAAAGCCAGTTTGTTGTCCTCCTTTGCAAACCTGATGTTTTTGTCCACCAAGATACTGTATACCATAACCTGAATGAATAAGAATCTCCATAAAATGTTTATCACATTGTAAGATATGTATATGAAAAGGGCACAATATTGTATGTATTTCACCAGCATTAGGCTAGTGAAATGAAAACTCTAGGGAAAATTGGTGTTGCTGCAGCAAGTAAAGCTGTGTAATTTGTGTTATGGCTTATGAAATGCTGGGTAATGGCATGGGTGAATAGAAGAGAGCAGAGTGGGCTTTCATTCCTTGCTCCAGTATGGGGTTTCAGCTGCCAAGCTAGAGGCAGTTAGGTAATTAGGCTGCAGTTGTGATGCAGTTAAAATGAGGTGTGGAACTACACCTCAAAGCTTCTTCCTAGAGACCTCCTTGAGTGGAGGAGGGTGAGGGGTCAGGGAAACCTTCTTGAGTGGAGGAAGGAGATGTGTTTCTGTGCAGCTGGGAAAATAGTGTGATTCTCCCCTGTGCCAAAAGAAATGGAGAGAGGAAAAGAGAAACCCTTCCCAGGAGACAAAAGTGTCTTGAGTGAGCCCAAGAGAGGATTCTGGGACTTGTGTCCAGTGAAGGCTGTAAGTAATGAAGAAACAGGGCCGCTTCTGCCATGAGGCAAGGTGAAACCCTTGCCTCAGGCGGCAGCGTGCGGCCAGTTACAAGGGGCGGCAAAAAGCCGCCTCTTGTAACTTTAAGAGCCGAACTTCCGGGTTTTAACCCGGAAATTCGGCTCCGCTAGTGCAAAGAGCGCTATTGCGCTCAATGCACTAGCGATACTGCCCCCTGAAACCCGCTCCGACGCTAATTTTTAAGCGCGGAGCGGGAGAGGAGGGGGGCGGCATCTGGGCTGCTGCCTCAGGCGGCAGCAGCCCCAGAATCGGCGCTGTGAAGAAACATGAGTTTATGTGAACAACAGTGAGGGTGTTAAAGTGGGACTGTTAATGTGAACCTGCTCATTATATTATGCAGAATAAAAGCCATCCAAGGTGCATTTAAATGTAGGTGGTATCAATCTCCATATTCTGTGCTGAAAACTGTGCCCTGGCTGTGGTTTTCGCTACGTGAAGCTCACAATATATATAATAAATAATTTCATCTCACATATCTAAAGCATGCTGAATGGCAAAGGCTCTAACTCCCAAGAACATATCTAATGCATATCAAATAAGAGTTACGAGCAATGAAAGTCTCCCTGACATCAAGCCAAGGGACTGACTGTCATGTTGGTTTTGTGACGCTTTGTTGTAGGGCCAAGGTTCCAAACATGCCACAGGTCACAACCATGTTTCTGGTGGTTTGGGCCTCTCTATTTACATCATCCCATCAGAGCTGCCCAAATAGTTCCTGCTATAAAGACTCTGCAATAGAAGACCTTTGTGGTTGACCCCTCCAACAATGCCAATGGCCCCTCCCGTTCCAAAAATGTTAAGTCGCCTTTATATATATATTTTGCTTTTTTCATTTTGCACACTTTCAAACACTTTAGAACATTTATATACACATACATACATATACACATACATATACATAAATATACTTACACAAAACATTTACATAACTTATAATGTAATAAAATTTGTAAAGTAAATATTCTTTGTTTATTGATTTGAGATTCTTAATGAAAGACAACATTTTTCACTTTGCGCACATTTGCTCTCATTGCAAACATATTGCAAAATGATTTTTGCGTTATCAACCCATATTACATTCCCCTATTCGTTTTTTAAAACTTTTTTATTAATGGTACCTTTTTATCTTTTTGTTTTTTACCACTAATCACATGGTCAGTAATTTTGTGCTTTCCTTGAATTTGGAATTACACACAAATAAAAGCATATTTTGAAAGCTTGAAAGATTGTCCTGGAAAAAAAACAATATGGGGAAGCATATTTATCAAGGGTCAAATTTCAAATTCATGTGAGTTTTTTTAAACTCCCCTAAACTCCCATAAAATAAAATTGGACTAGTCAAAATTTATAAATAAAATCAAATTTTGTACTTTGACAAATTTAAACAACCCAAAAATTAATCAAATTCGATTTGAATTATAAAAACTTGACTTGAATTTTTTTCTCAGAAAAAAAACTTGAATGTCAGGAAGGCTGTCAGCATCACCAAATTAATCCCTGGACCTATCCCATTGACTTCTAATTTTCACTTTGACCCTTAATAAATCTGCCCCTAGTTCTCCTAGTTAAACTCAAAATCACCAGTGTTGCTCCACCTAAATGTTTCTGGGCTACAATTCTCAGTATTTTGCCACTATCATTAAAGGTTAAAGCATGATGGTCAGCAATTAATGCAATTCGTAGAGTTTGCTGAATTATTATTATTGGACCACTGTACACATTATTATCAGCATTACAATAAAAAATATTTTTATGCTATATTAATGATACATTTCAAGATGTTGCATGGGATTATTAACTCAGTGTCAGCAGAAACTACTTCAGGACAACCCATTCTTCTGAATTTGACTTAAAGAACAACAAATGCATGGTAAGGCCTACCTGTAACGTGCAGTATCCCAATGCCCAGAACTAACACCAATGGGGTTATTTATCAAGGTCCGAATTTATTTCAGTATTTCTAATATCAAATTCAAGCAACTCTGAATTCTCGAACGGACCTAATTTATGAAGAAAAAAGCCCAAAAAATAGGGTCAGGCAAACTTCTGAGCTTCCCCTGAAAACTCAGAATTGTTCGGAGTTTTACACAAAAACTAAGATTTTTTCTTAGTTTTTTGAGCCGAAACCCCGAATTCATAGAACATCAGAGCAGACACTGGGACCTTATCCACTGACTTATACAGGACCTTGAGAGCTTTTAGATAGGTTTTGGATTTGGAGTTGTTAGACCATCTGACTTTAATAAATCTTGAAAAATTCAGTTTTTTTTGCTGCAAAAACTACAAATCATTCGAGGTTCGGATATTCAAATTTGATAAATAACCCCCCAAGTCATGGCTCACTCTTCTGCCTATAACAACTGCCTTCTCTTTGGGAGGAGTCCTCCGCTACTCGGATGCTGACAGGTCTTAATGTGAGAGGACCAAGAAGAGAGTTCTGGCCAGGAAAGGGAACCAAATGTGTATAGAATGTATAGGGGAGCAGGCAGCATAGTCATGGAACAGGCCGGGTCAATACCAATCAGATAATGCAGTACCAAATCAGGAAGCAGAAGCATAGTTAAGGTCACAGGCCATAGTCAACAACAAACAGGTTAAGAGAAAGGCCCACTACCAGTCCCAAAAACCCAGGCAGAGGAGGAGGCAGAAAAGGGACCTCATTTCACCAGTGAAGAGAATATAGTGCTAGCGGATGAGGTGCTGCAACAATGGGACTTGTTGTTCGCGCGCAGTCCATCAGCTCACTGCTGCCAGACCCAGGCAACGATTGAAGCAGGTAGCGGATTGTGAGTGTTGTAAGCTCCTTGTGCCATGATGGAAACACAGCAAACAAGCACTACAGCGGTCTGAAGAGGTGCATCAGAAGCAAGTTTGTGGCCCAGGTGGCGAAGGTCCAGAAGGCTGGTGGAGGGACTCCACTACTCCTCTGGCTCAAGCCCTTTGACAACATTAAGCCCTTCATAGGACTCAATGTAACTCGGCAGGTCAAACCCGGAATTCCCAAAAACCCAGCAGGAGGGGAGGAGGAAGAGGCAGAGGAGGAGATAGAAAAGGGACCTCATTTCACCAGTGAGAAGATAGTGTTAGCGGATGAGGACTTGGGACTTATTGTTCAGAACACAGTAAGATCAGCTCACTGCTGCCAGACCCAGGCAATTATGGAAGCAGGTGGTGGATCATGTGAGTGTTTTAAGCCATGTCGGTGTGCCATGACAGACACATGGCAAACAATCACTTCAGGGATCTGAAGAGGTGCATCAAAAGCAAGTTTGAACTTTCAGGAAACAGTGAAAAAATACTGGGAAAAAAACCAAAATAATCGAGGGCCGTGTCGGACTGGCCCACTGGGACACCAGGAAAACTCACAGTGGGCCCAGGTGTCAGTGGGCTGCTAAACATTTGGCCTATTTCATTACCATTCCCTATTTCTATGAGAACAAAGAGGCTAAACAGATGGAATAATAGATAATAGTAAGTAAAGAAAAGAGACTAGGAGAATAGAGGTTGAGTGAGGAGAGGAAGAATAATAGTACTGAGAGTGGGCCCCTGGTCTAAGGTATTTTTTTTTTGCCCCTAATCAAAGGCTTTTGGGTGGGCCCTTGGTGTGCCAGTCCGACACTGATCGAGGGAGGCCGGAACCACACTGATAAATCTCTAAAAACACAATGTTAAAAAAAAAACACAAACTTTTCTCACTATTTATTAGTAAATGTGCCCCTTAAAGTTTCATTTAAACTATTCTAAATGTATAAATTAGTTGGGTCTTATTTTTGACCCTGCTGCTCAGAATCCCAAAGTCAGATGTTCTAATTCATACAATAGTTGCTAAGATCCCACAGATGCTGCTGATAAACTTATGAACTAATGTAGCAAATTGTATGTACCTGGATTACTGAACTGCCTGACTGAAACACCAGAGACAGGAACATTGAACTTTAAACTTCAATTTTAGAAAACCAGTAAAGTAAATTTACAAAAATGGAAAGCAATTGCAAAATGTATTCATTTCTAGAAAACAATCTGTAAACAACTGAACTGAAACAAAATGTTTGGAGGTGAACAACCCCTTTAAGTCAGCCTATGCCTGTGGCTACCTTTAGCCTTCCCAAACAAAAGAAATCCACCCTCTTCTTATGATCACCTGATGATTACCTGGGGATAAAATCCACCAAATCTCTTTAAGGGTTTGCCACAAAGTCAACTAATGAGGGTTAAAGGGATAACCTCTACATCTGAACTCTATAATTCTGAATCATTGGTGATGGTAGATAGATTTGTTGAGAGAGGTTATGATCAAGCCACACTGTTAGCCACACAGAGGGAGGTGGATCTTATACCCAGAGAGATTGCTTTAACTAAGAAACCTAAAATAGAATCCGCAAAATCCCAAAGAATTCCCTTTGTGACATCCTTTGATACAAGTTTTATCGTAATGTCATCCTAAAACATTGGAAGATATTGAGCACTGACTCTAAATATGGACAGTTTTTCAAAGCACCACCCCTATTTTCTTATAGGAGAGGGAGAAATGTGGGGGAATTAATAAAACAGAAGCCCACTTCCCACAAGGGAGTACGTAACATACTGGGGGGCCAAAGTACAGGTACGTACCCCTGTAGGAATTGCAGCCATTGCAGTGATATTATACCAGGTAATTTTGCCACTCACCCTCAATTGGGTACTAAACATGAATTAAAAAGTTTTTGCACTTGTGATACAAAAAATGTGGTGTACTGTATTAAGTGCCCATGTGGTCTATTATACATTGGTCAAACCAGTAGGACGGTAAAAAATTAGATTGAATGAACATAAATCGAACATTCAAACTTACCACCCAGCACCACCCCTTACACCACAGGCACAGAATAAAAAATTGGAGGATAAAGGAGCCAAACCAAAATTTGAATCTTTATTGGCAAAACATTTCTTTTCACAAGGACATCAAACAGCACAATTAAGATGGCAAATACTAGAAAAGGTTAATGCTAAACCAGGTACAGATATAAGGAAAAACCTATTGCGGAGAGAGTGCTACTGGATATGGCTCATGCAGTCACGTCACCCTAGGGGGTTAAATGAAGATTTTGATATGACCAGCTTTCTATAGATTTGTTTCCTTTACTTTGTACTTAAAATCTTGTGTCTCTTCATTCAGATAAAAAG
Organism: Xenopus petersii; assembly: GCA_038501925.1. NCBI lineage: Eukaryota > Metazoa > Chordata > Amphibia > Anura > Pipidae > Xenopus > Xenopus petersii. Next base: position 79,368,993 of record CM076682.1, read on the forward strand.
TATTGCCGGAATGGATTGAGAGACAGATTCCCCTCCTATGTAGGGTAAGACAGTTAAGTTGTTTCCTTATACATTGAAAATTTGTACATATTATTGAAACTGATACATTGTTACTTGTACATATGTCATTTTTGCTAAAGGGCATTAAGATACTTTTTGCACTATGGTCTTTTCCTGGAAGTATTTAATAAGGTTTTTAATGTTTAATAGTATTTTTCTTTTACTTTTTTCAGTGAGCTTTTTCAGTGATTTTCTATTATGGACATTACTACAAAAAAATATTTTTGATCACTTCTTCACAGAATCTGGATAATTTTCCTGGAATTTTTGGATAATATATTTGCAATTGTTGGACTCAAATTATTTAATTTAATATATTTTGTATGGGCTATTGCACTTTGGTTTAGTTAATTGATTTAGCATACTTAATTGAGTATGGCTACACCCACTTACTAAGTCACATTACCTACCTATGCTTTAAATTGCTCTGTGCATTATGATCTTGTATGCTTAGTAAAGGGGGACACCCCAGAAACGTTGCATGCTGCATTAAATAAATTTAAAGCAAGGGTATCACCCTGCCAGCATTACCCGTGTGCCAGTGAATCCTTTGCCGATTACCTGGGGACACTCACTGCTTGAAGTAGTGAGAAGAGGGGCTAACATTGGCAGTGACCATAACCTTGCTTGTGTTAAACAGAAACTGAGGAGAACCCAATAGTAAATTAGAACACAGAGACTCTTTGTGCTTAGGAATTAAGGGCAGTAAAGAATTTATTCTTCAAATTGGGAATAGGTTCAAAGCACTTCAGGAACTTAAAACAGAGCCAAGTCAAACTTATGACATCAATAGCAAATTGCACAGTAGTATCTGCATACACCAAGAGCATTGAGGAGTGCTTGAGCTATAAACAGAAAAAAAAGAACTAAGGAGTTGATCACAATAACGGAAATTGAAATTATGAGGTAACTAAGGTTGAAGTTGAATAATGCAAATTCTTTCATTTCAAGAAAAAATAAACAACTAAAAAGAACAAGAACCCAAAAGATGGAACCCAATAGATGTGCTTAAACACACATTGAAATCAATATGCCACCACCAGAAAGAGAGAAGTTTATTGCAGCTGTGAAACCTTGAAAAGGGAAAGGCTCCTGAATTTGATTATATTAAAGGGGATCTATGGTCGAAATCGATAATCTTTCCTTGGCTTTGGGGAATGATTATAAGGTCATTTGTACTTACAATGCATTATTTTTTTTCTACGGTTTTGAAGCTATAATAGCCGTTACCCTGCCTGTCAGTGTATTCCCCCACAATCTGCTCAGTTCACTTGTAAAGACAACTTCACAGACAGCGGCCGTCTCATCTGCCTAAACCACCTACCAATGAAAAAACAGTAGGCAGTTATTTTTACAGATAAAATTTTCAGAAGCACACACAGCTGAGGGTGAGAGAGGGGGAAGTCTGGCATAAGCAATGAAAAAACCTTAGAGTGCCACAGCACAAAACAGCACATTACTAGTTTTGTATTCCCACTACATTTACCGAATCAGCGCAATCTCCTTGCGCTCGCTGCAATGCTTTCTGATTTCTCTGATGATGCCCATCCTAGCATTGCAGCGAGCAAAGGAGATCGCGCTGATTTGGTAACAAATGTTGCAATGCTTCCTGCTTTCTCTGACGGTGCCCATCCTGGCATTGCATTGAGGAATGCCTACTGTTTTTTTCATTGGTGGCTGGGCGGGTTAAGCAGATGAGACACCGCTGCCCGTGAGGTTTTCTTTACAAGTGAACTGCGCAGATTGTGGTGGAATACACCACAATAATAATGCATTGAAATTACAAATAACCTTATAATCATTCCCCAAAGCCTAGGAAAGAGTATAGATTTCGACCATAGATCCCTTTTAATGATGAGCTTCTCATAGTAGATCCCTTGCTTGCATTCTACAATCACTGAATTCTCCACAGACGTACAAGCACAATGCTATATGCCTGTTCATCATGATCTATATTTGTCACACGCCTATTGTTTTCATGTTACATATATTACTAAAGAAAGTACACATGTTTTATTTCAAAATTGACAGGATATGAAAGCTATAGAAATATAGCATCTTTGTTTAAAAACATGTCTACATGTGGACTATTCAGTGGGTATTTTGAGAGGAACATTTTTATCATGTTAACTTCTACTTGACAAGATATGATTAGCAGCAATAACATAAAGTAAATATGCATAGCCTGAGAATGAGAAATGCGAAAGTTATAGCTACCACGGCAGGCCATGAATATATAAAAAACATTCCATTTGTTTACCTACAGCAAAACATAAGGATGTGTATTGAGCATAAATTGATATGAAATTGACATATAAATGGTATTGGTAACAATTCATTGAACAGAGCATAATTAGCCAAATGCACAAGTACATTACTAGCAATGATACTTCTTAAGCCCAAATATCAGGTCACAAGACACTGTGCTATTTTAAGAACTAATTCAAGATGTCACACCTTGGGTTCTGGCTGAAAAAGTTAAAGTAAAAAGGTTTATTAGATGAAAGAGAAACATAAAATGTGGAGTACAGCTGGAAATTCTAAAATATAAATGACAAATTTATGCAGGATCCATTGTGTGAACTAATATAGTGTTAGAGAATGAGTATATATTCAGCAGCAGGGTGCTTCTCTACAACTGAAGTAAATTTACATCTTTCTCATTATGTAAATTTTCTTTTTATATACCCCTTGGAGTTCAAGATATTAGAACTTTTGTAGCCATATGCACATGGTTTGCTAAGTGCATTGCAAACAAACAGTGCTTTGCAGTTCATGTCCTTTAAACTTCCATGCATTATTGTAAACAAAAAATGGTTTTACTCTAACCTTTTATGTCGGAGAACAACATTTCACACTATATGGAATATATCACCAGCAGTATGTTCTCCTATTTATGTTACTCATTAGCACACTTTTATCGGCTATTCAAACCTTCCCTGCAACTTACTATTATGCATTTGCTTTGTTATGCTTTATAAAGTTAATTGCTTTTGAAGGATGTCAGAATGTTGCTACCATGGGAAATAGTGGAAGGAGTCTGGGAAATCAAGCTTTTTGGGTAAAATATGGTGAGCTGTTAGCAGTCTGTCTTTATTACTGTGATATACAGTAACTGATTATTTTGTGCCCCTTGCATCCTAATTATCTATGGCTGCAACATAATGCTCTAATGAAAATCATCACTACAACAGTCATCTCATTGCTATTGAAAGAGAATAACATTTTGGCTATGCAGATTCCCTTAGGAGCCCCCTTGACTTGGATGGATTCTGTTCTCAAGCTAGACTTTGTCACTAGTACCCTGGTCTTGAGGGAGAAGTGCCATTTTGGCTCTAAGAGCGTTTTTTTGTTTTTCTGTGCTGTGAACAGATATCTCTATACTCTCCAACAGTTAACTTTGGCTATGCAGATTTGCCTAGGAGCCCCCTTGACTTGGATGGATTCTGTTCTCAAACTAGCCTTGGTCAGTAGTACCCTGGCCTTAAGGCAGAATTGCCTTTTTGGCTCAAAGAACAATTCTTTTTTTTTTCTGTGGTCTGAATAGATCTCTCTATACTCTCCCACTGTCAACTCCCTTTAACTTCTGTACATTCTCATATCATACATTTCCAAGTCTATAAACTCTATAACTCTGTGATTCCTTTGTTTGGGGTTCTGATCTTTGTGACTTCAAAAGCCACAGAGCTCATATCAAATAAACTTTTTTTTTTTTTTTTAACCTCAAGTGGTCTCCTGGAATTCCACAACACTCCAGTTTATTTATCAAATGTTTGAATTTTAGAATAATGTGAATTACTTTAAACTATAATAAATTCAATTTAATTCACAATTCGAATGGTAAATTATTTATGAAAAAATGTAAACATCTGAAATTCGATCAAATAGTCCTAACCCGAACATTTGATATAAATTCCAACTCTGGAAAAAAAAAACTTGAATAATGTGCATCTAATTTTTTTTGACATGCAACATTTTTATTATCCCATTGGAGTCTATGGGTGTAATTTGGTGGGGAAAATTTTGCTCACCGCTAATATTAACATCTTCAGATAGTTCAAGGGACCTCTGCCACTGACTTCTTCATGAACTCTGTAGGTTTTAGGTAGCGAATATTGGAACAGAACTGTTTCCAGGATTGAGGAAACATTCAAATTCAAGTTGGTGCTTTTCAATTAAAAATTGTAAATTTTAACAGGGGGATAAGAATGGCAAGCTGCTTGCCTTATTGGCAAGAGAAGATTGTAGCAAGCCGGCCATCCATACCCTCCTGCGAAATGATAACGAGGTTATCACCAACCCCTTAGATATTAACCATAGTTTAGCAGAGTACTATCAACATTTATACTCCTCTAAACTTCAGAAAACGTCCTCTGACATAGCATCTTATTTACAAAACCTTGATTTACCTACACTCTCATTAGAACATAGAGCCCTACTTGATACCCCTATACAGGAACAGGAGGTTGTTGACGCTATTGCGGCTTTACCGCACGGCAAAACCCCTGGGCCGGACGGCATACCGAACCTCTGGTATCGTACGTATACTAAACAACTAGCCCCAGTACTTACGGAACTTTTCAATTTGGTTTCCCATTCCGAATCTCTCCCTCTCTCGTTTCGTGATGCCACAATAGTACTCCTCCTAAAACCGGGTAAGAACCCCCAACTGCACTCTTCCTATAGGCCTATCTCCCTAATTAATTCGGATGCTAAAATTTTAGCCAAAGTGCTGGCGAGGCGACTAAACTTTGTGATCTCCTTTATAGTAGCCCCTGACCAAGTGGGATTCATCCCTCACAAAGAGGCAGAACTAAATCTCCGTAGACTGTATACCAACCTTATAATCCCACACACGAACCTGGGTACCAGAGCCATTGCCTTCTTGGACAACGAGAAGGCATTTGACTCGGTGGAATGGGAATATCTGTGGCAAACCTTACAAAGCCTTTGGGTTCCGTAAGATCTTTATAACCTGGATTAAAGCCCTATATACCCAGCCCAACGCCAGCATCCTCTCGAACCTTGAACTTTCACCTCCCTTTATTCTAGCTAAAGGTACCCGCCAAGGTTGTCCCTTGTCGCCAAGCCTTTTTGCGCTGGCCATGGAACCATTGGCATGTTTGATTAGGGCAACACCGGAGATTCGGGGGTTTGAGATAGGGAAACTTCAGGAAAAAATTTCATTATTTGCGGATGACACGCTCCTTTACCTCAATGATACAGGCCCTTCAATTCATAAGGCTCTGGAGCTAATTAACCTTCATACCGAGTTTTCCGGTTTGAAAATTAATTGGACAAAATCATCCATAATGGCATTGGACCCTCGGGCGCTCCTTGACATGGATCCCTCACTCCCTTTGGTTCGTGTAGAAGCAGTCAAGTATTTAGGCATTCACATCCACCCACAATTAGCTAAATTTGTAGAGCTCAATTTAGACCCCTTACTGTCCCATCTCATCACTACTATTGATAAATGGCTCCGACTTCCACTATCCTTAATAGGAAGAATAAACCTTTTCAAAATGAAGTTTCTGCCTAAATTTCTCTACCTTTTCCGTCAGTCTCCAATTTGGATTCCCATGCGATTCTTCAAACAATTACAAAGCCACCTGACTAGACTCTATTGGTCCCCAGGCCCTACTAGGGTAGCGTATAAGGTCCTGACCTCCCCACTGGACGAGGGCGGCTTGGCTGCACCTGACATGTTTGGGTATTTCTTAGCCTCACAACTAACATCAGTGGTTCGTTGGCTTGATCCAACGCCGGAAGACCCTATTACGTTGCTAGAAGCGCACTTGATTGGATCATTGGAAGGACTCAGACATTTGATATATCGTAGGCCTCCAGGTCTGTCTTACCCTACTCCAATGATCCATAATACTGTGAAAGCCTGGCAGAAAGGTTCCCATAGACTTGGGAGGTCCACTCAAGTTTTATCCCCGTATACTCCTCTTTGGTATAACCCTAACCTACAACACTTGACCTCTGTCCCAGACCCCCAGATTTGGGCACACTTTGGTATAAAATGTATTGGTGATTTGTATGCTGATAACCAGTTGTTATCCTTTCAACAGCTTAAGGACAATTTTGAGATCCCCAATAGCATGTTATTTAGATACTTTCAAGTGAGGCATGCTCTGGCTCAGCAATTTCAGTCATTTGACCTCACTATTGAACTCTCTCCGCTTGAAAAAGTCATACGTAAGGAAAATCTGCATAAACCTCTTTCTACCATTTACAACTGCCTTAGACCCAGAGGCAACCCTCCTAGGATGGAACTGTATCAAAAGTGGATTACAAACATTCCTGACTTGACGCAGGAGCAATGGGAGGTTATTCTATCTGACTCTATCCAACCTTTAATCCGAGCCAGGGACAGGCTTATACAATTTAAGTATATTCACAGAGCCTACTACTCACCACATGTCCTTCACAGGATTAACCCTACCTTTCCTGATCAATGCAACCGGTGCAAAGGTTACAATGCGGACTTTTTCCATCTGGTCTGGAGTTGTCCGTCCATCCAAGGATTCTGGTCAGAGATTGCCACCTACATTTCTCACCTAATGGCTCTCCCAATAGAGATTCACCCTGCTATTCTTTTGTTAAATTATCTATCGGATACCACTACCTCTCGTATAGAAACCATATTGCTCACCTTCTTGCTCTTCTATGCCAAGAAAGCTATTGCTATTAAATGGAAGGAGGAATTCCCACCCTCCCTTGCCTTCTGGATTACTTTGGTGGAACAGGCCTTGCCGATTCTGGAACAAGTCTATTTTGCTAGGGGATGTCCTGCAAAATTCAATGCAGTCTGGACACTCTGGACCCTGCAAAACGAATCTTATTCTAATAGGCAACAAGATGTTTCTCAACCCTTGCTTGACTGGCTCATGGAGTCATCTTAATATGGAACACTTGAACTATTTGCTATTGCTGACTGCCTCAGCTGCTTAGGGGTATACCTGAATTAATGTATATCATTTGTATAGCAAAGTAATGGTATGACTCCTCCCCTTTTCTTCTCCTTTGCTTTCCCTTTTTTTTTTTTTTTTTTTTTTTTAGGGCCTTTCTTTCCCTCATCTTTTCTCTCTTCTTCTTTCCTGCCTCCTGGGTATCTCTCTTTCCCATCTGTAACTGTTTTCCCAGGGTTTTATAAGTAAATTAAAAAAGAAAACACATTTTCAGTGCAATGGGTTCCAACACTAATGCTTTTATTGATGTATATTACTACAGTACACTGTATGTTGAACTTGCTCTGGAAATAAATAAAACTTTAAAAAAAAAAAATTGTAAATTTTGACCAAAAATGTTTTAGTTTTTTTAGCATAGAAAAATGAGTTAACAAATATAAATGTTTTTAAAAGCCTTGAGTAGTCAATGGATAAGCACATTATTTTAACTTGGGGGTTTCAAACATGTACATACCTCCAGTTATTTATAGGTGCTTTACTTGTTGATTAAAAAGCATACGTTTGATACAAGTAATAATTTGAGTCAATTTTTAATTTTTTTTCAATTTTGTTTTAATCATTAATGTATAGATAACATATAGATAATGGCAAAGATGAATTTGACCTATAAAAGCCTTTAATGTATGCGTGCACATAGACATAGACACCCCCAAACTGCTAAAATTGGGGGACACATGGGGCAAATTTACTTATGGTCGAATATCGAGGGTTAATTAACCCTCGATATTCGACTGTCGAAGTTAACTCCTTCGACTTCGAATATCAAAGTCAAAGGATTTACCGCAATTTGTTCGATCGATCGAACGATTTTTCTTTGACCCAAAAAAGATTGCAGAGCCTATGGGCTAACATTGACTTCGGTAGGTTTTAGGTGGCGAACTAGAGGGTCAAAGTTTTTTTTTAAAAAGACAGTACTTCGACTATCGAATGGTGGAATAGTTGAACGATTTCTAATTAGAATCGTTCGATTCAAAGTCGAAGTAGCCAAAAAAAATTCGAAATTCGAAGTTTTTTTTATTCTATTCCTTCACTCGAGCGAAGTAAATGGCCCGCATACTGTGGTTTTCCAGTTTAAACACCTTTTTACCTGTGAAATAGTCCAACCAAGTACATCTTTTTTTAAAAAACATTTAACTATTTAGATATGTTGTACTTCTTGGTATAATTCTAAGCAGAAAACACATTGGGGGTAATTATCAACACTGGGCAAATATGCCCATAGTGAGTAAACCATGGTAACCAATCAAATTCATTGCATTCATTGTTCTACCTACAGCTGGCTGATAAAAGACAATCACTGATTGGTTGCTATTGGTTACTGCTCATGGGCAATGTTGCCCATTGTTGGTAAATGAGACCCATTGAATTGAAATTGAACATTAACATCCCCATTACAGTTATCATCTGTCCATGTCTGATAGGGACCAGCACTATTTTAGTATTTTCCCTGAGGCTATAATCTCTATTTGAAGTCCTTTAACTTGGAACACTGACCACGTAAATCTGGAAGATAATCCCTTAAATGTTAAACTTTTCTTCCAGATCTGTCTAGCAACCATTTATCGGGACCTAAGAGCAGCAGCAAATTGGTCCTGCACCTAAGGCCTACCTCAGGATTGGGGAGTCCTTCTGCCAAATCCCTTTAATGCAGGGTGAATTATGGGTGGTTTAAGAGAAAGTATCAAGAATTCAGCTAGGGGGACATAATCTTTGTTATAATTTTGCGACACAAGTAAATACTGTTAAGTAAAACCTAAAAGATGCCATCACATAACGTGCTGCAGCATATACTGTATATATCATACAGTGGAGCTTTTACATCATTCTGTGCAATTAAGTATCCTCAGGCAACACTGCACTTGTTCTTTTATTTCCTATATTATAACACCAAAATACTGAATCTGCACAATGATTAGCATCTAGAAAACAGTGAACTATGACATACAGACATTACCTATATGAAAAGATACCCATGTAAATACTGTATGCAGTGACAACACAGCCGTCACCACATTCTTTAATATGGTTTTACTCCATAGATGTATACCGTATTACAATGGACTACAGAATTCTGTATTATCACAAAAAAATCTACACAGATTTGCTTTAAAAATACTAAGGCTCTGACAATTCAGTACTCAACATTCACCTTAACAGTCTTCAGCAAACTTTAAGATATAGTACACATTTGAGTCTGACACTACTGTCTTGCAGACAACATTAAAAAAATAAAATTCTAAATCATATACAGTGCATTTTATTTTACCTTGTTTTACCGGTGATGTTGACATTATTTCATCTGAAAATTGCTAAAGAATTGCTTTATTATAGGGAACCTGCTGCCACTTTGCTTTTGTACAAAGATCAATTCATTGCACATTGTTGTCTGCATAATTGCTTATGTCATCATATTCTTGTATGGCCAGGAGCTCAATAATCCTTTTAGGTTACATTTGACTGATCCCAAAGCTAGGTCTACCATTGACTTCTACATGACCTCGGCAGATTGGAGGTGGCAGATTTTCAGATTCAGACTTTTAGCAGCTCTAAAATTTTGAGTCATTGGCCAGGCCAGAAAAAAAAAGTTGCCCTTTACACTGCATCTGAAAAGTGTAATCTTGTGAGTAGGAAATTCAGCTAATGGAACTGGTGCTGTTTTGATACGTATTGATAGCAGTTTTAAAGGTCCTTATTTACTTGACATGCCATTGTAAATGGAAATCATTAATCTGAGGAAAAAGTAATTATAACCTTGAACAGTAAATATCACATTATTATGATGGCATCATTCTTTGTCTGGATTGATTACTTATATTAATTTTTAATTTCTTACTAACATACAGTAGTACCTGTGTGCTATCAGAATAAAATGGGCAGTTGAAGAATGAATGAATAATTTGATATAATCATTCACAATACTTCTGTTGAATTGGTTTCATAGTAAAAAATGAATTTACAGTAAAACAGCTTGGTAGCCTAGTTTCTACAACAGTGTAGGAAGCTAAACAGCAAGTTCTGAGCTCGAAGACAAGTGGTCTGGACCGTGGGGTTTGCTTTCTCTATAGCTGTATTCCTCTCCTCTACTACCTGAGAGTAAGTAGTGAGGAGAGGGGAAAGTAAGTGTGGAGGGAGCGGGAAATGGCCAAACAGAGTTTGCAGTGCAGAATTAAAAGATTTTTTTTTGCTTGGTGCCTCGGAGTGCAGTTAAGTCACTGCAGTAGATCAATTATCCCAGCATTGCCCATTAACACTTTGGGCAGATTTATCATAATGTGAGATTAGAACTCACCATGGAAAAATACACCCACTTTCTATTCATTCATATTCTGTAGTGAGCTCTAATCTAAAAATTTGATAAATCTGTCACTTCCATTAATTTTTTGTTCTGGGTTGGTCCTATTTTTCCGATATTATTTAAAATATTTTTTAACCGATGCAAGTGTAGTATGCAAATGCTATTTCAGCCCTATTTACAGTGTTTTTTTACCCATAGGGCAACATTTTACCACTATTTGGCCATGCCTCTCCCATTCCATCCCACACCTCCTGAACCTCACCATGAGGTTGTATTATTCCAATAGGAATTTTCATTTTGCACTCTTGGGCACAGGCAATTTATATCAGTCATATATGACTGCTTAAACTTGAGTGTAGCTTTTTTTGGATTCTAATTACATTATCCCAGCACCCACTCAAGATTTAGCTCCTAAAATAGATTTAAATTCACATATTTCAGATTGTTTTTTTAGAAACTGAATAAATGGTGTATGATCCCTCTAATTTATTTACAAGGCTACAATATAGGGCTTCAAAATCAAATGGGGTGGGGGTCTCTTTGTCAAATATTCCAGTTGTGAATATATGAATCACAATACACTATGGGAGGTATTTATTTAAACAAAAATTTTTCTCATCATTTTAAAAATAAAAATTAGACCTAACTCCCAACCATGTTTTGGCTTAATTTACTAAAAAAATCCAAGCAAAAATTATATGTGCGGGAGAAGTCACGCCAAAATCCTGAGACATGATTTTTTAGCAAAAATCTACTTCAAAATGTCCGAAACCCACGAAGATCATGAAGGCAAAAATCATCTTCCAATTGTAAGACGGACATCTGCCGTTTACCTCTACATGACTTTTAAATTAGTTTTAGATTTAAATGGAGGTTAAGATTCTATCCCAGCCACAAAATCACCGTCGAGAACCCACCCCTTCACCCACAGAGCTTCCCACCCGTTTCTGCTGTGAAGCGGTAGCCCAAAGATAAACAACCAAAGTAGCCGTATTCAATTAGTTTTAGATTTAAATGGAGGTTAAGATTCTATCCCAGCCACAAAATCACAGTCGAGAACCCACCCACAGAGCTTCCCACCCATTTCTGCTGTGAAGCAGTAGCCCAAAGATTCTTTGTAGATTCAGCCCCCCTGCCTAACAATTCTAAAATGCGCCTGACGCGCGTTTCACCTGCATATCACAGGCTTTGTCAAAGGCAAAACTAATTTAATACGGCTACTTTGGTTGTTTACTTTGGAAAAGGGGAGGGGGCGCTTGAGGGTGAAGGGGTGGTGCACCAGACCTGATTGCGCTTTGTGTTAATCCCTATCTCAGTCTATGGCTTATTAACTGAACTCTGCTGCCTACCAGCACTCGTATGCCAGGGTTGGCAGTTTATGTATTTAGTTTGCCTGATTTAATACAGGGTTAATCGACATACAGCCATAATACACTGGCTTCCCTCTCTTTACCTATGGGAGGGTGTGCTTGAGGGTGAAGGGGTGGTGGATATTTTAAGGCCTAAAAGCCATCATACAAGGTTGACCCCGACTTATGGCTGTTAAATGATTGAATGTGACTTACCAGTATTTACATTTGTAGGCTCGTGGGTTACTCTTTGACATCCCAAACACCCACTGTATGCTGTGTACTTCTTTGCCCATTTGAATCCGGGTTCTTTGTCTCCCTGTCCCTAACCTTATTTTAAACGCTCCTCTGGACCTACGGTTTTAATTTATTTATTAAAAGTTAAGTTTTATTGTTCCTTGAGTCATCGGATTTAAAGATGGGGTGGTGCAACTTTAAGGGTTAATCTTTTTCTCTTTTGTGTTACTATTTCAGGAAGATCTATCATTTTTAAAATGTTGATTCCAACACTGTGCAGGTTTTGAGGAACCTCGTCATTTCAGACAACATTGGTGGAGAACTCTCAATATAAAATTAGTTTAAAATGTTTAAAGGATAAGTAAACCTACATATGTGAAAGAAATAATTAAAATTGGTTAGGGTACTTTTCTAAGCACTTTTGCAATTTATTGTATTTTTTACGATTTACGAACTCTCAATATAAAATTAGGTTAAAATGTTTAAAGCAGGGGTCAGCAACCTTTACTATCAAAAGAGCCATTTTGCCCCCTCTTCCACTAAAGAAAAATAGTCTGGAGCCGCAGAACATAACACAGCTTATAAACTTTAAAAAGTTTTAACCTTATTTTAATTTTAACTGTTACAACAACAGAATACAACAAACAGAAGTGCAGTGTATGCGTAGGCCTACTTTGAAATAAATTAAACACTGAATAGCCCTATTAAATGCTAGTGTTCTCATCTGTTTAATGTGACTTCTGTTTCTGAAGCTCCATGCTGATCTTCCCTCTCTTGTCTTGAGTGTGTGACCGCAGTAAGGACCATGATGAATCATCTTGCTGCGGCTCGGTCTTGCCTGTCACTCCTGGGATGTATATACAGCCCTATCACCTGCTGGCGGCTTCCTGAGTGTGCGACCATGGTAAGCTAACCATTAGCTTAACGTGGTCACACACTCAAGAAGCCGCCAGCAAGTGCGAGGGCTGTATAGATGACGTGACAGGCAAAGCCACAAGACCGAGCCACAGCAAGCAGGATAAAGAGCCGCAGGTTGCCTACCCCTGGTTTAAAGGATAAGTAAACCTACATATGTAAAATAAATATTTAAAATTGCTTTCTTCTTTTCTATAACTCATTATCCGATTTGCCACCCCTTCTCCTCCTGGATCACTAGGTTTATATATAGAAAAATGCATATGAAAAGAGCTGAATGTCTCAAGAATCAGAACATGATCTGCGCATGTGCCTCTTTTGAAGATCAACTACTGCACATGCGTTAGGTCTTGGTCTTGGTAATATAGCTTTGCATTGCAGGTTTTGTTTTGCCAATTACTATGCTGCTCGCACTGACGATCCAGAGTGAAGATCTCACACTGCGGTTGCCTAGCAACCAGGTACTCCTTCCCCCTCCCTTATCACCCCTCCCTTAATCTAACCGTCTAGCTCCCTGCCTTCCTAGCCCTGTCAAGGCTCCTTTGGGTCCGGGCCGCTCCATTATTGTGTTTTACCTTTCCTTGTCCATTAAAGGAATTGTTCAGTGTAAAAATAAAAACTGGGTAAATAGATAGGCTGTGCAATATAAAAAATGTTTCTAATATAGTCAGTTAGCCGAAAATGTAATGTATAAAGGCTGGAATGATTTCATGTATAACAAGTCAGTCAGAGCACTACTTCCTGCTTTTCAGCTCTCTTGGTTTACACTGACTGGTTGCCCTGGCTACCAGACAGTAACCAATCAGAGACTTGAGGGGGGGCCACATGGGTCATATCTGTTGCTTTTGAATCTGAGCTGAATGCTGAGGGTCAATTACAAACTCACTGAACAGAAATGTACCATGTGGCCCCCCTTCAAGTCGCTGACTAGCTCAGAGTTATAGAGCTGAAAAGCAGGAAGTTGGATTCTGGCTGTTTTATTAGACATCTGTTCACTCCAGCCTTTATATATTACATTTTTGGCTAATTTACTATATTAGAAACATTTTTTTATTTTGCACAGCTTATCTATTTACCCAGTTTTTATTTTCACATTGAACTATTCCTTTAAGTTTTTATTAGCTACCAATATTATGAATTTTGTAACAACAGCACCACCTGCTGGTCAATTACTGTAACTGTGAGAATTATTCAGCTGTCCTCTGCTCAAAGACATTGGAAAGGACATCTGTAACCCTTTCTTGGCAGGAATAATCAGGACCACACTGTGGCGCTAACAGTATAGATCCCAAGTCTCCGCTAAGTGGGAAAATTGCGGGGTTTGGATAAATTAAGTATCTCCACCCATGGCTAAAACCAGATATTGGTGGCATACAACTCCCTGGGAACTACAATGGCAGTGATTTTGGTACCACTTGTAGCAGACAATAAACCACACAATAGGCAGATATGCAGTAATATGTAATATTAGAAATGCAATATATGCAGTGCAATATGAGCAGTGAAATAACTGTAGGGACCTATAGGTTCTGCTGGTCCCTATAGAGTTAATCCCCTACCTTTCCTTGTAGTTTCTCTTATCCTTTGTTATTGGGCAAAGCCCTTGTAACCGGTTAAGTGTAAACACCTCACCTATTGCACAAAGAGTGTAATGACACTCCCCTGCCACAATGCTATATAGTGTTGTGCAGGGAGTGGCCTCTTCCTCTTTGGCTCCTGGTGCTGCTGCTAGGTGATCTCCATTGAGCCTGGGATCACCATACACCCCAGTAAGTGATTTACCCCAAAGGGACCTGACACCTTTGGTGCTTAAGTCGAGGACCAGGTAACCCCGTGAACGAGGAACAGCTAGTATAGTAAGCTCCTGTAATAGACTCTCTAGGAGAGTGAGACAGAAAGGTGTAGCAGAAAGAGCAGTTGTCGCTCCAACAAGGATTGTAGGAGGAAGTAGCTTTCCCACATGGCCTTTATGCCTTTAGAGCAGGGAACTCAGTTGATAGGCATCTAGGTTAGTAAAGGACTACCTGTACCCTACCTGATCGATCCCGATCCCCCACTGGCAACGTCGGTTAACTGGGAATTGATGTACACCTATCTGCAAATACCTAAAGGAGTCACTTCTGTCGGACTGTGATCCTTACTATGTCCACTGTGATCCCATCTGCTGTATCCAACAACTTCTGCGTGAGTAAACCTGATGCCTCTCTTGTTTGTATAAAGAACCTCCTGGCGTCCAATTCATCTATTTTACACTTATTAGCCTGTGTGTTGTAGTTTTACAACATCTTAAAGGGGAAGCTTCCATTAAGCGAAGGCTCTGCCCTGAGTGTAGTTTCACAGTGTAACCCATGCTCATATACTAGCTGGACACATCTAACTATGTGCTGAATAGCCCAAGAAAGCGTTACATAACAATAATACAATAAAGCACTGCGTATCTTGATAGCGCTATATAAATAAATGATGATGATGATACAATGAATATAAGACAATATAATAAGTATCACACTTTGTATGAAAATGTCCACTGTCACTTTAAGAATGGCGAGTGTGAACACTAGGGGTCTGAGGGGATATACCAAAGTAGTAAGATCAGAGTTATGTGTTGCAACACCAGATTGATGCACCCTGGGGTGTATAAAGCAACTCCCAGTGAAAGTGAAACAAGAAAGAGATCCTGTGAGGCAGAGCAGATGCAGGGGAGCAGTCTGACAGGTTTAATCCACACTAAGCTTTGAATGCTGGTGTAGGGAAAGGCTTCCTGAATTCCTGAGGAGATCCACTGCATGTGTCACAGAGGCTGATGGGAAATCCACAGTCCAGATCCAATGTACACACTGGTAACTCACTGCAGGGCTGAAGTCCTATCTGTCCTACAGGGAATACGTTCCTAGCAATAGCTCAGGCAGCTGCACTAGTTCCAGTCATTATAATCGCTGACTGAAAAGGGTTAACAAACTCCCTGTGCTCTGACTATGGGGTTCCCTATATGGGTAAATGTTCTATAGGTGAAATCCCTAGCTTCCTACTCAAACAAATCAGCAGGAACACTGAGAGGAGAAATCTCAGGCTGGCTATCTGTAGTTCTGTGCAGAGACCATGCTTTTTTATTCTCTTCTTCCTGATTAACCTCAGCCCCACTTTCATTTTGGCTCCAAACTTCTTTCAGAGAGGTCACAAGGTCAGAAGCAACTCCTTCTTGCTGATTGGCCAGGCTGTGGCTGAAAACTGTTCTCATTGCAATGCGAGCAATGTTTTTGGTGGCTACTAGGGATGTTGCGGACTGTTCGCCGGCGAACTTGTTCGCGCTGTTCGCGCTCTCCAAATGTTCGCGAATGTCGCGCGACGTTCGCCATTTTGGGTTCGCCTTACCTGGCGCTTTTATTTGACCTCTCACCCCAGACCAGCAGATACATGGCAGCCAATCAGGAAGCTCTCCCTCCTGGACCACCCCCACACCCCCTGGACCACTCCCCTTCCATATATAAACTGAAGCCCTGCAGCGTTTTTCATTCTGCCTGTGTGTGCTTGCAAGAGCTAGTGTAGGGAGAGAGCTGTTACTGATTTCACTGATTTCTTTGAGGGACAGTTGATAGTAAGTTTGCTGGCTAGTAATCTACTTGATACTGCTCTGTATTGGAGGGACAGAAGTCTGCAGGGATTTGAGGGACATTTTAGGTTAGGTAGCTTTGCTGGCTAGTAATCTACCTTCTACTGCAGTGCTCTGTATGTAGCTGCCTGCTGTGGGCACTGATCTCTTCTGATCTCATCTGCTGACTGCTGTAATAACCCAATAGTCCTTGTAAGGACTGCTTTTATTTTCTTTTTTGTTGTTTTACTTTGCTACTATAACAGCCCAGTGCTATTAGTCTAGCTGTGTTGGGGAGTGGGACTGGTGTGCTGCTGTGCTGCTGTGCTGCTCCTAGTAGTTCAGCAGCAGCAACCCGAGAAAATTTTTTTTTTTAATATACATATATTTTTTTTTTCTTTTACTTATCTTACTGTTCTTTAACGTGTACAGTGCTGTTGCTGTTCTTCATAGTAGTGCACCAATAGTAGTGCACTTGCAGGCATTATTTGCCCAGTGTGTTCTTCAAACAACAACCATCTAGCTGTGTGAGCTTGTTCACATTCTGTCTAAATATCAATAATAATACCGTCTCCAGAAACACCACCTGAGTGACGTTTTTCAGGCAGCAATAATATATTCCGTATCCACTGCTGTAGTAGTGTATACGTTGACCTTGTAGGCCTTGTTTGCCCAGTGTGTTCTTCATTTTCAAACAACTGGCATTTAGCTGTGTGAGCTTGTTCACATTCTGTCTAAATATCAATAATAATACCGTCTCCAGAAACACCACCCGAGTGACGTTTTTCAGGCAGCAATAATATATTCCGTATCCACTGCTGTAGTAGTGTATACGTTGACCTTGTAGGCCTTGTTTGCCCAGTGTGTTCTTCATTTTCAAACAACTCCCATCTAGCTGTGTGAGCTTGTTCACATTCTGTCTAAATATCAATAATAATACCGTCTCCAGAAACACCACCCGAGTGACGTTTTTCAGGCAGCAATAATATATTCCGTATCCACTGCTGTAGTAGTGTATACGTTGACCTTGTAGGCCTTGTTTGCCCAGTGTGTTCTTCATTTTCAAACAACTGGCATTTAGCTGTGTGAGCTTGTTCACATTCTGTCTAAATATCAATAATAATACCGTCTCCAGAAACACCACCCTAGTGACATTTTTCAGGCAGCAATAATATATTCCGTATCCACTGCTGTAGTAGTGTATACATTGACCTTGTAGGCCTTGTTTGCCCAGTGTGTTCTTCATTTTCAAACAACTCCCATCTAGCTGTGTGAGCTTGTTCACATTCTATCTAAATATCAATAATAATACCGTCTCTAGAAACACCACCCGAGTGACGTTTTTCAGGCAGCAATAATATATTCCGTATCCACTGCTGTAGTAGTATATACGATGACCTTGTAGGCCTTGTTTGCCCAGTGTGTTCTTCATTTTCAAACAACTCCCATCTAGCTGTGTGAGCTTGTTCACATTCTGTCTAAATATCAATAATAATACCGTCTCTAGAAACACCACCCGAGTGACGTTTTTCAGGCAGCAATAATATATTCCGTATCCACTGCTGTAGTAGTGTATACGTTGACCTTGTAGGCCTTGTTTGCCCAGAGTGTTCTTTATTTTCAAACAACTCCCATCTAGCTGTGTGAGCTTGTTCACATTCTGTCTAAATATCAATAATAATACCGTCTCTAGAAACACCACCCGAGTGACGTTTTTCAGGCAGCAATAATATATTCCGTATCCATTGCTGTAGTAGTGTATACGTTGACCTTGCAGGCATTGTTTCAATTTGTTTGCCCAGTGTGTTCTTCATTTTCAAACAACTGCCATCTAGCTGTGTGAGCTTGTTCACATTCTGTCTAAATATCAATAATAATACCGTCTCCAGAAACACCACCCGAGTGACGTTTTTCAAGCAGCAATAATATATTCCGTATCCACTGCTGTAGTAGTGTATACGTTGACCTTGTAGGCCTTGTTTGCCCAGTGTGTTCTTCATTTTCAAACAACTCCCATCTAGCTGTGTGAGCTTGTTCACATTCTGTCTAAATATCAATAATAATACCGTCTCCAGAAACACCACCCGAGTAACATTTTTCAGGCAGCAATAATATATTCCGTATCCACTGCTGTAGTAGTGTATACGTTGACCTTGTAGGCCTTGTTTTCCCAGTGTGTTCTTCATTTTCAAACAACTCCCATCTAGCTGTGTGAGCTTGTTCACATTCTGTCTAAATATCAATAATAATACCGTCTCCAGAAACACCACCCGAGTGACGTTTTTCAGGCAGCAATAATATATTCCGTATCCACTGCTGTAGTAGTGTATACGTTGACCTTGTAGGCATTGTTTGCCCAGTGTGTTCTTCATTTTCAAACAACTCCCATCTAGCTGTGTGAGCTTGTTCACATTCTGTCTAAATATCAATAATAATACCGTCTCCAGAAACACCACCCGAGTGACGTTTTTCAAGCAGCAATAATATATTCCGTATCCACTGCTGTAGTAGTGTATACGTTGACCTTGTAGGCCTTGTTTGCCCAGTGTGTTCTTCATTTTCAAACAACTCCCATCTAGCTGTGTGAGCTTGTTCACATTCTGTCTAAATATCAATAATAATACCGTCTCCAGAAACACCACCTGAGTTGTTGTTGTTGTTTTAAAAATAATGCCAGGCAAAGGCAGGCCGCCACGCAGAGGCACTAGGGGCCGTGCTGCTATGCTATCCTGTGGCCCTAGGAAATTGCCCAGTTTTAAAAAGGCAATGACCCTGAACTCCCAAAATGCTGAAGAGGTAGTTGACTGGCTTACACAGCACACCCCATCCTCTACCGTTTCTAACTTTACCACAACATCCTCATCCTCCACTGCTATGGGCACCCCACGTAACACTTCCTCCACCACCGGCGCCCCTTCTTCACTGGAGTCAGAGGAGTTATTTTCACATGAGTTTCTTGAACTGAGTGATGCGCAACCATTATTGGCAGAAGAAGATGAAGGAGATGAGGACATTACACCAGATTTAATTCTGGCAGAGAACACAACAGAGATGGACATAATGAGTGATGAGGAGGTCCCCGCTGCTGCTTCCTTCTGTGAGCTGTCAGAAGAAATTGATGCATCTGAGGAGAATGGGGATGAGGAGATTGATGTTTTGTGGGTGCCCAGTAGAAGAGAGCAAGAGGAGGATAGTTCAGATGGAGAGACGGAGAGTCAGAGAGGCAGGAGGAGAATAAGACTTAGAAGAAGCAGGGAGGACAGCTCGCAGGGAACAGTAGGGCAACAACATGTATCGGCACCTGTGGTCAGCCGGCCAACGCGCACGCCATTGCCGCCAACTTCTACTGTTACCGCCAGATTGCCAGCTTCAAAAAGGTCAGCAGTGTGGGATTTTTTTAATGTGTGTGCCTCTGACAAAAGCGTTGTAATTTGCAATGAGTGCAGTCAGAAACTGAGTCTTGGGAAGCCCAACAGCCACATAGGTACAACTTCTATGCGAAGGCACATGAACGGCAAGCACAAAGCACTTTGGGAGCAACACCTCAAAGGCAACAGGCAAACTAAAAGCCACCCTCCTTCTGGTCCAGCATCTTACTGCTCTACCTCTGCTGTCCTTGACCCGTCTGAACCACCCTCCACTCCGCCTTCCACCTTGTCCACCAGTTCCCATTCCCAGTCATCTGCCCCCAGCCAAGTTTCTGTGAGGGCCATGTTTGAGCGTAAGAAGCCAATGTCTGCGAGTCACCCCCTTGCCCGGCGTCTGACAGCTGGCTTGTCCGTACTCTTAGCCCGCCAGCTTTTACCATACCAGCTGGTGGACTCTGAGGCCTTCCGCAAATTTGTAGCAATTGGGACACCGCAGTGGAAGGTACCCAGCCGCAATTTTTTTTCAAAAAAGGGAATACCACACCTGTACCACCATGTGCAGAGCCAAGTCACCGCATCTCTGTCACTTAGTGTTGGGCCAAAGGTCCATATGACTACTGACGCATGGTCCTCCAAGCATGGTCAGGGCAGGTATGTCACCTACACTGCCCACTGGGTGAACTTGGTAATGGCTGGGAAGCAGGGAATGTGTGGCTCAACAACAACAGTGGAGTTGGTGTCACCGCCATGGATTGCACGCGGTTCTGCCACCACCTCTACTCCTCCTTCGCTCTCTACCTCGTCTTCTTCCTCTTCTTCGTCCTCTGCTGCTGGGTCCTCCTCCTCCACACCTGTGCACCCCCAGCTCCCCCTAGGCTATTCGACGTGCCAGGTTCGCCGTTGTCATGCTGTCTTGGGGATGACGTGCCTGGAAAGCAGAAACCATACCGGATCTGTACTCCTGTCATCTCTGCAGTCACAGGCCGATCGGTGGCTGACCCCACACCAACTGAAGATCGGAAAAGTGGTGTGTGACAACGGAAGCAATCTGTTGGCAGCACTGAGACTGGGCAATTTAACACATGTGCCCTGCATGGCACATGTTCTGAATTTAATAGTCCAACGTTTTGTCTCGAAGTACCCAGGATTCCAGGACGTTCTCAGGCAGTCCAGGAAGGTGTCGGCCCATTTCAGACGGTCCTACACAGCCATGGCACGCCTTGCTGACATTCAGCAGCGGTACAACATGCCAGTCAGGCGTTTGATTTGCGACAGCCAGACTCGGTGGAATTCAACGCTCCTCATGTTGGAACGTCTGCTGCAACAACAAAGAGCCGTCAACGAATACCTGTTTGAACTGGGTGGTAGGACTGGATCTGCAGAGCTGGGGATTTTTTTTACCCCGTTACTGGGTGCTTATGCGCGATGCCTGCAGGCTCATGCGCCCTTTTGAAGAGGTTACAAATATGGTCAGTCGCACCGAAGGCACCATCAGCGACCTAATACCCTTTGCTTTCTTCCTGGAGCGTGCCGTGCGACGAGTGACAGATGAGGCTGTAGACCAGCGTGACGAGGAGCAGGAAGCGCACGATTTCTGGTCGGAATCACCAGAACGAACCCAGGCACCTGCTGCAACGCAAGGAGAGGTGTCAGAAGTGGAGTCAGAGGAGGAAGGTGGCTTTGTGGAGGAGGAGGACCAACAGGAGCAGGCTTCCCAGGGGGCTAGTGGTGACCTTTTGGGGACCCCTGGTCTTGTACGTGGCTGGGGGGAGGAGACCGTGGATGATGCAGTCCTTGATAACGAGGAAGCGGAGATGGATACCTCTGCATCCAACCTTGTGAGAATGGGGTCTTTCATGCTGTCATGCCTGTTGAAGGACCCCCGTATCAAGAGGCTTAAGGAGAAGGACCTGTACTGGGTGGCAACGCTACTAGACCCTCGGTACAAGCATAAAGTGGCAGAAATGTTACCAACGTACCACAAGTCTGAAAGGATGCTGCATTTACAAACCAGCCTGCAAAACATGTTGTACAATGCTTTTAAGGGTGATGTCACTTCAGGAACTCATCAACATTCCAGGGGCAGAGGTGCCAGTAATCCTACCACGAGCGCACCTGCAAGGACAAAGCACTTTGGCCACTCTGTAACGTCAGACATGCAAATGTTTTTCTGTCCAAGGCAGCGCCAGAACCCTTCTGGATCCACCCTCAAAGAACGCCTCGACCGGCAGGTAGCGGACTACCTGGCATTAACTGCAGATATCGACACTCTTAGGAGCGATGAACCCCTGGACTACTGGGTGCACAGGCTTGATCTGTGGCCAGAGCTGTCACAATTTGCCATGAACCTCTTGTCTTGCCCCGCCTCAAGTGTCCTCTCAGAAAGGACCTTCAGTGCAGCAGGAGGGATTGTAACTGAGAAGAGAACTCGCCTAGGTCACAAAAGTGTGGATTACCTGACCTTTATTAAAATGAATGAGGGGTGGATCTCGGACTCGGAGGGTTACTGCACGCCGGAAGACTTGTTCTGAGTTTCTGATTCTGACTCCCCATGCAGCTGTCCTTCTCTGCACGCCTCATGACTCCACACACAGCTGTCCTTTAGCGTCCTCCTCCCTCCACCACCGTTACAAACTAGGGTGCAAACCCTACTGGTTTAATTTGAATCCAGGTAAATCCTGAGTTTTTCTGGCCTCTGTGCTTCAGTGGCTGTGACAAAAAAAAAATGAATATTTTCAGCATTTATATGGCATATTGTTTCTGGCCTCTGTGCTTCAGTGGCTGTGACAAAAAAAAAATGAATTTTTTCAGCATTTATATGGCATATTTTTTCTGGCCTCTGTGCTTCAGTGGCTGTGACAAAAAAAATTAATTTTTTCAGCATTTATATGGCATATTTTTTCTGGCCTCTGTGCTTCAGTGGCTGTGACAAAAAAAATGAATTTTTTCAGCATTTATATGGCATATTGTTTCTGGCCTCTGTGCTTCAGTGGCTGTGATAAAAAAAAATGAATTTTTTCAGCATTTATATGGCATATTTTTTCTGGCCTCTGTGCTTCAGTGGCTGTGACAAAAAAAGGAATATTTTCAGCATTTATATGGCATATTTTTTCTGGCCTCTGTGCTTCAGTGGCTGTGACAAAAAAAAGGAATATTTTCAGCATTTATATGGCATATTTTTTCTGGCCTCTGTGCTTCAGTGGCTGTGACAAAAAAAGGAATATTTTCAGCATTTATATGGCATATTGTTTCTGGCCTCTGTGCTTCAGTGGCTGTGACAAAAAAAAGGAATATTTTCAGCATTTATATGGCATATTGTTTCTGGCCTCTGTGCTTCAGTGGCTGTGACAAAAAAAAGGAATATTTTCAGCATTTATATGGCATATTGTTTCTGGCCTCTGTGCTTCAGTGGCTGTGACAAAAAAAAGGAATATTTTCAGCATTTATATGGCATATTGTTTCTGGCCTCTGTGCTTCAGTGGCTGTGGCAAAAAAAAGGAATATTTTCAGCATTTATATGGCATATTGTTTCTGGCCTCTGTGCTTCAGTGGCTGTGACAAAAAAAAGGAATATTTTCAGTATTTGTATGGCATATTGTTTCTGGCCTCTGTGCTTCAGTGGCTGTGACAAAAAAAATGAATATTTTCAGCATTTATATGGCATATTGTTTCTGGCCTCTGTGCTGCAGTGGCTGCGACAAAAAAAAAAAGAATATTTTCAGCATTTATATGGCATATTGTTTCTGGCCTCTGTGCTTCAGTGGCTGCGACAAAAAAAAATGTATATTGTTAGCATTTATATGGCATATTTTTTCTGGCCTCTGTGCTGCAGTGGCTGCGACAAAAAAAATGAATATTTTCAGCATTTATATGGCATATTTTTTCTGGCCTCTGTGCTTCAGTGGCTGCGACAAAAAAAATTTATATTGTTTGCATTTATATGGCATATTTTTTCTGGCCTCTGTGCTTCAGTGGCTGCGACAAAAAAAATTTATATTGTTAGCATTTATATGGCATATGTTTTCTGGCCTCTGTGCTTCAGTGGCTGCGACAAAAAAAAATTTATATTGTTTGCATTTATATGGCATATTTTTTCTGGCCTCTGTGCTTCAGTGGCTGCGACAAAAAAAATTTATATTGTTAGCATTTATATGGCATATTTTTTCTGGCCTCTGTGCTGCAGTGGCTGCGACAAAAAAAATGAATATTTTCAGCATTTATATGGCATATTGTTTCTGGCCTCTGTGCTTCAGTGGCTGCGACAAAAAAACCCATAATTTTTCAGGAAAGTACACATGCCTAATTTTTCAGGGTTCTGCAACAGTGGCAAAATCGCATCTTTTATGGTCACTGCAGGTGATCAATAAAGTAGACCAAAACTGGGCCCACACTGCAGAATCGGTGTTTTTTGGTTCGCTTCACTGTACATTGAATTACCTCTGCCTCACCGTGCACGTGCGCACAAGCACGGTGACTGCTAAACACACCACTACAGAAATATTGCCACCAAAAGGACGAACATCCTGGAGGTGACAAGCTCAACTAGTAACTAGAGGGTGTCGTTTCTGAAGAAACCACGGGATGTTGGCTATGAAACACTATAGGTGTCTTGCCCAGTCGCCCCCGGTGCCTAGAGAGTACACAAAGTCGGTAGAATCCGGATTAAAACGGTGAAATTTAAAGCCAATCCAATTTTACCATTGAAATCCATTCAAACAAACTGGCTATTTTTGGCTCCGCCCACTTTTAAAAATTTGCATCCCAGTCACCCCTTCACCAAATGGACCAAGATTGAGCACTCTTACATTAACAGTGTAAGATTGACAGGAATTTAAATATTCCCATTGAATAGCGTTTGGTAAAATGTGATTGGCTGTCTTAAGCTCCGCCCAGTTTTCTGAATTTTAACCCCAGTTACCTAGTCATGGTCAGTGCCAAGTTTGGGGCCTCCGGTTTTAAAACTGTGAGAACGGCGGTAATACAAAATTTTACATTAAAGTCAAGAGGTGAAAACTGATTGGCTGTTTTTGGCTCCACCCACTTTTCCTAAATTTTGACCGCAGTCACCCAGTGAGTAATTGAGTCAAGTTTGGTACACCTAGCATTTAAACTGTGATAATAGCAGCAGTTTATCATTTTTCTTTAAGGTCAATGGCTGAAATCTGATTGGTTGTTGTTGCCCCGCCCCTTTTTTTCCTAATTACGAACCACAGTCACTCAGTGACTAACATTCCAAAGTTTGTGAATGCTGTCATTTAATGTGTAAAAATGGCAGCATTTTTATTTTTTTCTAGTGAAAATCAATGAATGAAATTCGATTGGTTGTTGGTGGCTCCGCCCACTTTTTCTAAACTTGAAGTGGAAACCCCCAGCGGCCACATTTGTGATATTCAAGGTCCCTGACATCAATACTGTGAGAATGGCAGCCTTCTTAATTGTTCCCATTAAAATCAATCAAAGAAATCTGATTGGCTGTCTTAAGCTCCGCCCAGTTTTCTGAATTTTAACCCCAGTTACCTAGTCATGGTCAGTGCCAAGTTTGGGACCTCTGGTTTTAAAACTGTGAGAACGGCAGTAATCAAAAATCTTACATTGAAGTCAATAGGTGAAAACTGATTGGCCGTTTTTGGCTCCACCCACTTTTCCTAAATTTTGACCGCAGTCACCCAGTGAGTAATTGAGCCGAGTTTGGTACACCTAGCATTTAAACTGTGATAATAGCAGCAGTTTATCATTTTTAATTAAGGTCAATGGCTGAAATCTGATTGGCTGTTGTTGCCCCGCCCCTTTTTTTTCCTAATTGTGAACCACAGTCACTCAGTGACTAACATTCCAAAGTTTGGGAATGCTGTCATTTATTGTGTAAAAATGGCAGCATTTTTATTTTTTTCTATTGAAAATCAATGAATGAAATTCGATTGGTTGTTGGTGGCTCCGCCCACTTTTTCTAAACTTGAAGTGGAAACCCCCAGCGACCACATTTGTGATATTCAAGGTCCCTGACATCAATACTGAGAGAATGGCAGCCTTCTTAATTGTTCTCATTAAAATCAATCAAAGAAATCTGATTGGTTGGTTTTGGCTCCACCCACTTTTCTTAATTTTAATCCCAGTCCCCCAGTGACCAACTGTGCCAAGTTTGAGGAGGCTGCCATTAACCGTCTAAGAGCAGCAGCAGTTTAACATTTTCCTATTTATTTGAATGGCTGAAATTTGATTGGCTGTTGTAGACTCCGCCCACTTTAGGTAAATTGTAGCCGAGTTACCCAGTGACCCACGATGCCAAGTTTGGGAGAGCTCTAGCTTTAATACTGTGAGAATTACAGCTGTTTACATTTTCTCATTGAAGTCAATAGGGAAAATCTGATTGGTTGTTTGTGGCTCCGCCCACTTTTTGGGTCCCCAAAATAGGACAGAATTTTTCAGTTTCACCCCATAACTAAATGAGTCAAGTTTGGTGAGTGTAACTTCAAAGCTGTACAAGTGGCAAAAGTTTCAAGTTTTCCAATGAAAGTCTATGGGGAAAAATGGGGTCGTCGGGGGGTCGCCACAGGGGCACGGAGGGTGGGATCGCTTAACAAAGCACAAGCAACCTATTCGGGTATGAGCCGAACAAGTGTGCAAAGTATCATAATTGTACTCCTAAACCTCTGGGAGGAGTAGCGTATAGAAAATTGCTCAATTTTCATTGGGCGTTGGTAGCTCCGCCCACCTTGGGGTGCCCCCCCAAAATACTTATTTTTATTCGTGGTGACATCAATAATATGTGGTCCGAGTTTGGGGACTGTATCTTCAAAACTGTACGAGTGGCGGCGATTTGAAATTTTTCCCTGTCAAAGTCAATGGGAAAAAAGGGGTCGTCGGGGGGTCGCCACAGGGGCGGGGTGGGTGGGATCGCTTATTAAAGCACAAGCAACGTACTTTGCTATAAGAGGAATAAGTGTGGAAAGTTTGGCGCTTGCACCCCTACAACTGTAGGAGGAGTAGCGTTTAGAAAATGGGGTTCGCCAATAATAATAATAATTTTAACTAGAGGGTGTCGTTTCTGAAGAAACCACGGGATGTTGGCTATGAAACGCTATAGGTGTCTTGCCCAGTCGCCCCCGGTGCCTAGAGAGTACACAAAGTCGGTAGAATCCGGATTAAAAGGGTGAAATTTAAAGCCAATCCAATTTTACCATTGAAATCCATTCAAACAAACTGGCTATTTTTGGCTCCGCCCACTTTTAAAAATTTGCATCCCAGTCACCCCTTCACCAAATGGACCAAGTTTGAGCACTCTTACATTAACAGTGTAAGATTGACAGGAATTTAAATATTCCCATTGAATAGCGTTTGGTAAAATGTGATTGGCTGTCTTAAGCTCCGCCCAGTTTTCTGAATTTTAACCCCAGTTACCTAGTCATGGTCAGTGCCAAGTTTGGGGCCTCCGGTTTTAAAACTGTGAGAAGGGCGGTAATACAAAATTTTACATTAAAGTCAAGAGGTGAAAACTGATTGGCTGTTTTTGGCTCCACCCACTTTTCCTAAATTTTGACCGCAGTCACCCAGTGAGTAATTGAGTCAAGTTTGGTACACCTAGCATTTAAACTGTGATAATAGCAGCAGTTTATCATTTTTCTTTAAGGTCAATGGCTGAAATCTGATTGGCTGTTGTTGCCCCGCCCCTTTTTTTCCTAATTATGAACCACAGTCACTCAGTGACTAACATTTCAAAGTTTGTGAATGCTGTCATTTAATGTGTAAAAATGGCAGCATTTTTATTTTTTTCTATTGAAAATCAATGAATGAAATTCGATTGGTTGTTGGTGGCCCCGCCCACTTTTTCGAAACTTGAAGTGGAAACCCCCAGCGGCCACATTTGTGATATTCAAGGTCCCTGACATCAATACTGTGAGAATGGCAGCCTTCTTAATTGTTCTCATTAAAATCAATCAAAGAAATCTGATTGGCTGTCTTAAGCTCCGCCCAGTTTTTTGAATTTTAACCCCAGTTACCTAGTCATGGTCAGTGCCAAGTTTGGGACCTCTGGTTTTAAAACTGTGAGAACGGCAGTAATCAAAGATTTTACATTGAAGTCAATAGGTGAAAACTGATTGGCCGTTTTTGGCTCCACCCACTTTTCCTAAATTTTGACCGCAGTCACCCAGTGAGTAATTGAGCCAAGTTTGGTACACCTAGCATTTAAACCGTGATAATAGCAGCAGTTTATCATTTTTAATTAAGGTCAATGACTGAAATCTGATTGGCTGTTGTTGCCCCGCCCCTTTTTTTTCCTAATTGTGAACCACAGTCACTCAGTGACTAACATTCCAATGTTTGGGAATGCTGTCATTTATTGTGTAAAAATGGCAGCATTTTTATTTTTTTCTATTGAAAATCAATGAATGCAATTCGATTGGTTGTTGGTGGCTCCGCCCACTTTTTCTAAACTTGAAGTGGAAACCCCCAGCGACCACATTTGTGATATTCAAGGTCCCTGACATCAATACTGTGAGAATGGCAGCCTTCTTAATTGTTCTCATTAAAATCAATCAAAGAAATCTGATTGGTTGGTTTTGGCTCCACCCACTTTTCTTAATTTTAATCCCAGTCCCCCAGTGACCAACTGTGCCAAGTTTGAGGACCCTGCCATTAACCGTCTAAGAGCGGCAGCAGTTTAACATTTTCCTATTTATTTGAATGGCTGAAATTTGATTGGCTGTTGTAGACTCCGCCCACTTTAGGTAAATTTTAGCCGAGTCACCCAGTGACCCACGGTGCCAAGTTTGGGAGAGCTCTAGCTTTAATACTGTGAGAATTACAGCTGTTTACATTTTCTCATTGAAGTCAATAGGGAAAATCTGATTGGTTGTTTGCGGCTCCGCCCACTTTTTTGGGTCCCCAAAATAGGACAGAATTTTTCAGTTTCTCCCCATGACTAAATGAGCCAAGTTTGGTGAGTGTAACTTCAAAGCTGTACAAGTGGCAAAAGTTTCAAGTTTTCCAATGAAAGTCTATGGGGAAAAAAGGGGTCGTCGGGGGGTCGCCACAGGGGCACGGAGGTTGGGATCGCTTAACAAAGCACAAAAGCAACCTATTCGAGTATGAGTCGAACAAGTGTGCAAAGTTTCATAATTGTACTCCTAAAACTCTGGGAGGAGTAGCGTTTAGAAAATTGCTCAATTTTCATTGGGCGTTGGTAGCTCCGCCCACTTTTGGGTGCCCCCCCAAAATACTTATTTTTATTCGGGGTGACATCAACTATATGTGGTCCGAGTTTGGGGACTGTATCTTCAAAACTGTACAAGTGGCAGCGATTTGAAATTTTTCCCTGTCAATCTCAATGGGAAAAAAGGGGTCGTCGGGGGGTCGCCACAGGGGCGGGGTGGGTCCCCAAAATAGGACAGAATTTTTCAGCTTCACCCCATGACTAAATGACCCAAGTTTGGTGAGTGTAACTTCAAAGCTGTACAAGTGGCAAAAGTTTCAAGTTTTCCAATGAAAGTCTATGGGGAAAAATGGGGTCGTCGGGGGGTCGCCACAGGGGCACAGAGGTTGGGATCGCTTAACAAAGCACAAGCAACCTATTCGGGTATGAGCCGAACAAGTGTGCAAAGTATCATAATTGTACTCCTAAACCTCTGGGAGGAGTAGCGTATAGAAAATTGCTCAATTTTCATTGGGCGTTGGTAGCTCCGCCCACTTTGGGGTGCCCCCCAAAAATACTTCTTTTTATTCGGGGTGACATCAACTATATGTGGTCCGAGTTTGGGGACTGTATCTTCAAAACTGTACAAGTGGCAGCGATTTGAAATTTTTCCCTGTCAATCTCAATGGGAAAAAAGGGGTCATCGGGGGGTCGCCACAGGGGCGGGGTGGGTGGGATCGCTTATTAAAGCACAAGCAATGTACTTTGCTATAAGAGGAATAAGTGTGGAAAGTTTGGCGCTTGCACCCCTAAAACTGTAGGAGGAGTAGCGTTTAGAAAATGGGGTTCGCCAATAATAACTAGAGGGTGTCGTTTCTGAAGAAACCACGGGATGTTGGCTATGAAACGCTATAGGTGTCTTGCCCAGTCGCCCCCGGTGCCTAGAGAGTACACAAAGTCGGTAGAATCCGGATTAAAATGGTGAAATTTAAAGCCAATCCAATTTTACCATTGAAATCCATTCAAACAAACTGGCTATTTTTGGCTCCGCCCACTTTTAAAAATTTGCATCCCAGTCACCCCTTCACCAAATGGACCAAGTTTGAGCACTCTTACATTAACAGTGTAAGATTGACAGGAATTTAAATATTCCCATTGAATAGCGTTTGGTAAAATGTGATTGGCTGTCTTAAGCTCCGCCCAGTTTTCTGAATTTTAACCCCAGTTACCTAGTCATGGTCAGTGCCAAGTTTGGGGCCTCCGGTTTTAAAACTGTGAGAACGGCGGTAATACAAAATTTTACATTAAAGTCAATAGGTGAAAACTGATTGGCCGTTTTTGGCTCCACCCACTCTTCCTAAATTTTGACCGCAGTCACCCAGTGAGTAATTGAGCCAAGTTTGGTACACCTAGCATTTAAACCGTGATAATAGCAGCAGTTTATCATTTTTAATTAAGGTCAATGGCTGAAATCTGATTGGCTGTTGTTGCCCCGCCCCTTTTTTTTCCTAATTGTGAACCACAGTCACTCAGTGACTAACATTCCAAAGTTTGGGAATGCTGTCATTTATTGTGTAAAAATGGCAGCATTTTTATTTTTTTCTATTGAAAATCAATGAATGAAATTCGATTGGTTGTTGGTGGCTCCGCCCACTTTTTCTAAACTTGAAGTGGAAACCCCCAGCGACCACATTTGTGATATTCAAGGTCCCTAACATCAATACTGAGAGAATGGCAGCCTTCTTAATTGTTCTCATTAAAATCAATCAAAGAAATTTGATTGGTTGGTTTTGGCTCCACCCACTTTTCTTAATTTTAATCCCAGTCCCCCAGTGACCAACTGTGCCAAGTTTGAGGACCCTGCCATTAACCGCCTAAGAGCGGTAGCAGTTTAACATTTTCCTATTTATTTGAATGGCTGAAATTTGATTGGCTGTTGTAGACTCCGCCCACTTTAGGTAAATTTTAGCCGAGTCACCCAGTGACCCACGGTGCCAAGTTTGGGAGAGCTCTAGCTTTAATACTGTGAGAATTACAGCTGTTTACATTTTCTCATTGAAGTCAATAGGGAAAATCTGATTGGTTGTTTGCGGCTCCGCCCACTTTTTTGGGTCCCCAAAATAGGACAGAATTTTTCAGCTTCACCCCATGACTAAATGAGCCAAGTTTGGTGAGTGTAACTTCAAAGCTGTACAAGTGGCAAAAGTTTCAAGTTTTCCAATGAAAGTCTATGGGGAAAAAAGGGGTCGTCGGGGGGTCGCCACAGGGGCACGGAGGTTGGGATCGCTTAACAAAGCACAAGCAACCTATTCGAGTATGAGTCGAACAAGTGTGCAAAGTATCATAATTGTACTCCTAAACCTCTGGGAGGAGTAGCGTATAGAAAATTGCTCAATTTTCATTGGGCGTTGGTAGCTCCGCCCACTTTGGGGTGCCCCCCAAAATACTTATTTTTATTCGGGGTGACATCAACTATATGTGGTCCGAGTTTGGGGACTGTATCTTCAAAACTGTACGAGTGGCGGCGATTTGAAATTTTTCCCTGTCAAAGTCAATGGGAAAAAAGGGGTCGTCGGGGGGTCGCCACAGGGGCGGGGTGGGTGGGATCGCTTATTAAAGCACAAGCAACGTACTTTGCTATAAGAGGAATAAGTGTGGAAAGTTTGGCGCTTGCACCCCTAAAACTGTAGGAGGAGTAGCGTTTAGAAAATGGGGTTCGCCAATAATAATAATAAGAAGAAGAAGAACGAGCTGAACTCGAAGAACAGTATGTTGGCTATTTCATAGCCAACATAATAAGAAGAACGAGCTGAACTCGAAGAACAGTATGTTGGCTATTTCATAGCCAACATAATAAGAAGAAGAACGAGCTGAACTCGAAGAACAGTATGTTGGCTATTTCATAGCCAACATAATAAGAAGAAGAAGAACGAGCTGAACTCGAACAACAGTATGTTGGCTATTTCATAGCCAACATAATAATAAGAAGAAGAAGAACGAGCTGAACTCGAAGAACAGTATGTTGGCTATTTCATAGCCAACATAATAAGAAGAAGAACGAGCTGAACTCGAAGAACAGTATGTTGGCTATTTCATAGCCAACATAATTAACAACTATTATTTGCTCACTTGACGGTATCATCCATTAAAGCTCTTTGCGTTCTTTTGCGTTGCAGTAAGCGCCGCGTTTCGTCTTTGCGTGTGAACAGGCTGTAACCTTTACACGACTTGATTGGCATGTAGACGCCGGACGTTTTAAAGCATTTTATTACACAGGTTTAGAAATGTAGTGTGATTTCTGCCCTTTACAGCACAAAACGCAGCGCTGTGTCAACAATGTATTTTTCAGATACATTTTTGCCCTTGATCCCCCTCTGGCATGCCACTGTCCAGGTCGTTGCACCCTTTAAACAACTTTAAAATCATTTTTCTGGCCAGAAATGTCTTTTTTAGCTTTTAAAATTCGCCTTCCCATTGAAGTCTATGGGGTTCGCGACATTCGCGAACCGTTCGCATTTTTGACGCAAGTTCGCAAATATGTTCGAGAACTTTTTTTCCGACGTTCGCTACATCCCTAGTGGCTACAGATTTAAAGTCACAGGGTTATGCAGTTAGGGAAAGGGCAAATAACACTTCCCTACACATCTTTAACTCCTGATCTTGATATAAAAATAAATTGCACATTTTTCAGTCATTCAGAATGTTACTCTGCTAATCCTCGATAGAGCAGCCCTGTAATATTTTGAATTACATTTACCTTTTTTGAACCTGCATATGTAACCCTCTGTTTCTGTCACACCAACCCACGTGACCCACACACTCCACCAGTGTATTCATTGCAGCAGGTATAAGGACTTGAACACAGGCAGAGATACCATAACTTTATAGTGCTTTATTGGTGTGCACCTGTCTGGGAACCTGTAAAATAGGAAGGAGAGCACTGCCACTTTCAGGTACATCACAGGCCACCAGCCCACCTATATTACAACAGGCAGTTAATTCAATACGTCCTCACTGACATATTACAGGATTTATAAAATTGTAAGGAAAAGCAGCATGGCTAATATACATGACACATTACCATATAACAACCTCAGCGCAGTACAATAAGCAGTTAATAACAATCAGGTGAGGATTACAGTATACAGGACAGATGCGCTCATCACTACTTAGGTTAAAAACTTGCAAATCATTATATCTCATTATTTCATTGAAATCTTTTTTTTCCCTTATTTTTATAACATTGTCATAAAAAAATATTGACAGGTTTTGCCTGTCAATTATAATTTAATTAAACTGCAAATGTGCCCAATTAAAGATGATAATCATAAAAATTCTTATTGACTAATTTACATAAAGTACATCAATAGTATACCAAATAAAAATGAATCTCACACTGACATTTTTTTACACTATGCCTTCCTGCTTAGAACAATTGGCAGAGGTCTCTGCAGTTCATTTCAGAGCGCAAAGCTGTTTACATTAGGGGCAAGCAGGAGGCACTTAAGTGCACCCTCCATTCTGGCTGGCCTACTCCTACCTATGTATAGCATATCATTAATAATATGTCTACTATAAGTATTGCTTTTTCTTACCCACTATTACTACATTACATGTTTAAAGTATCACAAATTTCAATCTCATTAGCAAAGCAGATTCTTGCCATATGTATGTTAATTCAAAAAATGTAGTTTTGCAGTGGGGAAAAACAAATGTGTTTTTTTCTTTGCCCCAGTTCTTCTTAAGGAATAGCTTTTACAGGATTTCTAGGATTAATGAAGGCAGCTGCATATTGCAATAAATATAATTGATATGCACTAGCTGAGTGAATACATACCAAGATGCCGTGGCTTTCGGCAGTGTAAACCAGTGTAAAGAAACAAATTAGAAGCCACTCACGCAATGCTGGTGCAAAACTGCCTTAGCAGGATTCCCCAAGAAAGAAAGAGACAACCTGGGAGAAAGCCGGTTCTGCAAATCCTGAAAAAATGTGTAAATCTTATAGACTTGGGGGGGGGGTAGCTGTAAATAAACTAGCTATGGACCAGCTATAACGCCATGAATCATCTGCCTCTGTTTTGAGTTTGTGCTACAGTGGGCAATGATCTACCTCAAGAAACCACAATTCCTCTGCCTGAAATCACTACAATATAAAATCCCTGCAATTGTAGAAAGAATAAAAGTGCAAGCTTTTCCAATTTTAAAGGCATCTAGAATTCTTTCTAAACTGCATGGACTGCTATTTAATTGTGCAAATGATTTTTAATTAGAAATGATAACTGTAGTATGTGGTAATAACCCAAGGAAATATTCTACTGTGGTTTCCCCATTTAGAGTAGTTGATCTGTTAGAAATGCAATACATTTTTATTACAAGATATCACAGCAAACTACCTATTTTGCCCTTTCCCTGAACTTGTAAACTTCTGCACTCTTAATAAATATAGAAGAGAAGTGGGACACATTTCACATAAGACATGTATTTAGAAGGTATTGTTTTACAGAAACACTACTGTAAAATTCTTTAATCCATTAAAAACTCTTTATGGTTGAATGTAAAAATCTAATTTAGTTAACCTATTAACAAAGCACCAAAATGACTTTCAGTCTGCAATATCTTTGTAAGCCAACACATTTTTCCGTAACTGTGTATCAACATTTTCAGCAAAATGCGGGAATGATTTAGAGATATAGCCCACAATGCTTGCTGATTTCTTTATAAAATGATTTCAAGGGAGCATAACATTACATCCACACTTTTTTTTCATAAGGCCTTTTCAGAAAACATTTTTATTTCATTTATGACTTCAATAATTTTTCCATCATACTGTATATAATAAAAGCCTTTGATTGAACACCTTTGTCAGATTTCCATGAAATATTAGAAGTTAGAAAGGATATAATGTTATATAATTTAAAGTTCAAAAGAGCCATACATACTGAAACCCAGACCAACAACAACATTGCTATATCACAGGTATATATAATGGACACTACTTTAGTGCAAAACTAAAAATACAATGACATTAATCATTGAAAATAAGCAATATGCTTTTTTTTGTTTTATTCAGATTCTCTGTTATGTTGTGTCTTGCAGAAATAGGTAATGCGCAATATATTCCTCATTAGGCTTTTAGCTTACCATTTTCATTCCCATTGAGTTATAGAAAAATCATAAATGATAACCAAGTTTAAGTCCTTGCACTTGCTTAATTATTGTAGAGTTAATTTCCATATCACTAAAATAGGTCAAACGGTGAAGCAAAGTATTGTTTACAAACTCACCGGTGAAATCTTAGAAACATAAATGTAATTATAACTGAATCACTTTAGATTAGTGTTTTGTTAGAATTTTCCCATTACTAGTGGATTTAATGGACTAAACTGCAATAACACAATGATAATGCTTCCAAGTGTACAATTAAAGGGACAGTAAAATTATATTATAATGTAAACCAGCATATTGGCGGTAGCTGGTATGAGGTACACGTAAATGTATTCATACAGACTTAGTCTAACCACATTTATAGAAGGCTGCGCGAGTAAATTACACATCTCATTGCACAGGCAATCAGTGAAGTATGTATTTATGGATACTTAAAGTGCAGACATTTATTCTGCCAGCACATGAAGTCTCAGCATTTGTCTTAGTTGAAAAGGAGTAATGTGAAGAATTCTGAGGTGCAGTTTATTGAGGGACAAATAGTTGTGCTTAAAGGAAAACTATACCCCCCAAACAATGTAGGTCTCTATTAAAAGATACTGGGGGTCATTTATAAAGTTTGCGCAGGGCAGATTGATTCGCAAAGTGAATATATTTGCCCTGCGCATGGTTATATTTATAAAGCTGAAAAAGAGGGTGCATACAGAATTGCGATTTTTTTTTCACAAAGCGAATGTCTAAAGGGGCTTTATAAATATGTCACAATTCGCAAATTGCGAATCTTTATGCGCACACTCTGCGACTCAATTACGCCACAACTTTGGTGGCAGATAAAATATTCGCAAAACAGTTTTGCAAACTGCGAATTTAACGCTATTTTCACGCACAACAACCTTGCACAATGGGTGCGCTCACGCAAACTCCTGTCTCATTTGCGCGCCATTTGCGAAAATTTATTCACACTGTGTATTCGCAAAAACCGGAAAGATGGGCAGAGCAGTGCAATATATTAGCGCTCAGCAAAAAACATGCGCAATACAACCATTTGCGAAAAATATGCACTGCACAAACTTTATAAATGACCCCCACTGAGTAAAACAGCTCATGTGTAAAACCCTGCTTCATGTAAATTAACCATTATCATAATCATATACTTTTTTAGTAGTATGTGCCATTGGGTAATCATAAATAGAAAATTGCCATTTTAAAAAATAAGGGCCGCCCCCTGAGATCGTAAGATTCACTGTGTACACATACAAACCACATGTAAGGTCACATGAGCCAATTAACAGACAGAGTTCTGCCTTTTGCTTCAACACTTCTTCCTGTTACAGTTAGTGTTGTAGTATTTCTGGTCAGGTGATCTCTGAGGCAGCACAGAGACCATTACGAAATGGTGGCTCAAGGCAAGAGATGTAAAAGGGCAATATATATGTAAATATATATTCCAGTTTGGTAAGATTCTTTAATATGTCATTCAATTTGATATAAACTATCTGTTGCTTAAGTATTCATTTTGGGGGTATAGTTTTCCTTTAACTCTTTATGAGGCAGCGTCAAAGGGGGGCAGTAGGTGGATGGTGCATGAGCATCCCAAAGAACACACACTAGCTTGTTTATCATTCAATCATGCAAGTTGGTGAATGCTGGGAAAGCAATGCCCAGTAGTGTTTATGGCAGGCATTAAGTACAGGGTTCCCTTTTACCTGACACTAAAACTTTGCACATTGTGCCACCAGTGCTGTTGGTACAACTACTCTTTGGAAGGCCTCAGGGTCACAATTTTTTTCTCTGCACTACACAACTGCACTTGCAGTAAATTATTCCTTTTATCTCCCTCTTTAAAAATATTTAAAAACAAAAACCATATACACCCATACAATTATATAATTATTACAAATGTAATAATGTATATGATCTTATGCATATGATCTAATGTATATGATCTTATGCAGTTTTACTGGACCTGGCTGACCTGAAATTATTTTTTGGGTTATCCAATCTAAAGTTGCATTTCTAGGAGTTCATTTGATCGAGATGTCTACAGCTTTGTATATTAATCCAAATTGCACCGGGTTGTTTAAATAAATTAACACATAGGAGTCCATCTTAAAACGTTAAATAGGATAACCCTAGAAATCAGTCAGTATACCAATGGTACAAGTGCAGCACTGGCTATCCTGAGGATAAAAAAGTATATACATATACAGTAACTAGAACATGTAATCTAGTAAAAATTCTCATTAAACTTTAATATTTCTTATTATTAATGGCAGTGTTTCAGTCATTTTCCTTTTTATTACACAGCACCCATTTAGAATCATCATAATTATATATATTTTTATTAAAAACAAATGACTGAAAAATCATTCCTACTGTACTACTGTATGTTAAACAACATAAGCTTTCTTAGCTGAAATCATTTTAAAGATGTCAAAATAAGCTTTCTTGCAGAATGAAAATAGAGAAAAGGTCAATTCATCAATTAGTTATTCCCCTGACAAATTGTTTTCAAATGTCACATTTACTCTTCAGCTGTGGATTAGCTGTTTAAAAGAGAAAAAAACCCTCTGCGATTCTTAAAGACACATGAACTGAATCATCTCTTTTTAGACAAGGCATTGCTAAAAAGTTTGAAATATGTATTTGAGAAAAATAAATCGAATCTTTTTTTAAATATCACATTTTAAATAATATTAAATAAAGCATTTTTAAATTATTTTATTTTAGAGTTTCTACTATAATGATATATTAAATTAGTAGCCTAATACCATTATGATTTTGAAGTATGGTTTGCTCTGTCCTTATTAAAATTAGTTATAAAGATTACAGTTTGTATCTGACTAAAGACAGGCCCGGGTTTGTGGAAAGGCCACAAAGGTCCAGGCCTAGGGTGGGCGAATTTTAGGAGGCGGCATGCCGCCCAAAGACACCCGCATTGGTTCTGAAGCACTGGGGAGATTCAATAGTTTTTAACATTTCCTTTGTACCAATCCCCAATACTCCTGACCCGATGCTGAAAATTTGTGCATGTACACAAAGGAAGGGGAGGGGGACAATGAATGGCAGCAGGCCTAGGGGCGCTTGTTATGTAAATCCGGCCCTGACTAGAGCTACTGGCAAGTGGCTAATTCCATGGAATACTGGCACCAAATCTTATTTAAGATAGTAAATTAATGTAAACACTGGGTAAGAGAGAATACAAATAAATAGACAGAATGGTAGGAAGGGCAAGTGTTTATAGAATAAGGGGTATAAAGAAAGTACCATTGTCTCTAGATATTTTCGCAAGGTGTGTAGATGCTTTCTACTTATTTATTTTTTTTCTGAAATATTTCCATGGCCAAGAGCCAGGGCCCAGGAGCCAAGAGAAATATAAATATATATAAATAGAGGCACTATGTTGGAGAAAGCAAAGGAAATCCCTTGAAGTCAGCACTAGGGGACGTGGTCTAACCACAGATGAGAGAGCATGCACATTCAAGCCAAACCCAGTGAATAACCCTGCCATACCTGCAAAAATCACCCACAAGGGAACTGGAGGAACACACCTAGCAGGCTCTACCCCAGAGAGAACTAATGGGCCAAGACCAAGTGCACAAGCACACATCCGAGGCTTTATAGAATTTGCCCATGAGGCCCAACAAGATGGCAGCGAGAAGGCCCAACACACCAAAAGGTCGACCCTAGCACGAGCGCGGCGGATACAAAACCCAATGCTAACAATGTGCAGCCTCAGGAAGTACAAGCACCCTTGGGGAACCAACACTGAGGGATATAATGAAGGAGATCAGATCTGCCAACAAGACGTGTACCGCAATTATAAACACAAAGACTGAAGATATGCAAAAGCTCAGAGAGAGAACAACAGCAGTGGAGTCTCGAGTGAGCAATTTAGAGGACTCCTGTAGAGGACTGCCAGATCAATACAGCACAGCCAGAAAGTTCATTGAGGAATGCCAGTTCTCGACAATCTCGAGAACTGACTGCACAAAAGTAACATTAGGCTCATTTGCTTTCCCTAGCAAGTGGGGTACAGACGTTTTTATAGAGACCTGGCTCAGGGAGACTGTTAGTGTGGCACAACTCTCTAACACCTTCTCAGTTGAGAGAGCATGCCAGACTCCCTCCAGGCAGTCCACCCCGGGCACCCCGCCAAGGTCTCTGATAGCAAAGCTACTCAATGCCCGGGATGTATGTCTTGTTATACCCCGCCAGACTGCAAGTGCAAACTGACAGACCCACAAACTTCTTCACTTTGCTCAGGAGCTCAACTAGTGGCTAGATGCACGAGTAAACCATGCATAGATGCAGGAGTGTCAAGCAGATTGGAACACTGTAGAATGCACTAGCCCTTAGTATTGCCAAGAAAAAACTCAAACAATACCCGGGGGGGGGCTCTCTAATCTGATCCGGTCAGTCCCATCACCGCACGGGTGGTGTTATTAAGGGCATATTACAGGCTCACCCCGGGATCGAGGAGGACAAGGTTAAGCTACCATAACCAAGTTAAAATGTCACAGGAACTCCCAGATGTGCATGCTCCCAAAAACTAAGACACTATTTGCAAGACACTCCACCTCAGCGGCAACAGCCAACAATGGGTTAAATAGGCCTATACAGTTTGCAGCGTAGTCATAAGAAGCTTTTAAAAGCTTAAAACAGGCAACACAGTCAAATAACTGCACCTAACGAGCTTCACAAGCCATGGCCCACGTCGTGGCATGACTGACCCCTAACAAGGTTGTCACCCTAGATTTGTTTATGGGACAAATTGAACCTGCAGTTGCGGGAAAGGTAGAAGGGTGAACTTTTGAAGTTGGGAGATTTGTAATGCGATGTTAATGCACAGGTTTATAATTTGTTTTTTTATCAGTTATGTAGTTTGCTCAATGCATATAACACAGGGGACCTGAGATCTCACACAACCAGTACAACCCAACCTACCTTCAAAATGGCTGTCAATGTCGCTAGCTGGAATTTGAGGGGTCTTAATTGCCCCATAAGGGGAAATTATACTTCATCCATTGCCTTTCTGCAAGAGACACACCACACAACGATCCGATAGTCTTAAAGCAGATCCAAAGGGCAGATACTTATTTGTGCATGGATACAGCTATGCATGCAAAATCCTTCTAGCCAATATCTAAATCCCTAACCATTTGACCCTGAAGTCCTACACTGCTTGGCCGACCAACTAACCTATTACCCTCATGCCATAGCTATAGTTGCCTGAGAGGTTATGTCCCAAGATATAGAAAGGATATGGAAACAAGCTGCAAAGCCCCCTCTGAGGACCTCACACCTCAGTAAGGTGATAGACTCTCTGGATCCTGGAGGACGGCTAACCCAGGGAAAAAGCTATTCTCTTGCTACACGGCATCCCACCAGACCATGTTGAGAATAGATGGCTCTGTAACCCTCACCAACTATCTCCCTAGAGATATATCCGACCATGACCCTCTGCAGTTTTAAATAGTATTACCACATAAACCAGAGCGGCCTCGCCCCTCTATCAAACCAGTGTGGTTAAAGATTCTAGACAACTATGACCAGGCAGAAGGGGCCACCAATGTTTCCTGTCTCTGAACAAAAGCTGCGAGTGGTGCTCCCAATTTGGGACTCCCTCAAGGGGTTTATGCACAACTCAATGGCAATAGAAATAGCATAGAGTATAAGAAGCAGTCTCGGTTGGCTTCCCAGGCCCTTAAAAAACTGGTTACATAGTTAGTTACATAGTTAAATCTGGTTGAAAAAAAGACACGATGATCCTCTTTATGGGTAAAAAGGTCCCCTGCTATTTGTCTATAATGTCCTATAATGTACTTGTAAAGTGTAACCATGTCCCTTCGCAAGTGCCTTTTTTTCCAGAGAAAACAACCCCATCCTTGACAGTCTACCCTCTAACCAGTTTAGTTGCACGTCTCTGCACACTCTCCAACTCATTTATATCCCCCATAGCACTCCTAACAACAGACGTGAAAATTTATGCTAAGATTCTAGTCAAGAGACTGGGCAAAGTAATAACGCAGATAGTTCACCCAGACCAAATAGGGTTTATCCCAGCTAAGACAACAAGCCTAAATATGAGAAGGCTGTATCTAAACCTCTCAATCCAACATAACAATCTGGGTAATAGGGCTGTAGCAGCCTTGGAAATTGCCAAGGCATTCACCGACGTGGATTGGCCATTTTTGGCATTGGCCCAAAATTCATAGAAATTACTGAACTCCTCTACAAAAATCCCAAACCATCCATACGCCTATACTCTCTAAGTACTCCCAGCTTTCCACTCACCAGAGGAACAAGGCAGGGCTGCCCCTTTCCCCTCTACTCTTAGTCATGGTGATTGAGCCCTTTGTCCATGCAGTACATGACCAACCCCTGATAAGAGGATATGAGTGGGGAGATCATATTGAGAAAATTCAGCTTTATGCTGATGATACCCTGGTATACCTAGGAGACAGGGGACAGTTGTTGCAAATGCTAACACAGGACTTTGGCTTATTATCAGGCCTCAAGACCAAAACAGCCAAGTCAGTGTTGTTCTTGGTAGACAAGCAGCAGAAGGGAGAGCAACTTGCAGATTGCCCCTTGCAAATTGTAAACTCATTCACGTACCTGGGCATAAACATCACTCCCACCACTCCTACCACTCCCAGATATTAAATGTGGACATGCTGAGCCAATGGACCCAAAATAAATTCAAGCAGTGAGAGTCTCTCCCAGTTGGCCCAGCAGGGAGAATAAAATTGATAAAAATGGCTTTACACACTATGGCACGCACCAACCCCAATACCCAAAAAAGTATTCAAAAAGTCCTGACACCCTTGCTTGCTTATCAGAGTAATATACTTGGTATGTCACACAAGCTGGTAGGTCATGACAAATTACCCCAATATGGCACAATGCTGAGTTCCTAGCACTAGCCCACACAATCCACCTAGAGTATGGTATAAGCTTAATATAATTGTGCTGAAGAATGTATGGGCTGATGAGTAAGTTATATCACTGCAACAGTTGGGCACCGACAGGGAGCTCCTCACATGCAGTGGTTGACCCACCACAGGCTCACCACAATTACGAATGACCACTTCCACAACACTAGACGTGGAATGGCCAATTCAACCAATAGTAGAAACTCTGTTGGAAAAGGCCCACAAAAAGAAAATATACAACCTATATAGACAACTAAGCAAGCCTCTGTATGTAGACACTGAAGACCCCAAAAGTAGTGGCACACTCATACTAATAGTAAAAAAATGAAGCAGGAAGGGGTGGGACCCTTACTATCAGAGGGGGGTCAGCTGGTTGATGAAAACAAAATAAAAGCGCAGATTCTGAACTCATATTTTTCATCTGTCTACACAAATGAGGAACCAGTAAGTGAAGGTTTCCTTCTTAACAGTCCCAATTCTAGTAATACAACTAATGATGCATGGTTCACACATGAAGACATTCAAAAGAGACTAGAACATGTTAAGATTAACAAAGGTCCAGGGCCAGATGGTATTCATCCCAGGGTAATTAGCGAGCTTAGCTCTGTGATTGCCAAACCTCTTTACTTAATTTTTCAGGATTCATTGAGATCTGGCATAGTGCCGAGAGACTGGCGAATTGCTAATGTGGTGCCTCTATTCAAAAAAGGATCCCGTTCCTAGCCTCAAAACTATAGGCCAGTTAGTCTGACGTCAGTGGTAGGAAAGCTTTTCGAAGGGTTAATAAAGGATAAGATACTGGACTTCATAGCAAATCATAATACTATGAGTTTGTGCCAGCATGGTTTTATGCGTAATAGATCTTGCCAGACTAACTTAATTTCTTTTTATGAGAATGTAAGTAGACACCTCGATTCTGGGATGGCAGTGGATGTGATTTACTTAGACTTTGCTAAAGCATTTGATACAGTGCCACACAAAAGGTTACTGGTTAAATGAAGGAATGTTGGCCTGGAACATAGTATTTGTACCTGGATAGAGAACTGGCTAAAAGATACAGATGCAGCCACTTTGGTTTGTCTGTTTGACACAGAATAACTAAACACAGATATCCCATTTATCTCATTTAACACAGAAAACTGCGTCACAACATCCCATCTAATTAAAGCATTAACCATTGTGAACAATGGAGCTTTGGTATGCTAATGAAAAGGTTAAATGCATTAAATGAGTTAAGATGACTTAAGATAACACAGTTTCTTCAATTACCCCTGAGTCATGACGCATTTAACTCACAAATCCAAGTGGCTTCATCTGTAGACTACAAAGAGTGGTGGTAAATGGAACATTTTCTAATTGGACCAGTGTTATTAGTGGAGTACCGCAGGGCTCTGTACTAGGTCCCTTGCTTTTCAACTTGTTTATTAATGACCTGGAGGTGGGCATTGAAAGTACTGTTTCTATTTTTGCAGATGATACTAAATTGTGCAAAACTATAGGTTCCATGCAGGATGCTGCCACTTTTCAGAGTGATTTGTCTAAACTGGAAAACTGGGCAGCAAACTGGAAAATGAGGTTCAATGTTGATAAATGCAAGGTTATGCACTTTGGCAAAAATAATATAAATGCAAGTTATACACTAAATGGCAGTGTGTTGGGAGTTTACTTAAATGAGAAGG
Source organism: Xenopus petersii (assembly GCA_038501925.1). NCBI lineage: Eukaryota > Metazoa > Chordata > Amphibia > Anura > Pipidae > Xenopus > Xenopus petersii. The sequence goes on from CM076682.1 coordinate 79,412,692, forward strand.
ATCTAGGGGTCTTTGTAGATAACACGTTGTCTAATTCTGGGCAGTGTCATTCTGTGGCTACTAAAGCAAATAAAGTTCTGTCTTGCATAAAAAAGGGCATTAACTCAAGGGATGAAAACATAATTATGCCTCTTTATAGGTCCCTGGTAAGGCCTCATCTGGAGTAAGCAGTTCAGTTTTGGACTCCAGTCCTTAAGAGGGATATAAAGGAGCTGGAGAGAGTGCAGAGACGTGCAACTAAATTGGTTAGAGGGACGGAAGACTTAAATTATGAGGGTAGACTGTCAAGGTTGGGGTTGTTTTCTCTGGAAAAAAGGCGCTTGCGAGGGGACATGATTACACTTTACAAGTACATTAGAGGACATTATAGACAAATAGCAGGGGACCTATTTACCCATAAAATGGATCACCTTACCAGAGGCCACCCCTTTAGACTAGAAGAAAAGAACTTTCATTTGAAGCAACGTAGGGGGTTCTTCACAGTCAGGACAGTGAGGTTGTGGAATGCACTGCCGGGTGATGTTGTGATGGCTGATTCAGTTAATGCCTTTAAGAATGGCTTGGATGATTATTTGAACAGACATAATATCAAAGGCTATTCTGATACTAAGCTCTATAGTTAGTATAGGTATGGGTATGGGTATATAGAATTTAATTAAAAGAAGGGATGAGTGTATGTATGGATGCTGGGTTTTCATTTGGAGGGGATGAACTTGATGGACTTTGTCTTTTTTCAACCCAATTTAACTATGTAACTATGTAACTGTCTATTGCAACTATATCTAATACACAGAGCATACTATACTGTCCAAAGACTACATGCAATAAAAATATTACCATTCCCCCTATGCCCAAGGAGTAAGACAGAAACAGCTACTCTACTACACACTCTGTGGGGATGCTCAAGTGTACAGAAATACTGGATGGACAAAACTACCAGGCTGTCCATGGTGGTACCAGGGTGGAGCAAAGGGGATGTTAGAAACTGTTTATTAACAATTGACTTGAGTGACACTGCTGACCTTTATGCAAACCACTTTATTACAAAAGCCTTATTTCAAGCCAGAAGAATATTTACACTGCACTTAAAGGACAAAATACCTCCCACATACATGGAAGAGCAATGGACGATATGGCAAACCTGGATCAAACAACAAAAGTAACATTCCAGTAACAAAACAATTAGTTACTGGAATGCATCCAATCAGGCTAGAAACGAGTGAAGGAACTACAAAGGACACACGAGAAAGAGGGAATAGAATCTACTACTGTCATTATCCTAAGGTGGTCATGCCCACCTGCCCCAAGGGGGGGGTCATTATTTCTATGAGTACTGTATAAGGTATAATCACAAAATGTTGATTCTGTATCAAAGAATGTTCAATAAAGTTTCCTTTTGAGCAAAAAAAAAAAAAGTCAGCACTAAAATGCATTGCATCATTGATTTATGGTATCAGACTACAGATGGTCATGGATATCTGTCCCTATTGTATCTAACCAGTGCTTTTGAACCCATTGGTGAATTTTGATGGAAGGCTCATATGTCTGATTAAGCCTACTTTCAATATTATATTGTGAGTTTAACATTTAGCATTATATATTCTACAGTTCTGCATTATACCTATGTGGTCCTCTCATTTTACACTGTACAAGACAACATTCTTTTCCTTTTCACACCTATTGCAATTATAGTGTATTATTGTATAAAACCTTTTGCACACTTCACCTTAGTAAGCATCATTCTTTAGTTCCCATCAGTCAACAATGCCCATCTATATTATAACCTGTAAGTGAGCAGCCTCTGTGCTGTCATGGATCTTTAGCTGTGGTATCAGCTTGGGGCACATTTTTTACCTCTTGCATGTGTAACGCTATAGTAAATCGTGTGTCCTTTACACCACTATTGAGCTCCACTCCCGATAAATGTGCCCTGGATGAGACCTTAGGGAGTGAGCCCTCGCAACGGTGTGGAGGCAGGGTGTAGTGTAACTGTAACTGTATTCAGGGTATAATAATTGGGCGCCAGTGGTTCTTATAACTTAAACATGAACTGATTTATTGAACATACACAATCCTCAGTGGAGTATAAAATAGAGCATGACAGGATTTGCCATCACATTGAATAGGCAATACTCACAGCACCATATGGTCAGTATTAGTCCCCACAGGCAAAAGGACGTGCTCAGTAGCAATGAACGTACACCCAGCTTTCAGCCTTTTCCCTAAGTGGAACCTGAGGGAAATCTATCTACCCTGTTTCTATACACTTAGTCCCTACTTCTGGGCTATTAGTACCCGGGATCTTAATCCCTCTGACTCTCCTCGTCGGAGCCTTGAGCTGCTGAGCTAATAACCTGTCTATCTGTCACTCCTAGAGTGACCTATAATGGTGAGTAACCTATTCTTGCTAGACCTGACCTGTCTAGGTTCCACAGGGCTCTACCTGCCTGTTCAGGTCAGAGCCAGCACAAAATGGGCACTGAAAGCATGGCTTCAGAGCCTTTAATATCCTAGCACCGTGCCATCTGCTGGTCACTGTGAGAAGCACCAAGGGGCCTAGCTTAGAGCAGAAAGAGCAAACAGTACCCCTCCCAACTGTATTTTAGGAGCCAGTAAGGTGTCCATAACGTTGAGGGACTGCCTGCACAAAATACTAGGGGTGGCTATTTTACACATACCTACACATGCATATTCTGTGCTTTGAACTTTCCAAGATTTACATATATATCACTCCGAGGATTGGTATAACACATGCCTTCCAATATCTTTGCAGCGGTATGTAGTTGTATGCAATTTTAGATGCATTTGCAGAAATATTTCAAAATTGTGCTTGCATTTTGACACAGATAAAAAATGAAGAAAACAATGAAATGGGGTTCTGTGTTTGACTTTTAAGCAATATTATTTAGGGTAGATTCTCACAACAGACTAGCAGGATGGGCGAATTTGACTTGTTTCATTTCACCAAAAATTGGCCGCTGGCGAAATGTCGGGGACGCCCATTAAAGTTAATGGGCGTCAAAATCTTTTTTGGTGTGTGGCAAAATTTTTATTGCAGAGCGTCTTTTTTTTTTTTGCCGCACAACACCATACAAGAAAGAAAAAATTCACCCATCCCTACTTACCTGGAGATTAACATTCAAACCACTATTCCCTTAATGTGCATTAGCCGAACAAAATCCTTTCTTAAGAAAAGACAATATTTGCATGTGTCCATCCATGTTATTGTACCTGAACATATACGAAACAGGTGATACAATAGTTAATTTTTTTTTCAGCAGCCAGTCCTTATGGAAAAAAATCAACACTTCTATTAAATAATTTCATCAGGAAATTAGAAAGTGCTTAGTATAAAAATAACTTAGTGCTTAGTATAAAATAATCTTCCTGCTGATGACTGAGCCAATGACTGGAAATTACAGGCAGCTGCACATTTGTGCATTTTTACTTATTGCTTCCATCACCATTTGCAAAAATAAAGAATATGGATTTCGACATGTCCGTTGTAATACTAATTGGAGGATTCTTGTGAATTCACGGACCCTTGGAACTGGAGAAAAGTTTTGGAGAGCGATGTTGCTTTAATAATGCATATTGATTAGTAGACTAGAGCTCCCAGCATAACCCTTCATAACATATTAGACTGTGATGGAAGTTGTACTCCATCTAGACATGTAAAGTATTGTTGAGCAGCAATGTTTAGATCCCCTTTAATACCAGATTTTATTCATTTTTTATTTATTCTCCGTTTATTGAAAATTGTTTCATTTACATTATTAACAAGTTAAACAAGTCTGTATTTCAACATATGTAGGATACAAGCACGTATTGAAAATTTACAGTATTGCTGTTTTATGAAATGGTTTGGCTTATGTAGTACATAAACACAAATAAAAAATCTAAGAGATACCCTACACAGATGATAATCATCTAGTATTAACAGAGTCAAACAAAGAGGGTTAAAAACATATTAAAATAATATTATATAATTATAATTATTCAGAATCTGTATTTATGTAATCATTGAAACTGTTAACTGTGATATTGTTTCCTTATATAACACTTTATTGTAGTAAGCTAAAAGATTTGTTGTATTATATACATCTCTGTCTACCTCATTGAAAAGAGATACAGGTATGGGACCTGTTATCCAGAATATTTGGGACCTGGGCTTTCTGGATAATGGGTCTTTCTGTAATTTGCATCTTAATGCATTTAGTCTACTAAAAAACATCTATTCCATGTTTACATGGTTTTATTATTACAGAGAAAGCAGGATTCTCATTGCTGTATACTCTTACATGAACTGGGTAGCTGGCCCAGACTTCCTTATTGTGTAGTGTTGCTTTAACAGTATTTACTGTTCTTACTTTATTTCTGCAAAACTGCAGTTCTTTAAATATTTTATTTACTTAAAAACATGTACAGAGAACTTTGTCTCTTGACACATTATGAGATCAGAAGAAAATTAGGGATTAAATAAAGTGAGAGTAGTAATAATTAAATGCAGATGCTTAAAACCTGTCTAGAAACCTTGCAATTTCTGAAAGACAGATAATCTCTTTCATTCCTGATTTGCAAGTTAACCTTTCATGTTTATTACTCATGTTCTTATTAGTAAGATAAATAAATCCAGATGAGTAACCGTATTAACCTATTTATTTTATTAGGAGGATCAATACAGTAATCACATCATTACATTCATTCCATGGTACAATCAAGTGGATATTGTAAAACATGATTAGTTACTACTTACATTAGTAAAATGTATAGAAATGCATTACATGCAGAAAATATGTAATCTGTGCTAAGTGGATTTGGGAAAAAGACTATTTCATGATTACAGTTTTACACTACAGCTCATAAATACATATTCCTTACTTATTTCCCAAGTCATAAATTAAACCAAATAGCTTACTATTATACTTTTTTGTCATACACTATGATACACTTTTGATGAGTATCAGCATTATAATAGCCCATTAAATAAAGTTAAAACCAGGCTACAACAACAGCACAGTATAGAGCTCATAACTGTAAAAAAAAATTTCACCAAAGTGAAAGGTTACAAATTGCCATGTTTTTTTTGTATTCAAACTGCTTTTATTTGAGATACACAAAAGTTACACAAAATGTATTCATTAGCACGATTACAAGCATAACAGGGTAACCAGAGAAATAATGAAACATAAAAAGAGAAAAGAAAATATTTTAGTATAGACTCACTGAAAGTAAGCATTAACCAAAATTATGGGGCAGATTTATCAAGGATCGAAGTGAAAATCTGAAGTAAAAAAATTTAGAGCTATTTTTGTGTACTTCAACTATCGAATAGGCCAAAATTTGATTCAAATTTGAAAAAAATTAGACTATTCGAATATCGAAATTGCTATTTTAGCCTATGGGGGACCTCCTAGAACCAATTTGGAGCCATTTGGTGGGCTTTAAAAAAAATCAAAGTTTTTTGGGGTAAATCCTTCAATTCAAATTAGATCGAATGCACTAAAACGTTGATTCGAACGATACGAATGCAGCCTATTTACCCGAAGTTAAAAACTTTGATTTTTTTTAATAAATTCCGATTGGTGTTTTTTTATTCGAATTGCGAAGTTATGGGAGTTCAAAAAAACTTCCATTACTTCAAAATGCAAACCCTTGATAAATCTGCCCCTAAGTGTTATATGGCTGTGTAGTATGTAGGTAAGTGAATAATAATAAAAAAGAAAAAAAGAAAAAGGAAAAAAAGAATAGTCAACACACAGATATTTAGATAACTGATGGCTGACCCAGGGTTGCCATATCCCTACAAACTGCTGATAGGATTCTGAATGGTATGAGGCAAATTCTTCCATTATTAATTTAATTTAAATATGTTATCCATTACTCTATAGTTGGGGTGTTAATGTCCCTCCACCTCTATGGGATGAGTATTTTTCCAGCCAGCAATAGTTGTAAAAGGAGACTATGTTTTAATATTTATTGTGGCATATTAGTTTAATTAAACTTGTGTTGGGTTGAGGGTTAACTGGCATCCCAGGATCTTCTGACATATGGTTGTTACATTATTCCAAAAGGGTCTTCATTTTAAGCAGATAACCCAGATATGAGAGATTGTTCCTCTGTTTCCATCGCATCTCCAGAATACATCCTTGGGTATTAAGTGCATTCTATATAGCTGTGTTTGTGTTATATACCAACAGGATAAGATTGTGTACAAGTTTCCTTGGAACTTGTTACTTATTGAACATTTTGCTATAAGCCTGAATATTTTCTCCTATTCTTCTTCTTTTAGGTCCAATTGGAGTTCCTGAGTTCAAGATAGAACACAATACGGTAAGTTCTTTTATTTCTTTTGGAGAAGGTGGGATACTAATAGAGCTGGTAGAGATCATCTGTCACACAAAGTTTCTATTTCTGTAAGATCTCAGTTTGCATTTAACAAAAATTGGTTGGATTGAATATATTGTTTTATTTGCATGAACCTCCATTTCTCTCTATTAGTCCATGTCAAGATATGTGTCAAGATATGTGGGACCGTATTTTTGGTCTCAATGACATGTTTGAGTTGAAAACATTGTAATCCAAATGAGGTAGCTATCCCTGTATCCAAAATCCCTGGTAAAAAGGTAAGTTGTTAAGTTCATAAGTAGCATTTAAGGAAGTCCAGACTTGAATTTGAACATTATTGCCAATATTCAGTTCTTTATGTTTAGTTTTATCCCATAATATATTTGTTAAGGGGTATCCTGTCCAGTGTTCTTCCAGCGGAATGATTCTGTGTGGGCGTGCTCAACCATTTTGGTCAATGTACACACTATGAGTGGAAATCTGTTAACGCTAGCCCTCCTTTTGTTTTAGCTTTGTATTAGAACTGTTTTACGTATTCAAAGATGTTTACCTGCCCATATAAATTTTTTTTTTAAAACTTCTTTTTATTGAGTTTAACAACAGTGTATCCACAAGAAGAGATACTTATCACAAAAGAAAAGAGAAAAGGAAAAGAAAGGTGGAAGAAAAGAAAGTGAGGTGGAGGAGAGTGGAGGGAGGGGTCGAACGTACAGAGTGATCATACACAATAATGCAATGCATACATTCTAGATCTTAAAAAAAAATGTGGGCTGTTAGTGTCAGGGTTGAGCACCCAGATCATCCAAATGTCTATGAACTTATCCATACAGCCTCTAGCAAAGTAGGCGGCCTTATAGCATGGCAATGCCTTGTTAACTAGTTCTTTCCAGGTTGCAAGTGTTGGTGGATCAGGCCTGTTCCATTTCAAGACTATCTGTTTACGTGCATAGTACAGTAGCAATTGTAGCAACGTTCTGTCTGACCCATTATCAACAAAACCCTTTGTCAGATCGAACAGCACCAGTGCTGGGTCCAGAGGTATCTCGAGGACCAATACTTTAGATATAAAGGCAATTAGCTGTGTCCAGTAGGTCACAAGTTTGGGGCAAGACCATACCATATGAATCCAAGTACCTGGGTGGCCACACCCTCGAGTAAAACTGTCGTCTCTGGTTGGAGTGATGTGGTGGAGGCGCACAGGAGTTAGGTAGGCTCGGTGGAAGAACTTCACCTGAATCAGCTTGTCTCTGCTGGCTATCATGGGTTGAGTCAGTAATCTGAGAATTTCTGACCACTTATCAGGGTCTAAATCCACTATGTCCTGGAGCCATTTGTCATAAGTGCAGAGCTCCTGTCTATCTTGCTGTGATTGGAGGGTGTGGTAGATGGTGGAGAGAGGTTTGGGTACATCCTGGAGTTGTAGCTTAGCTTTCCAGTTCAGAAGCTTGGATCAGCGACTGAAGACCGACAAATTGCTTTTTCGTTGCATGTTGGAGTAAGCAGCTCCGGAAATATGCCGCTTGGCCAACTGGAAAAGTATTTGGTCTCGGTTGAGTAATTGGCCCTGGGGGAACAAATCTTTCACAAATCGTAAGCCGCAAATCGTCGGGATGTCTAGCATAAGAGGGAGGTTCATATTGCGCCACAGTGGAGCATGAAGGGAGTACACAGTCGATCCCTTGGGGGTGAAAATAGATTGTTGCTATCTTCCAGGCTGTGATAGTGGTGGTCTTGGACCTGGTTACCATTGGGTGTGCCTCCCGTCCCCTGTATACCAAGAGCCGCAGCCTTCCTTGACCCCAAGATGGCCGCTTCTAGTGTCACTGACGAATTTGAGCAGTCTGACTCAAAACACCATCTACTTGTCACCAGAATTGCCGCCAAGTAGTAGTGGTATAGGCTGGCCAATGCCAGACCGCCTGCCTGGGTCGAGCGTTGCAAGGTGGTGAGACTGATCCTCAGGTTTTTGTTGCCCCATATGAAAGAGCGGAACTGTCGCGATCGCCGCCCGGAGCAGGTCCAGGAGCTCCAGGCGGCGCGTCCTCTCCTGCCGGCGTCGCTCCCAAAATGGCGGCGCCCATGGCCGCCACGTGGGTAAGCGGCGCCGGCGCGATGACGTCAGTGCGCCGACGTCGGCGCAAGGGCGTCAATGACATCACTATGGCGCCAAATTTGAATAAAAAGCCAGTTTAGACGCCAGAATGGCGCCCAAGTATAGGAAATCTTCCCCAAAGTATTTCCTGGGTTCCCTGTGTGCTATTTTCGCTAAACTTGTTCCTGATTAATATCCTTGACCCCTGCCTGGACTTTGGACTTGCTGTTATCCGCCTGCCTTGAACTCTTGCCTGGATTCTGATCACTCTTTTGGATTAACCCCTTGGACACCGCGATCTTGTTCCCTCAAGAGGGCTTCCTCCTTGATCCTGACAACCTCCCTGGAGGGAGCTCCCGGCTCCCTGACATTATACTTGGGCCATGGATCCTACTGAGGAAGCTACGCCTGATGTCGGACGAGCGCTCCGCGGATTGGCATCCCGCATGGAGGATTATGAAGCCCAGCAGTACCGCATTGGGCAGGCACTCGATACCCTCCTCTCTCGGATGCCTCCAGCGCCCCCTGCACCCCAAGCTGCGGTAAATCCTTCCTTGGCGGCCGCTTCGTCCACCGCAGGTTCCTCGTCAAGTGAGCCTCGCATTCCGCCTCCTCCTCGCTTCAGTGGGGACCCACAAGCCTGCAGAGGTTTCGCTACACAGTGCCAGATCCAGTTCGAGTTCCAACCCTCGCACTTCCCCAATGAACGTTCCAAGGTGGGGTATGTGATGTCTCGTTTGGTGGGCAAACCGCTTGAGTGGGCAACATCTCTTTGGGAGAAGAATTCTCCACTGACTTTTGATGCCAAGGCCTTTCTTCAAGCATTTCGTACTGTGTTTGACGCCCCGGGTCGGGTCACTAATGCTCCTTCTCGTCTTCTGCAACTCCGGCAGGGAAACCGCAGTGTCAGTGACTATGCTATTGACTTTAGAACTTTGATGGCTGAGACTTCCTGGAATGACGATGCCTATAAGGCCGTATTCTATCAAGGTCTGTCTATTCGCATTAAAGATGATCTTGTCTCCAGGGAGTCCCCTGACCTGCTGGAGGATCTGATTGCACTTTCTATCAAGGTGGACACTCGGCTCAGAGAGCATCAAGTAGAGAGGGAGCGCTGTAAAAGATTTCAACCCTTGTTGGCACCTCGCTTCCAGAGACCTCTCCTGCAGACTCCAGCTACTCTAGCCTCTCCTTCTCCTCCGGAGGAACCAATGCAATTTGGAAGGGCTCGTCTATCCGAACAAGAAAGACTTCGTAGACGAATGGCTGGCTTATGTCTGTATTGTGGCGGACAGTCTCATTTTGCGAACTCTTGTCCGGTGAAGCCCACGAGTTCTGTTCCCCGAGGTATATCTAGGGTAACGCATGTAGGGGGCACTACTCCAAAGTCTCAAGAGAACTCTCATAGGTTTCTCCTTCCTTTACAGATCCGCCTAGCCTCTAAGACTATCGTTGGCTCTGCTTTCATTGACTCTGGAGCGGCTGGGAACTTCATGGACGCTCAATTCGCCAAACACATGGAAGTTCCCTTAATCCCATTGTCTACTCCTCTCCGTGTCATTGCCATTGACGACAGACCCCTGGAGGTTGAAGTTGTCTCCATGACGACTGGGGAATTGCCTGTGCAGGTTGGGACGCTGCATAAAGAAAGACTTTCGTTCCTAATTATTTCCTGCCCATCCGTTCCAGTTGTTTTGGGTCTCCCTTGGCTGCGCCTGCATAATCCCTCTATTGATTGGGCCGCAGGACAGATTACCCGTTGGAGTCCATTTTGCCAGCAGCACTGTCTTCCTGCTGAACCCCTCCAGAGGGTGAATATCTCTTTGTCGGATCTGAAGTCTCTACCTCCCTTTTACAAGGAATTCGCTGATGTGTTCTGTAAGAAGTCTGCAGAATTCCTCCCTCCACATCGCTCCTACGACTGTCCTGTCGAACTTCTGCCAGGAGCCATGCCCCCCAGAGGCCGCACTTATCCTCTCTCTCCTGCAGAGACCACCGCAATGAAGGAATACATCCAAGAAAATCTCCAGCGGGGGTTTATCCGCCCTTCTACCTCTCCTGCAGGGGCGGGGTTCTTCTTCGTGGAGAAGAAGGACGGAGGCCTTCGGCCATGTATAGACTATCGGGGCCTGAATAAAATCACTGTAAAAAACAGGTACCCACTACCCTTGATTGCAGAGCTCTTCGACCAGCTGAAGGGGGCGAAGATATTCTCTAAGTTAGATCTCCGGGGGGCGTACAACCTCATTCGCATCCGTGAGGGTGATGAATGGAAGACGGCTTTCAACACTCGTGACGGGCACTATGAATATCTCGTGATGCCCTTCGGCCTTTGCAATGCCCCTGCCATCTTCCAGGAATTTGTTAACGATGTGTTCCGGGATCTCCTAGGAAGGTTCGTAGTCGTGTACCTGGACGACATCCTGAACTTTTCTAAAGACCTAGAAAGCCATCGCTCCCAGGTGAAGGAGGTACTCTCTCGTCTGAGGAAGAACTCTCTCTTCGCCAAGTTGGAGAAGTGCGTCTTCGAGGTGTCCAAGATCCCCTTCCTAGGATACATTATCTCTCCTGAGGGATTTGAGATGGACCCCGTGAAAGTGTCTGCCATCCAGGAGTGGCCTCTCCCGCTGAGTACCAAGGCAATCCAGAGATTTATCGGATTTGCTAACTACTATCGGCAGTTCATCCGGGGGTTCTCTTCCCGCATTGCACCTATCCTGGCCCTCATCCGGAAAGGGGGTAAACCCAGCTTGTGGCCTCCATCTGCCATTGAAGCTTTTCAGTCCTTGAAAGAGGCCTTCACGTCTGCTTCTGTCCTCCGACACCCCAATCCTGAACTACCCTTCTGCATCGAAGTTGATGCTTCTGAAGTCGGAGCCGGAGCCATCCTGTCTCAGAGACACCCCGCTGATGGGAAGTTGCACCCCTGTGCTTATTTTTCCAAGAAGTTCTCGTCCGCAGAGCAGAACTACGATGTCGGGAACCGAGAACTCTTGGCTGTTAAACTTGCCCTTGAAGAGTGGCGTCACCTCCTGGAGGGTTCTCTGATTCCTGTTCAGATTTACACCGATCATAAGAATCTCGAGTTCATCCAGTCCCTCAAGAGGCTAAACCCCAGACAAGCAAGGTGGGCTCTCTTCTTCTCTCGATTTAATTTTATCTTGACTTATCGCCCAGGCTCCAAGAATCGGAAGGCCGATGCCTTGTCTCGTAGCTTCACTCCGGTGGACCGCTCTCCTGAGAGACAAGAGCCAATCATCCCTCCAGTCAAGATTATTGCCTCCCTGTATCCACAGTTTGCCGACCAAATCCTGGCTGGTCAGTCTTCTGCTCCTTCAGATACTCCCATTGGAATGGCATTTGTTCCTCCTGAGCTGCGTCTGCCTATCCTGCAACAGACCCATTGCTCCAGGCAAGCCGGACATCCTGGCCCAGCTAAGACGCTTGAACTCTTACGACGCCTGGTCTGGTGGCCTGATATCCGCAAAGATGTGAAGGACTTTGTTGCTGCTTGTAATGTTTGTGCCACATCTAAGTCAAGCCACTCCCGCCCCAGTGGGTTACTACAGCCCTTGCCGGTTCCTTCCCGTCCCTGGACCCACCTGTCCATGGACTTCATTGTCGAACTTCCTCCCTCCTGTGGGAACACTGTGATCTGGGTTGTTATTGATCGTTTCTCCAAAATGGCCCATTTCATCCCTCTGAAGAAATTGCCCTCTGTGGTGGAGTTATCCCAACTATTTATCCAGTACATCTTCCGCCTGCATGGTTTCCCGGTGGAGATCGTCTCCGATAGAGGCACCCAGTTTACTGCTAAGTTCTGGCGTTCCCTATGCAAAGACCTGGGAATTGTTCTTCAGTTTTCATCTGCATACCACCCGCAGATGAATGGGGCAGCTGAACGTGTCAACCAAGCCCTGGAACAGTTCCTGAGGAACCACGTATCCCTCTGCCAGGATGACTGGTCTGATCTCCTCCCGTGGGCGGAATTTGCTCATAACAACGCCTGCCACACTTCCACTGGAAGGTCCCCATTTATGTCGGTGTATGGCCAACATCCTCAAGCCTTCCCACAAGACTTTGTGTTGTCCGATGTTCCGGCCGCTGATGACCATGCAGCCCACATGTCTGCTATCTGGGCTGCAACCAAGTCCAACCTGGAGAAGAGTGCTCTGGTTCATAAGACGTTTGCAGATCGTAGACGTAGACCCTCTCCTCCCTACAAGGTCGGTGATAAAGTCTGGTTGTCTTCCAGGAACATTCGGCTGAAGGTACCATCTCCCAAGTTGGGTCCAAGGTTTGTAGGTCCTTTTTCCATCTTGGAGGTGATCAATCCTGTGGCTGTCAGACTTCAGCTTCCCCCTGAGATGCAAATTCCCAACGTGTTTCATGTCTCCTTGGTGAAACCCGCTACCTCCAACCGCTTTTCTGTTGTCCAGCCTCCTCCTCCTACTATCTCTGTGGATGGTCAACAAGAATATGAAGTGGAGAAGATCCTTGACTCCAGAATCTCCAGGGGATCTCTTCAGTACCTCATCAAGTGGAAGGGCTTTGGCCCTGAAGAATGTTCCTGGGAGGGACGCTCTGATGTCCATGCTCCTCGTCTGGTGAGGGAGTTCCACTCCAAATTTCCCCAGAAACCAAATCCTGGTGGTCCGGAGGCCCCCCGTGAGGGGGGGGGTACTGTCGCGATCGCCGCCCGGAGCAGGTCCAGGAGCTCCGGGCGGCGCGTCCTCTCCTGCCGGCGTCGCTCCCAAAATGGCGGCGCCCATGGCCGCCACGTGGGTAAGCGGCGCCGGCGCGATGACGTCAGTGCGCCGACGTCGGCGCAAGGGCGTCAATGACGTCACTATGGCGCCAAATTTGAATAAAAAGCCAGTTTAGACGCCAGAATGGCGCCCAAGTATAGGAAATCTTCCCCAAAGTATTTCCTGGGTTCCCTGTGTGCTATTTTTGCTAAACTTGTTCCTGATTAATATCCTTGACCCCTGCCTGGACTTTGGACTTGCTGTTATCCGCCTGCCTTGAACTCTTGCCTGGATTCTGATCACTCTTTTGGATTAACCCCTTGGACACCGCGATCTTGTTCCCTCAAGAGGGCTTCCTCCTTGATCCTGACAACCTCCCTGGAGGGAGCTCCCGGCTCCCTGACAGGAACATTGAATTCACCTGGGAAAAAAAATACTTAGGCAGGCAAATCGGTGTATTTCTGAAAGCATATAAGAATTTAGGGAGAAATTTCATTTTGACCAGGTTGAGTCTGCCATACAGCGAGAGAGGAAGCGAAGCCCCAATTGAGAATTTAGTTTTCATGTCAGTAAGAATAGGGTCAATATTGAGTTTCCTATACTGGGTAACATGTTGTGTAACCTGAATCCCAAGATATGTGAATTTGTCCACCCATTGGAGTGGGGAGTCGGGGGGTAGGTGATTTTTTGCCTCAACATCTATTGTGAATAAGATGGATTTTCCCCAATTTACTTTCAAGCCCAAGAACTTACCATTCTCATTAATAACACTGAGTAGGTTGGTCAATGAGTGGTTGGGACTGTCTAAGAAGAGAAGGAGGTCGTCTGCGTAAAGCGCAAGTTTTTCTACTAGGTTGCCCCTAATCAGGCCGCCAATGTCCGACCTAGTTCTTATAATTTCAGCCAAAGGCTCCACTGCTAGGCAGGAAGGGTGAAAGTGGGCAGCCTTGCCTGGTGCCCCTGTTCAGTGCAAAGGTAGGGGATAGCATATTGTTCGCTCTAATTTGTGCTGTGGGGGAATTATACAGCGCCTGGAACCAGCAGAGGTACCGTGGACCGAAGCTGAAGCATTTTAAGGCCTTCTCCGCGTCCAGAGCCGCTATCGCCCGAGTTCCTGCGCTATCATGTTGCAATTGGAGGTGTGTAAAGAGCCTCCTGATGTTCACGTCAGTAGCCCTAATGGGTATGAACCCCGTCTGATCGGAGTGTACTAGATCTTTCATATACGGTTTGAGCCTGTTTGCCAATATCTTGGCTAATAATTTAGCGTCATCGTTTATAAGGGAAATCGGGTGATAAGCAGAGTACTGAAGTGCGTCTTCCCTTTTTTGGGTATTAAGGATATGAAGGCCTGCGACATTGACATAGGTGTGGTACCCCTGCTGGCTATTTTGTTCAATAGGTCAATTAAGTGAGGTCCCAACAGTTGTAAGTGGTGTTTGTAGAACTCGGCTGGAAGCCCGTCAGGGCCAGGGGCCTTGCCTGTGGGGGAAGCTTTCACAGCCTCCTCCACCTCCTCGATAGTTATGGGTGCTTCCAAGAGTCTCTGGCTGTTGTCAGAGAGGTATGGCAGCTGAGCGGCTCCCAAGTATGTGAGAATGTCCTCTTCAGTTTGCACTGATTTAGATGAATATAGGTCTTGGTAAAACTGTTTAAAAGCATCTAAGACACCGCGGGGGTGCGTAATCAAGGTGCCATTAGCGTCTTTGATAATGGGAATCGTGGCCGTGGGTCTGTCTTCCCTGGCTAGCATTGCCAGGAGTTTCCCCGCCTTGTCACCGGTCTCAAAAATCGTGTATTGCTGTCTAAGTATGTGTGCCTGTGCATGTTCTATGGAGGCCAATGACAGGAGACGGGCTGCCTGGAGCCACTCGTTCCTTGTCCCTTCAGTGGGATCCCCAAGGTAGGCCTGTTCTTTTTCGTCAGTCTCCGCTTCCAGGGAGTCTATCTTTTGGGCAAGAGATTTTTTGGCCTTGCTAATCCCTGAAATATAGGCTCCCCGTGCTGTGGCCTTAAAGGCATCCCATACTGTAAAAAGATCCGCTGTATCGGGGTTCACTTGCCAGTATTGAGAGACTGCAGGGTGTACTATGGCTTCCACAGTTGTGTGTCCCACCCAGTGAGGGGGAAGCCTCCATATCCTATCAGGCGGGTCTGGGTGTAATCTAAGTGTCAAAGTAAGCGGGGCATGGTCAGAAATGCCTCTCGGCAGGTATTCTACCTCTTGTATGAGCGGCAGGGAATCCGGGAGGGCAAAGACCAAGTCAATGCGGGAGTGGGTTTTGTGAGATGCCGAGTAGCAGGAGAACTCTTTTTTAAAAGGGTGTTTCCACCGCCAAAGCTCCGTGAGGCTGTTAGTGTTGGCCCAGGTGTCTAGGGGGAAGTTTGCGATAGTGTGCTCCTGATAGTGTGTCGGTTGACGGTTGCAGCACCACATTAAAGTCCTCAAAGAGCAGAGTTGGGGCAGGGGTGAATCCCGTTAGGGAAGTAGTGATTTGTGTCAGAAGTTGGTTGTCGGATGCAAGGGGGAGATAGATGGAGGCTAACGTAAGAAGGAGCCCATTAATCTGAGCTTGCACTATGATATAACGTCCGTTGGGGTCCTGTTTGACTTGTATTACCTGAAAGTTTAGTTTTTTGTGGACCAGGATAGCCACCCCCCTGGAGTAAGTCGAGTATGTGGATTGAAAGGTACTGCCTACCCAAGCCCGTTTTAGTGCCAAAATTTTCTGTCCAGTTAAATGGGTCTCCTCTTGATAAAGTCAAAGACAAGGGTGCGCTTCACCTAGCCCCCTAATGTTCCAGCTAATGATTTTTAGGTCCGTCATGTGTGTGGTGTATATGTGGTTGGAGCCGCTCAGTCCCATTCCCCTGCCTGGAGTTCGGCCCTCCCCTCAAGAGTGCATAGAAAGAAAAGAGAGGAAAAAGAAGGAAAAAAGAGCAGAAAGAGAAACATGCATTGAAAGACATTTCAGAGAACATAAAATATTACAGGGACATGTATCAACACAGTAGAGATTATCCCGTGTCCTGTGAGACCCAATCCTCTTGGCTTCTACCAAGAATCCCCCCACCCTGACCCTTCTGGAACACGAAGAGTCCCGATACCCTAAACTGACTGCCTAAGCGGGAGGCACCCCGTAACTATCTAAAAAGTTAGTTTGTAACTTCGCAACCGTGAACGGCTAGAGCCAGATAATCAACTTTACCCTTCTGGAAGTAGGTTTTCTTGGCACTTGGGTTGCCTTGTGATGCCTGCCAAGGCCAGGTCAGCATCCTGGGAAAGTACCGTGCCACGCCAGGGTGACGGTCTTAGTGCTTGTCGAGCCACTGCCCCACCTCCTCAGGGTCTGTGAAGAACCGGACATGCTGCCCATCAACGACCCGGAGCCTGCTAGGGTACATCATACTGTACTTGATGCCTTTGTCATGGAGCCTCTTCTTCACGTCCTGAAATGTGCGGCGTTGCCGTTGGACCTCCGCAGAGAAGTTAGGGTAAAATTGAGGTACTTGACTTCCCCTTTCTTCCGCTCAGCCAGCAGAATGGTGTCTCTGTTGCGGTAGTTCAAGAGGCATAGGATGAAAGGTCTGGGCGTAGCCCCTGGAACTTGCCTCGTGGGAATCTTGTGGGCCCGTTCCACCGTGTAGGCCGTAGACAGGGCAATTGGTGCCAGGAGCTCTTTAAGCAGCTGTTCAGTGAAGTCGGCCAGGCTTAGGCCTTCAGCACCTTCCGGCAGGCCAATGATGCAGACATTGTTGCGACGCGTTCTATTTTCAGCGTCTTCCGCCCTCTGCGATAGCAGCTTGACCTGTAGCTGTAGCTCCACAATGGCCGGCTGTTGCTGGTGCAGGGTGTCTTCTGCCTCACTGATGCGGTGCTCAGTCTCTGTAACCCGGCTGCGAATTTTAGCCATGTCGGCCCGGAACAGAGCGATCTCCGTTTGTATCTCGAAACGCAGGTCATCCATCTTGGCCGAAATCGCTGTTTGGGATTCTTTAATGGCCCCCAGCAGCATGCTGGATTCAGGCGAGATATCGGCTGGCCAGTCTGGGTCTGCGCCGGATGGTTCCGACATACCTGCGTGTGAGTCTGTGTAGGTGCAGGCCGCGCGTCTCGTTAAAATGGCGTTGCCCTCACCCCTGTGATGTTGCTTAGGGGCAGTATGGAGGGATCTTGAGTGGCGGTTGCGACTGCGGGCACTCATATGACAATAGTCTTGGCAATAGTTCCCAGGGTCTGGAGGGTGAGATGCGGGTCTAGGATGTGACAGGGTAGTCAGTCAGGATGAATTCCACACGGAGCTCTAGCCGAACATGTCTTCCCGCTCGCCCTACATAGCCACGCCCCCTGCCCATATAAATTTACTGATAATCCTGTTTAGACTTTGAAAAAAATATTTGGCAAAACAATGGGTGAAGTCTGGAAAAGGTATAAAATCACCATTTTTATAATATTTATTCTAGCTGTCCATGTAAAATGTTTAACTGACCAATTCTTGAGATTCTTCTTCTACATAGGAAAGCATAGGATTATAGTTAAAATCATAGATATTCTTAAACTCAATGGGGATGTATATCCCTAAATATTTTATTTTCTCCCTTTGCTATTGGAATGTGAAATTAGTATTTTTGTCTTAATGCTATAAATAAATGTCCCATGCATAGTACATAACGCATGGAGGGCAGGGGTCATCCCTGTCTTGTTCCATTCCTAATTTCAAATTTTTCTGATAGGATTCCGTTCACTTTGCTGTTGGTAATGTATATAATGCCATCATTTTTCCTAAGAACAGCTTTCTTATTATACCCACTTTTACTAGTACTCTTTTAAGAAAATTCCAACTAAAGGTGGCCATACACAGACCGTGTCGGCAGCTTATTGGCCCGTGTATGGGGCCCCCCGACGGGCTTCACCGATCGAGATCTGGCCGAAAGTCGGCCAGATCTCGATCGGATGGGACAGAAAATCCCGTCGGATCGCGGCCGCATCTATTCGTTGATGCGGTCCCGCGATCCGACCGCCCGTTAAGGCCTCGTTAGGATCCGATCGTTGGGCCCTAGGGCCCACGATCGGATCGGCCCGATATTGCCCACCTCAAGGTGGGCATATCGGAGGGAGATCCGCTCGTTTGGCGACATCGCCAAACGAGCGGATCTATCAGTGTATGGCCACCTTTACTCTGTCAAACGCCTTCTCTGCATCCATAGAGAGGACCAGCGAAGGTGTCTGAGTATGGTTTGCCAATGTCATTAGATTAAAACTTTCATTGTGTTTTTTTTCTTACCCCTAACAAAGCTCACAACAAAGCTGTGTATCCACTTTGACGCGAAAGTTTCAGTCTGTCGCTGCAGGGACAAGCAGGGGAGCCCACACATAGATTTGCAGGTCGGCAGAGAGAGCGTCTGTGAAAAAATGGGTCGACATGGAGGATTTCTTGCGCTCAATTCAGTCAGCAGTGGACCAGCATGGTTTACAATGGGTGAAGGAGAGGTTTGGCAAAGTACCAGAGCGGTTGCAGGTTCCAGCTGAAAGCAAAGAAATGGAGCGGCGTGTGACGAGGAGAAGAGCGTGTCCACCAGAGCGTCTCAGCCCTTCACAAGAGAGCCATGCAGTCAGAAGACGGAGGAGTCGAAGTCCTGGAATGCCGGTAGCAAAGAGGGCACTAGTGGAAGACAGCGGTGAGTCAGACGGCCTGCTGAGGAGGAGGACAAGAAGAGTTATGAGTGGAAAGACCGGAGAGCATGGCGGGAGGCGGCAGTGAGTTATGCAGACAGAAGGAGCAGCCGTGTGGACAGGAGCAGCAGCAGGGGCAGAAGCAAAGGAAGGGGACAGGTGAGAGGTGAAGAAAAGCATGCGGAGGGAAACAGTGAGACTATTAAGAAAGCTATGGAAAAGGCTGGCAGTGTGGAAAAGTATTATGCTCGGAAGGTGGGAGACAAGAAAAAAGCAAGCAATAGTACAGCACACACAAAAAAGGGACAACAAGTTAAAAAGACAGGCAAAATGGATACAGTATCTAATAAAGTTTCGAGTGAAGGGAGTGATACAGTAAACAAAGTTGTGGGCAGTTACAGTCTTGCAAAAGAGGACACAAGGGAGAAAAGGATTTTAGGAAACAATGTTGCGGATCTTATCACTACTCAGCAGCAGTTACATTTAATAGACTCCCCTTCCTCGGCATCATTGGAATCCTTACTAGAATTAGACGAAGATGGCGCAGAGTCAAGGTCTGCAAATATGCAGTCACAATTGAAAGAGAAGGATTTACAAAGGGACAATGAGAGGCTTGCAGAACAACAGGCAGGCACGAGTGGCTCAGTGTCTTTTAGAGCTTCAGGTGGGTGTCAAGATTTGGGTAGTTATTCAGTTAATGCTCCTATGAACAATTTTGAAAGGGAAAATGTGTTGAATAATACTGACGATTTATTTATTGCAAAACTGAGAGATTTGGTATCAGTTTTGGAAAAGAGGGAGGCTAATGCAAACAATTTATCTCATGTATGGGGAAATGTGACAAATATGGGGCAGGAGAATTGTGACAAAATGTATAACAATGATATGTTGGACTTAAGGATAGCAGGTATGATTGCTGCAGCTAGGAATGCGGTAAGTACTTCGGGAGTGGAGGTTCCTATAGTCACAAAAGAGCAACATTTAAGGAATGCAGAAAACAAAGGTAATGAGGGAGACAATGGTACAAATCAGAAAAGTGCAGTAGCGGTGGAACCTGCAATATCTAAAGGTAAAGAACCAGAGAAAGAGACTACAAAGAGTAAAGAGTCTGAGGTGGGTAGATCATTACCAATATCGGATAATGCTAGAAGTCAAACATATATATGTTTTGAGGGTCCGCTAGGTGCGCATTGTCCGTGGAAATAAGGGAAAAAATTTGGAAAAATGAATATGTAGATATTTTTACACTACTTCCACTGGAGAGATTTAACCTAGACAAATGGGAAAAAGGGAAGGAGGCAAGAAAACAGGAGGATGAGGACAGAAGGCGTTTTAGGCTGATACCCCGTACCCTTAGTAACTGGCTACAGGCGTTTGCTATTTTAGCAAGCATTATAGGGGAAAGGAAGCCTGAAAAATGCTCAGCATTATTTTGCTACATGGACATGATATTAGAAGCTTTCAGAGTTTATGGCGGGACAGCATGGCTCAGATACGATGAACAATTCAGGCAAAGGCTAGCTGTCCGGCCATCACTTGAATGGGATCATAAAGACATTAGTCTTTGGATAAAATTAATGAACGTGAATAGACCAGGACCCAGTGGTTTTTCGGCTGATCCCTTTCGGACTGGGACCGGCGGGTCAGGAACCGGGAACGCGTCGGTCACTAACAAGGCAGGTTATTGTTGGGCATTCAACAAAGGGAGTTGCAGGTGGGGAACAGCATGCAGATATAAACACAAGTGCTCACACAAGGCACCCAATGCAAAAATGTTTCAAGAAAAACATTTTTCCAAAATTTGGTGACTCCAATTCAAAAGGGGAAGACTCCGGTGAACGTAGAAGAGATGGGGCCATGGTTAAAGGTTTATCCTAAAAGACAGGATGCCATTACGCTGGAAGAAGGTTTTAGGTTTGGCTTTGTTATTCCGGCAAAGATGATAAATATGGTTCAGGCGTCAAATAATTTGAAATCAGCTTATGAATTCACGAAGGTGGTTGAGAAAAAAATGGAAAAAGAATTAAAGCTGGGGAGAATGGCTGGTCCATTCACGGAGCCTCCTTTTGAGGATTTATGCGTATCTCCTTTAGGAGTTGTCCCTAAAAAAGAAAAAGGAAAATATAGATTAATACACCATTTATCCTATCCAAAGGGAGCCTCCGTGAATGAGAGTATTAACGAGGATTTGTGTAAAGTTACATATGCATCATTTGATAAAGCCATTCAGATATTAAGGAAGGTTGGAATTGGAGCTCTTTTGGGAAAGACAGACATTGAGTCAGCATTTCGGCTATTACCGGGTTTACCCGGATAGTAAACATTTGCTGGGTTGCCACTTTAAGGGAAAATACTACGTGGACAGGTGCCTTCCCATGGGGTGTTCAATTTCGTGTGCTTATTTTGAGTGTTTTAGTTCATTTCTGGAGTGGGTGATAAAACAAGAGTCAATAATTACCTCTTTACTCCATTATTTAGACGATTTTTTATTTATTGGGCCTAGAGACTCAAATATATGTGCAGCTTTGATGTTAAAAATGCCTTGGCCAAGGATAAAACAGAAGGGCCTAAAACATGCTTGAAATTTTTAGGTATAGAAATAGATTCTATAAAAATGCAATGCCGTTTGCCTGAAGATAAACTGGCAGAGTTAGGTGAAGCAGTTAATACGGCCATTAGAACTAAGAAAATTACTTTAAGGAACTTGCAATCATTATTGGGAAAACTAAATTTTGCTTGCAGGATAATACCAGCGGGACGGATTTTTTCAAGACGATTATCTTTAGCAACTGCTGGCATTAAAAAACCACATCATTTTATAAGGCTTAACAAAGAACACAAAAATGATTTACGTACATGGCAAACCTTTTTACAGGAATACAATGGTATTTCAGTTTGGCAAGACAATGAGTTATCTAACATTGAAATGGAACTGTTCACAGATGCAGCTGGCTCAAGGGGCATGGGGGGCTATTTCCATGGTAAGTGGTTCTCAGAACCTTGCTGGTCTGATACAGATTTAGTTAAGAACCTAGTCTTCCTTGAACTTTTTTCCAATATTAACAGCACTGGTAATATGGGGTGAAGTCTTAAGAAACAAGAGGGTAACTTTCTTCTGTGACAATTTGGGAGTGGTGCAGGTTTTAAACAATATGAGCGCATCTTCGCTGCCAGTGGTAAGACTTATGAGGGAACTAGTGCTGATAAGTATGAAGAAGAATATTTGGTTAAAGGCAAAACATGTACCAGATATTGACAATAACATTGCAGATGCTCTTTCTCGATTCCAGTTGGATCGTTTTTGGACTTTGGCGCCATCGGCGGATCGGGTACGAACCAGAATACCACAGCAGATGTGGAAAATTGGGTTCAAGGATTAAGGGACGCAATTAGGAATTCTTTGGCACCTTCAACATGGAAGGCTTACAGAGACATCTGGATAGAATGGATTCAGAGTGGAGGAAGTATTGGAAGCAGGGTGGATGAACAAGAAAATCTGGATAGATTATTATTATATTTGGCGCAGCAAAAGGAAAAAGGGAATTCATATAACATGATTAATAAAAGAATGTCTGCGCTTAGTTATTTATTCAAATTGTTAAATTTTAAGGATGTTACTAAGAAGTTTATTGTGAGGCAAATTCTAAGAAGCTATAGAAAGGAACAAGCTAGGAAGGATAGGAGGAGACCTATTTCATTGTCATTACTGAACAAATTGTTTGACCAATTAAGAGGAGTTTGTTTTTCGGGATATGAGGAAAATCTTTTTAAATTGGCATTTTCTTTGGCATTCTATGGGGCGTTTAGAATTAGCGAATTAGTTTCTAAAAATAAAAAAGGAAGAGGGGGTTTGTTGTTAGAGGATATTCAGTGTTCTGAGAACCACTTATCCATTTACCTTAAATTTTCTAAGACGGATGTTTTTGGAAAAGGCAAAATGATCACTTTGAACAGGATAAAAGAAAGCCCAACTTGTCCTGTTAGATGCTTAGAGAATTTTCTAAAAGCAAGACCTGATAAGAGTTTAACTTTTTTGATCCATGAGGACGGTCAGGCCCTTTCGGCATTTCAATTGTTAGCTGGTTTAAGGAATTGCCTGAAGAATTTAGGTTTGAACGAAAAAGAATATGCATCACATTCGTTTAGAATTGGGGCGGCTACACAGGCAAAGATGTGGGGCCTTGATCCGAGAGCCATAAAGAAGGTTGGGCGGTGGAATTCAGAGAGATACAAATTGTATGTCAGACCACAATTGTTACAGGAGTAATTAAAAAAAAAAAAAAAAAAAGATTTTTGCTATTGTATGTATATAACACTGTCTGTTTATCTATTTTAGGGACATCATGCTGCAGAGCATGGATTATAGGACATTCTTTTGTAGTCTGGGCGGCCAGGAGAGCGGACGTCAGAAAAGATGGGCGACAACTAGGTTTTCCAAGAAAATAGTTGGAAATAAGCTGGCTCAGAAAAAGTGGAATGTGTTGGGATGAAGTGTTACCTAACATATGGGATATGATTAGTGTGGGGCATTTTCCACATATCTTAGTGATTCATGCGGGGGGTAATGATTTGGGGGCTTATCCAATGAAAAACCTCATCAAGGACATGAAAAGAGACATTTGGGAATTATCGTCCATACAAGGGCTAATTTTGGTATGGTCAGAGATAATTCCTAGAAAAGTTTGGATATGCTAGATCACATGATGCCCTGAATAGGACAAGAATTACTATTAACAGGGAGATGTCTCGTTATGTGAGGGGAAAAGGAGGAATAGTGATAAGGCGTAAAGACATAGAATTCCAGGATGACTTGTTAAGAGAGGATGGAGTACATTTAAACAAGTTTGGCCTTGAGATCTTTAATGTTGGAATTCAAGAAGCTTTGGAAAAGGCCCTATTAGTTTGGAAGAAGATGAATGCCTAAGGTATCATGCATCCATCTAGTGGCGGAAAAAACATACAATGTTGCGAGTTGGTTTAAATACAAGGGCATAGTTAGGAGATATAAAAAGGGCTTACAGGCATTTGGAATTAAATGGAGAAGACATGATTATTACTTACCTGATGTTTACCTGATGGAATTCATGGTTTGGAGGGCTGTAGTCCCTATGGTGATTTATGGTTACAAATTTGCTTTCAATTTATGCAGAAGTTATGGCGTGCCCACTGAGTCAGTTTGATTTGCGGCTGGTGCAGGGTACTGGTCCTGGGAAAACAATGAGTTGGAATTGGTTCAAGATGTTATTCAAATGCAATGAGATTGTATTCATTATAAAATATATGTGTTAACAAGTTAAGATAAAAAGAAAAAGATTATATTAATAAACATGCTGTGGCCAGCTCAATCCCATGCCTTGTGTCTTGTGTTTTATTTATATATAACTGTAATGAGTCAGGTATTCACTAGTCAAGAGAGTTATGGGACCCATAAAATTGGTCCCGAATAGCGCATAACTAGGAGGGCATGGGAATGAGCAGGCTGGCCAATAGGAAGCTTTGGCGCGAAAGTTTCAGTCTGTCGATGCAGGGACAAGCAAGGGAGCCCACACATAGATTTGCAGGTCGGCAGAGAGAGCTAGATTTTGTTTATGTTGTATTTAGAGGGCATTAATCTCTTGTAATAGATTTGTCATTTTACCTAGTTTTTTTTTTTTGAGACGTGAGCCATGCTTGGTTAATATAGCCCTCATGACACACTTCAGAGCCTGCCATCTAGTGAGGTGGGAGGTGTTGTAATTTTGTACATTTAGGGCACAGATTTATCAACGGTCTAGGTGAATTTTCGAATGAAAAAAATTCGAACTTCGAGCTATTTTTTGTGTACTTAGACTAGGGAATAGTCCAAATTTGATTTGACAAACGAAATAAATCGAAATTTATCATGTACCATCTCTTTAAAAATGCGACCAATTGTACACTGTGTATGATACCGTAAGCCCTTAATTAGCATATACTGTATCAACCTTCTGAGTCTATTAGTGTTTCTTTCAGCTAAAAATCTATATATTTTTTTCTTATTGCTATTGCTACCCATTTGGTTTTTTGGATAGGGTTGTTGCTGAAATACCATTTGGAATATGTACCTAATTTGTGCATTGGTGGTGGGTCTGCCTTAAAGTGGTCTCATAGATTAAAATAATGTCCCCTTTATTTTTTTTCATTACTTTATTATTTAAATTATTAATTACTTTATACATTGAATTATTTTTCTTATTTCTCTTTTCAGGGACATTAAAGCCATTTACATTCAAGGATATTATTTTCAGTTTACTACCCATCATGTTTTTTCAGGTAAGTATTTACATCACGTTATACATCGCAAAATCATTGTCTTTTTATGTTGACTGAGAAAGTAAAAGAAATTGTAACCATATAACATAAGTAAAACAAAGTATTCTTTAACATGTAACACCACTAAAAAATAAGTGTATCAGTATTATTTGTGTATAATTAACCAAGTAAAGGCTTGGGCATTGAGCTTTTGGGGTCTCCCGGTTGGACAAATAACTTGTCTTGCCCAGTCTTTTTTTGGGGGGGGTAGGTTAAACTAAACTAGACATCCTCTACAGCTCCTTTCAAATATAAAGTCATACATTACATCTCTCCTGTGGAAATAGTAAATTAACAATCCTTTTAACCTTTTAAATGCCACAGATCGTAGAATCTACGTTCTGTGGCAAAGGTACTTGAAATGCCACAGATCGTAGATTCTACGTTCTGCAGCATTTCCCTCCCTGCAGAAAGCGGTGCGCATTTAAAAGCTGCGCACCGCTTCTGTTCCGTGCAGAACCCCCTAGGCAACGAGCAAAGAAGGTCATACTTACCGATCCGGTAAGCGATCGGTTTTGGGCAGCCAATAGGAGCAGTGGAGACGCAAGGAGCACAGTGATGACGTCTCCACTGCTCCCCCCATAAATTACAACCGGAAAACGCCGCCCCTTCCACTCCTGCTGCGCATCTGCTACAGTTGGAGCCCCCCTGCTGCCATTCTGCTGGTTTCCTGCCGAGTTGGTCGCTTTGATTGCCTGGATTCGACTGAGTGAGCTCAACTACACCTCTCTACACCCTTTGTGTCTGTTTATTTCTGTTTATAACTGTCTAAAAAAAAATTTTTTTCTTTTTTTTTTTTTTTCTTCTCTCTTTGGCCTTAGTACACTTTTGCACTAAAACACACTTACAGGCAACTTTGCCAAGCACACACTCACACTCACACTCACACTCACACTTACTCTTACTTTTTTCTCTATACTTTTTTTCTTTTTCTTTTTTTTCTTTGCTCTCTTTAGTAGTTTTTCTTTATTTGTTGTTCAAACTTTATTTCTGATCTTGTATTACAATTATTTGATTGCTTTTTACTGTTTTTTGCCATTTTATCATTGGTTTGTGTTTTTTATTGCTCTTATTGGTTTATTTCCCCTTTGCATTGTTCTTTACTGCTGGTTTAGTTCCCCTTTGCATTGTTCTTTACTACTGGTTTCCCTTTGCCGTAATACTGGTGGATCTATAGTTCAGACTACCGATTTCACCCCAAAAACTTAATTTTTATTGCTTTTGGTGATTTTATTAGTTTATTCTTTGCATTGTTCTTTACTGCTGGTTTCCCCTTTGCATTGTCCTTTACTGCTGATTTAGTTCCCTAGAAAAGTTTCCCTTTGCAGTGACGCTGGTGGATCTATAGTCCAGACCACTGATTTCACTCCAATAACTGTTCATTTTCATTGCTTTTGGTGATTTTTTTAGTTTATTCTTTGCATTGTTCTTTACTGCTGGTTTCCCCTTTGCATTGTCCTTTACTGCTGATTTAGTTCCCTAGAAAAGTTTCCCTTTGC
Organism: Xenopus petersii; assembly: GCA_038501925.1. Classification (NCBI taxonomy): domain Eukaryota; kingdom Metazoa; phylum Chordata; class Amphibia; order Anura; family Pipidae; genus Xenopus; species Xenopus petersii. The sequence continues at coordinate 79,439,383 of CM076682.1, forward strand.
AGTGACGCTGGTGGATCTATAGTCCAGACCACTGATTTCACTCCAATAACAGTAATTTTCATTGCTTTTGGTGATTTTTTTAGTTTATTCTTTGCATTGTGCTTTACTGCTGATTTAGTTCCCTAGAAAAGTTTCCCTTTGCAGTGACGCTGGTGGATCTATAGTCCAGACCACTGATTTCACTCCAATAACAGTAATTTTCATTGCTTTTGGTGATTTTTTTAGTTTATTCTTTGCATTGTCCTTTACTGCTGATTTAGTTCCCTAGAAAAGTTTCCCTTTGCAGTGACGCTGGTGGATCTATAGTTCTGACCACCAGTTTCACTCCAATAACAGTAATTTTGCTGCATCGTTGATTATATTCAGTTTTTCCCTTGCATTTTTTACTACTTGCTTAGCTCCCCAAAAAAGGTTTCCTTTGCAGGGACACTAGTGCATCTAGGACCCTTGTTTTATTGCTTTGGGTAGTGTTATTGCATTTTAGTGATTGTATTCAAGAGTTTTCTTTGCACTGTTCTTTATTGCTTGTTTAGTGCCCCTAAAAAACGTTCCCTTTGCTGTGACTCAGTTTTAGTGGTCTTATTCTGCTTGATTCAGCTGATTGTCCCAGAAATTTGCTGGCTTGTGTTTTTTTTTTTTGTTCTGGTGGTTTATATTAGCAGGGGTTAATTCTTGGTCATCTTGCTGGCTTGGTTTTTTTTTTTTTATTCTGGTTGTTTATATTAGCAGGGGTTAATTCTTGGTCATCTTGCTGGCTTGGTTTTTTTTTTTATTCTGGTTGTTTATATTAGCAGGGGTTAATTCTTGGTCATCTTGCTGGCTTGGTTTTTTTTTTTTGTTCTGGTTGTTTATATTGGGAGGGGTTAACTTTTGGTCATCTTGCTAGCTTGGTTTTTTTTTTTTTTTTTTGTTCTGTTTGTTTGTATTAGCAGTGCTTGGTCATATTTTGCTGGCTTTTTATTATTCTCATATTTCAAGTAGGAGCTGTCTTGCTTTCTCATTTGTTTGACTGCCTATTGATTCATAGTTTTGCAATTGTCTGTATATTTCTGGCACAATGGCCAAACGGTTTTATACCGCTGAGGAAGCGGCTAGGTTTTGCATGGACTCCAGCTCAGAGGAATTCAGCGATTCAGATTCTGAGTATGTCCCATCTGATGCCTCTACTGAGGAATCAGAGGTTGGTGATAGCAGCACTATTAGCGCAGAGGCTAGTAGTGGCAGCACACTTACTGCTGACGAGTCAGAGGATGGTGGCAGTGTGCCAGATGCACCCATGGAGGTTGAAGAGGGTGAGGGTAGTGGTGATGCAGCAGTTGGAGCGCCTGTGTGGGGGCCTCCCTGTAATTATGCCCCAGAAATTCCCCCATTCACTGCAGTCGCGGGCGTCAAGGTGGACACCACTAACTTTCAAATCATAGATTTTTTCAATCAATTTATTACAGAGGCCATCCTACAGGACATGGTCCATTTTACAAATTTATACGCTGAGCAGTATCTTGCCAGCCACCCTTTACCAGGGTATTCAAGAGCCCATGCGTGGTATCCCACTAATGTCGGTGAAATCAAAAGATTCCTGGCACTCACATTGGCAATGGGACTCGTAGAGCGTAACACCTTAGCCTCATACTGGGATACCACTACAGTCCTTTCCATCCCTCTTTTTTCAGCCGTTATGCCAAGAAACCGTTACCAAATTTTACTGCGGTTTCTTCATTTTAACGACAACGCAGCGGCTGTTCCCCCTAATGAGCCCGGTCACGACAGGCTTTACAAATTGAGGCCCCTTATAGATAGCCTGTCTCAGCGCTTCGCAGAGGTCTACACCCCCTCCCAAAATATTTGTGTGGATGAGTCCCTTTTGCTCTTCAAAGGGCGCCTTAGATTTCGCCAATACATCCCTAGTAAGCGGGCTCGCTATGGGATGAAATTTTACAAACTCTGCGAAAGCAGCACGGGCTATACTAGTTTTTTCATGTTCTATGAAGGAAAGGACTCTAATTTGGACCCCCCCGGTTGTCCCCTTGATTTGACTGCCAGTGGTAAAATTGTCTGGGAGCTCATATCTCCACTGTTGGGCCGAGGTTACCACTTATACGTGGATAACTTTTACACGAGCATCCTCTTATTTAGAACCCTTTATTGCTTGGACACCCTTGCCTGTGGCACCGTTAGGCAAAACCGCAAAGGACTGCCTAAGGAACTGGTGGACAAGAAATTGAAACGTGGAGAAGTACATGCTCTAAGAACTGATGAGCTCCTGGCCCTAAAATTTGCAGACACAAAAAATGTTTTTATGCTTACTACTATCCACAATGAGAGTTTAGTTGTCCAACACAGACGTGGCAGGCCCGCAAAATCAAAGCCACTCTGTTGTAAAGATTACAGTAAGCATATGGGTGGCGTCGATAAAACAGACCAAATTCAAACTTACTATGACGCCACCAGAAAAACCAGGGCCTGGTACAAAAAAGCAGCAATTTACATGATTCAAATGGCCCTCTATAATTCTTATGTCGTTTACAAGGCGGCAGTACCAGGCCCCAAATTGTCTTATTACAATTTTCTGCTGCAACTGCTCCCTGCCCTTTTGTTTGGAGATGTACAGGAGGTTCCAGATGTGCCTGGCAATGACAATGTTGCCCGAATGGTGGGTAAGCATTTCATTGCCCAAATTCCACCAACACCTAATAAAAGATATGCCCAGAGAGCTTGTAAGGTTTGTCGTTCCAGGGGTGTTAGAAAAGATGTGCGGTATTTTTGTCCCAAGTGTCCTAGCAAGCCTGCTTTGTGTTTCCAACCCTGTTTTGAGGTGTACCACACTGTGGTACACTACGAGAGGGCTTGAATTCTGTGTTGTGTTGGTAGGTTAGGGCTCTCTGGGTTTGTTGGTGGTAAAAGGATTTAGTAAATCTGTATAGTAAGCTTGGCATTCTCTGTTTAGGTGGTTAGGTGTGCTGGCAAAGTGATGCACTTTTTTTTTTTGTGTTTTGTGCAGTGGTTTTTCAGATTCATGCACTTTTTTTTTTGTTTTGTGCAGTGGTTTTTCAGATTCATGCACTTTTTTTGTGTTTTGTGCAGTGGTTTTTCAGATTCATGCACTTTTTTTTTGTGTTTTGTGCAGTGGTTTTTCAGATTCATGCACTTTTTTTTTTTTGTTTTGTGCAGTGGTTTTTTCAGATTCAAGCCCCCCATTGAGATCTAACATTTCACGTTCTAGGTTTTTGTGCACACACTAGCAGTAATTGGTTAGGTGTGCTGTCAAAGTGAAGCTTTTTTTGTGCTGTCAAAGTGAAGCGTTTTTTGTGCATTGGTTTTTTAGATTCAAGCCCCCAATTGAGATCATTTTGGCATTGTCCCTTCTTCATTTATAAATAGGTTATAGATAAAAGTTGGCAGTTTTTTTTCTGTATAGTAATGATCTTTGATTTATGGTGTAGGATTTGGCACAGGGTGTGCAATTTTTTTGTGCTGTGTAGCAGTAAAAACAGTTGTGTGTGTGTATATAGGTTTGTTATTAGTCTATGCATTCAGCTTTTGTGTTGAGCTACGGTGCTTTAGGCCAGTTGTAGTGTTATGGATAGCATTTGTATTGTGCTGGTGCCATAGCGAACTGAGGTGCTGGTTGGTCGAGAGGGCGCACGATAGAACTTGTGGTGCGTGATGAATACGTGGGATGATGTGCATCTCTAATGCTGATGCCACAAGTCTTTTTTTTTACTGGCACCTCAAAAGCTCATCTATCAGCGCAGTTATCTATAGTTTTGTCTGTATTTCTGGGCAACATTTGCATTTGTTTTTGTAGATTTAGGCATCTCTGGATTTGTGGGTAGTATGTCTTCAGTTTTCTTGAATAGCAAAGGTTTTTGAGCACAGGGTAACCGAAACACTATGGTCTATCGTTTAGATTTGTTCTTAGTGTATGCATTCAGCATATTTTTCCTGATAAGTTGTGGTTGGAATAATCCATTTTTTTTGTACTTATAGCACAAAGTGAATATATAAGCAGTGTTTAGGTTAGACTAAGTTGCAGTGCTCTCTGAATACTAAGGGCTGCGACACACTGGGTGATTTGGGGAGATTTAGTCGCCTGGCGACTAATCGCCGCGACTTTTCTCCCCGAATGCCTCCCCTCTCTCTGCGCCTGGCTAAAATGAAAAATCGCCTGCGCTAATCACACGTGGCGATTCGTTTTGCGAAGTCGCCCGAAGTTTCCTGAGGCAACTTCGGGCGACTTCGGAAAATGAATCACCGCGTGTGATTAGCGCAGGCGATTTTTCATTTTAGCCAGGCGCAGAGCGAAGGGAGGCATTCGGGGAGAAAAGTCGCGGCGATTAGTCGCCAGGCGACTAAATCTCCCCAAATCGCCCAGTGTGTCCCAGCCCTAATAGCACTTTGTCATACCTGTTACCAGTGGGGCACCAGCTTTCTACAAACTTCTGCTGCTGGGCATAATTTTATCTCCGCTGCTAATGCCCCAATCCTTATTGTTGCCACCTAAATTCCTAAACTTCTTAGGACACTTGCATAATTTATGGGCCAAATTTACTATGGATTTTGTTGGTAAATATATCTGCAAATGTTGTACAGATTTTGTCATTGCTGAAATAGTGTAGGAAGAAGCAAACAAATTGGTATTGTAACACCACAGGACAGATGAAACTCAAAGACGCTCCACTGAATCCAAAATGGTGAGTGAAATATGTTTTGGGGTTAATATGGGGTAGTAGCAACCATATACAGATCCACAGAGTAGCCCCAAAATTCTCTAGGAGAATTCTTGGGGATATATCTAACTTTGTACATTGTATTTTCCTTTATTTCAGACCAAAGCACAGAGTTTTACAATGGAATGCAACCACAATTCTCCACATAGTAAAGCAAGAATGGCATCTCTGAATAGTTGAAGGGGTTTATTTTCAAGAAATCTATAGTTTTTGGGGGTTATTTCATTGGTAAGGGACAGTTTAGGATGAAATATGGATACTTGCACATAAATTCACAGAACCAATATTAGACATTGTGCCTGTTTTGGGGTGTTTGGTGGCTGCGTATCTATGTCTATTTATGCATATGAGGTATCATTTTATTCAGGGGAACGTGCAGATTGTTATTGAGCAGGTTTTTCTCAGTTGCCATGGAAACTTAGAGAAAAATATAACTTTTTATATCTTTTTTCCTTTATTTCAGACCAAATTGCTGACTTCTATGAATGACTGCAGCCACAATTCTCTGTGTAGAAAAGCGAGAATGGCATCGTTGAATAGCTGAAGAAGTGTACTTTTCGGATATATATGGTTTATGGGGGTTATTTTACAGGTAAGGGGCAGTTTATGATGAAAAAACTTGAGAACTGTACATAAATTTGCAGCCCCAATATTACGCATTGTGCCTGTTTTGGGGTGTTTGGGGGCTGGTTCTCTATGTGTATCCATACATATGGGGTATTGTTCTATTCAGGGGAACTTGCAGATTGTTGTTGAGCAGGTTTTTGTTAGTTGCCATGGAAACTTTGGGAGAAATCTAACTTTGGAACTCTTTTTTCCTTTATTTCAAACCAAATCGCTGACTTCTAAGAATGACTGCGGCCACAATTCTCCGTGTAGAAAAGCAAGAATGGCATCTTTGAATAGCTGAAGAAGTGTACTTTTCGGGCATATAAGGTTTGTGGGGGTTATTTCACAGTTTGGGGTGTGTTTAGACTGAAAAACTGCAAGTAGTACACATAGAGTTCAGCCCCCAGATTTTCAACTGCAATTGGCCTTATGCGTTGCTCCTGTTTTGGGGTGTTTGGTGGCTGCGTCTCTATGTTTATCCATACATATGGGGTATTGTTCTATTCAGGGGAACTTGCAGATTGTTGTTGAGCAGGTTTTTGTTAGTTGCCATGGAAACTTTGGGAGAAATCTAACTTTGGAACTCTTTTTTCCTTTATTTCAAACCAAATCGCTGACTTCTAAGAATGACTGCGGCCACAATTCTCCGTGTAGAAAAGCAAGAATGGCATCTTTGAATAGCTGAAGAAGTGTACTTTTCGGGCATATAAGGTTTGTGGGGGTTATTTCACAGTTTGGGGGGTGTTTAGACTGAAAAACTGCAAGTAGGACACATAGAGCGCAGCCCCCAGATTTTCAACTGCAATTGGCCTTATGCGTTGCTCCTGTTTTGGGGTGTTTGGTGGCTGCGTCTCTATGTTTATCCATACATATGGGGTATTGTTCTATTCAGGGGAACTTGCAGATTGTTGTTGAGCAGGTTTTTGTTAGTTGCCATGGAAACTTTGGGAGAAATCTAACTTTGGAACTCTTTTTTCCTTTATTTCAAACCAAATCGCTGACTTCTAAGAATGACTGCGGCCACAATTCTCTGTGTAGAAAAGCAAGAATGGCATCTTTGAATAGCTGAAGAAGTGTACTTTTCGGGCATATAAGGTTTGTGGGGGTTATTTCACAGTTTGGGGGGTGTTTAGACTGAAAAACTGCAAGTAGGACACATAGAGCGCAGCCCCCAGATTTTCAACTGCAATTGGCCTTATGCGTTGCTCCTGTTTTGGGGTGTTTGGTGGCTGCGTCTCTATGTTTATCCATACATATGGGGTATTGTTCTATTCAGGGGAACTTGCAGATTGTTGTTGAGCAGGTTTTTGTTAGTTGCCATGGAAACTTTGGGAGAAATCTAACTTTGGAACTCTTTTTTCCTTTATTTCAGACCAAATCGCTGACTTCTAAGAATGACTGCGGCCACAATTCTCCGTGTAGAAAAGCAAGAATGGCATCTTTGAATAGCTGAAGAAGTGTACTTTTCGGGCATATAAGGTTTGTGGGGGTTATTTCACAGTTTGGGGGGTGTTTAGACTGAAAAACTGCAAGTAGTACACATAGAGTTCAGCCCCCAGATTTTCAACTGCAATTGGCCTTATGCGTTGCTCCTGTTTTGGGGTGTTTGGTGGCTGCGTCTCTATGTTTATCCATACATATGGGGTATTGTTCTATTCAGGGGAACTTGCAGATTGTTGTTGAGCAGGTTTTTGTTAGTTGCCATGGAAACTTTGGGAGAAATCTAACTTTGGAACTCTTTTTTCCTTTATTTCAGACCAAATCGCTGACTTCTAAGAATGACTGCGGCCACAATTCTCCGTGTAGAAAAGCAAGAATGGCATCTTTGAATAGCTGAAGAAGTGTACTTTTCGGACATATAAGGTTTGTGGGGGTTATTTCACAGTTTGGGGGGTGTTTAGACTGAAAAACTGCAAGTAGGACACATAGAGCTCAGCCCCCAGATTTTCAACTGCAATTGGCCTTATGCGTTGCTCCTGTTTTGGGGTGTTTGGTGGCTGCGTCTCTATGTGTATCCATACATATGGGGTATTGTTCTATTCAGGGGAACTTGCAGATTGTTGTTGAGCAGGTTTTTGTTAGTTGCCATGGAAACTTTGGGAGAAATCTAACTTTGGAACTCTTTTTTCCTTTTTTTTAGACCAAATTGCTGACTTCTAAGAATGACTGCGGCCACAATTCTCCGTGTAGAAAAGCAAGAATGGCATCTTTGAATAGCTGAAGAAGTGTACTTTTCGGGCATATAAGGTTTGTGGGGGTTATTTCACAGTTTGGGGGGTGTTTAGACTAAAAAACTGCAAGTAGTACACATAGAGTTCAGCCCCCAGATTTTCAACTGCAATTGGCCTTATGCGTTGCTCCTGTTTTGGGGTGTTTGGTGGCTGCGTCTCTATGTTTATCCATACATATGGGGTATTGTTCTATTCAGGGGAACTTGCAGATTGTTGTTGAGCAGGTTTTTGTTAGTTGCCATGGAAACTTTGGGAGAAATCTAACTTTGGAACTCTTTTTTCCTTTATTTCAGACCAAATCGCTGACTTCTAAGAATGACTGCGGCCACAATTCTCCGTGTAGAAAAGCAAGAATGGCATCTTTGAATAGCTGAAGAAGTGTACTTTTCGGACATATAAGGTTTGTGGGGGTTATTTCACAGTTTGGGGGGTGTTTAGACTGAAAAACTGCAAGTAGGACACATAGAGCTCAGCCCCCAGATTTTCAACTGCAATTGGCCTTATGCGTTGCTCCTGTTTTGGGGTGTTTGGTGGCTGCGTCTCTATGTGTATCCATACATATGGGGTATTGTTCTATTCAGGGGAACTTGCAGATTGTTGTTGAGCAGGTTTTTGTTAGTTGCCATGGAAACTTTGGGAGAAATCTAACTTTGGAACTCTTTTTTCCTTTTTTTTAGACCAAATTGCTGACTTCTAAGAATGACTGCGGCCACAATTCTCCGTGTAGAAAAGCAAGAATGGCATCTTTGAATAGCTGAAGAAGTGTACTTTTCGGACATATAAGGTTTGTGGGGGTTATTTCACAGTTTGGGGGGTGTTTAGACTGAAAAACTGCAAGTAGGACACATAGAGTGCAGCCCCCAGATTTTCAACTGCAATTGGCCTTATGCGTTGCTCCTGTTTTGGGGTGTTTGGTGGCTGCGTCTCTATGTGTATCCATACATATGTGGTATTGTTCTATTCAGGGGAACTTGCAGATTGTTGTTGAGCAGGTTTTTGTTAGTTGCCATGGAAACTGTGGGAGAAATCTAACTTTGGAACTCTTTTTTCCTTTATTTCAGACCAAATCGCTGACTTCTAAGAATGACTGCGGCCACAATTCTCCGTGTAGAAAAGCAAGAATGGCATCTTTGAATAGCTGAAGAAGTGTACTTTTAGGGCATATAAGGTTTGTGGGGGTTATTTCACAGTTTGGGGGGTGTTTAGACTGAAAAACTGCAAGTAGGACACATAGAGCGCAGCTCCCAGATTTTCAACTGCAATTGCCCTTATGCGTTGCTCCTGTTTTGGGGTGTTTGGTGGCTGCGTCTCTATGTGTATCCATACATATGGGGTATCGTTTTGTTCAGGAGAAGTTTGTCTTTCAAATTGTCTGTACTTATAGCATTTATAACGGTGTTATTTTGTCAGATTTACATTTATTCCTGCGTCTAAGTTAGCATTTTAGAAAAAAACTAAAAATGCAACAAAAAAGCTCTAAATATCACAACGCACTGGTAAAATGTATTTGAATTTTGAGTGAAAACTACAGCACCCCTAGAAACCTGAAGGTCTGTAGTTTCTAAAAATACCAAACTTGAAGGGATAATTTAGATTTACATATAAGTTATGCTGCATCAACTGTCACGTGTGCTTATCCAATTTGTTCTGGTGTAAAATTCTACAAAATGCTGTTTTAGTTTGGGGGTTACTCCTGGACAAAAAAAGTGGGTTACTGATACATATTGGGTATCGTTGGACTTGGCAGGATTAGGGCTTTTACAAACACAAAAAAAATTCATGTAAAATTAACTTTTCTGTGGAAAAAAAACTCAAGATATACATAATTTTTTAACAATTTTATTTTTTTTTTACATATTTCACCCAAAATTCACATTAAATCCCCAGAAAAGTCGCAAAATTCCGCTTGCACGTCAAAGCCCATTTTAAAATGAAAAAAACAATATATAATTTTCCTAGTTTCATGGAGGTTTTTCTACAATAAAACCTTGTTAAACTGAACAAGTACAAAATGCTTAAAAACGGCTGGCATTTCGCGTAACCAAAATGGGAAATTCTGCTGGCACTTAAAGGGTTAAATTATCCTTTTCAGCCACTATTATTGGCTTTTTATGTTGTTGTAGACTTTTCCGGGGATTATTTCATCTTCTTGGTTGTGGTAGACTCAAAAATGTAATCCATTCCGATAGAATAACCCCTTGGATGTTTCCAGAAATGGTTGTATATCCTCAGGGAATACAATAGTATGTGTTTTCCATTGTATTGTAGCTTGAATAGAAAAACCCAATCAAAATAAAATCTTGTTTTCCTTGAGACGATCCATAGCTGCCTTTGCTACAGTGTATACCTGTATACCATCTTTGAGTACGGTCACCCCAGTGTTCCCATGTTGTATCACTTTCATTTGGCGAGCTTTGGTCAGGATTTCTTCTTTGGTTACAAACCTGAGTAAACAGATTACATCCCTTGGTTTTTCAGGTCTTAAAGCCCTATGCACCCTCTCTAAGTGCACTTCTATAGTTTGGGCCACACCTAGGATAGTATTGAATACATTTTATACAGATTTTTTTAAGGTCAATGGGTCTATTGTTTTTGGTAGGCCCCTGATTCCTAGGTTACATTGTGTCTGTCGATTCTCAGAGTAAGTAATTGAATGGCTTTACCTTGATTCTCTGTCACCAATATAAGTGACTCCAGGGAGGTGTCTACCTCTTCCAACCTGTTTTCTATGTCTCTTGTTCTGGAATCTAGTGATGCAATTTCTGTTTTTAGGCCTGCCACGTCTTCCTTCTGCCACTTCTTTTGAGCTGCAAGGTAAAGGAAATCTGGTTTCATCTGTAATGTTTTAAGATTATAAAATCTGCTAGTTTATGCCTGTATTGTGGTGGCAAGGCCCATTTTGCCAACAATCGTCTGTTAAAGTCGAGAAACTCCAGCACCTAGTAGGATTGGGGAGTCTTATCTGGGCAGTATTAAATCCTCTCCCCAAATGAACTCTCATAGATTCTTGTTCCGTTACAGATCCAACTGGCTGTGGGGTTCATCTTCCTTGATCGGGAGCAGCAGGGAACTTTATGGACGAATCCTTCACTGAACGTTTGGGGGTCTCTCTTCTTCCATTAGCCTCTCCCCTGTGGGTTCTGGCGATAGATGCCAGACTACTGTCTACTAGGGATGTAGCGAACGTCGGAAAAAAAGTTCGCGAACATATTCGCGAACTTGCGCAAAAATGCGAGCGGTTCGCGAACGGTTCGCGAACCCCATAGACTTCAATGGGAAGGCGAACTTTAACATCTAAAAAAGACATTTCTGGCCAGAAAAATGATTTTAAAGTTGTTTAAAGGGTGCAACGACCTGGACAGTGGCATGCCAGAGGGGGATCAAGGGCAAAAATGTATCTGAAAAATCTGCCTGTGTGTGCTTGGAAGAGATAGTGTAGGGGGAGAGCTGTTAGTGATTTCAGGGACAGATGATAGTAAGTTTGCTGGCTAGTAATCTGCTTGATACTGCTCTGTATTGGAGGGACAGAAGTCTGCAGGGATTTGAGGGACATTTTAGCTTAGGTACAGATGAAGCCACTTGGATTTGTGAGTTAAATGCGTCATGACTCAGGGGTAATTGAAGAAACTGTGTTATCTTAAGTCATCTTAACTCATTTAATGCATTTAACCTTTTCATTAGCTTACCAAAGCTCCATTGTTCACAATGGTGAATGCTTTAATTAGATGGGATGTTGTGACGCAGTTTTCTGTGTTAAATGAGATAAATGGGATATCTGTGTTTAGTTATTCTGTGTCAAACAGACAAACCAAAGTGGCTGCATCTGTAGCTTTGCTGGCTAGTAATCTACTGTTCTCTTTAAACAACTGCCATACGTTGCCCTTGTAGGCATTGTTTGCCCAGTTTTTTTGGACGCAGCCACTGAAGCACAGTTGCCAGAAAAAATATGCCATATAAATGCTGAAAATAGTCATTTTTCGCCATACGTTGACCTTGTAGACATTGTTTGCCCAGTTTTTTTTGGACGCAGCCACTGAAGCACAGTTGCCAGAAAAAATATGCCATATAAATGCTGAAAATAGTAATTTTTCGCCATACGTTGACCTTGTAGACATTGTTTGCCCAGTTTTTTTGGACGCAGCCACTGAAGCACAGTTGCCAGAAAAAATATGCCATATAAATGCTGAAAATAGTCATTTTTTGCCATATACGTTGAGTCAACGTATGGCAAAAAATGACTATTTTCAGCATTTATGTGGCATATTTTTTCTGGCCTCTGTGCTTCAGTGGCTGCGGCCAAAAAAACTGGGCAAACAATGCCTACAAGGTCAACGTCGTTGACCTTGTAGGCATTGTTTGCCCAGTTTTTTTGGCCGCAGCCACTGAAGCACAGAGGCCAGAAAAAATATGCCATATAAATGCTGAAAATAGTCATTTTTTTGGTCGCAGCCACTGAAGCACAGTTGCCAGAAAAATTATGCCATATAAATGCTGAAAATATAAATTTTTTTGGTTGCAGCCACTGAAGCACAGAGGCCAGAAAAATTATGCCATATAAATGCAGAAAATATGCATTTTTTTGGTCGCAGCCACTGAAGCACAGTTGACAGAAAAATTATGCCATATAAATGCTGAAAATATAAATTTTTTTGGTTGCAGCCACTGAAGCACAGAGGCCAGAAAAATTATGCCATATAAATGGAGAAAATATGCATTTTTTTGGTTGCAGCCACTGAAGCACAGAGGCCAGAAAAATTATGCCATATAAATGCTGAAAATAGTAATTTTTCGCCATACGTTGACCTTGTAGACATTGTTTGCCCCGTTTTTTTGGACGCAGCCACTGAAGCACAGAGGCCAGAAAAAATTAAACCAGTAGGGTTTGCACCCTAGTTTGTAACGGTGGCGGAGGGAGGAGGACGCTAAAGGACAGCTGTGTGTGGAGTCATGAGGCTTGAAGAGAAGGACAGCTGCATAGAAGTCAGAACAAGTCTTCCGGCGTGCAGTAACCCTCCGAGATCCACCCCTCATTCATTTTAATAAAGGTCAGGTAATCGACACTTTTGTGACCTAGGCGAGTTCTCTTCTCAGTTACAATCCCTCCTGCTGCACTGAAGGTCCTTTCTGAGAGCACACTTGAGGCTGGGCAAGACAAGAGGTTCATGGCAAATTGTGACAGCTCTGGCCACAGATCAAGCCTGCGCACCCAGTAGTCCAGGGGTTCATCGCTCCTCAGAGTGTCGATATCTGCAGTTAATGCCAGGTAGTCCGCTACCTGCCGGTCGAGGCGTTCTTTGAGGGTGGATCCAGAAGGGTTGTGGCGCTGCCTTGGACAGAAAAACATTTGCATGTCTGATGTTACAGACCGGCCAAAGGGCTTTGTCCTTGCAGGTGTGCTCGTGGCAGGATTACTGGCACCTCTGCCCCTGGAATGTTGATGAGTTCCTGAAGTGACATCACCCTTAAAAGCATTGTACAACATGTTTTGCAGGCTGGTTTGTAAATGCCACATCTTTTCGGACTTGTGGTATGTTGGTAACATTTCTGCCACTTTATGCTTGTACCGAGGGTCTAGTAGCGTTGCGACCCAGTACAGGTCCTTCTCCTTAAGCCTCTTGATACGGGGGTCCTTCAACAGGCATGCCAGCATGAAAGACCCCATTCTCACAAGGTTGGATGCAGAGCTATCCATCTCCGCTTCCTCATTATCAAGGACTGCATCATCCACGGTCTCCTCCCCCCAGCCACGTACAAGACCAGGGGTCCCCAAAAGGTCACCACTAGCCCCCTGGGAAGCCTGCTCCTGTTGGTCCTCCTCCTCCTCCTCCACAAAGCCACCTTCCTCCTCTGACTCCACTTCTGGCACCTCTCCCTGCGTTGCAGCAGGTGCCTGGGTTCGTTCTGGTGATTCCGACCATAAATCGTGCGCTTCCAGCTCCTCGTCACGCTGGTCTACAGCCTCATCTGTCACTCGTCGCACGGCACGCTCCAGGAAGAAAGCGAAGGGTATTAGGTCGCTGATGGTGCCTTCGGTGCGACTGACCATATTTGTCACCTCTTCAAAAGGTCGCATGAGCCTGCAGGCATCGTGCATAAGCACCCAGTAACGGGGGAAAAAAATCCCCAGCTCTGCAGATCCAGTCCTACCACCCAGTTCAAAAAGGTACTCGTTGACGGCCCTTTGTTGTTGCAGCAGACGTTCCAACATAAGGAGCGTTGAATTCCAGCGAGTCTGGCTGTCAGAAATCAAACGCCTGACTGGCATGTTGTAGCGCTGCTGAATGTCAGCAAGGCGTGCCATGGCTGTGTAGGAACGTCTGAAATGGGCCGACACCTTTCTGGACTGGGTGAGAACGTCCTGGAATCCTGGGTACTTGGAGACAAAACGTTGGACTATTAAATTTAACACATGTGCCATGCAGGGCACATGTGTTAAATTTCCCAGTCTCAACGCTGCCAACAGATTGCTTCCATTGTCACACACCACTTTTCCGATCTGCAGTTGGTGTGGGGTCAGCCACCGATCGGCCTGTGACTGCAGAGATGACAGGAGTACAGATCCGGTATGGTTTTTGCTTTCCAGGCACGTCATCCCCAAGACAGCGTGACAACGGCGTACCTGGCACGTCGAATAGCCTAGGGGGAGCTGGGGGTGCACAGGTGTGGAGGAGGAGAAGGAGGACCCAGCAGCAGAGTAAGAAGAAGAAGAGGAAGAAGACGAGGTAGAGAGCGATGGAGGAGTAGAGGTGGTGGCAGAACCGCATGCAATCCGTGGCGGTGACACCAACTCCACTGTTGTTGTTGTTGTTGTTGAGCTACCCATTCCCTGCTTCCCATTCCCAGCCATTACCAAGTTCACCCAGTGGGCAGTGTAGGTGACATACCTGCCCTGACCATGCTTGGAGGACCATGCGTCAGTAGTCATATGGACCTTTGGCCCAACACTAAGTGACAGAGATGCGGTAACTTGGCTCTGCACATGTTGGTACAGGTGTGGTATTCCCTTTTTAGAAAAAAAATTGTGGCTGGGTACCTTCCACTGCGGTGTCCCAATTGCTACAAATTTGCGGAAGGCCTCAGAGTCCACCAGCTGGTATGGTAAAAGCTGGCGGGCTAAGAGTGCAGACAAGCCAGCTGTCAGACGCCGGGCAAGGGGGTGACAGTCAGACATTGGCTTCTTACGCTCAAACATGGCCTTCACAGAAACTTGGCTGGTGGCAGATGACTGGGAATGGGAACAGGTGGTCAAGGTGGAAGGCGGAGTGGAGGGTGGTTCAGATGGGTCAAGGAGAGCAGAGGTAGAGCAGTAAGATGCTGGACCAGAAGGAGTGTGGCTTTTAGTTTGACTGTTGCCTTTGAGGTGTTGCTCCCAAAGTGCTTTGTGCTTGCCGCTCATGTGCCTTCGCATAGAAGTTGTACCTATGTGGCTGTTGGGCTTACCAAGGCTCAGTTTCTGACTGCACTCATTGCAAATTACAATGCTTTTGTCAGAGGCACACACATTAAAAAAATGCCACACTGCTGACTTTTTGGAAGTCTGCGATCTGGCGGTAACAGTAGAAGTTGGCGGCATTGGCGGCAATGGCGGGTGCGTTGGCCGGCTGAACACAGGTGCCGATACATGTTGTTGCCCTACTGATCCCTGCGGGCTGGCCTCCCTGCTTCTTCTAAGTCTTATTCTCCTACTGCCTCTCTGACTCTCCGTCTCTCCATCTGAACTACCCTCCTCTTGCTCTCTTCTACTAGGCACCCACAAAACATCAATCTCCTCATCATCATTCTCCTCAGATGCATCAATTTCTTCTGACACATCACAGAAGGAAGCAGCAGCGGGGACCTCCTCCTCCTCCTCATCACTCATCATTATGTCCATCTCTGTCGTGTTCTCTGCCAGAATTAAATCTGGTGTAACGTCCTCATCTCCTCCATCTTCTTCTGCCAATAATGGTTGCGCATTACTCAGTTCAAGAAACTCATGGGAAAATAACTCCTCTGACTCCAGTGAAGAAGGGGCACCGGTGGTGGAGGAAGTGTTACGTGGGGTGGCCATAGCAGTGGAGGATGAGGAGGATGTTGTGGTAAAGTTAGAAACGGTAGAGGATGGGGTGTGCTGTGTAAGCCAGTCAACTACCTCTTCAGCATTTTGGGAGTTCAGGGTCATTGGCTTTTTAAAACTGG
Source organism: Xenopus petersii (assembly GCA_038501925.1). Taxonomy (NCBI): domain Eukaryota; kingdom Metazoa; phylum Chordata; class Amphibia; order Anura; family Pipidae; genus Xenopus; species Xenopus petersii. The sequence continues at coordinate 79,455,128 of CM076682.1, forward strand.
GCAATTTGCTAGGGCCACAGGATTGCATAGCAGCACGGCCCCTAGCACGGCCTCTGCGTGGCGGCCTGCCTTTGCCTGGCATTATTTTTAAAAAAACAACAACAACAAAAACTCAGTTGGTTTTTCTGGAAACGATAATACACACAGCTAGATGGCAGTTTGAAGAAAACAGTGTGCAAATAATGCCTACAAGATCAACGTATACACTACTACAGCGGTGGATACGGATTACGTAAAATATATGAATGCTGCTTGAAAAAAAGTAACTCAAGTGGTTTTTCTAGAGACGATAATATTATCAATATTTAGACAAAATGTGAACAAGCTCACACAGCTAGATGGCGGTTTGAAGAAAACACTGTGCAAATAATGCCTACAAGGTCAACGTATACACAGCGGTGGATACGGATTACGTAAAATATAAGAATGCTGCTTGAAAAAAAGTCACTCCGGTGTTTTTTCTGGAGACGGTAATATTATGGATATTTAGACAGAATGTGAACACGGGCACACAGCTAGATAGCAGTTGGTTGAATAACACACTGGGCAAAAAATGCCTACAGGGCAAATAATGCCTACAAGGTCAACGTATACACAGCGGTGGATACGGATTACGTAAAATATAAGAATGCTGCTTGAAAAAAAGTCACTCCGGTGTTTTTTCTGGAGACGGTAATATTATGGATATTTAGACAGAATGTGAACACGGGCACACAGCTAGATAGCAGTTGGTTGAATAACACACTGGGCAAAAAATGCCTACAGGGCAAATAATGCCTAAAAGGTCAACTTATACACTACTACAGCGATGGATACGGATTACGTAAAATTTATTATGGCTGCTTGAAAAAAGTCACTCCGGTGTTTTTTCTGGAGACGGTAATATTATGGATATTTAGACAGAATGTGAACACGGTCACACAGCTAGATAGCAGTTGGTTGAATAACACACTGGGCAAAAAATGCCTACAGGGCAAATAATGCCTACAAGGTCAACGTATACACAGCGGTGGATACGGATTACGTAAAATATAAGAATGCTGCTTGAAAAAAAGTCACTCCGGTGTTTTTTCTGGAGACGGTAATATTATGGATATTTAGACAGAATGTGAACACGGTCACACAGCTAGATAGCAGTTGGTTGAATAACACACTGGGCAAAAAATGCCTACAGGGCAAATAATGCCTACAAGGTCAACGTATACACAGCGGTGGATACGGATTACGTAAAATATAAGAATGCTGCTTGAAAAAAAGTCACTCCGGTGTTTTTTCTGGAGACAGTAATATTATGGATATTTAGACAGAATGTGAACACGGGCACACAGCTAGATAGCAGTTGGTTGAATAACACACTGGGCAAAAAATGCCTACAGGGCAAATAATGCCTACAAGGTCAACGTATACACAGCGGTGGATACGGATTACGTAAAATATAAGAATGCTGCTTGAAAAAAAGTCACTCCGGTGTTTTTTCTGGAGACGGTAATATTATGGATATTTAGACAGAATGTGAACACGGGCACACAGCTAGATAGCAGTTGGTTGAATAACACACTGGGCAAAAAATGCCTACAGGGCAAATAATGCCTACAAGGTCAACGTATACACAGCGGTGGATACGGATTACGTAAAATATAAGAATGCTGCTTGAAAAAAAGTCACTCCGGTGTTTTTTCTGGAGACGGTAATATTATGGATATTTAGACAGAATGTGAACACGGGCACACAGCTAGATAGCAGTTGGTTGAATAACACACTGGGCAAAAAATGCCTACAGGGCAAATAATGCCTAAAAGGTCAACTTATACACTACTACAGCGATGGATACGGATTACGTAAAATTTATTATGGCTGCTTGAAAAAAGTCACTCCGGTGTTTTTTCTGGAGACGGTAATATTATGGATATTTAGACAGAATGTGAACACGGTCACACAGCTAGATAGCAGTTGGTTGAATAACACACTGGGCAAAAAATGCCTACAGGGCAAATAATGCCTAAAAGGTCAACTTATACACTACTACAGCGGTAGTAAAATAAAAAAAAGTTAAATAAAAAAAGAATGAATATTAAAAAAAAAAAAATTAAAGTTGGTGCTGCTGAACTACTAGGAGCAGCAGATTAGCACACCAGTCCCACTCCCCAACACTGCTAGACTAATAGCACTGGGCTCTTATAGTAGTAGTAGTAGTAGTAGTAGTAGTAAAACAACAAAAAAATAAATAAAAGCAGTCCTTACAAGGACTATTGCTATTGCAGCAGTCAGCAGATGAGATCAGAAGCAGGACAGCTGCCCACTGCAGCTACATACAGAGCACTGCAGTAGAAGGTAGATTACTAGCCAGCAAAGCTACCTAAGCTTAAATGTCCCTCAAACCCCTGCAGACTTCTGTCCCTCCAATAACAGAGCAGTATCAAAACGATTACTAGCCAGCAAACTTTCAACTGTCCCTGAAATCACTAACAGGCAGCAGCTCTCTCCCTACACTATCTCTTCAGCACACACAGGCAGAGTGAAAAAAAGCTGCAGGGCTTCGGTTTTTATAGGGAAGGGGAGTGGTCCAGGGGAGAGCTTCCTGATTGGCTGCCATGTACCTGCTGGTCTGGGGTGAGAGGGCAAAAAAAAGCGCCAACAATGGCGAACCCAAAATGGCGAACGTCGCGCGACGTTCGCGAACTTCCGGCGAGCGCGAACACCCGATGTTCGCGCGAACAAGTTCGCCGGCGAACAGTTCGCGCCATCTCTACTGTCTACCGATTTCATTTCAAAGACCACTAGGGAATTAGCCCTAATCCTGCATAAGGAAAGATTATAAATACAGGAAAAATTCACTGGCACACGAAGGTTCTTTCTAGCAGGTACAAGACCTTGCTACATTTTATTTGCAGAAGTGCAACGTTTCGGGGTAAACCCCTTTATCAAGCATGATGCTTGATAAAGGGGTTTACCCCGAAACGTTGCACTTCTGCAAATAAAATGTAGCAAGGTCTTGTACCTGCTAGAAAGAACCTTCGTGTGCCAGTGAATTTTTCCTGTATTCGTATTGTTGAGGTTGCCGAGGCCTCCATCACAGTGCACCGGGTCATCTTGTTGCGGAGAGCCAGGGTGTGCAAGCGTGGTAATCCTGTACTGCTAAGGAAAGATTATGCTCATTGTCTGGTGCCCTTCAGCTCCTGTGGTCCTGGGATTACCTTGGCTTCATTTACACAATCCCTCGATCAACAGAAACCTGGTCTTTCTCGCAGATCTCCCGTTCGAGTCCCTATTGCCAGAAGAATTGCCTACTACCTAATGCTCTTCAAGACACCACCCTGGTTTCTGTTGATCTTCCTGCTCTACCTGAGTGTTCTGCAAGAAGTCAGGCAAAAATGTTACCACCTCAATGTCCATACGACTGCCCCATCGACCTACTCCCTGGTACTATGCCTCTTCGAGGGCAAACCTACCCCTCTCTCCCTCCGAAACCAAGGCTATGAAGGAATATGTTCAGGAGAATTTACAACGTGAATTTATCCGACCTTCTTCCTCACCAGCCGGCTCAGGCTTTTTCTTCGTAACGAGAAAAGATGGGAGTTTACGCCCTTGCATTGATTATTGGGGCTCAACAAGATCGCGTCTAAGAATCGATATACATTACCCTCCATCTCTGAACTTTTCAATCAACTCAAGGGGGCTTGTCTCTTTACCAAACTTGAACTTTGTTGGGCATATAATCTTATCCAAATCGGGGAGGGGTATGTATGGAAGTCAGCATTCAATACTCGAGATGGGCATTATGAATACCTACTAATGCCCTTCAGACATTGTAACGCACCTGTTGTCTTCCAAGAATTTGTCAACTAAATCTTGTAGTGGTGCCCTTGGACAATATCTTAATTTTTTCAAAAAAAAAACTTGGTTGTTCATCTAGCCCAAGTGTAGGAAGTTCTTTTTCTCCCTCTATGCCAAACTGGAGAAGTGATCCTTTGAAGTCTTAAAGATTGCCTTTCTGGTGTATATCATATCACAGGAAGGGTTCGAGATGGATCCGATCAAGCTTGCTGTGATTCAAGATTGGCCAGTACTAAGTCGATCCAGAAATTCATTGGGTTTGCCAATTATTAAATTATTAAAGTTCATTAAAGAGTTTTCTTCTCATATTGCCCCTATTCTTTCCCTCATTCAGAAAGGGAGAAGACTGAATTGTTGGCCTCCACAAGCCCTTGAAGCTTTCAAGTTCTTGAAACAATCCTTTACTTCTGCCCCAGTCCTCCAACATCAGGATCCCCTTCTGCTCTTCTTCATTGACGTGGATGCGTCTGACATCAGAGCTAGACCTATTTTGTAACAAAAGCTTCACCTATGTGCCTACTTCTCTAGAAAGTTTATGCCTCCCAAGCAAAAGTATGATATTAGCAATCAGGACTTCTTGCAGTCAAACTAGCTTTAGAAGAATGGAGGCATTTATTGGAAGGTACTACCCTACCAATCGCAATATTTACATACCATAAAGATTTGGAATATATCCAAGCTCTCAGATGATTAAACCCTCAACAGGCTCATTGGGCTCTCTTTTTCTATCGCTTTAACTTTATTATCACTTACTGACCAGGTTCCAGGAATAAGAGGTTTCCAGAAGTTTTCCCCCCAAAGACCGTCACCTAGAAGATAATGATCCCACATTTCATGTGTAAATATGGACAATATCCTCTGGCTTTTCCACAAAATCTCCTTTTGTCCGTTGTACCTGCATCTAATGATCAAATAGCCCATTTGTCTGCAATTTGGTACGCTACAAAAGACAATCTGGAAAAGAGCTCTTTGTCTCAAAAAAAGTCTTCTCCTCAAAGTAGGAGACATGGTATGGCTTTTCACCAAGAATATTCACTTGAAAATACCTTCTACCAAGTTGGGCCCCAAGTTCATTGGTCCTTTCCCTATTATAGAAGTTGTCAATGGCTGTTTGACTTCAACTCCCTTTGGAAATGCGTATCCCCAATGTTTTTCATGTATCTCTTGTCAAATCAGCGGTGTCAGGCTAATTGTCTTTAAAGACTTCTCCTCCTGCTCCAATAATTGTTGATGTTGATGGTCTGCAAGAATATGAGGTCCAGGGAATTTTGGATTCTAGAATTTCAAGGGGTACTCTACAGTACCTGATTCAATGGAAGAGTTTTGGACCTGCAGAATGTTCTTGGGTAAAGCATTCGTCCACGACTATTACGCCAGTTTCACAAGCAGTTTCCTTTCAAGCCTGATCTGGACAGTCATGTGGCCCCTGTGGGGAGGGGGTACCCCACTTCAGGGCTGCATCCAAGATGGCAGCACCCATGGAAGGGAAATGCGCATTGCAGCGCTGTGACATCATTACATGGGGGCGGAACTTTGATGTCATTGTGCACCAAATTGGCGCCAAATTCACATTTAAATAGATGCCAAAGTGTCAGATCCATTGCATGTGAATAGTTTCTACTTCAGTATGCTCCTGGGTGTGCTCTTTCTGTGTTTTGAATTGATCCTGACCACCTCTAGCTCTTTGAATATGCATCTTTTCTGCCTGTACCGACCATTTGCCTGGCTACAACCACAAACTAGTTTAACCCTTTGGATACCTTGCTTAGAACCTGTAGCTCTCAGCTTCCTCCTTGGTCCCTACTACGTCATTTGAACCATAAGGCCCTGACACTAGGTATTCTTCAGTATGCTTAGACACAAGGTAAGATTTTTAACAAGCTCAGAGTTGGGTTAAAAAAAATTGACCAGCAAAAATGGGCCATTTCAGTTTGCTGAATGATTTGAGAAATAAATGTTTTTTCTGCGCAAAACAAAATGCATGGTAAAATTTTAGCTTGGATTTGCAAGATTATTCACCATTAGTGAAAACATAAATTTTTATGGGACAGTGTACCAGGCAAAAAAGTTTACTCATGCTTAGTAGCAATTTTGTAAATCAGTGACTTAATAAAAGATTTTCTTTTCGTTATATTTTTCTAGACAGGGTCCTAACCTGGATAAAATTCAAAACTAAGATATTTTTTTTTACTTTTCTTGAATAAATTTTATACCATATAATAGTTTACAATTTCATTAAAATGATTGTTATTTCAAATAAATAAAAATATAACAATTTTTACTTTACAGTTAGAGCTTTAAATTAAAACTGTATATATTGTAGTGCCTGAAGAATTGCCATTGTATGATTAGGTAATAATTTTTTATATTAATTTTTATACATTATGTAAAAGTTGTGGGAATATGTTCCATATGAATTTTTCATGAATTTTTTAAAATATGTATGACATCTGTGACATTTCTTTGTCTGTGCTTTTATGCAAAGTATTACAATGTTGCAGTACAAACGACAAATGATTTAGTGAATATATATCGTCACTATCATATGAATATGAATAATTAAAATTCAATAATAATAACTGAATTGAAAATGAATTATATCAAATAATACATATCATCATATGTATTGTGATGACACATTTTTTTTAACCCCAAATTCATACTACATGGTCTGGGATTGATAATCCAAAATGAATGGGACCCAGGCTTAATAATTAATAAACGGGTCTGTGGTGTTCATGCAAATGGCCTGTAGATGTCACTGTGCTCATACTTATACTGTGCATGCAGTAGCTTAAAAGTGAAAGCTTACTGTTGTGTAACTGTCCTGATCATTAAGCCTAAGAAAAGCAAAATAAAGGCTTTTTAAACAGATATTCCTGTTGGTGTTGTCTGCTACAGTGTGTGTTGTGTAATGCCTGCATGACTCTGCAAATAAAGCACTGTTATACTCTACTCATCCTCGGCTACCCAAAACTTCATAATGTGAAACATCATACATTAAATGTACTACACACACATTCAAACAAAAAACAACAAAACAAACTAAAATGTGCTTTTTCTACCAATATACATTTCTGCTGGGCTAGAAACCGTCAAGGCAAGGCATTATTGTGGTTGGTTCCCATATCTCTAAACAGATTTACTGCCATGTGTTATGTATTCTGGATTACTAGCAACAATAAACAGTTCTTTGCATGAGTTGGCTGCCTACATGGTTGGACAAATGGATCTGATTCATCTGCTCATCCCTTGATCTAGCAAAACAACGTAAAGAGAAGCATGTGTTGACCCAGTAATTTGAGTCTGAATCCTCTATTTTCCCTTCACCTGATTAAGTAGTAGGACAAGCCTACTCTATATCACACCAAACCCCCCATGGATATTGATTTGAAAGCTGATGGTTAAAAAACCAAAGATAAAGACCCCATTGAGGGTTGAAATGTTGATCTAAAATAAAATTGTTTTTTTTACTTTTTGACAAAGCCCCTTGAGTGCAACAGCTTCTATATTTATATATATATTTATTTATACATACATACACAACAGTGACTCTGTACTTGTAGAACAGATCTTTATCAAGATGCCTCATAGTATACAAACAACCATCTAAATACCCAGTACAAATTCCATCAGAATAATCTCACCAGCCCCTACATATGAAGTGACATATATACAGTATATACAGTATATACAGTATATAGTTTTCTTGTGAACATGGTTTTCATTGTCCTATTTGATTAGTTATTTGTTTACCCTTTTTATATTCAGATTTTTTAATAAATAAGGAGACATACATGCTTTATTTAAAATGTAAGTTTAGTTGAGGTTGATAAAGACTCTAAAACTACGCAAATCCAAATTTTGATAAATAAGGCCCTTAATGTTTAACAAGTGTGTACACTATACAGGTTAGGTTTGCTTTGTTAAGAGTCACGCAAAAATAAAAAGTACAATATTTCCTGTAGATCTTACAATAGAATTTGGATATATTATTATTAAAGGTCATGAAATAAGTTTTCTTTACCCCATTGGCTTCTAAAGTATTGAAGGTTAGAATTATTTTCCTGTCTAAAAAGTTCAAGAACATCACAGAAGGATCAAAGAATAATCTGGTCTCATTAATTAATCAAATCATGTCAAGCCAGATCTTGTTAATCCATCCTTGGAGAAAATACAAATGATGTTTCAATTCTCCATGCAAGAATAGACAGAATAGATAGTTGTAATGCCATGCCAGCATAGTTCGAACTCTTTAGCCGTGGTGGCTGAAGAAATTATGACACTGAAATTGAATTAAGTTTTTTTCTTCTTGCTCACAACTTTTGAAGTTGTAAACACTCTTGATAGAATTAAGAAGGAATTAACAAGGACATGTAGAGGTCCACCCATAAACACGCTGTTAAACGTAAAATGAAACAGAGAAATTAACATTTCTTAATAGCCTATATAAGTATAAGCTTTAGAGCCTCATATAAAATCAGGATTAAGAACAAACTATAATTAAAATATTTCCAGCTTTTAAAGTTACTGAAACACATTAAAAATATTTACAAATTATACACACTACACTACTATATCCCTTTAAAATCAGAGCCACACAGGTGCAATGATAACCCTTAAATAGTTATAAATAGTTGGTGCTAATAAGTACCGTATATTTAGGGGCAGATTTATCAAGGGTCGAATTTCGAAGAGAAAAAAACTTCGAAAATCAACCATCAAATAGGGTAGTCCGACATTCGAAGTTGAAGGAATTTTAAGATCATATGATCGTACGATCGTACTTCAAATAGTACGATTTTACAAAAAAATCCTTTGACTTCTCAAAACTTAGCCAAATACTGGCTATAGGTTCTAGGAGGTCCCCATAGGTTAACATAGCAATTTGGCAGGTTTAAGGTGGCGGATGTGTCGAAATCAAAGTTTTTTAAAGAGACAGTACTTCTTGAATGGTCGACTTTGTGAAGTATTTTCACTTCAAATCTAAGTCGAATTTGGCCTATTCGATGGTTGAAGTACACAAAAATTACTTTCGAAATTCAAAGTTTTTTAATTCGAAAATTCACTTCGACCCTTAGTATATGGGCCCCCATATGTTCAGAGTTCAGTCAGCTTGTAATAGATACATTAAAATATTTCCACCAATGAATTACTACTGCCTTTTACCATTTGTATTATATGTCACATGCTACATTTTACCTTTTGAAGCAAGCACTAAAAGCACTTTGTTTGACTTAATTATAATTTTATTTTGGAGATAGCACCTTGTAGAAATCACTATAGCACTTTAAAACACACACGAAAAATCTGTGGTTCAAGTCACACACAGATTAGTGTTGTAACACTTTGGTGATTGCACTAAATATTAACAATATTGCACTAGGTTCTGTTATTTATTTTTTTACCTTAGCCTGTGGCGCTGATCTTTAATTGTATCTTGCTTTACAAGGTCATTCTTTATTCAATAAATGAATTGTAATTGTCTAAGTAGTTGGAGTGATTTACTGACTGCCAAATATTTACCATTTTATATCTAATAACCTATGAGTGTTTTTTTAACTGTAGATACGTACATGTTATACACAACCGAATAACAATGGTGTTATAAGAATAAATTGCTGAAGAACTTTAAGGAAACAAGTAAATAAAAAAACTAGATGTAATTTCAAAGGCAGATTTTGCTTTTGTAAATTTTCTTTGGCTTTGCATTTGTTTGTAATGATTTGCTTAAAAATATGGTGCATTTGATAAAATATAAATGATAAAAATAATATTATATATTGTGAATGCAAAAGTTTGGAACCCCTCACCAAATTAAATATTTTTGTCAATTTTGTACTAGCCCATTTACACCCCTGTTCCAATGCTTCATTACTTGACAACCTGCTTTTCCTGACCAAACTTTGACCTGCTCCTTCCAATTGCCACTCTTGATGAAGCCAAACTTCCCAATGATCATCTGTTATGATTTATATTTTAAAGGAGCGGTCCTATTATCAAAGGCCTATTTATCAATGGTAGGATTTTAGTAGTTTTAGTGGTTTTTGAAACCATGACTAAACTCACAAACTCTAAAATCACAAATGTAATGTAATTTATTAAAAGATCCAAATAAAGTACTAACCGAAAATAATGTATATACAGTATATAAAAATATGAATACCTGTAACACCTCTAAAAAATATTGACAATTTCTAAAAAAAAATCTGAAAACCTCTAAAATTCTCTTTGATTTAATACAGTCAAACAGGATCAGCGCAGCTCCTATTGACTTCTATAGCACCTCGACAACTTTAACCTGGTGAAGGTTTGTTAAAGGTTTTTTGTGTTTTTTACAATGAATACATCTCGAATGTTTAGAGCTTTTTTTTAAAAAAAATAGGATATAAAATATTCAATTGTTAGTAAATGGACCCCTTAGTGAATTGCTAATTCTAAGCAACTTTTCAACTGGCCTTCATTTTTTTCGTTTTATAGTTTTTACATTATTTGCCTCTTCTTCTGACTCTCTCCAGCTTTCAAATGGGGTCACTGATCCCATCTAGCAACCAAATGATCTTTTTATTCAGGGCCTTTCATATTCCAGTCACTTATTCATATCAATACAGGGTTGAGCCTAGGAACCAGATGGCTGAAATTGCAAACTGGAGAGCTGCTGAATAACATGCTAAGCAACTCAAAAATCAAATAATAAATAAATAAAAAAGGAAAACCAGTTGCAAATTACTCTCTACAGTATACTAAAAGTTAATTTAAAGGTAAACAGTCCCTTTAAAAGGTACTGTATATAGTGAATAAACTACCCCTTCTTGTAAAATATATAGTGAATAAAGTACCCCCTCTTGTAAAATATAAGGATATTATAAGTTACCGAGGAGTTTCATGACCATATAAAAACACGAGGCCGAAGGCCGAGTGTTTTTATACAGGTCATGGAACTCCGAGGTAACTTATAATATCCTCATATTTTACAACTGGGGGTACTTTATTAATTATAATACACAAATTTTAGTGAGTCATGTGACAGAAATTACATCACTACTCACCGTTTATAAGTGATGACATCACTACTCACCGTTTATAAGGATATAATTTACAAGATATTCATGGCTTTTGTGTATTATATGGATATTATAAGTTACCGTGGAGTTTCATGACCATATAAAAACACGAGGCCGAAGGCCGAACTCCGAGGTAACTTCTAATATCCTCATATTTTACAACTGGGGGTACTTTATTTATTATAATACACAAATTTCAGTGAGTCATGTGACTGAAATGACATCAGAACTCACAGTTTATAACTGATGACATCAGAACTCACCGTTTATAAGGATATAATTTACAAGATATTCATGGCTTTTGTGTATTATATACCTTTATAGTAGTGTTGTTGACTTGCGTGAGATAAAATGTAAAAAGTATTAGCAGACAAATATTATCATCAGCATAGCCTGAGGACTATTTCATTGACTATGACAGGTCCTGCTTAGTTCCTGATAACAGTTGCCATTTTTAAGGGGAAAGTACATAGATAGGGGAAGGGAATCACAGCACTCTATTGTATTTAAAAACATTGTGTATATATGACCCTTATAGAGACTCCAATATGCTTGTAAGTTATTCAGTTCCATGAAATTGCAATTGTATTTTATATACTTTTTTTTTATATCTGGACCTGTAAAATGTGCTTTGGAACTAGGAACTAGGTGGAGTCTCAGTGGAACTGTGTGTCAGGGTTACCATTCTGAGTCAATATCACTGCCTTGTTTTACCAGATTTGTCTGACCTATTGCAGCTATGAATACTTTCTGATAATGTAAATTGTGCAACTGGAAAGTACACTGTGTAAATAAATAGAAGAAAAAAAATATATAGGTGCCTATTCTAGGAAATTCCCTTTTTTTCACCTATTACTTGTTTTCTATTCTATATTTCAGTATAAGATGGACAACTTTAGTTTTTGGTTTTCATTTCAGGAAATCCACATTGTAAATTCCTAGTATTATTTTAAGAAGATTTTATATGTTCTTTGCTATCTTTTAAACTGCATTAGGAATGTAAATTAATAAATAAATCCACATATTCCATTTGTTTGCGAAGGGCAGGACACTGTGGGAATACAGCATTAGAGCTAGAAATGTCATGCTGTTACACAACACTTTCATTTCAGTCCACTTATGAATGAAACATTTTAAGAGTCCTGACTAGTGAACCATTTAAAATGATAACATAATAAAATAGAACTGCATAACATTACATTTGATAAATGAAATACAAATCGATGCATTAAGTGCATTATGAAATTTGGATATGATGTTGCATTTCCTTTAAATGTCTGGTGAAACAAAATGTTAAAATATCTTTGAAAATCACACTGTATACTATATATATATATATATATATATATATATATATATATATATATATATACACACACAGTATATATATATATATACATATATATATATATATATAAATATATACAGTATATATATATATATATATATAAATATATACAGTATATATATATATATATATATATATATATATATATATATATATATATATATATGTATATGTATATGTATATGTATATATATATATATATATATATTTTTTTTTTTTTTTTTTTTTTTTTTTATTTAGTATACCTGAAAAATTAAACCTTCAAGAATCATCACTGGTGTTAATGTGTCTGTTGCTAATGTATTGTGCATAGAGAAACCTATTGCAATATAAAGGAAAAAATTAAAATGAGTAACTGAGATTATATATGCAATATAAGACTTGTTGTACTGCATTGGGGTCAGGTATATGTATATGTCAAGGAAGCACAACCAGAAGTGCACTGTTTTCATGCTACATAATGAAAATAGTGAGCACCTTTAACCCCTCATATTAGAAGCATGGTCTAGAGATCCCCACTGTTCATAGGTTCCAAATTCATAAGTTCCAGTTCATAATTCCAAGATTATAGTTCATAATTGGAATCCTTAGTCCATTTCTCCCATGTACTGCTACAAAATAAAAAGACACAAGAGAAATGCATACGTCATTTTCTCCTTCCTTCCACATCAACCAAAGGGATCCGAGTCAACCCACTGTCTGTATGAGGACATACACATAAATATATGGTTTATTCATTTTAATGTGGGATACAAAGCACCCAGATATTATCTGTTCGCGGCCAGATGTATTATTAGTTGTGGTTGTGTTTGTAGGTAGTGATGTATAAACTATAGGTGATACTTTTTGCTTAAACAGCAACATAGTGTATCAGTATTGTGTTTCACCTTTCCTTGTCCTTTAAATTTTTATTAGCTAACAATATAATGAATTTTATAACAACAGCACCACCTGCTAGTCACTTACTGTAACTGAGAATTGTTCAGTTGTTGCTCTGCTCAATGAGGACATAGGAAAGGACATCTTAAGCTCCTGATTTTGATATAGAAATAAATAGCACATTTAAAAAAATTTAACTATTTCACAAACATTCAAATGTTACTCTGCAGTCCCTTGATAGAAGAGTCATTTAATATGTTGAATTACATATACATTTTTTGAAGCTGCAAAAACTAAAATTTCGAACATACCTTAGGTTTAGTGATGAGCAAAACATTTTGGCATGTATAGATTTGCTGTGAACTTCCGCCTTTCAACGCCATCAAAAATGTTCACAAAACTGAATATAAAATCCGCCTGCAGCCCATTTCACTTTGCGAGATGAAACAAAAATGACGCAAGACAAAAAAAAGATTTGTGCCAAAAAAAAAAAAAAGTGGTGCAAGGCATTTTTATCCTTCCCCTCTTGAGCCTTCCCAATATATAAGGACATACACATAAGTATATACCGGTAGGTTATTCATTTTAATGTGGGATACAAAGCACGCAGATATTATGGGGCACATTTACTAAGGGTAGAATATCGAGGGTTAATAAACCCTCAAATTCGACCCTCGAGGTAAAATCCTACGAATTCGAATATCGAATTTGTAGGATTTACCGCAAATCCTACAATCGAACGATGAAATCCTTCGAATCGAACGATGAAATCCTTCGAATCGAACGATTGGAAGGATTTTAATTGATCGATCAAAGGATTTACCTTCGATCAAAAAAACCTTAGAAAAGTAATGGGGAAGGTCCCCATAGGCTAACATTGTACCTTGGTAGTTTTTTTTAAAGAGACAGTACTTTGAATATCAAATGGTCGAATAGCCGAACGATTTTTAGTTCGAATCCTTTGAATCGAAGATACGTCGTAGTCGAAGGTCGTAGTAGCCTATTCGATGGTCGAAGTACCCAAAAAAATACTTTGAAATTCAACATTTTTTTACTTAGAATCCTTCACTCGAGCTTAGTAAATGTGCCCCTATGTGTTGGTGGTTAAATTTAATATTAGTTGTTAGTTATAGTTTAGTAGTGCTTTTTTTTTTTTTTATTGAAAATGCAGTTGTAGCCTAGTGGATAGGAGGTCCTCTGACAATATTGGGCATGTGTGTAGCAGTGTCCTGAGAAAAAAATGCATGCTATTTTGCCCTCCTGATTTTTATTGGTAGCCTCAAAGCAGAAACAAGGTGGCATAAAAAATACCCATAGACTCTAATGTAGTTTGCTACAAAAATTACATGAGCCAATATATTCACAACAACATTTTTCTAAATGTTTTTTTTAATTTTTGCAAATTTTCCAGCGAAGCAAAATGGGACAGATTCGCACTAGTCGTTTATTAATAAACAAGATGCTAATGAAGGAAACACTATGGGGTGAAAAATTGCCTCCTTTCTAGACTCCTGTACTAATATAACACAAAATAATAATTCCTTCTGTTGAAAAAAAAAAAGTATTGCAAAGTGGAGCGTGCAATACTATCTTTGCAACCTATGTCCCTATTCTGTGCTATATGTTGAAAGTAACCCTTTTAACTCAGTTCTAGGAAAATAGGTGCAAAGTGAAAAGAAAATGGTACACTTTCCTTTTCTCCCTCGGGTACACTTTGATCATAACTTGGAAAATTAGCCCTTCATTCTTGAATTACAGTATCTAAAAACTGATTTGGTTTGTATTTGTAATTTGTAGTACTTTGCTCAAAATCAAAACTGATCGGAATACTTGTCCAATTTAGCACTTGTTCTATTAAGCAACCCCTATATTCAGCATGTGACAAGGGAAAAATCTTATCAAAATCATTTATGGGAATGTTGCGCTTGTCCCTTCTTTGTTCACAATCTCAATTAACATCAGTACAACAATCCTTTCAGCCCGGTAATATATGAAATGAAAAAATAAGTTTTGCCAGTATCAAGCCATAACATGAATAATTGCTTTTCATTCTGGCAGGGAATCTTCTGCTGTATCCTATTAAAATAAAAGGAGGCCAGCAAGCATAAGAATATTTTATGAAACTGTAATATTAATGTTGTCAGTGGATCCAGAAAGAGATATGTCCAGCTCTTAAAAGGTATTAGCTAGAAGATGTTTTACACCTTAACTCATAGAACAAAAACTCTTCCTGGCATTTATGCATAAGGATATGAGAATTCAATCTGTCCATCTACCTGCTTAACTGTCTCTCTCCTGGTAAAGGGTTGTAAAAGAAGTCTGTATTTTTATTCAATTACATTGCTTTGACAAAGAAAAGCTGTCTGCTTCCTCTATAGTTACACCACTGTGACAGACTCCTGGAATGTAGAGCAGAGCTTCAGAAATAAATAAATAAATATATATATATATATATATATATCTCTATCTATCTATCTATCTATCTATATATAACAAACAAGGGAAAGTTGTGCTCACCACTATTTTTTAAAACCATTAGGCGGGGGTGCAATGAGGGTGTGACCACAAATACATATAGTCAAATACAAGAGTCCTCTGCACTCAACCCATTATCAATATATTTAAGACAGAGACATTTTGTGCATACTGCTACTGAAAAATGCCTTACCCTTTAAACAAAACAGGGATTGTTTGTCCATATATTGCAATATATTTAAGCTGGCCAACTACGTCAAAGTCATCCCATATCTGGCCAGTCCTATACTCAATTTTATCTAATTCATTAAGAATTCTATTGCTTCATTATACATTTTACAAAGGGACTAGGTTTTACCTGCAACTTACTTGCTGCTTTCAAAGTAAACCCCCATACTTGGCTGCCCTTTTATTAGACGCCACTGGGATCACCTGACTATAGCTGGGAAGGGTGGGAGCTACAACATGGAGCTGGTCACTGCTCCTGTATAACTATAACAAACAAGGGAAAGTTGTGCTCACCACTATTTTTTAAAACCATTAGGCGGGGGTGCAATGAGGGTGTGACCACAAAATACATATAGTCAAATACAAGAGTCCTCTGCACTCAACCCATTATCAATATATTTAAGACAGAGACATTTTGTGCATACTGCTACTGAAAAATGCCTTACCCTTTAAACAAAACAGGGATTGTTTGTCCATATACACACCCTCATTGCACCCCCGCCTAATGGTTTTAAAAAATAGTGGTGAGCACAACTTTCCCTTGTTTGTTATAGTTATACAGGAGCAGTGACCAGCTCCATGTTGTAGCTCCCACCCTTCCCAGCTATAGTCAGGTGATCCCACTGGCGTCTAATAAAAGGGCAGCCAAGTATGGGGGTTTACTTTGAAAGCAGCAAGTAAGTTGCAGGTAAAACCTAGTCCCTTTGTAAAATGTATAATGAAGCAATAGAATTCTTAATGAATCAGATAAAATTGAGCATAGGACTGGCCAGATATGGGATGACTTTGACGTAGTTGGCCAGCTTAAATATATTGCAATATATGGACAAACAATCCCTGTTTTGTTTAAAGGGTAAGGCATTTTTCAGTAGCAGTATGCACAAAATGTCTCTGTCTTAAATATATTGATAATGGGTTGAGTGCAGAGGACTCTTGTATTTGACTATATGTATTTTGTGGTCACACCCTCATTGCACCCCCGCCTAATGGTTTTAAAAAATAGTGGTGAGCACAACTTTCCCTTGTTTGTTATAGTTATACAGGAGCAGTGACCAGCTCCATGTTGTAGCTCCCACCCTTCCCAGCTATAGTCAGGTGATCCGACTGGCGTCTAATAAAAGGGCAGCCAAGTATGGGGGTTTACTTTGAAAGCAGCAAGTAAGTTGCAGGTAAAACCTAGTCCCTTTGTAAAATGTATAATGAAGCAATAGAATTCTTAATGAATCAGATAAAATTGAGCATAGGACTGGCCAGATATGGGATGACTTTGACGTAGTTGGCCAGCTTAAATATATTGCAATATATGGACAAACAATCCCTGTTTTGTTTAAAGGGTAAGGCATTTTTCAGTAGCAGTATGCACAAAATGTCTCTGTCTTAAATATATTGATAATGGGTTGAGTGCAGAGGACTCTTGTATTTGACTATATATACACACACACACACACACACACACACACACACACACACACACCCCCCCCCCCTTAGGGGTCCCAGCCCAACCATGAGATCCATCCAGGGCTGTACCCCCTCTCCCCCCGCGCATACCTTTTTCTCTGTTTTTGCAGCCTAGATCAGGGCAGTGGGGATTCAGCAGCAACATGTCTGGGTTGACAGGGCCGTGGTCCACTGGAATTTGGCCCAGTCCAACCCTACACAGAAAATGTGTTTTTGCAAGTAAGGCTTGCCTGCAGAGGGTTGTTTTTATGATTTCTGGTTATAAGGAGGAGGGAGATACTGGGCATTTGGACCCATATGTTTGGGCTACTAAAATGGCTCAATTAGCAAAATTCGCTGAGTGCCATAAGACTGCTGAATACACTACTGAAGTTAATTTTATTTATATATAATTTTTTTTTATATATAATTAATTATAAAATCTAAGATATTTTGCTAATAAAGAGGTATAATGCATTTAATATTTTTCATTGCATTGATTACTAATCTATTTTTAAAATATAGTACTTTGATATTTGATTTTTTTTTATCAAACATAGCAAAACTTAAAATAAATGAGTGTGCCTATTTTTTATTTAAATTTGTGCATATTAATGCATCTGAAAATGGTTGCACAGGATGAAATGAAATGGTTCATACTTTTCCTGATGGCGTTGTTAAACAGCATATAATTACTGTCAGCATTAGGAGAAGGTTTTGTGCCAGAACTCTGTGAAATATTCATACTGTTGCAGAGCTAGAATGTAAGTTGAAAAAGTTATTTTTGCCATATTTTATCTGTTGGAATGATAACTATATATGTTTGCCCTGCTAAGAGCTAAGCTTGAAAGTATTGTGCTTGCACTTGCTACCCAAACAATATATACAAGCTTTCATTTTAAATTGGACTTGCCATTCAGGCAATGGTTCATATCTTTTTGAAAGACAGCCTGAATATAAAAAGAAGTTTAAAAAAAAAAATTAAGCTTTACTGGTTTAAGGCGTTGTTGGCAAGGTAACATTTTGATTTTGGTAAAGATAAATAATGATAAATAATATAAACATATATAAATAAATGTATAAAGAAATAATATAAACACATTCCTAGTAGAAAAGGTAACATTTTCATTTTGCAATACAAGATAGGTAGAGAAAAATAATGATAAATAATATAAAGGACCTTTGGAGAACAGATTGCATTCACGTAGAATATGCAAAAGACACATTTGGCCATACTAAATAGCATTGTGTTAGCAATTATTCTCAATAATGAACCATTTTACCAATCTATTGCTAAATATTTTATTGTGCCATTCTTTTTGAAATAACTGATAAGCAATCTTTTATTTCTTGGTTCTCCTAGACTCATCAAAGGCTTTTAACCTTGGTATGTAATAAACAATGTTATTTTGAGAAAAAGTGGGATGTGAATAATTTTTCTTTTCTCTTTAGCTCCCCAATACCTGTTTTGCTACAGGGACACAGTAAAACAAAGAAAACTGGGTAAAGAGTCTGTCTGACAGGGCTCTTACCCAGCCAGAGATGGAGGTCCTAGCCAAAGGGCTCCAAAAAACATCCCGGTGGTAGATATCCCAGCCACTGAAGCCTCAATCCATAAAAACAGAGTACCATGAAATGAGGTTGAACACTTTTGTCTCAAAGTGTCTGCAGCCCTAGCCAGTCCCAAACCACCTCCATCAAATGTGACATCACAGGAAAGGGAAGCACTGACATCCCTCAAAAAGGACTCAATTATCACCATCCTGCCCGCGGATAAAGAAGATGCAGAGTTGTACTTAATACATCAAACTGGAAATTGTATTGACACATATTGAGAATGATTTTCAACTGCAACTATGTATGTAGTTATTACCCATGTATTTAACTAGTCACAGGGTGCATGTGAGTAGCACTGATTGGGAGAGATGTTTTTAATTGAGTGAGCCTTCTCCTCATACAACTATTTAAGGATTGTTTGTTACATGTTTTGTAAGATTGTTAAAGGGCCGGATAATCTCAAAACGTCACTTGAGGCACGAATAAAAGTACACTTTATTTCACCAAAATCTGAGTGCTGCTGAAATATTTTCTTCCATATGGACTAGACCTGAGCAGACGGACGGCACCCGGCACTACAAAAAGCGGCGAGAGTATTTGTGTAGCACTACTTTGTCTTTGTGGGATTATACATCAAGCTACCATGCAAAAGTGACCACACTTCTGAGCGGCGACAACACATATGAAGCCCTAAGAAGAGACCCAACCAACTGCTACAAAGAAAAATGTCATAGACCTTTTAAAACAGCTGAAAGACGACAAAGCTATTAATCAGGCCACATATCAACACCTCTATCCTGGGGAAACTCCTCCATGTATATATGGACTCCCTAAGATTCACAGGGAAGGGGCCCCTCTCAGACCTATTGTCAGCAGCATTAACTCTGTGACCAACAATGTGGCAAAATACCTAGCCAACATCCTAGCCCCGTGGAAATACAGAGCATCACATACAGAACTCCCAGGATTTTACTGACAAAAATCAAAGGGTTAGTACTGGGCACAGAAGAAACCATGGTATCATATGATGTTACTTCTCTCTTTACGTGCATTCCCATCACAGAGGCAGTTAAAACAATGAGAAAACGGTTGCTAAAAGACAACACCATTGACATAAGAACAAAGCTTAACTCAGAGCAAGTATGTTTCTTATTGGACCTATGCCTAAGTACCACACATTTCAAGTACAAGGATAAGTTCTACAGGCAGAAGTATGGCTGCACCATGGGATTGCCAGTTTCACCCATTGTGGCAAACATGCACATGGAGGAAGTGGAAAGAAAGGCCCTGGATAGCTTCAAAGGAATCACTCCCAGTCATTGGTTCCCATATGTGGATGATACATGGGTTGAAATACACACACAGGAGGTACAGACTTTCACTGAACACATAAACACATTGGACCACAACATCAAGTTTACATGAGAAGATGTGCAAGATGTGTTTGGTAAGAGTCAGAGAGGGGAGGAAAGCTGGAAATAGAGGTCTACAGGAAACCTACCCACACAGACCAGTACCTGCTGTTTGACTTCCACTATCCACTAGATTAGATCACAAACTGGGGGTCATCAAAACTCTACATCACAGAGCAGACAAGATCCCCTCAAGCACAGAGGCTAAGTTGAAAGAGATGAAACATCTCAGAGGGGCCCTGAAGACAGGTGGGTATCCAGATTGGGCTTTTGTGAAAAACAGTGAAAAAAGAAGCAATAACACCAAGATTACCGATGCAGGTGGAAAACAGGACAGGAGAAAGAACTTGGTCCTCCCATTTATAGCTGGGGTGTCGGAAAAACTTAGAAGGATTTTTAATAAACACCACATCCCTATCTGCTTTAAACCCAGCAACATGCTGAGGCAACAAATAGTTCACCCAAAAGACCCCATCCCAAAGAGTAACATTGTGTATGCAGTGAGAAATGCTCTGATCTGAGAGTGACTGGTTTAAAAGAGGTGTTAAAGAAGCCATGAAAAAACTGAAAAACGAAGTCTGAATAGAGGCGGGTGTATGCAACATACATGTCTGCCACATACAATGCAATTTTGGCACCTCTCCCTGGAAGGTTTAATAACACATCAAAGCTCCAATTTTGCTAATACAATCAACACCTAATTTAATGACATCATTGTGGATTATGATAAACAGATTATGCTGATTGGAGCAACATTCCAGAGGATATATATTCTCAAAGGAAAATTTACCAGTTGGATGACTGGGGAAACGTCTTCAAGGAAAAAACACAGCAGGTCCAGTTGATTTGACTTATTTCCATAGATGCTGCCATGCCCTACTTAGTGGTAGATATGAGAATTGCACTCAGTAGTAAAACACCCAAGGCCAACCATGTCAGTTACATTGAGTAGGAGAAATAATATCTTACCTGAAAGCAGTTCCATTGTTAAGTGCAGTTCTTTCTGAAAGCACAGGATCAGGTAAAATGACCTGAGATGGCTGTCTAAACACCAATTTTACAAAAAAAAAAACTTCACTTTTTTGAAAAACAGATTTCAATTCAGGATTATGCATTAACCATGCACTATGCAATATTAAATGATGCATTTTGCAAAAAAAAAACCAAACATTTTCCGTACCCTTAGGGAAACACAGCAACATAGCACAGAAAAAAAAAAAAAAAAATATATATATATATATATATATATATATATATATATATATATATATATCTATCATCATCATCATCATCATCATTTATTTATATAGCGCTGTCAAGATACGCAGTGCTTTACTGCAGTTAAAGCAAACATGCAATAAATGGTGGATAACAGACAAGGATTACAGAATACAATAGGGTTTACAAACTAAAAGGTTAGGGTACAATTGAGACATTAGGATTGTATAAACAATTTGTCATTTTTGATACAGCAATGATTAATTAAGGTACATCGAATAGGCCTCTTTAAACAGATGGGTCTTTAGGGAGCGCTTGAAAGTTTGGAAGGAAGGAGAAAGTCTGACAGCTTGTGGCAGAGAGTTCCAGAGAAAAGCAGAAGCCCGAGAGAAGTCTTGTAGACGAGAATGGGCAGAAGTGACCAGAGGAGAAGTGAGGCGAAGATCAGAAGCAGAGCGTAGGTTTCGTGAAGGAGTGTATTTGGAGATTAGAGATGAAATATATGGAGGGGTTTCATTATTAAGGGCCTTGAATGTGAGTTTAAGTAATTTGAATTTGATTCTAGAAGAGATTGGGAGCCAGTGAAGGGACATACATATGGGAGCAGCTGATGTTGAGCGGCGAGCTAGATGAATGAGTCTAGCGGCCGCGTTTAGAATAGATTGGAGTTGTGAAAGGTGACTTGTTGGAATACCTGTGAGGAGTAAGTTGCAGTAATCAAGGCGGGAGATGATGAGAGACTGAATCAGTGTTTTAGTTGATTCTGAACTGAGATAGGGTCGTATTCTAGCAATGTTGCGCAGTTGAATACGGCAAGATTTTGCAAGTGTTTGAATGTGTGGTGAAAAAGACAGATGAGAGTCTAAGATGACTCCTAGGCAGGGTGCCTGTGTGGTGGAATGAAAGGTGATGTTGTTTATGGTAAGTGATATCTGAGGGACAGGGGAAGATCTTGGAGGAAATATGATGAGTTCTGTTTTAGAAAGGTTCAGTTTCAGGTGGCGCTGTGACATCCAGGAGGAGACAGCAGAGAGACAGTCTGTGACTTGGGAAAGGACAGAATTAGAAAGATCAGGAGTAGACAAGTAGAGTTGGGTGTCATCAGCATAAAGGTGATACTGAAGTCCAAATGACTGAATGAGTTTTCCTAGTGAAGTTATATAGAGCGAGAACAGCAGGGGGCCAAGAACAGAGAGGAACTCCAACAGAGAGTGGGAAAGTAGTAGAAGTAGAGTTAGAGAAGGAAACTTTAAAGGAACGGTCAGACAGATAAGATGTATATATATATATATATACTAAAGAAGAAACATTAGAGGGAAATGCTGTACATATTGTATCTCCTTCATTCAAGCAGGGCAGGGTCAGACTGGGCCGGCCCAGATCTGCACCAGCCAGTTGTAGTAAAATTACTTAGTGAAATGTTTTTTTTCTTAATTCATTATTTTCATTAATATTACATTTATTATGAATCACCTTTAGTTTAATATCTGATATATGCTATGGAAATGGAGACGGTTAGTGTTTTTAAGCAGATATGTAGGTGCATCACTCCGATTTTCTCCATTCTTTCAGCAGACAAGAAATTTCAAAGTGAGAAAAAAAAATTGTCATAATCCACCAGAGGGGAATTTCACTGCTCTCTAGGTATATGAGGCTTTAATGTTTATAACTATAGCTACCACTTAGCAGCAGCCATTGTAGGCCAGTGGAGCATGGAGTCCTGTACTTTGAGATCTATGAAGGCCTAATACCACTGTGTTCCAGATTTTGAAATGTTAATGGAAGTCACAGACTGTCTCTCTGCTGTCTCCTCCTGGATGTCACAGCGCCACCTGAAACTGAACCTTTCTAAAACAGAACTCTTTATATTTCCTCCAAGATCTTCCCCTGTCCCTCAAATATCACTCACCGTAAACAACACCACCTTTCATTCCACCACACAGGCACGCTGCCAAAGTTATCTTAGACTCTCATCTGTATTTATCACCACACATTCAAACACTTGCAAAATCTTGCCGTATTCAACTGCGCAACATTGCTCGAATAAGACCCGATCTCAGTTCAGAATCAACTAAAACACTGATTCAGTCTCTCATTATCTCCCACCTTGATTACTGCAACTTACTCCTCATAGGTATTCCAACAAGTCACCTTTCACAACTCCAATCTGTTCTAAATGCGGCCGCTAGACTCATTCATCCAGCTCGCCGCTCAACATCAGCTGCTCCCATATGCATGTCCCTTCACTGGCTCCCAATCTCTTCTAGAATCAAATTCAAATTACTTACACTCACATTCAATGCCCTTAATAATGAAGCCCCTCCCTATATTTCATCTCTAATCTCCAAATACACTCCTTCACGAAACCTACACTCTGCTTCTGATCTTTGCCTCACTTCTGCCCATTCTCGTCTACAAGACTTCTCTGCTTCTGCTTTTCTCTGGAACTCTCTGCCACAAGCTGTCAGACTTTCTCCTTCCTTCCAAAATTTCAAGCGCTCCTTAACCCTTTAACTGCCAAGAACATAGCTCATACGTTCTTTTGAAAAAAGGCTTTAAGTGCCAAGAACGTAGGAGCTCTCTACTAAAACAGCTCTCTCTCTGCACACACTGCAAAATCAGCATACAGAGAGGAGCAGCTAGCAGCAGAACCCCCTAGGCAACGAGCTTACCTGAAAAAGATCGGCGATCCTCCACTCCAGGGTCGCAGAGAGACGCAGCAACAGCAGCAACAGATCCAGCAGCTTCCATGTCGCAAGCACCAGCACAGCACATGCTCCTGCTCCGCCCACGCACTTCCTGGTGCAGTGACTCAGCGTGTCTCAACCCTAGAGCACTGAAAAGGACTCCTCTTCATCTAGAGTTGGTAAGTGCCCCTTTTTTTACATATACACAGTACACATACTAGTAAAAGTTTTTTTTTTTTTTTTTAGTTCATTTTCTAAGTTTCCCTTATGTTATTTCCCTAAAAACTTTAGATTTCAAAGCATGACTACTGGATCAAGCATTCTGACCTCTAACCACGCTGTCGGATCAGTTATTTTGTTATTTCGTTGATTTTCCTAATTGTATTTGCTTTTTTGTGATTTTTATTGCAGTTTTATGCTTGCATTGTTTATCCTTATTTAATTTTTTAGCCTCATTTACACTTTGATAATTTGGGATAGAAACACATTTTTAGCAACTCTGTGTTCGTCAGAATGTGTACTTTCCAGTAATATATGGTTTTGGGGTGTCTTTGTACTGTTAGGTGGTCTTACGGCACATTATATGCAGTCAGAGTGCTATGTTCACAGAAGGCGAATTGACGGCCGAGAAAATTCTTATGCACTGTTTTTATTTGGGGTCCGCACGTGCCCCTCTGCTTTGGTTTATCTATGCATATTGGGCATAAAACTGTTCAGTAGACCCTTGGCGTCAATATTTAGAGTGTTTTCTAATTGTATGTAAGAAATTGGGTGAGATGAATGTAACTAACTGCAATATTTTTGGCGATTTTCAGAAATATCATAAAAACCACTGCCTTTAGCGTTGCTTTGCAGTATGTACATTTGGAGCAGAAAGATAATTTTAGCAAATTTTTATTCGGCACAAGGTGTACATTCCAAAAATATATGGTTTTGGGGGGTCTTTGTACTGTTAGGGGGTCTTACGGCACATTATATGCAGTCAGAGTGCTATGTTCACATGAGTCGAATTGACAGCCGAGAAAATTCTTATGCACTGTTTTTATTTGGGGTCCGCACATGCCCACCTGCTTTGGTTTGTCTATGCATATTGGGCATCAAACTGTTCAGTAGACCCTTAGTGTCAATATTTATGGTGTTTTCTAATTGTATGTAGGAATTTGGGTGAGATAAATGCGACCAACTGCAATATTTTTAGGCGATTTTCAGAAATGTCATAAAAACCGCTGCCTTTAGCATAGTATTGCAGTATGTAAGTTTGGAGTAGAAAGACAGTTATAGCAAATTTTTATTTAGCAGAATGTGTACTTTCCAAAAATATATGGTTTTGGGGGGTCTTCGTACTGTTAGGGGATCTTACGGCACATTACATGGAGTCAGAGTGCTATCTTCACAGAAGGCGAATTGACAGCCAAGAAAATTCTTAAGCACTATTTTCATTTGGGGTCCGCACGTGCCCACCTGCTTTGGTATATCTATGCATATTGGGCATCAAACTGTTCAGTAGACCCTTAGTGTCAATATTTATGGTGTTTTCTAATTATATATAAGAAATTGGGTGAGATAAATGCGACCAACTGCAATATTTTTAGGCAATTTTCAGAAATGTCATAAAAACCGCTGCCTTTAGCATAGTATTGCAGTATGTAAGTTTGGAGTAGAAAGACAGTTGTAGCAAATTTTTATTTGGCACAAGGTGTACTCTCCAAAAATTTATGGTTTTGGGGGGTCTTTGTACTGTTAGGGGGTCTTACGGCACATTATATGCAGTCAGGGCGCTATGTTCACAGAAGGCGAATTGACAGCTGAGAAAATTCTTATGCACTGTTTTCATTTGGGGTCCGCACATGCCCACCTGCTTTGGTATATTTATGCATATTGGGCATCAAACTGTTCAGTAGACCCTTGGCGTCAATATTTAGGGTGTTTTCCAATTGTATGTAAGAAATTGGGTGAGATAAATGCTACCAACTGCAATATTTTTAGGAGATTTTCAGAAATATCATAAAAACCACTGCCTTTAGCGTTGCTTTGCAGTATGTACGTTTGGAGTAGAAAGACAGTTTTAGCAAATTTTTATTCGGCAGAAGGTGTACTTTCCAAAAATATATGGTTTTCTGGGGTGAACCTAGTTTTTTGTACCTTTGCCTGTTGCAAAATGCTGTATATGTGCTGATTATGCAGTATCTGGAATTACAGAACTCGTATGGGGTGTCTTCTTTCTGGGGCCCCTATACGCCACATACCTAGGGGTACCTATGCATATTGGGTATCAAACTGTTTAGCGTACCCCAGACTTTCATGTTTAGGGAGTTTTATCTTGGTATATAATGATATGTAGGAGATACAATGCTTTAGAGTTGGAGTATTGAGGAGATTTTTGCATATGTCATAAAAACTGCGAAATGTAGGAAAGCTTTGCGGCTTGGTACTTTGGAGTACAAAATCGTGCATACCCATTTTAGATTCGTCAGAATGTGTACTTTCCAAAAACATATGGTTTTCTGGGTGAACATAAATTTTTGTACTTTTGCCCCTTGAAAAATGCTGTAAATGTGCTGATTTTGCAGTATTTGGAATTACAGAACTGTCTTCGTTCTATGGCCCCTATATGCCATATACTTATGTGTACCTATGCATATTGGGCATCAAACTGTTCAGTGGACCCTGGGCTTTCATATTTAGGGTGCTTTTTCTTGGTATATAATGATATGTGGGAGATACGATGCTTCAGAGTTGCAATATTGAGGTGATTTTCTGTAATGTCATAAAAATTGCCAAATGTAGGAAAGCTTTACGGCTTGGTACTTTGGAGTAGAAAGACGTGCATACCCATATTAGATTCGTCGGAATGTGTACTTTCCAAAAACATATGGTTTTCTGGAGTGAACATACGTTTTTGTACTTTTGCCCCTTGAAAAATGCTGTAAATATTCTGATGTTGCAGTATTTGGAATTCCAGAACTGATAACTCATATGGGGTGTCTTCGTTCTGGGGCTCCTATACGCCACATACTTAGGTGCACCTATGCATATTGGGCATCAAACTGTTCAGCGGACCCTGGGCTTTCATATTTAGAGTATTTTATCTTGGTATATAATGATATGTGGGAGATACGATGCCTCAGATTTGCAATATTGATGTGATTTTCGGCAATGTCATAAAAATTGCGAAATGTAGGAAAGCTTTGTGGATTGGTACTTTGGAGTAGAAAGACGTGCATACCCATATTAGATTCGTCAGAATGTGTACTTTCCAAAAACATATGGTTTTCTGGGGTGAACTTACAGTTTTGTACTTTTGCCCCTTGAAAAATGCTGTAAATGTGCTTATTTTGCAGTATTTGGAATTCCAGAACTGATAACTCGTATGGGGTGTCTTCGTTCTGGGGCCCCCTATACGCCACATACTTAGGTGCACCTATGCATATTGGGCATCAAACTGTTCAGCAGACCCTGGGCTTTCATATTTAGGGTATTTTTTTGTTGTAACTTAAATTTTTTATTTACTTTGTAAAGATCAGCAAAATTGCATTCACAGACAAGATAAAAGTATCAGGGATATATTGCAGTTCACATTCAAAATTGGCAGCGGTCTTTCATACACGTATAACATATCCTGTAGCCGAAGACAGAGAATTCTGCAATTGCGAATTGTGAGCCATAGAAGTAGAAATAATAAAATCAAAGTATATTAACAACCAAAAAGAATCAAATACAACAAGACATAGGAGTTGAAGTAAACAGAACAAAGGTTAGACTCGACGCCAAATGGCTTAGTGCCCATTAACCCAGAGAGACTAAGGATAGAGTGGTAAATGTCCTCTAGTAGGTGCCCTCAACTCTTCCGAGGTTTATAGACCATGGAATTAACTAAAATTAAAGGAGGCGGAGGTCCCAGGGCGACCATATTTTCAAAAACTGAGGTAGTTTGTTTTGCAACAAAGCAATAGAATGTTCAAACCTTCTGTTGCTTTCGATTCTGCTATTAATTTCTAACCAAGAGGGGATAGCCGATGACTTCCATTTAGATGCTATAGAGATACGTATCACCGTCAATACCTGGTTAAGCAATTTCTGAGTATGTCTAGGTTGGTTCTCAAAGGGCTTCCCCAACAAGAAGGTAGTAACCTCTAACGAAGTATCTCCGTGCATCAGACAATCTAGCAATTTTTTAACCTCCAACCAAAACGGCTGTATACAGGGGCACTCCCAAAATATATGATATAACGTGCCAACATTCAGGCACCCCCTCCAACGTAATGGCGAAGCGTCCGGAAATATATTATGTAACCTCGAAGGAGTAAGGTACCAACACATTAGTATCTTATATAAATTTTCTTTTTGCCTTACACATGTTACGCTACTTTTAGCATTGAGCCAAATATCCGACCAATCCTCCTCAGGGATTTCGTATCCAAGTAGGGTGTCCCATTTTTTCATATAGTTATGCTTGTGACCTGGTAAGCGAGTAGGGTCATTAATCAACCTATATATTTTGGATATGAGGCCTTTCTGTGGCAAGCCTTTGAGCGCCAGATTTTCAAATTGAGTGGGAGCTTCTGCTCGAGATGTTCTAATAAATGGATCAGCATAATGTCTCAGTTGAAAGTAAAAATACCAGGGAATTGCAGTGCAAGATGTTTTAGCAATCAGTTGATCGAAGGTAAGCATGATCGTTTGCGCAGTATTCAATAAATCAGAGATCTTGAATAACTCCACTAAATCGTCTGGTTGGCTGTCCCAGAATGTTAACCCTGGCTGGAAAGAAGGATTACCTCGCACAGCAGTTAAGGGGGAGTAGGCTAAGGATAGTTTATATTTAAACTTCAATTTTCTCCACAAATGCAATGTTAGAGCTGTAGTATTTAACATCATAACTTTAGGTAGCACAATCTCGGGGGTAGGCCAAAACCAGATATTAGGATGGTAAGGAAGGAACTGTGAGTTTTCTATACGTATCCAATGGGAATTAGGGGTCCAAGAGGACCAAGCTAGCACTGGTCGAAGTTGAGCAGCTTCATAATATCGGTGCAGGAGCGGGACTCCAAGTCCTCCCTGCATGGGTGAAGTGGTTAATGTCTGTCTGTTAATTCGATGTTTCTTTTCCCCCCATATAAAGCTATGAATTGCTGTCTGTATGTCTGTAAAGAATTTCAGTGGGATGGGCACCGGTAGGGTTTCAAATAAATATAAAAATTTGGGCAAAATGTTCATCTTAACAGAGTTAATTTTGCCCAACCACGAAATGGGGTACGTATGCCATTTAAGAAGGGTAGATTTAATCTTTTGTGCGAGTGGCATAAAATTTAGGCGGAATAGGCCCTCATACGTAGGAGTAATTTTAGTCCCCAAATAGGATATGTAATCAGTCTTCCAATTATATTTATATCGTGTGCATAAAGCTACTATCATATGGGCTGGCAGTCCTATGGGAAGAGCTTCCGTTTTAGATACATTTAATTTATAACCGGACAGTCTCCCATAGCAATCTAGCGATTTTTGGAGCGCTGGTAGCGAGGTTTGGGGGGACTTTAAAGTTAAAATTACATCATCTGCATAAAGTGCAATTTTATAGTTTAAAGACCCTATGGTTATTCCTTCTATAGTCTTGCTCGTTCTGATAGTTGCAGCTAGTGGTTTGATGCTTAAAGCATATAATAAGGGGGAAAGGGGGCACCCCTGTCTCGTCCCATTTAAGATCTTTATTGGGTTTCTGGTCCGTGCAGGTAATTTTAGAAAAGTGCTAGGCGTGGTATACAATGCCTGTAAAGCGGTTAAATAAGGGCCTGCGAGATTCAAATGCGTAAGTAAAGCAAATAAATATGACCAGTCCAAACGGTCAAAAGCTTTTTCCGCATCTAAGCTCAATGCCAACATTTCCTGACCAGTTTTCTGTACCAGATCGATGATACTAATAAGCCTTCAAGTATTGTCTCCGGCTTGCCTCCCCTGTATAAAGCCCACTTGGTCCATATCTATCAAGCGAGGTAAGAGGGGAGCTAGCCGATTCGCCAGTATTTTAGAATATAATTTCAAATCAGAATTCAACAGTGCTATAGGCCTATAATTCGAACACAGGGTATGATCTTTACCTTCCTTTGGAATCAGGGATATTTAGGGTATTTTATCTTGGTATATAATGATATGTGGGAGATACGATGCTTCAGAGTTGCAATATTGATGTGATTTTCGGCAATGTCATAAAAATTGCGAAATGTAGGAAAGCTTTGTGGATTGGTACTTTGGAGTAGAAAGACGTGCATACCCATATTAGATTCGTCAGAATGTGTAATTTCCAAAAACATATGGTTTTCTGGGGTGAACATACAGTTTTGTACTTTTGCCCCTTGAAAAGTGATGTAAATGTGCGGATTTTGCAGTATTTGGAATTCCAGAACTGATAACTCATATGGGGTGTCTTCATTCTGGGGCCCCTATATGCCACATACTTAGGTGCACCTATGCATATTGGGCATCAAACTGTTCAGCGGACCCTGGGCTTTCATATTTGGGGTGTTGTTTCTTGGTATACAATGATATGTGGGAGATACAATGCTGTAGACTGGACACTTTGAGGTAATTTTTCAAAAATGGAACACATTTTTATAAAAACTGCTAACTTTAGGAAAGAATTGCAACTTGGTAGTTTGGAGTACAAATATATATTTACCCATTTTGAACTCGTTAGAATCTTTTCTTTCCAATAAGGGGTAGTTTTTTAGGGTAAACCTACTGTTAGTGGAATGTTTGGCCTTGAAATCAGATGTATGCTGTTTTGTGGAGCGGTGCTTTGGAAATTTGGTAGTTTACTGCTTCAGAGTTTTCAACTATCGAAGTGAGAAATCTCCATAAAATTATATATATTTTGTATTGGTTCGTTCGGGAGACACAGAACTTTACAAATCTGCCATGTTCTCATGCATAAAATAAATTATGCTTCTGATATATGCGTTTGTATCATGTGAAACTGTTTTCTTTTTGTTTTTTTTATACACTTAGAAGCCCATATCTTTTTACAGGACTGGAATGACAACTAAATTCTAGCATATTTTGAAAGCTTAAGTTGTCCTGAAAAAAACAATCTTGTTTTCATGGGTAAACTAAAAGACCCCCCCCCCCAGGAAAGTCCCCTAAAGTGAAAGAGCAAAAAATGTTAAAAAACAGTCTGGCAATAGAAGTTCCAACTTGGCCAAATTGGCTGGCAGTTAAAGGGTTAAAGACCCATCTGTTTAAAGAGGCTTATTCGATGTACCTTAATTAATCATTGCTGTATCAAAAATGACAAAGTGTTTATATAATCCTAATGTCTCAATTGTACCCTAATCTTTTAGTTTGTAAACTGTAATCTCTAGGTCCTTCTAACCCTATTGTACTCTGTAATCCTTGTTTGTTATCCACCATTTATTCCCTGTATGCTATAACTGCAGTAAAGCACTGCGTATCTTGACAGCGCTATATAAATAAATGATGATGATGATGATGATGAAGTACTTGTTGTTATTACTGTTTTCACGTTTACAACAGAATAAAATGTTTCTTTAATCTAGTGCAGGGGTGTCCAAACTTTTGGCTCGCAGGGCCACATTGGAAAAAGAAAAATTGTCTGGGGCCACATATGAAATACACAAACACATTTGATTTGTAAAAGTAAAGGAAAAACACAGAAAAGAACTACAATGCCAGTTGGATAACCAGATGAAGCTATACACTGGAATATGGGACACTTGGATATTAAATAGACTTATTATTATATTATCATTGCTAACTGGGCAATGGGCAGAGTCCCCCCTCCTCATATATCCTTTGCGACATGACGTTTCCTCGGGAACCAAGTTGGGCCGCATTCATATGCATCCTGGGCCGCATTTGGCCCTCGGGCCGCAGTTTGGACACCCCTGATCTAGTGAGATTGCCATGTCCCATGCTTTTTGTGGAATGCAAAGTATATAGGGATTCCCTTTACTGACACGGCACCAGAGTAACTTATGCTAGGTCCCTGCACCTCAGCATAGTTCAAAAATGGTGTTTTCAAAATGTGTGGTTTGTGTATTTGTTATTTAAGAATGACCTATACTTGACGTTAGCATGACCTAAGATGTCATGACTTTCTCGACCTTGCCTCTGCCGTACATTTGGATCTGAAGTTTTAGTTTGCTGACCCTTTCTGCTGACTTTGCTTTCTACTCGATTTTTTTGACCTCTAGTTTGTCTTCTGTTCTGAAGATTATCAAATGTGATGATAGCTGTCTCTCCCTTACCTTTAGCCTGATAAATGACACTGACACTTTTTCAGTTCCCATTCTTTGCTGTGCTGGTCAGCAGTCTCAGTGCTCAGCTGTAAATGCTAACTCCTAGTTGGTGTCAACAACTTCCACAAGAGATGGACAAATTTGCCCATGATATTTTATTTTATACTTTGAGTCATTTAGTGAAAAAAAAGATTGTGAAATTCTTCATCTACATTATTGTGTGTAGTACCTTTGTAAAGCTTGAACTGTACTGAATCAACAAAGAACAATAGTATTGTCCATTATTTTAATAGGTTTTGCGCAGTAAAACAAATCAAGACAAGATCATTTAAAATAGGTACTTAATATAAGCAATTTCAAGTTAAGTGATATATGTTGAAAACTATTTTGTGAGTCAGAGAACTGCAGGTTTAAAGTACATTAATGCATCTTAATAAGTACAATGTTTCTGTATTTCTATTTCATTATTTTAGAATTTTTACTTATTTGTCAGTTGAAATATTAAAAAATCCACAAAAGTAATTTTTTAGTAGTGTTCTTTTTATTATAATTAATGCAAGAACCAATATACATAGCAGATCAGAAAAAATATCAAAAATATGGTTATGCCAAATGTTAGACAAGGCAGGAACAACTGGTATTGCATTGTGGTTATGTAAAATGTACATGACTTCTGTTTTAAATTGTGCATAGAGTTAATATTGCATTTTTTACATTACTTCTGTAACTAATATTGGCCAAAATGCTTATTACTCATAAATGACACTAACTACCATCTCTTTCAAAAAAGAAGAATATTATGATTTACATTTAAATGAGATCTGAAATGTTAATGAGCAGATTTACTATTCTAATTATCTCCACAAATACATTAAGTTAAGATGTACTTCAGCAGATGAATTACAGTTTAGATCATATAGACACTTAAAAGGGTCTACACAGTTCATTAAAGTATTTTGAACATGGACAGATAAGAACATCAGCAACTTAAGACTGCATTAGATTAGGTTATATTAACTGAACTGGAGAACAATGTTCTTTACCCTTAGGGAAACACAGTAGATCACATATATATGCTGAGAAAGAAACATTAGAGGAAAATGATGTACATCTTTCATGTCCTTCATTCAAAGAATGGATTGGAGATGAGTTGGTGCAGAAATGAATAAGTAAAGTCATTAACAGGGGGTCTGGCAAGAAGGCAACCGTTTCAACTGTGGTAGCAGATGGCAATTAAAACAGTCCATGGGGTGGGTGCTTGCTATACACTAACACAAAGTTAGGGATATTTGCATCCCATAATTATAGTTTACAGTATATACATTTGTAAATCAGTTGGAAACTTGCTTTTTTGAGAGCAGGTGTGCTCATTTACTAACACTGTTATAATACAGCACTGGTGCAGTTTATCAGTTGATTCATCTACTGCAAATGATAAAATACTCATTTAGATAAACTATAGTAGTGTTTCTGAAGAAAACACCCCAGATTTATCAATGCAGGGCAACAGTAGGTTATATTTTAATAACTTTATAACACATTTTTGATGTTACTGTTCTTTTAAGGACAGGGGCCCAAAACTGCACTTCATACTGACTTACAAGGGATCTGTAAAGTGTTAACATTATGTTTTCATCCCTCAAGTTATTGCCCTTTTATTCATGACCCACATTGTGTAGAGTTAAAATTCACAAAAGTTCCTCAACACAGTACCATTTATTATATAACTAACATTTATGTTATTTCTACATAACCTTGTATTTATCAACATAGAACCTAATTTGCCAATTTGCTTCCCAGTTTTCCAATATACCCAATTTTTTTCTTTTTGCAAAGCAGCAACATATAACACAATAGAGCTCCAAAGTCTAGGTTTCTGCTCAACTCCACATAGGCAATTATATTTAGCAAGATCTAATACGTATAGAAAATTGCCATGCATCTGAGAATTGTTTAAATCTATTCTAGTATCATACCATTTTAACTCATCGAAAGCTTTCCTACTACTAATGTCAAACTAACAGACTTGCCCCATATTTTTCTTAAAAAGAGTTGCAGTAAACCCCCTCTCCAATCGATTTTAAATAAATATAAGGTGCTACAGTATTTATAAAGTGCTTAGTGCCAATTCAATCATGTTCATAAATCAATTTTGTGCCAGCACACCAAACAATTAATTAGAAAATTAATTCAAAATAAATCAGTTATATTATGGGGCACATTTACTTAGGGTCGAATATCGAGGGTAAATTAACCCTCGATATTCGACCATTGAAGTAAAATCCTTCGACTTTGTACGATCAAAGGAAAAATTGTTCAATCGAATGATTAAATCCTTCGAATCGAACGATTTGAAGGATTTTAATCCATTGATCAAACGATTTTCCTTCATTCAGAATATTGTTAGGAAGCCTGTTGGGACCTTCCCCATAAGCTAACATTGCACCTCGATAGGTTTTACTTGCCGAAGTAGAGGGTCGAAGTTTTTTTTAAAGAGACAGTACTTCGAATGGTCGAATAGTCAAACGATTTTTAGTACGAATCGTTCCATTCAGAGTCGTAGTCGAAGTAGCCAATTTGATGGTCGAAGTAGCCAAAAAAATAATTCGAAATTCTACGTTTTTTTTATTCTATTCCTTCACTCGAACTAAGTAAATGTGCCCCTAAGTGTATAACAATCAAAAAAATGCTTAAAATGTTCGATATTAAAATGTGAGTTCATTGATATATTAGTTAAAAAAAGCACCAAGAATTCATGAATTTAAGATCAGAAACAAAAAATAGTATAGAGGTGGAGTTGTCTCAAAGAATACTATGGGGCATATTTATCAAGGGTCGAATTTTGAATTGAAAACTTCGAAATTCGAATTCAAAAAGACCAACCAAAATTAAGTCTAAGGTTTTTTTTGTTGAATAGGTCCGTATTTGGCCGAATTTGAATCGTACAAATCAAAGGAATAGAGCATTCAATCAAATTCGATTCAAAGTTTTTCCCTAAAAAATGTAGATTTTTCAAAGTACACCGATTGACTCCAAATGGGTTCTAGGAGGTCCCCCATAGGCTAAAACAGCAATTTGGCAGGTTTTAGATGGCGAATGGTCAAAGTTGATTCAAATTTTTTTCAAATTCAAATCGAATTTGGACTATTCCCTAGTCGAAGTACAAAAAAATAGCTCAAAATTCAAATTTTTTTCATTCGAAAATTCATCTCGACCTTTGATAAATGCCCTGTTGATTTTTCAAGACCCTGTGACAAAACACGAGGGAGAAGGCAGAACACTGAGGACTGTGGTCTCATATTTATGCTTATCTACAGTGTCTCATTTAGAGAAAACTGGCTTCCCTTAAAAAAACACAAACCCCCAGTGCCTTAGAATAAAAGGAGATTCGGAAAGAAATGAATGCCGCACTAGATTGGATACAGTGTTTAAGCAGTTTCACTGATCTGTTGACTAAAATTTGTTAAAAAGGAGAAGGATTTTTCAGTAAATATAGCAAAAATAAAGATAATAATGAAGACTTGTTGATGCGCATTTCACATATGCTTTCACAATGCTAATGGGCTCGCTAACCATTGCATAGCTATTTAAGGATTCTGCATATTACATCAACTTCTCGCATTTTTACAGCTCCAGGAGGTGTCCAGGGGAAGAAGCCCTGAGGTGTAGTCCCACACCTCTTTTTAACTACAGCTCACTTGTAGCTTAATTACTTAACTGCCTCTAGCTTGGCAGCTGAAAACCCTTACTGGGGCAAGGGATGGTAGCCCATTCTGCTGTCTTCTATTCACTCCAGGGATTCACTATCCAGTTTTTCCTAAGCTGGAATAAAATTAATACAATATTTGCTGCAGCCACACAGACTTTTCCCTGGAGTTTACACTTCACCAGCCTAATGCTGGTAAAATACACACAATATTGCACACTTTTGACACACATCAAACAGCAGTTATAAATCTTACTGTATTATTCCCAGGGGGTTATCTTAAGTTTGTAGTAACTTGGATCTCTCGGTACAAAATTACTCTTTGATACGCTTTCTTTGTAAGTTTTCCCGAGTATCCTCTTTGTTTTAATCTTACTTTCAAATGAGGAGCAGTTATGTTTAAGTCTTAGGAATTGACTTGTTGGAAGTGAATTCTTAACTGAATAAGGATGGTAACTGGAGAAATTTATAAACGAGTTTGTAGGGGTCTCCTTTCTATAGTTTTTGGTAACAAGTTTACCCTCCATTGTTGATTATTATTAATCCAAGAAAGAGATTGTAGATTCAGATATAGTTATGGTCAATTTAATATTGAGTGTTTCAACAAATTCTAAAGCCTCCTCTTTGGTATCCACCCATAATATTAGAATATTGCCAATGTAATGAATCCACTTTAATATTTTACTTGTATAAAGGGATATTGTGTTTCCATGGACTTTTGTTTCCTCTCAAAACCCAAGGAACAAGTTGGCATATGATGGGGCGCACACAGTTCCCACTGCAGTCCCCTGGGTTTGTAAATAAAACTTCCCAGTGAATGTAAAATAGTTGTAATAAAGAATGAATTGCATGAGTTTTCCTAGAAATATAAATATCTCATCCAATCCTCCCCATGTACTTCCTGAGGAAATAGTGACAAGCATTTAAAACGGAATTGTGATTTATGGAAGTGTAAAGGGATTCCACATCTAATAGTTAGTTAGTTACATAGTTAGTTGAATCAGGTTGAAAGACAAAGTCCATCAAGTTCAACCCCTCCAAATGAAAACCCAGCATCCATACCACACACCCCTCCATGCTTTCACATAAATACTATATACCCATACTTATACTAACTATAGAGTTTAGTATCACAATAGCCTTTGATATTATGTCTGTCCAAAAAATCATCCAAGCCATTCTTAAAGGCATTAACTGAATCAGCCATCACAACATCAACCGGCAGTGCATTCCACAACCTCACTGTCCTGACTGTGAAGAACCTCCTAAGTTGCTTCAAAGGAAATTTATTTTCTTCTAGTCTAAAGGGGTTGTCTCTGGTGCAGTGATCCTCTTTATGGGTAAAAAGGTCCCCTGCTATTTGTCTATAATGTCCTCTAATGTACTTGTAAAATGTAATCATGTCCCCTCGCAAGCACCTTTTTTCCCATAGAAAACAACCCCAGCCTTGACAGTCTCCTCTCATAATTAAAGTCTTCCATTGAAGTACCATCTGTAATGCCAGGAAGACAGATAGAACAGATGTAACCCTCTCTACTGTGGCTTGGCATTTCAAGCAATTTCATAACAGGAACCCTGCAAGTTTAAAATTTTGGGCCGTGGAAAAAATAAACTTGGGTATAAGAATAGGAAATCTAGAACAAGCATTATTAAAGGCTCAGTTCACCTTCAAGTTAACTTATAGTATGTTATACAATGGCCAATTCTAAGCAACTTTTCAATTGGTCAATAGGATTCATTATTATTTTTTTAGTTTTTGAATTATTTGCCTTTTTTCCTGACTCTTTCCATCTTACAAAAGGAGGTCACTGACCCCATCTAAAAACAAATGCTCTGTAAGGCAACAAATGTATAGTTATTAATACTGGAGAGCTTCTGAACTAATAGCAATGCATGGTTGCTAGTGCAATATGGACCATAGCAACCAGATTGCTATGCAGAGCTGCTGAATAAAAAACTAAATAACTCAAAGACCACAAATAATAAAAAGTGAAAACCAATTGCAAAATGTCTCAGAATGTCACTCTACATCATACTTCATACATCATAATTTAAAGGTGAACAAACCATTTAAGCAGAGCAAGCCCCTGGATTTTTAAACTTAATACAATCTCTCCTCATGGAATCAATGAAAATATTTTATTCAATTCATTCATTTAAACATATAGTAACTGTATAGATTATATATATCATCTCCCATCATAGTTTTGACCATTGGAGGCTGGGTTCATGGGCCATACATAGGTTTAAGGAGTATTCCATGGTAACCCAATTCCCCATCCCTTGTACACAGGTTCCAGTAGTCTCCTTAGCAACCTGTCTCTTTGTAGGCATGTAAGGTTGTGTTTGGGAAGGTGATGCATGCAAGAAGGCACCCTTAACTCCACAGGAGGAAAGGCGGGTTGCTTTTATTGACACGTTAGGTGAGGCAATGGGGTAAATTTATCAAAGAGTGAACTTCCCCCACTAGAGTGAAATTCCGCAGCTCTCCATTCATTTCTATGAATACGCCTTTAAAAACCCCATAGAAATGAATGGGAAGTGGCGGAATTTCACTCTAGTGGCGGAACTTCACTATTAACTTCACTCTTTGATAAATATAACCCAATGAGTTTGAATTAGCAGTGCGCACCAACATAATCCATGATGTGAAAACTCTTGCGACAAGTAACTCTTTCGACGTAATATGTTGAATCCTTAAATAGCTATGCAACTGTTAGCTTAAAGAATTGTAATGGGTTACTGCTCCTGTGCAAACTCAGTGGGGCTCATTTATTAACGCAGCGCAGTGCTAAAAAGAGCGCAGTGGCCTGACATTTGCCCAGCACATGCGAGTATTTAATAATGTAGCGCACGATACCTTAACAGTGCGATTTTGTGCGCTAATGTAGGTGCGACTTGTGAAACTGTGTGAAACTGCGTATCAGCTGTCGCAGTGCTTATAATAAATTGTGCGCACAGGAAGATACCGCAAAGGTAAGGATTAGTTGTGCTCATGTATGAATGCGCTGCTTTAATTAGTTGCGTCACATATTGCGCATATTGCGTTCACTTAGACGCATCTGCATTTGTTTCTGTGCTAATATTTGTTTGGTTGCAAAGGTGTTTAGCCTACCTGATACCCTTAAAGGAACCTTGGTCAATATAAACATGTTGGGTGGAAGGCGTGGTTAATATGCACTTTACAGGGGTTGTTCATCTTTGAGTAAACTTTGAGTTAACAAACATCCCCACCAACAGCAGCACCATTGTATTTGCCAGAACCCAGTTTAGCAGTGTGGCTCTGCTAGCGCAGCTGGGCAGGAATGCGCATTGTGAAGAGCGTTACTATTACGCCACGAAGAGGCAGTCGTAAAAATTGTGGTGCTGTTGCCCGGGTGCAGTTTTGCACATATACAGACGCAAATCTGCGACGGCCGCAGTGCAAGCGCATTGTAGCCACGCCCACAGCCACGCCCCTAACAACCACGGCATCATTTGCGACATAAATGCCCAATCTTTTGCGCAATGCGCATAAACAAAACCATCGCAAAAGCTCTGTGTTATGCGCAATATCACGCAAATATATTAGCGATCACACTCGTGATGTCGCAGACAATCTTTTGCGTCCACTTATGCGCTGCGCTGCGTTAATAAATGAGCCCCAGTGTCTTATATTACCTAACACCTATATAATTTCAAGATGAGAATGAGATCCCTTTTAGAATAATGGTATTACATTAACAATACAACTATGCTATGTATTAACAATACAGCACAATGCTAAAGTTGTTTGGCTGAGTTTTACTTCCCTGAATACCACCAAGTCCTGGACCTTTGTGTCCTTTCACATATTCTAACTTATTCTAGTTCTAACTTCGCCCTCAACAACTGTCAATACATCTTAAATTATTACAAATTGGCCTATTAAAAAGGGAGCATTGATGGACCATTTACGCAGTTTTGTTGAAAAAAAGTTGCCAAACTTTAACAAAAGCCTGCTCAGGGAAAAAAATTAAGTTGCAGAGATAATTAGGCCAAAAACAAGCATGAGTTAGGAAACTTATATGATGTTTTAATACTGATTGAAATCATACATTTACTAGGTCCCTTAGTGGCTGTAATGGAAACAGAAGTTACTCACCTCCAAGATGGCCACGGCGTCCAAGATGGCCACGGCGTCCAAAATGGCGACTCCTTCCTTCCCCATGTGGATCCTGCTGGTCTCAGCGTGATGACGTCAGCTTCTCCTCGCCCGCCGATTGGTCGCCGGCGACGGAATGGTCGCCGGCATCAGAACGTGCGTCGGCGTCTTGACGTCAGCGTCATGACGTCATTTGCGTCCAAATCTTGGTGCCAACTCTGCCTATTTAAACCCTCTGGACACTACAGATCTCGCCCAAGTATAGGTTCATCTTCGTGATTCCTGGGTGCTATATTATTGACTGATTTCCTGTGTACCTACCTTGCCTGTTATTCGGATTGACCCTTTGCTGCCTGGATTGAACCTTTTGCCTGAACCTTGACTATTCTCTTGCCTTATCCTTCTGTACCACGAACTCGGCTACTACCTGCCTCCTCCTTGGTCCGCACTCCTACTGCGCCTTCGGGCCCTTACATTATACTTGGGCCATGG
Organism: Xenopus petersii; assembly: GCA_038501925.1. Lineage (NCBI taxonomy): Eukaryota > Metazoa > Chordata > Amphibia > Anura > Pipidae > Xenopus > Xenopus petersii. The sequence goes on from CM076682.1 coordinate 79,495,840, forward strand.
ACCCATCTGAGGAGGCCACGGCTCAATCAGATTTCGGAAGAGCTTTTCGTGGGATAGCCTCACGCATGGAGGCCTATGAAGCTCAGCAGACGCACTTTGGCCAAGCCCTTGAGGCCATTTTGGAGAAATTGTCCGCCCTTACACCTACGGTTCAGGTTCCTGCCTCCGCTCCGGCCAGTGTTCCAGTGGTGCCGTTTCATGTCTCCGAACCTCGAATTCCGGCACCTCCGCTCTTCAGTGGAGAATCTGAGGCTTGTAGAGGGTTCATCAATCAATGTGAAATCCAGTTTACTCTGCTACCTCATCAATACGTCTCGGAACGTGCCAAGGTGGGATACATCATTACCCGCTTGACTGGTAACGCCTTGGAATGGGCATCCCCATTGTGGGAGAACAGGGATCCCCTGATTGATGACTCGAAGGCCTTTATCCGTGATCTGCGCACTGTATTTGATGCTCCTGGCCGGTCAGCATCAGCCTCTTCCCGCCTGTTCCAGATCCGTCAAGGAACACGTTCGGTGCCCGAATATGCTATAGAATTCCGCACACTGGTGGCCGAGACCAACTGGAACAACGACAGTTATCACGCTGCCTTCTACAAGGGGTTGTCTATGCGCCTGAAGGATGATTTGGTCTCACGTGAGTTACCTACTCGCTGGGAGGATCTTGTGGCCCTGGCAATCAAAGTGGACACCCGTCAAGAGCACCAAGCCGTAAAAGAACATGAGGAAGTTTCAACCTCCCCTGGCTCCTCGCTTCCAGAGACCTGTTCTTCCCAGCACTTCATCTTCTTCTTCGGCTCCGGTTCCTTCTCCCACCACCTCTGAAGAGCCTATGCAGATTGGTTGTGCTCGTCTTTCCAAACAGGAAAAGTTACGGAGAAGGGCTGCGGGACTCTGCTTATACTGTGGGGGCAAATCCCACTTTGCCCATGAGTGTCCTGCGAAGTCAGGTAACGCCAATGCCTAGGTAAGTTTGGGGAAACTTACCTGGGCGGAATTGATCATCTTCCCCAATCCTTAGCTCATCGTTTTCTTCTTCCTGTACAATTCCAGTTTGCTTCCAAGACCATCTCTACTCAAGCCTTCCTTGACTCCGGCGCAGCTGGGAACTTCTTGGATAAAGCCTTTGCAAAACGTCATTCTATTCCTCTTCAAAGTCTGGCTGTTCCACTCCGAGTCCTTGCCATTGATGACCGGCCTCTTTCTTCTGCCTTCATCTCCAAGTCTTCACAGGAGTTGTCTTTCAAAGTGGGCACCTTGCATACCGAAAGACTTTTGTTTCTGCTAATTGATTGCCCCTTGACTCCAGTAGTCCTTGGACTTCCTTGGATGCGCACCCATAATCCAGTCATTGACTGGTCCGCAACTCAAATTTCTCGTTGGAGCTTCTTTTGTCAACAGAACTGTTTTCCGGCCCAGTCCCTGGTCAAGGTATCTTCTGTTGTTCCAAATTCCACAATCCCTCCTGCCTATCAAGATTTCTTTGATGTCTTCAACAAGAAATCTGCTGAAGCTCTACCTCTTCATCGGCCCTATGATTGCCCTATTGAGCTTCTTCCTGGTACTATGCCTCCTCGAGGACGTACTTATCCGCTCTCTCCTTCTGAAACCGCAGCGATGAAAGAGTACATCCAGGAAAATCTCCTTAGAGGCTTCATTCGTCCTTCTTCTTCTCCTGCTGGGGCAGGGTTCTTCTTCGTTGAAAAGAAAGATGGCAGTCCCTGCATCGATTATCGTGGATTGAACAAGATTACAGTGAAAAACCGCTACCCTCTCCCCCTCATTTTCGAGTTATTTGACCAGCTCAAAGTTGCCAGCATTTTCACCAAGCTTGATCTTCGTGGAGCCTATAATCTCATTCGGATCAGAGAAGGAGATGAATGGAAAACCGCATTTAATACTCGAGATGGGCATTACGAGTATCGTGATGCCCTTTGGACTTTGTAATGCTCCTGCGGTTTTTCAAGAGCTTGTTAACGATGTCTTTCGGGACTTACTTGGCCTAAGTGTGGTCATATACCTAGACGACATTCTAATTTTTTCTTCAAACCTTACCCTGCATCGAATCCAGGTACGGGAAGTTTTATCTCGTCTGAGAAAAAATAATCTTTTTGCCAAGCTGGAAAAATGCTCCTTCGAAGTCTCTTCTATTCCCTTTCTGGGGTACTTTATTTCCCAACAAGGCTTCAAGATGGATCCAGCTAAAGTTTCAGGGATCCAGGATTGGCCCCTCCCCACCAGCACTAAAGCCATCCAGAGGTTTATTGGCTTTGCCAATTATTACAGACAGTTCATCAAGGGCTTCTCGTCCAAGATTTCTCCTATCCTGTCCCTCATTCGGAAAGGTGGGAAACCTCAATGTTGGACTCCTCAAGCTTTAGAAGCTTTCAAGATTCTCAAAGATTCTTTTTCTTCTGCTCCAATCCTTAGACACCCGGATCCTCTTCTACCATTCTTCATTGAGGTGGATGCCTCTGATGTCGGGGCTGGAGCTGTGTTGTCTCAAAGGTCTTCAAATGACGGCAAATTGCATCCTTGTGCTTTCTTTTCTAAAAAGTTTTCCTCTCCTGAGCAGAACTATGACGTGGGAAACCGTGAGCTGTTGGCTGTCAAACTAGCACTTGAAGAGTGGAGACATCTATTGGAAGGTTCTTCTGTGCCTGTGTCTATCTTTACGGATCACAAAAACCTTAAATACATCCAGTCTCTTAAACGCCTTAATCCCAGGCAAGCTAGATGGGCACTTTTCTTCTCCAAATTCAATTTCGTAATCACGTTCTGTCCTGGGTCCAGAAACAAGAAAGCAGACGCTCTTTCTAGAAGCTTCATTCCCGAAGATTTGTGTTCCGAAGATCCTGAACCCATTGTGCCTCCCATCAAAATTATTGCTGCCTTATTTCCCACCATGGCCTCTCAGTTGTTATCTGCACAGTCATCTGCTCCTGGTGATACTCCTTTGGGAGTCGCTTTTGTTCCTCCAGATCTCCGTCATTCCATCCTTGCTCAGTCCCATAATTCCAGACAAACTGGCCATCCTGGAATTAAGAAAACTACTGAACTTCTGTCTCGCCTGGTGTGGTGGCCTTCTCTTCGAAAGGACGTCAAAGACTTTGTCTCTTCCTGTTCTATTTGTGCTGCTTCCAAGTCTGGTCACTCTCCTCCCAAAGGATTGCTTCTACCTTTACCCATCCCCTCCCATCCATGGACTCATCTGGCGATGGATTTCATTGTGGATTTACCTGTTTCCCTCGTTCATACAGTTATCTGGGTCGTGGTTGACAGATTCAGCAAGATGGCCCATTTCATTCCTCTGCGCAAGCTGCCTTCTGCTCAAGAACTCTCTAAATTATTTATTCAGCATATCTTTCGCCTTCACGGATTCCCGGCTGAAGTGGTGTCCGACAGAGGTTCCCAATTCGTTTCCAAATTTTGGAGATCTTTATGTAAAGCACTTCATTTCTCTCTCCAGTTTTTCTCTGCCTATCACCCTCAATCCAATGGAGCTGCCGAGAGAGTCAACCAAGCGTTGGAGCAATTTCTTCGTTGCCATGTGTCTTTGTGCCAGGATGACTGGGCAGATCTTCTTCCTTGGGCGGAATTTGCTCACAACAATGCTATGCACGCTTCTTCCGAGAAATCTCCATTCTTTTGTGTCTATGGCTTGAATCCTCTAGCATTTCCTCAAGATCTTCTTCTCACAGACGTTCCTGCTGCCAATGATCAAGCCGCTCATATGCTCGCTATCTGGGTCGCCACTAAAGCTAATTTGGAGAAAAGTTCTTTGTCTCAGAAGAAATTCGCCGACAAGAAAAGAATTTAGTCTCCTCAATATAATCTCTGTGACAAGGTCTGGCTTTCTACACGGAATATCCATCTTAGAGTCCCTACTCCCAAACTCAGCCCCAAGTTCATCGGTCCTTTCCCTATTATTGAAATTATCAATCCCGTGGCAGTTCGTCTTCAGCTTCCCCCCGAAATGCGGATTCCTAATGTCTTCCATGTATCTCTTCTCAAGCCTGCAAAAAATTCTTCTTCATCTTCCTCTCCTACTCCAGTTCTTGTTGATGGGCACCAGGAGTTTGAAGTCAAAAGAATTCTGGACTCCCGGATTTCCAGGGGTAGGTTACAGTATTTGATTGAGTGGAAGGGGTTTGGTCCTGAGGAGTGCTCCTGGGTGAAAGATTCGGACGTCCACGCTCCGCTTCTTATTCGAAGATTCCACAAACAATTTCCTTCCAGTCCCGGTTTTGGTGGTCCTGAGGCCCCCCCTAAGGAAGGCGGTACTGTAATGGAAACAGAAGCTGACCTCCAAGATGGCCACACAATATAATACCTGATAAAGTGGCTACAACCTGATAACACAAATAATTACGTGACTAATATTTAGCTTTAATGTGTAAAATGCTTTTACTTCTGTTCTCCATCTCAGTAAAAATAAAATGCTTTTACTTCTGTTCTCCATCTCAGTAAAAAAAACTATAAAATTGTGTTGGCCAAAAGCTATGTATCAAGGATCAATTCCTGTATCAAATTTGTCAACATAACCTACTATCATGGCCGGCACCCAATACCAGAACAAGTGCCAAGCACCCTGGTCTCGGCTTGGCTTCACCAGTAGTGTGACCACCGTTGGGCTTCGGGAGGAGCCCTCAGCTTACTTGGGTGCCACCTGAACTTAACGAGGGGTGCAAGGCGAGATGTTCTGGCTGGCAAAGGGGCACGGCTGTTTAGCAGAGTCTTTAGGCTGAAGGTCACGGTACAAAAGGACAAGGCAAGTGGATGGTCAGACAGGCTGGATCGAGGCAGGCGGATAACAGAATCGTCAGGAAGGCAAAGGGTCAAAACCAGGTGATCAATCAGGTGGGGTGAGGCAGAATCGGAGTCAAATAACAGGCAGAGATCAAACCGGAACGTCAAACAGGAGGATTAAGCAGAGTCAAGGTCGGTTTCAGGCAAGGGTCAGGTTCCAGAGATCAGAATAGTCAAACAGGCAGGCAAAGGGTCAAAACAGATAATCAGGAACAGATTCTCACAGAATAGCAACAGCTAAAGCACCAGGAACAAATCCTATCACGGGCACTGGACTACACACAGAAGCTCCCTTAAATACTATTTGAATCTCGCGCAACTGCGCGCTGACGTCAGCGCGCATGCGCACAAATTCCAGGAAGAGGTGCACGCACGCACCCTAGAACAGCAGAGACCAGCGGAACGAATGGATGCGGCTAGCGTCCCCGCCGAGGGGGCGGCAGGCGTCCCTGCCGTCCCCCCACTACACCACCAGGATTCGATCTCCTTACACCTACACTTGGGTGCAGATTTATCAAGGGTCGAATTTTGAAGTGAAAAAAAACGTCAAAATTCGACCATCCAATAGGGTACATTCGAAATCAAAGGATTTTTAAGATTGTACGATCATACTTCGAATCGTACGATCGTACAATTTGATTGTACGATCGTACGATTTTACAAAAAAATTCTTTGACTTCTCAAAACTTAGCCAAATACTGGCTAAAAGTTCTAGGAGGTCCCCATAGCTAACATAGCAATTTGGCAGGTTTAAGGTGGCAAAGTGTCAAAGTCAACCTTTTTTAAAGAGACAGTACTTCAATTTTCGAATGGTGGAATTTGTGAAGTATTTTCAATTTGAATCAAAGTCGAATTTGGCCTATTCGATGGTCGAAGTACCCAAAAATTACTTTGAAATTCAAAAATTCACTTCGACCTTTGATAAATCTGCCCCCAAGTTTGTGACAAGGTTTTTGGTGGCATTTATGATTTGTACCAGTAAATACATCAAGGTGTGCTTTTTCTAATGTGGATAGCTTTTTAATGTTTGATTGTAAATAATAAAAAGAAATGGGCATTTCAAACACACTAGAGAATCAATTAAATTATGCTTATTAGGGTAGGACTCCACAAGCGATCTTTATGCGATCCGATGCGCTGCGACTTGTCGCATGCGACAAAAAATAAGGTAAGAGATAGAATTGTTGCATGGTGTTGGAGCATTAATCCGACGCGACATGACTGTCGGATGTAGACGCAGCGTGCAGCGTCTGCATCTGACAGTCGTGTCAACGCTGCGACACCATGCAATGATTCTATCTCTTACCTTCTTTTTTGTAGCTATAGGTAATGCATATGTCCTTCCACACTGCCCCTATTGTTAGCTATATGACAATATAGTATAATACATTTGATAGTATAATATTAACACATCTTTTTGTATTTGTATAGAATAAAAGCAGAAATAAATGTCATACCGTAGCACCTCTGCTAGCATTTAAAAAAATACTACTTTTCTGCTTATACAATTAAAATCCTTATTTGTTCAGGCGCTAAGTCTGAAATGAAAACCAAAAATATATATGCACATTTACAGATAATAAATATTCATTCACTGAAATCTATTGCAAGAAAACATCTTTACATGTATACAAAATATTAAATAAAAAATAAGATTTGTGGATTATTGTATAACAGTGTTAAATGGATTAACTTCAAACAACATTTTCGAAATGTAGATTATTATCCAAACATATGTATTTGAATAATAAATAGAAACATATCTGTGCAGTGAAATTAAATAATTGACAGGCAATCTGTTTTTTAGTAGAGTTGATGCTGGAGATCAAGACTTCAAAATAAATATTAATTAAATATGTATCATTGTAACTGCAGCTTGCATACTCATATTTACACATAAATTAATTTATTTTAATGCATATTGCATATTAATGTGTTAGTGTGGATTCTTGTAGCCTAAAAAGAAAGACTTACACTCGCACACCCTGGCCGTCCAGACTTCAGCGACTCCCAGGTGCTCGATGTCAGAGGGAATGGGCAACCTCAAAAACAACGTAGGAACAGGACACACCGGCACAGCATGGGTAAGTTCAGCAGGTTAAACCTTGCTCATTTATTGCGGATGCAACGTTTCGGGGCGTGACCCCTTTCTCAAAGTCATCCCATATCTGGCCAGTCCTATGCTCAATTTTATCTGACTTTGACGTAGTTGGCCAGCTTAAATATATTGCAATATATGGACAAACAATCCCTGTTTTGCTTAAAGGGTAAGGCATTTTTCAGTAGCAGTATGCACAAAATGTCTCTGTCTTAAATATATTGATTATGGGTTGAGTGCAGAGGACTCTTGTATTTGACTATTTGTATTTTGTGGTCACACCCTCATTGCACCCCCGCCTAATGGTTTTAAAAAATAGTGGTGAGCACAACTTTCCCTTGTTTGTTATAGTTATAAAGGAGCAGTGACCAGCTCAGTGTTGTAGCTCCCACCCTTCCCAGCTGTGGTCGGGTGATCCCACTGGTGTCTAGTGGAAGGGCAGCCAAGTGTGGGGGTTTACTTTGAAAGCAGCAAGTAGGTTGCAGGTAAAGCCTGGTCCCTTTGTAGAATGTACGGTGAAGCAATAGAATTCTTAATGAATCAGATAAAATTGAGCATAGGACTGGCCAGATATGGGATGACTTTGACGTAGTTGGCCAGCTTAAATATATTGCAATATATGGACAAACAATCCCTGTTTTGCTTAAAGGGTAAGGCATTTTTCAGTAGCAGTATGCACAAAATGTCTCTGTCTTAAATATATTGATTATGGGTTGAGTGCAGAGGACTCTTGTATTTGACTATTTGTATTTTGTGGTCACACCCTCATTGCACCCCCGCCTAATGGTTTTAAAAAATAGTGGTGAGCACAACTTTCCCTTGTTTGTTATAGTTATACAGGAGCAGTGACCAGCTCCGTGTTGTAGCTCCCACCCTTCCCAGCTGTGGTCGGGTGATCCCACTGGTGTCTAGTGGAAGGGCAGCCAAGTGTGGGGGTTTACTTTGAAAGCAGCAAGTAGGTTGCAGGTAAAGCCTGGTCCCTTTGTAGAATGTACGGTGAAGCAATAGAATTCTTATTGAATCAGATAAAATTGAGCATAGGACTGGCCAGATATGGGATGACTTTGACGTAGTTGGCCAGCTTAAATATATTGCAATATATGGACAAACAATCCCTGTTTTGCTTAAAGGGTAAGGCATTTTTCAGTAGCAGTATGCGCAAAATGTCTCTGTCTTAAATATATTGATTATGGGTTGAGTGCAGAGGACTCTTGTATTTGACTATTTGTATTTTGTGGTCACACCCTCATTGCACCCCCGCCTAATGGTTTTAAAAAATAGTGGTGAGCACAACTTTCCTTTGTTTGTTATAGTTATACAGGAGCAGTGACCAGCTCCGTGTTGTAGCTCCCACCCTTCCCAGCTGTGGTCGGGTGATCCCACTGGTGTCTAGTGGAAGGGCAGCCAAGTGTGGGGGTTTACTTTGAAAGCAGCAAGTAGGTTGCAGGTAAAGCCTGGTCCCTTTGTAGAATGTACGGTGAAGCAATAGAATTCTTAATGAATCAGATAAAATTGAGCATAGGACTGGCCAGATATGGGATGACTTTGACGTAGTTGGCCAGCTTAAATATATTGCAATATATGGACAAACAATCCCTGTTTTGCTTAAAGGGTAAGGCATTTTTCAGTAGCAGTATGCACAAAATGTCTCTGTCTTAAATATATTGATTATGGGTTGAGTGCAGAGGACTCTTGTATTTGACTATTTGTATTTTGTGGTCACACCCTCATTGCACCCCCGCCTAATGGTTTTAAAAAATAGTGGTGAGCACAACTTTCCCTTGTTTGTTATAGTTATACAGGAGCAGTGACCAGCTCCGTGTTGTAGCTCCCACCCTTCCCAGCTGTGGTCGGGTGATCCCACTGGTGTCTAGTGGAAGGGCAGCCAAGTGTGGGGGTTTACTTTGAAAGCAGCAAGTAGGTTGCAGGTAAAGCCTGGTCCCTTTGTAGAATGTACGGTGAAGCAATAGAATTCTTAATGAATCAGATAAAATTGAGCATAGGACTGGCCAGATATGGGATGACTTTGACGTAGTTGGCCAGCTTAAATATATTGCAATATATGGACAAACAATCCCTGTTTTGCTTAAAGGGTAAGGCATTTTTCAGTAGCAGTATGCACAAAATGTCTCTGTCTTAAATATATTGATTATGGGTTGAGTGCAGAGGACTCTTGTATTTGACTATTTGTATTTTGTGGTCACACCCTCATTGCACCCCCGCCTAATGGTTTTAAAAAATAGTGGTGAGCACAACTTTCCCTTGTTTGTTATAGTATCACAATAGCCTATTATATTATGCTTCTCTAAGAAATCATCCAAACCCCTCTTAAAAGCATCAACAGAATCAACCATCACACGCTGCTTCAAATCAAAGTTCTGTTTCTCTAGTATAAAGGGATGGCCTCTGGAGCAATGATCCATTACTAAATATGGAAAAAAAGATCCCCCCTGTCTATAATGTCCTCTAATAAAATTGTATCTGGTTATAATGCCCTCGAGTGTACTTGTTATATCCATCAATTCAAATATCCACAGACCTATTGGCAGACTTACTAAAGGACAAAGTGGGTGTCACTAGCAAAATGCCTGCCTAACTGAAGTTGATCCAGAGGAAGGCAAAAAAACCCCATCTAAAGCCTTTCCAATTTGCCTCAGAGGGAGAAAAATTCCTTCCAAAATGGCAGACTAGTCCCTGGGGCAACTCGTACTATGAGATACCTTCTATAATCATGTATTCCCTCACTTGCTAAAAAGCCATCCAACCCCGTTTTATAGCTATCTAGTGTATCAGCCTGTACAACTGATCCAGGGAGAAAATTTCACATCTTCACAGCTCTCACTGAAAAAAAACCCCTTCCAGATCTTTAGGCGGAACCTCTTTTCTTCTAATCGGAATGGATGACCTTGTGCCAACTGGATAGACCTACTGGTAAATAAAGCATTAGTTAGATTATTATATGATCCCCTTACATATTTATACATATTTATCATATTACTCCTTAAGCACCTCTTCTTTCCTCATAGCTAAGATTTTCCATACCTTTTACCAGCTTAGTTGCCCTTTTCTGTACTGTCTTTAATACAATAATGTCCTGTTTGATCACTGTCTACCAAACTGTACCAGCATATTCTAGAAGGGGCCTAACCAGTGCTCTGTACAGTGGAAGAATGACCCCTTCCTGCCATGAATCAATGCCCCTTTTAATACAGCTCAAGAGCTTACTTGCCCTTGATGCTGCTGACTGGCTTTGCTTGCTACAGCCAAGTTTATCATCTACAAGGACTTCAAGTTCCTTTTCCATAATGGTTTTGCCTAGTGCAGTCCCATTAAGGGTATAAGTGGCTTGGATATTTTAACACCCCAGGTGCGAGAAGGATCTAGGGGTTTTTGTAGATAACAAGTTGTCTAATTCTGGGCAGTGTCATTCTGTAGCTACTAAAGCAAATAAAGTTCTGTCTTGCATAAAAAAGGGCATTAACTCAAGGGATGAAAACATAATTATGCCTCTTTATAGGTCCCTGGTAAGGCCTCATCTGGAGTATGCAGTGCAGTTTTGGACTCCAGTCCTTAAGAAGGATATAAATGAGCTGGAGAGAGTGCAGAGACGTGCAACTAAATTGGTTAGAGGGATGAAAGACTTAAATTATGAGGGTAGACTGTCAAGGTTGGGGTTGTTTTCTTTGGAAAAAAGGCGCTTGCGAGGGGACATGATTACACTTTACAAGTACATTAGAGGACATTATAGACAAATAGCAGGGGACCTTTTTACCCATAAAGTGGATCACCATACCAGAGGCCACCTCTTTAGACTAGAAGAAAAGAACTTTCATTTGAAGCAACGTAGGGGGTTCTTCACAGTCCGGACAGTGAGGTTGTGGAATGCACTGCCGGTTGATGTTGTGATGGCTGATTCAGTTAATGCCTTTAAGAATGGCTTGGATGATTTTTTGGACAGACATAATATCAAAGGCTATTGTGATACTAAGCTCTATAGTTAGTATAGATATGGGTATATATAATTTAATTAAAAGCAGAGAGGGGTATGTGTATGGATGCTGGGTTTTCATTTGGAGGGGTTGAACTTGATGGACTTTGTCTTTTTTCAACCCAATTTAACTATGTAACTATGCATGACTTTATATTTATCAACATTGAATCTCATTTGCCACTTAGCTTCCCAGATTGCCAGTTTGTCAAGATCCTGTTGCAAGGATGCCACATCGTGGATGGGATTTATTGGGCTGGATAGTTTTGTGTCATCTGCAAACACTGATACATTACTTACAATACCCTCCCCTAAGTCGTCAATAAACAAGTTGAACAAAAGTGGACCCAATACCCTGAGAGACCCCACTAAGGACCTTACTCCAAGCAGAAAATGTACCATTAACAACCACCTGCTGTACCCGATCCTGTAGCCAGTTTCCTATCCATGTGCAAATGGCTTCATTAAGCCCAACAGACATTAGTTTAGAAAGCAGTCGTTTGTGGGGCACGGAATCAAACACTTTGGCAAAATCCAAATAGATCTACTGCCCTCCCACTGTGGAGCATCTTACTTACCTTATCATAAAAAGCAATCAAATTTGTCGGACATGAAGTATCCTTTATAAAGCTATGCTGATTGCTGCTAATGATGCCATTCACCAGGACAACATTTTGAATGTGATCCCTAAACAAGGCTTCAAATAATTTGCCCACCACCAATGTCAAATTTACTGGCCTATAATTGCCAGGCTGAAACCGTAATCCCTTTTTAAATATTGGAATGACATCAGCTTTTCTGCAATCCATAGGTATCATACCAGATGAAAGCGAATCTTAGAAAGTCAGAAAAAGGGGCTGGTCTAAAACTGAACTAATCTCTCTTAGAACCCGGGGTGTATGCCATCAGGACCTGGATCCTTGTTTACATAAATTTTTATTAAAGCTTTATGGATCATATCCTGAGTCAGCCACTGACTAGATTGAGCTGAGCTATTAGTGCAGCTATGAAGTAAGCCTGGGAATTCAGACTCCTCTATTGTATACACTGAAGAAAAGATTTAGCACATTTGCCTTTTCTGTATCTGTTACAACCATACTGGTTCCATTATTTAATGGAGCAACACCTCAACCTGCATCTTTTTACTATTAATATATTTAAAAAATTTCTTGGAGTTAGTCTTAGCCTCTGCCACAATGCACACTTCATTTCCTTTCTTTGCCTTCCGGATTGCTGATTTACAACATTCATTATAGTGTTCATTAAATGCAGCTTCTGTCCCAACAGATTTGTAGTTTTTAAATGCCTTTCTCTTCTTTCATATTAACTTCTTTACTTCTATATTAAGCCACATGTATGTAGGAAGTGTTATATTTCTCAATGCAAACATTTTTGGGTAAAAGAATGCATAACACATGTTTTATTCCTACTGATCAAATACAGTTGATTCCACTTCTGTTTATGCAGTATCTTTCCCTAAATAATTGTATTTTTCTAAAGTAAGACTAAAGGTGAGTTTTAACTCCTGCGTACCCCTAAGGGAGTTAATGATATTTTTAATATTCAACACTGTTTTTGGGCTATATTTATAATTTGATTTTCATCATGACCCTGTAAATAAAATATGATTGCTATGCCACAAATGATTTATGTACAAAATTTACATGTCTAGCTCTAAAGATGAAAGTGAGCAGTTGCAGTTTATATCACTGTCTCGAGGGCTGAGAGATGCTGGATGTAAAAACTCATGGGAAAACTGACCTTTTTTCACTTGCATCATTTATATTGTATGCATGTTAATGCCTTTGCATTCTGCTAATGGCAAAAAACATTCTAAAATGGCACATGCCAGTAGAGATTAGCTTATTTTTATATAATTGAATAGATTTTAACTATTTTGTATTATATATACTATATAACAGAATCTTCTCACATTTGATTTACACTAAGATATTTATTTGTATTTTCACAATAACCAAACTATCACAGTAAAGTATGATGTGTTCCTCCCGTGACATACAGTATTTACCTGCATACAAGTTACATTCATTTTCTGGCCATGGCAACAAAATTATAAACTCACAAGTGCATTTTCAACCAGTTGAAATGGATTGTGGTAAGATTTATACAATTTATGTGATCCTAAGTAGGGATGGGCGAATTTTTTCGCCGCAAAAATGACGCCCATAGAGGTATGGCATTGTGCGTCAAAAATATTTTGCTGAGCGACTATACTATAAAAAACATCTCAAGTTTAAACTTTCATTTAGTCCCATAGGTTTTAGGGAATCCAATCTTTTTATCCATACTGCTTCTCGCTGTAACAGCCGTTTTCTTATATTACCACCCCTCTCAACAGTTACTTGTTCCAACACATTCCATCTTAATTGGGCTATCGTCTGTTTATTATGAAAAAAATGTTTTGCCACCGACATTTCAGATACATTTTCTTTTTTATTTTCCTGTTTCTCTATATCTGGTGTATAATTTTGAATACTACTTTTATGCTTATTTAATCTAGTTTTTATAGATCTACTTGTCTGTCCCACATAGGTTAATCCACATGGGCATTTTACCATGTAAATGACTCCTGTACTGTTACAGTACATGCCCATTCAACTTTACTGGAAAGCCATTAGAGGGGTGTGCTGTTATGCCGCTCGCAGTCCCAAGTTTTTATATTTTTTTTTAAATTTTCTTAGTCACTGTCTGTCCTATAGATTTTCCTCTTCTGTAGGAGAATAATGGAGGCTCTTTAAACAATTCGTTCCATTATTTTAAGGTTGTTTTACCTCATTAAGTTGGTCCCTGCCATATCCTCTTTGTGAAATTTTTTTTTTATCATAGCCTCCGCTTCCTGTTCACACATTCACATTTTCATTGGAAGTAATACGACTAACTCGACTTAACTGGCTACGTGGAAGTCCTTTAAATACACCTGGTGGGTGACAACTTGACGGTAACAATATTGTATTACAATCTGTAGGTTTGTAATGGACTGCAGTTGATAGAGTATTATTTTCAATGGATACTTTAACATCCAAAAAGCCAATTCCTGTTTGGACCACACAGAAGTAAATTTGATGGTATTGTGTACCTCATTTAAATTCTGCACCATCATTTCAAATTGATTCACAGTACTGTCCCAAATCAGAAAAATATCATCCATGTAGCGCTAGTAATGCAATATATACTTATTCCACATAGTGTTAAGTATGTATTTACTTTCAAATTCATGAATAAATGTATTTGCATAAATAGGCGCCATATTAGCCCCCATAGTGCAGCCTATCTGCTGAACATAGTACTGCTCAAAAAACATGAAATAGTTTCTTGTTAATACCATCTCCAAAATTTTGCATGCAAAATTAATCTCATGATTTTTTTATCCAATTTTGTTAAATATTGTCTTATGCTTTAAATTCCTTCACTATGTGGAATTGCAGAGTAAAGATCACATACATCCAATGAGCACAAAAGTACATTCTTCTCTGGCAGTTTTACTTCCATTATTTTATCCAGGAAGTCTGTAGTATCTTGTATACAAGTATGCAATAAAGAGAAAATCGGTTGACATATCATATCTAAGTATATAGCCAGTGGCTGTAGGATTGATCCACATCCTGAAACAATCGGTCTACCCGGGGGGTTTTTCAGGGACTTGTGGATCTTTGGTAGAAAGTATATATATGGAATCTGAGGCCATTCTACACTAAGTACTAAGGAGTTGAATGCACACTATGGAAAGAAAGTAAGTGGTGTGCCGAAGAAAAATATGTTTTGGTATATGATTAACACAAGCACCACCCACAGAACAATCTAGTGCTATAGCACAAAAAAATTAATTTGGCCAAAAATAACAGTACATCTTCCAACACTTTAACAATGGATGCTGTTCCAAATGACACTCTTGAACTAAAATGAAAAGTAATTGTCCATCGTCCTTTTCCTAGCTGGCCAACAAAACACCCATATAGTGTATATAGTGCTACAATACCAAACATATGTTGTTAATAACCCAACAATAACACCACCACTTGGGATGTTCCAACAACTAGACATCAGGATAATCTTTTACACAGTTACCATCCACACCCTTATTCCAATGTGTCTCCTTATCTGTGGCCTATATGTTGCATCAAATTGATGCCTACAATATCAATGTTCTCTACAAATTGAACAAATACTTTAAATACTGAAACAGCAAAAATAATAATCCAAGAACTTGAAGTTGTTGTCTGTAGTGAAAAAAAAGTAGACAATACAAGTCATCCTGTAAGTGAAGTAGAATGTGAGAAAGAAGCATAATCACATGATGATGCTGTATTTCATAGGAGCCAGAGGAGAATCAGGAACCATCTGAAGATGATCATGACTGAAGGTGCACTGGATACGTTCCATGTGACCAAAAAGGCATTCCAATATTTCAACAATCCAGTGTGGAAATACAAAAAAGATGATAATGATATAGTGAATTTGCATTGTATGAGAAATAGAGAAATTTATAAATCACATTTGCAGCTACTAAGAATTTAAAATCAGAATTATGATTTGGCCGCAACAATGAAAATAATGGAGCACAAACAAAGTGATCTCCTAAGGCAAAATTTGACCACACAACATCACCTGTTTGAAATCAGTTGTTCATTGACAGATATCACTTCATCAATGTGTAAAATTGTAGAAAAACACCAAAAAAGTTCTGACATAACTCCCATGTCTAGTGCCGACAACACACTTGTGAATTGTTATGTGACACAATGGCCAACAAAAAATCGTCAACAAGATTGTCTTTCGCAACTGAGACAACAAAATGCTATAGCATGTTCCACTTAAAATATTCCCTGGAAAAAAAGGCTAAGGAATAAAAGTTAAACACACACTATAAATACATAATTTTTGTTTTAACCCTTCAAGTGCCAGCAGAATTTGCATTTCCTTTGCACTCAGTACCAGACATTTTTTGTGCTCTCTCATTTTAGGAGCATTTCCTGGATGGGGATTTAGTTTACCTAGGTAAACTATACACTGGTACACTATAAACTGAGTTTTTTAAATCTTGCAAATTTTCACTTCTGGAGCAAGATTTAGAGCTCTAAATACAAAAAAATTAAAATTGCTATTTTTCATGATATAAGGATTCATACAAATAAAATATTTTATGCACAAAAAAATCACTAATTTGGAAAGCCTCAAGTGTCTTGAATGTACCAATACCAGATATGTATAGTTTTATGGAGATTTCTGACTTCTATAGATTAAAAACACCCAGCAGCAAATTGCCAAATTTCAAGCACTACAGTAGAATATGGAAATCTTTAGATTCCAAAGCCAAAACTTTCTGGAACAGTAGGTTTAACCCAGAAAAAATACATATTTTGCCAAAAACAAAATGGGTAACCATGTCTTTCTACGTTAAAGTAACAAACATCAAAGCTTTTCTGAACCTTTCCAGGGGTCCACTGAACAGTTTGATGCCCACTGTGCACAGGATTACCAATGCCTCTGGCATTTAGAAACCCCAAAATGAAGTTAGTGTATACAACTTGTCTCGGAAGTCACTTCAGCTACTGAATAATCAACAAATTTACTTTATTTTTTGCAGGGTAAAAATCCAAACAAATATGTTGACCCCTCCCAAAAACCATATATATATATATATATATATATATATATATATATATATATATATATTTCGGAAAGTGCATACACTATTCAGCCAAATCTAAAATGGGTAAAGATGTCTTTCTACTCCAAACTACTGAGTCACAATGCTTTCCCAAAATTGTCAGTTTTGATGAAATACACATTTACTGCATTTTTTGTGGGGTAAAAACACAAAAAAATACTTTGACCCACCAAAACCATATATTTCTGAAAAGTACACATTTAAACAAATCTAAAATGAGTAACAATTTATTTCTACTCCAAACTACTGAGTTGCAATGCTTTCTGAAATTTGTCAGTTTAGATGAAATACCTGAAAAATGCCTCAAAGCTTCAAATTTCTAGCATCTTATCTCCCAAATAGCATTAGGTACAAAAAAGAAACATCACAAATATGAATGCCAGTGATCCGCTTAAAAATTTGGTGTCCATTGTGCATAGGATTATTTATGTTTCTGGCATTTAGAGACCTCAAAATGAAGTTAGTGCATACAACTTGTCCTGACATATTGGTTGACATATAGGCTGCTGGAATATAAGCACCTGTTATGTGTATAGTGTGCCATAAGTCACCCTAACTGCTCAGAGACCGTAGAAAACCATGGGGATCTAAGCATTTTTGATGACATTTCTGAAAATGACTATGAAGCTTGCATTTACCCTATTCTATGCCCCATATTTTGTAACATATCAGCATAATTTTTTTTATATATGAACACCAGGGGTCTACTGAACATGTTGATGCCCAATATACATATATAAACCAAATTATGTGATGTACAGAGGCATCCAAATGAAAATAATGCATATGAATTTTCACAGCTGACACTCTGGCTACTGCAATATGAGCAAACAGCATTTTTTAAAAAGTACACATTCTGACGAATAAAAAATGGTTAAATATTTACGCAAAGTTATGCTAAACATAGTGGTTTTTTTTAATTCTTGAAAAAGCATAAAAAAGCTTGCATTTCACCCAATTATAAGCCTCACGTTTCATAAGATATCAGCAGAAAATATCCTAAATAGGAGTTCCAAGGGTCTACTGAACAGTTTGATGCTCAATATACATAGATAAACGAAACTTTGTCATGCACAGAGAACCCCAAATGCATATATAGCAGACAAAATTTCCATGGGCAAAACAAAGTAACTAAGAATAGAGGGAAATGCAATAAATCACTAAAATCCAAACAAACCACGACAATCAACACTTTTTTTCCCACCTAATCAGCAGTCAGAATCACTGGCCCAATAGGTTTTTCAGACAGACATAAGCGAACAATGCCTATGCAGAGCTCAAAATGCATTACAATGGCTAAACATGCAATAAAATCACTAAAATGTACCAGAATGACCGAAATTGCAAAATAATCACCAAAATAACATACAAAAGAAAATTTGCAGTACAGTTAGCAAATATACTATGTTTGTATGTTGCAAGTTCGTATGCGTGTGTGTACAGTTGGCAAATTGGTGTTTTATTCATGTGTAAGAATGTGTGAGTGCTGTGAATATGTGTGACCCCCCTAATCCACCAAAATTGTGTGTGTGTATTGTATAATAACTGTGTGTGTGTAGGGGGCACTAACCTGGGGTGGCAAGCTGAAGATTGTCCAGGACTATCCTTTAAGACTAACATTTATTATATGTCAGTTTCAACTAATACAGAAGGGCAAAGGCTACAGTCTCACTCATCTACTCTAAACCTAGCTTTAATAAATGTTAAAAAAACACGTAGTCAAGGTTTACTTCCAGTTCTATAGAAATTTGTAGATTAAGGGAAAATTTCTCACTCACACACACACAAAGAATATGTTTCCAACTGAACATCAAACTTATAGCTTTATTTGTAACACCTACACTATTAAGATGTCTGGTTGCTAGGGTATATTTTACTATAGGAACCAGCCTGTTTGTATGAGAGAGTGCAATGTGAATTGTAGAGGGTGTTATAGAAGGAAAATGTTGATAATGCTTCAATAAACACCAAAGAGTACACACAAAAATAGTTCACATGTTGGCCTGCATCTGCAGGATGAACAAGAGGATCTTCATGTCATAACCTTCAATAGCTTCAGGAAATTAAATATCCCCTATAGTTGCTTTTCTACTGCAATATGATGTAAAGTCCATGCTGCAAAAAATATATATTGCACTCTTTACTAGGGAAATACTGCTGAACAACCCCCAACATCTTGAGTTTGCCAAACACATGCTCAAAGACTTGACGGGCCCTTGGTGTGCTACATTGTACCTGTGTTCACCAGGTGTGGCTGAATTACCAATTGAAGTAAGCAGCCAAGGTTGACAACCATAAACAGCATCTCCTGAAAAAGAATTGACATATGCTTAAATCAATATGGTGAGTTTTATCATTCTACATTAACCTTTATAAAAATGCAACACTTTGGGGCAGATTCACGAAGGGTCGAATATCGAGGGTTAATTAACCCTCGATATTCGACTGGGAACTAAAATTGTACGACTTCGAATATCGAAGTCGAACGATTTTGCGCAAATCCTGCGATCGATCGATTGAAGGATTTTTTGTTCGATCGAACGATTAAATCCTTCGAACGATTCGAAGGATTTTAATTCAACGATCGAAGGAAAATCCTTCAATCAAAAAATCACAGGCAAGCCTATGGGGACCTTCCCCATTGGCTAACATTGACTTCGGTAGCTTTTAGCTGCCGAATTAGGGGGTCAAAGTTTTTTTTAAAGGGACAGTACTTCGACTATCGAATGGTCGAATAGTCGAACGATTTTTAATTCTAATCGTTCGAATCGTTCGAATTCGATCAAATTTAACCAATTCGATGGTCGAAGTACCCAAAAAATACTTCGAAATTCAAATTTTTTTTTATTCGAACCCTTCACCCGAATTTCGTGAATCGGCCCCTTTGCATTGCTCTTTTGGCATCTTTTATTCTGTCTACAAGTGCATTTTAGTTTTTGTATGTGGAGGGGCATAAACGTTCCTTTTCACTTTCAGCTACTCCTGTGTGGTGTTGCCAAATGTGATATATAGATGACATCTTTTGTAGAACTTGAGTCAGTGACTGAGAGAAAGTGGATTGATACATTCCACTGACAAGATCTTCTGAATTCCAAAATGATTAAGAATGATTTGTGATGACAATTGTTGAAAGGCCTATTTAAGATTTGTATGGATATGTTTTATGTTAACATAGAAGTTATTAAAATATTTTATCACATTGATATCTTTTTGAAGGTTTGTCTTGATAGCTTTAGAATGTGACCAATCATTCAGAACACAAAATATATTGAGGATAAAAGTTGGACATTTTTGGCAGTTGAATACAAATTGTAGTTAATGTCAGGCCCTTTCAAACTTGAAGTCTGGCATTTAAAACACCCAATGGTTGTTAGATTCCAAAACAAATAGTAATGTACTAGTCAAGTGTTATAAACACACTTATTTAAATGAAAAAGACATGAATGAAAATGTAATAAATAAAAATAAGACAAATAGTTCATATATTTTGAATCAATTTATTGTTTTTAAAATAATAGAACAGTTAAAAGTACTTTGTTAATGAAATACACATAGGTGTAACTGTGTCTTGTGTGATAAGGTGCATATGTGAGAATAGAAGACTGACAGAGCGATAGGAGTAAGAGCATTTCCTCCAATTCAAGTGGTGTAAGAAAAAAAGGCTTCATGAGATAAGTGGCTTTGGATTTAATTGAATTGTGAAAAGTAAGCATTCCCATTACTTTTAATAGGCCATTAGGGAGCGAAAACATAGATAATTGAAAGATATATTGGTTAATTCATTTAGCACAATGAATTGCATAATCGACACACAAAAAGTCACACTTATCACATGAAATGTACCATATCGCACTAAATTGAATCCAGCCTATTATTGGGTAGTAGCCCAAAAAGCAGAATTGAAATTTAGATTGTCTCTCACACTGTTGTTTCCTAGTAGAGAAAGTCTAATGTATTGTTTTTATTGTAGATCTTAGTTTTGCCATTACGGAAAATAAACATTTTCTTTCCTACTAAGGTTCTTCAACAGTAGGTCTACTTTTTGAGGCAATCTTTAGTTATACTGTATTAATATTTTCTACATTTTTGTGGTGATAGCTTTATGTATGCTCTTAGATTCTTAATACAGGCTTTCAGGGTGATAAATGATGTGCTAGTATCTGAAGAGCCTATGTTATAATAATTACTGGCTTTTTTTCTTTACAGTTTTCTCTACAGTCCACATAAGCTATTTCAATATATATATATATACACATCAAGAAAGACCAGCAACACCAGGGTGTTGCTGGTCTTTCTTGAAGTATTCGCATTTCTTACCTTGCACCCAGGTAACACGACGTCAGCAGGGTGCTGCCCTAGTGAGGATATATATATATATATATATATATATATATATATATATATATATATATGATTTATATTTGCATAGTTGTTTAATTGTGGGCCAAGTATTCTTAAGAACTTGAAATACCAAGTCACATTATAACAGTTCTTTCATACATTCAATACAATAACATTCATGGAAACATTTTTTAGAAGCATGATAAATTGCCATAAAAATAGGAGGTGTGTTTTAGTGCGTTATTTTAAACATGTGTGTTCTGTGTAAAACTGGCAGTGACCTTAAGGGTGAGCACCCCAATCAGCTGTGTTTGTGTAGTGAATACTATATATCTCCTATGTCTTCTGGGAGTACTTGTATCTGAACATCTATGTAGACATTAGGAAAAGAATATTTGTGATTTTGTTTCTTATTCTTTTGTGGCTGTACTTCAATTCATCCCAACACCCTTTGATTCAGAGGGCAGGATTATGATGAAATAATTCGACAGCATTCAGCTAGCCAGCAAACATGACATTGACTTTTGAACCTACAATACAGCAGATTATATTTATCAGTAGAAGTAACATCGTTTTTATATACCTTGTCTCAGAGTTTGAATTTGAAGGATTTGTATACTACGTGCAATGTAAAACACTTATTTTTAATATATGAAAATGAAAAAAATATTACAGTTTTATTTAGATTAGAGTTTAAATTGCATATATTTGTACATAATACATTATATGACCAAACTAATTTTAATGTTCTATTTCATTTTTCTAGTCCATTGCTTTAAAATGAGATTTATCAGCAAACTATTGAAATAAAATAAGATATAAATCCATTGAGGAAACCTAGATACAATCATGTGATGACTGGAATTCTTATGCATTTCTATCAGCCTTTTCATATTGACTGCCAAAAGTGACTCTATATTCTTTGCAAGCTTCATTGCCTCTTCATTGATTTGGAGCAGCAGACAAAATAGATTGGTTTAGATTCTTTTAAAAGGTCACAAGTAGAATATTTGTCTGTTAAGTTTGGCTCTGACTAGCAGATACAAAGATAGTTTGCATATTGAGTAATGAGATATTAAAAAGTAATGCCTTGTCAGCAAAAAGAAGAATCAATGAATTCTGGGCTTTTACGTTATCCTGAAAGAAATATGTGCTGAAATGAAATCACACCCAATATCCATATACTATATATTCAACAGATTAATAATCAATTTGCTATGGTTTTATCATTTATCTGCTACACTAGTAGACTGCTCTGAAATTTTACAAAAATATAACTTGTTATAATAATGTAAGCAAAGTTTACAATTTAGCAACCTCAAAAGATTTAAGGGGAAATGAAATTATAAAATAGCAAGTGTTCTTTAAAATGGTTGTTTAAATATTTAGTCGCAAAATACACTTTGTGATTGCAAAGTGTATTTTGAAAATTTTGAAATTTTATTACATACACTGCAAATGTTCACAAAAGCTATGTGGTTGCAAACTTTTATGAGGAAATCATTGAGGTCAAAAAGGATGCAAACAGGGTCGCTAAGATTCCCAATTGTCTTTGTGAATGTTTTTTTCTCTAACAAAACATATTCATTCCTCATTAAACCCCTAATCACAAAAGATTAGGGGACATATTTATTTATTTTAAGAGTGAAGTTAGACATCACCACAGCCTACTAGTATGAAATCCACTCTCCAATCCACTCTCCAAGCATTTTATAATAAACACAGTGGTGAGCCCCCAGCATTTCTTGAAATACACAGTTGGAGGCCCAACTGTGCTTCCCATCCTCTTGGTCTCCAAGTGGCAGCACCTTATATAATATAGTGGTGCTTCCTTCTGGACCAGCCAGTCACATTGCATGCTGGTTATTGTAGTTTTACAGTAACCTTGGCAGCAAGCAATAAATGCAAGCACTTGGTACTGCCTATTTGAGCATTCACTGAGAAACAAAAGAGGCATACTACACACTCTCAGAAAAGCACATATGGTGTTTTTAGCATATAAAAAAAAACTTTGAGAGTTTGGGAGTACAAACTCCCAAATGCTCCAAAACCTAGCCCAAATCTGTACCCTGATAGGTTTATGCTTTGAAACCCCATTACTACTTTAAAAAAGTAGGCCAACTTGGTAGACCACCTGCTAACATGGTAACCCTAGTGCTGGGTCATGCATTTGTGAAATATGCTCAATGACAATTTTGTAGGGATTGTCCTACCTTAAATAACTTACACAGTTCTCTGGTGATTTTGGTCATAAAGGAGGTACCTTGGTCAGTCAATATCTCTTTAGGGATGCCCACCCTACTAAACACTTGAACCAGCTCTTTAGCAATGGTTTTGGATGAGGAATTCTATAAGGGTATAGCAAGTAGCATAGTCCAGTATGACCAAGATGTACTGATGCCCTCGGACAGATTTTATCATCGTCCCCACTAGATCCATACCAATCCTCTGAAAGGGACTTTCTTGGATGGGTATGGGAACCAAGGGACTATGGAAACTTGCTTTAGGGGCAGTGAGCTGGCATTGAGGACATGACCCATAGTATTTAGAGACATCTTTATGTAGCCCATGCCAGAAAAATCTTTGCAAAATCCTATCCGTAGGTATAACACAATCCTCCTATATGGTTAAGGAACAACCAGTTGCTCATTAAGATCTCCCTCCTTCTTAACCACATGATACAATAAATCCTGTTTTATTACCATGTGAGGGAAAGAAACCCTCATGTCCCATCTATTACCTTTAAATTTTCTCTGGCCTTAGCAAGAGTAGGATCTCTTAACTGTTCAGTAATAAAATTATCTCTTTGAACCTCTTGGTTTGGCAAATTTTAATTTGACACTCCCCCATCAGTTCTAGTATTCTCATCCTCAGTACCACTAGGTAATTCTGTATCAGTATTAGCTACACTGTGTCCCTTATAAGAACTGATAAGTAGGGATGGGCGAATTTTTCCATCTTGTTTCGCCATTGAAATGACGCCCATAGAGTCGTATGAAGGCGTGTCAAAAAAAAAAAGCTGCGCGCAAAAGAATTTCGCTGCACAACCAAATTTGAACGAAACGGGTCAAATTCACCCATTTGCCCATCCCTACTGATCAGAGGTGCCCTCTACTGGTATATGTGCAAAGTGTTCAGGGCTACTTTTTTCCACCCAAGTGGTACCTTCAACACAATTGCCAGAGGCATTTTTACACGTTATTTTGCCACAGCTTCAAAAAGTGTGGGAAATCTCTCCCCAGTAATCATGCAGTAATGAAGGGGTCAAAACCATAGGGTAAATTAAAGAGCCAAAAGGGGTGTCTATAGTCACATTATCAGTAGTGTATTCACAGGCATCCCTATGTATGCAGATGGCCCTTACAGTATCTACCGGATACTTTGTAACTTACGAAATTAGTTTCACAAGGGTAACTGAACTGCCTGAGTCCAATAAAGCATTGGCAATTTTACCCTCCACATTAATCTAACACATTTCTTTCACAAGCCCTGCCTGAGGCATAGCTGTACATGTTATGTGTGCAAACAAAGATAATTTTCTGATTACATATGCAGCATCACATTGCATGGGTTCTTCATTTAAGGGATAGTTTGCAGCAATATGTCCTAGCATTTGGCACCTAAAGCACTGTATTAAGTCTTTACTCAGAACTTTACAGGGTGGGGACTTTTCTGAGGCAGGTTGCTGGGGAAGACCTCATCTTTGGGGCTAGGGTGCACTGTGGTTGTGGCAGACTTGAAAGCTCCTCTACGGCGACATACCTTTATACCATTTCAACCAAATGTTCATCCATTTTGGGATCGCCTAGGCTCACCCATTTCCATAATACCATAAGTAGGGACTGAAGGAAGCGGTACATTGCCACCCACTCCATGATTTGTTGTCCTGACAGGATGTCTGGCTTTAACCATTTCTTGAACAGGTGTATCAGGTCACTCATTTGAGGATGAAGAGACTTGTCTACATGATAAGCCCAGGAGTGCACATGCTGGGAACGGACAGCAAGGGTTACACACAATCTGGCTAGGATATCTGCTTTGGGTTTGTCATAGTGCAAAGCATCAGCAGGATTCATATCAAAGTATGCTTTTTGGGGCTCACCTGACAAGAAAGGTGCCAACATTCCAGTCCACTGTTCCTTACACCAGCTTTCTCTTTCTGCTGTCATATGAAGGTCAAAAGGCATGCCTCAACATCATTACTTGGAGACATTTGCTGCATTGACTGGCTAGCCAATATAGTACCTTTTGTACCTTTAGTACCTACACTAATAGTAGCAATTTCAGGTAGTTGGACGGTGGTCTTAGTAGGATATGAACCTTTGTGTACACTTCCAGACACTCTAAAACAGAGGTACAGACAGTTCAGTTGAGCATAACTGGTCTTTGGCCAGTTTGATGGAAGCTTTTGCAAAGAGACAACATAAAGAAAACAAAAAACACCTAGCCCTGTCTGGCTGTAACTAATACAAAAGTGCTTTCTCTTACTAACCGTGGACAAGGGTCTTTAGCCCAAATAGCTTACAAAGCAAAATGCACAAATACGTTTTTCCACACTTACTGTACATGGCAGTTAGAACACAGAACAGCAGCTCCTGCTTTTCCCAAGGTTCTCTCTCTCTTTGACAAACACAGCTCCTTTTCGTAGAGAGCTTTATCCGTGCAGCTGCAGTCTAATCACCATGCAGCTACTTGTCTGGAACCCAATTCACCTGGAGCGGCCCACTGGACTGGAGGATTCACCCATTTTTGTTCATTAACTCTAGGACTTCGTCAGCCAGCTTTTACTTAAGCTGAACAATAGTAAAACAAAACATTTTATTTTCTCCCCTTTGCAAAACTGACATTTGCTGAGGGTATCACACATATGATAGGAATCATCTAGGGGAAACATACACTGCATCAACATGTTTTCCAGTGATATATATATTATATATATATATATATATATATAGTCGTGTTCCAAGGAATGACGCACTCAAGAACTTCATAATGAGATCAAGCAAAGTGAATTTTTTTGTCAACGTTTATTTGAGACCTTTCTCAAGACATTCCTTGGAACAAGACTTTCTGCACTATATATGACAGCACCCAGGCAGTAAAACTCTCCTGGATTGGAGTGTGCCACAGCCTGAACTGTATTTTTATATTTATAGATGGCTGACAAAATACCTGAGAAAGTGCTGGACACAGTTTATATCTGTCCCAGGCCATGTAGCCGGCCAAAGTTGAACAGAGGACTCTGGGACTTATTACATGCAATGCTGTAAGTGCTGGGCATATTTTGGTTTCTGTGTATTCCAATGTAGGTGTTGATGTGGGGCTGCTAATTCTATGTTAAAGCAAGCATGCTGAAGTTGTTCATTTTGTTTATAATAAAAGCCATCCAAGCTGCATAAAACTACTAAAGGTGGATTTTTGACTCATGTTTGTGTGTTTAAACAGTGCTGTGCTTATGCTCCCTATATACCTGAATCTTTTATATATAAAAAAGATAAAGGAGAGCACACCTATAGAAATCAAATGCCTGGGTGCTGATTTTAATTGTAAACCATTTAACAAAGAATGCTGCACTCACAGGTCTTAGCAACAATACCAAAACGGTTTTATTGACAATCCAACATTTTTCCCTGAAGGTTCCTGTGCATAACTGAAGGAGTAGGGACGAATAGGGAACGTTGGACACAATAAACCTCAATATTTTTGTTTGACCATGTTCTAAATTTTTTGACTTTGTTGCAAATTCTTTGGAGTGCTGCCATCTGGATTTGGTATTTATTTTAACATGGGCTAGCACCCAGGTTTTCCAGTGGGACTGATGATTTGCTATATATATATATATATATATATATATATATATATATATATATATATATATATATATATATATATATATAGCAAATCATCAGTATATATATATATATATATATATATATATATATATATATATATATATATATATATATATATATATATATAAATGTTAATAGCACCTCGTGCCTATGGGGTTCTCTTGTGCCTGAAACAAAGAATGTGCCCCAGTACTCTTAACAGTACACTTGTGAGAAATCTCGGTGTCCGTCTCATCCCCATGTAATTATTCATTAACGGAAAAGATGAAGCAGCACACAAACGTTGCAAAAAAATCAGTATATCACATACCATATAAAATAAAGAAATGTTATATATTATATGGATTACTAAATAAAGGTTTTCACATATCAACAGAGAAAAGTCTCAACTACAGGTATCACATCATTTTAGGTTTGAGAAGCAGACACTAAAATCTCCATTTAAAGGAATATTAAGTTCTGTATTTTTAACACTAGTAAGTGTTATCAATTAGAGATGTGTTTCTGCATTCAGTTAAAAAAAATCCATAGAAGAGCAAAGAAATAACAGTGCTCTTATGTATTTCTTTAGCTTGAAACATGCTGTGATTTTGCATTTCCTAGCGATATATTAAATGCCACACAGATTTGGAAACTATGGATGCTTTAAGTGTGATCCCATGACACAGCTTGCTTACATGTTATCTACTGTAAGAGATTTGTGCCTCTTTGAGTTTAATTAATTGGAAAGAAATATCGTTCTTAAGCACTTAACTTTGAAGTAGGATTTTTGAATGTCAAAATCCAAAAGCACGTACTAAAATCGCTGACAAGTTATTAAAGAGAAGAGTACTCTGGAGGATTAAAACATATAATTCCATGAGACAGAATGGCATAAAACACTTCTAGTTCAAATAAGATTTGTAAAAAGGAATACGTATACATTCATATTTGAATATAATGAAGTAAAATAAGATTTTATTCTTGGTAGAGTTGACATTGATTTGTAATTGTTCTATTGTCTATTGTCTTTATTGTAGCTAGAGAACTGATTTTAGCCCAAACATTATTTTGTCTTGAAATATTTTTTATTTAATTTCAGTTTTACGTCAAACACATGATACGCTTATCTTCTAAGGTCTGTTGCTCATATATACTGTATCTTAAAGGTAAATGGAAAAGATTTGATAAAATCCTGAGTCTAGTCTGCAGATTTCCTTTCACAAAATGCTTTTTGATTGACCTTATTTTCATACTTCATTATATTGTTGTACAGAATATTCTATGAAGATTGACTTGATCTATTTATTACTTGATTAACAACCAAGGCACTTTCTAGGAATATGTAGAGGAAACTTTTGATAAGGTTGTCTTTTTAATAACAGAATTTATTACATAAGGGTGCATTTTCCACAATGTTGTCATTATAGCATGCTAAAAAGCTTGCACAAAAATGTAAGTGTATCTATTATGTTGTAACACTGCTTTACAAGGTGGTTGAATTGGATGAAATGTATACGTATCTGACTCTTGAAATTGGGACACTGAAATTGGGACACTGACCTCATCTAAAAAACAACGTGGTAAACTACTCAATTATTGTTATTTCTACTTTTTGTTACTGATCTTTCTATTCAGCCCCTCTCTTATTCATATTCTTGTCTCTTATTCAAATCAATGTATGGTTGCTAGGGTAGTTGGGACCAAGTGTTTTTTTCTGTTTAAAATGCCCATAAGGTTTATATCAGGAGATTCGTAAAACAGGATCCAGGGTCAAAAAAGGAAAGGTGCAAGCACAGCAGAATTTATTACACAGGCTATACAACTAGAATACACTCACAAACAGAACCCCATAGAGGCTGATATTCAGCATAACCTCTTTTAAATTAAAGCTTCCTACTACACCAGGGGTACTCAACTTAATTTAACCTTGAGCCACAATCCAATGAAAAACTCTTGGGGAGCCACACAAGCAGGAAAAAAATAATTAGGGATGCCAAATAAGGGTTGTGATAGCAGCATGTAGACTACTAGCCCGACTAGTAAAGTAATCCTGTGTCTTCATGGCTCCAAAACTTGAATCTAAACCAGGAATTTAAAAATTATTATGATGCCAATGGGTGCAACATCAATGGGAATGGAGAGCAACATGTTGCTCAAGAGTCACTGGATGAGGATAAGTGCACTACAGAATGAAAAAATATAGCATCAGCCCTAGTAGCCAATCAGTTACAATTCTGACAATCACATAGACAGATACATGTTATAAAAGATAAAAAACAGTTTTGCATCCTAGGATATTGACCAGTTTACTTCCTACTAAAAGCAATTTTACGGTTTGTTTTTGTTTTTTTGTAACTTATATTTTATTTGAATAAACATAAAATACAGGCAAATGAAAATACATTTAAGACCATACATCTGGTCCATTACAGCATGGAAAATCCAATACAGTGCAATCCACATCAATCTGTTATTTAAAGGTTCAGAGTCCAGACCCTGCAATGATGCTATGGTAAAAATCAGTAGACATTTCACATCAGCTTACGGACATGGATATTTCAATGCCTGATACAAGATAAACAGCAAACCAAACAATGTGAGAAGGAGAAAAATAAATAAAAAACACAGAAAAGAGAAAAAGAAAAAAAGGAAAAAGGAAGTAGACTCTAGTAACTGCGCTAAATAGGATCCGAAGCCCCAAAGTTATCCAGATCCAACCTCATAACCCATATCCACACCTACCGGCCCCCAACAAACAGCTCTCGAGTCTATAGAAAATCTTACTGATGTCATTGGGGAATTCTATTCCTTAACAAGGCGATTGAATGTTCAAATTTCTTATTACTCTCTACACGATCATTTATTTCTGACCAAGAAGGGATATCCACAGATTTCCATTTGGACGCTATGGACAAGCGAACTACCGTCAAAATATGATTGAAAAGTTTCTGCACATGTCTGGGCTGACCCTCAAAAGGCTTCCCCAGGAGGAAGGTCAGACTCTCTAACCGGATAGTGGCATGCGTCAATTTTTCAATTAGTTTCTGAACTTCTATCCACAAAGGCCTAATCAATGGGCACTCCCAAAATATATGGTAAAGTGTCCCCTCCATATTACAGCCTCTCCAGCAATCCTTTGATGTCGCCGGGAAAATTTTGTGCAATCTGGAGGGGGTGAGATACCAAAACATCAGTATTTTATATATGTTTTCTCGTTGTTTCACACAGGTGACACTACCTTTGGCGTTGAGCCAAATGTCGGACCAATCCTCCAGGGGAATTTTGCAACCCAGAATAGTTTCCCATCTCTCCATATAATTATGTTGATACCCAGATGCGACTAAAGGATCATTAAGCAATCGATATATTTTTGAAATCAGCCCTTTTTGAGGTAAACCCTGTGCTGCTATACGTTCAAAGGCTGTGGGACTCTGTTCCCTAAAGGCCAACATATAGGGGTTTAGAAAATGCCGCATCTGAAAATACAGGAACCAAGGTATATGGGTGTCTGATGCCTTAATTTCGATTTGCTCTAATGGAAGCACTGTCGTAAGAGACGAATTAAACATATCTGCAATTTGAAATAATGAAACAGGCTCTTGCGGGGGACAGATCATGTGTGTCATTGCCGGAGGAAAAGCTGGGTTGCCCATTATTGCCGTCACTGGGGAGTAAGGCGAAGCTAATTTGTACTTAACCCTCAACTTTTTCCAGAGATCCAACGTAAACCTCGTTGTTTTTAACATCGGAATTTTAGGGAAAGTAACACCTAAAGTTGACCAAAACCATGCATTAGGGTGATATGGGAGGAATTGAGAACGTTCTATATATGCCCAATGAGAATTAGGGGCCCAAGAGGACCAAGCTAAAATTTGCCTCAATTGAGCTGCCTCATAATATTGACGCAATTACTTCATTCAATCAAAGTAGGTTTAATCTTCTGAGCCAGAGGAACAAAATTCTGCTTAAATAAATTCTCATATATCGGGGTAATTTTAGTGCCCAAGTAGGAGATATAGTCCCTTCTCCAATTATATTTATAACGAGATTGCAGCTCAGCTATCGTGGAAGCAGAGAGGGACAGTGGAAGGGCTTCCGTCTTAGACACATTTAACTTATAGCCAGAGACCCTTCCGTAGCGATCTAACAGGTCGTGCAAAACCGGGAGGGAGGAGAGAGGAGAGGTCAACGTCAAAATCACATCGTCAGCATATAATGCTATTTTGCTACAAGACAGGCCTACCGCCACACCTCCTATATTAGGATCATTCCTAATATTGGCTGCTAATGGCTCTATGCTTAATGCATAGAGCAAAGGGGAAAGGGGGCAGCCCTGTGTTGTCCCATTTGAAATTATTATTGGCGACCGTTGTTGAGAAGGCAACTTCAAATAAGTGCTAAGAGTAGCATATAGCGCCTTTAATGCAGTCAGATATGGGCCCTCAAAATTTAGATGCGAGAGTAAAGCAAACATGTAGGACCAGTCCAAGCGGTCGAAAGCTTTCTCTGCATCCAAACTTAATATCAGGGCTTCTTGCCCATTTCTTTGCAGAATATCAATGACGTCGACCACTCGTCTCGTATTATCCCCCGCCTGCCGACCTAGAATGAACCCCACTTGGTCCCTGTCAATAAGGCTGGGCAAAATAGGTGCTAATCGATTGGCTAAAATTTTTGAGTATAGTTTAAGATCAGAATTTAAAAGCGCAATCGGCCGGTAATTAGCGCAATACATGGGGTCCTTACCTTCCTTTGGTAACAAAGTCAAATAAGAAGTAAGCATGGAGGGAGGGATCGAAGAGCCCTGCATGAAAGTATTGAAGAGTTCCACTATATATGGGGCTAACGTTTTAAAAAACAATTTATAATATTGATAAGGATATCCATCAGGGCCCGGGGCTTTACCAACAGGGAGTGTTTTCAACACAGCTGACATCTCCTCTAACGTAATAGTATTATTCAGGATGTGGAGAGCATCTGCACATAACTTTGGTAAATTTGCAGTTTGAAAAATGGACTCCAACTGCTGTGGCGAGGTAGTTGGATCTACTGAAAGATTATAGAGAGCACTATAGTAGGGGAATGGAATTGCTTTGTAATTTCGTCTGGATTGTAAAGCGATTGGCCTAAATTGTTCTTAATAGACTTAATCATCATTTGTGCCTTCTGGTCCTTCAATTTCCTTGCTAACAGAGTATGCTGTTTGTTACCTTTTTCGTAGAACAATTGTCTAGTCCAGATCAGAGTTTTTTCCGCTTCCTTCAATTTCAAATCCCTCAATTCACTACGAACTGATACAATTTCATCGAACACTAAGTTGGAATTATCCACATTATACTGTGTCTCCAATTGAGCTAACCGGCCCAAAAGAGATTCTACTAGCTGCCTGGTAGCATTTTTCTTTGCCATTGCTAATGAAATAATGTTCCCCCTAATTGCAGCTTTATGAGCTTCCCACAATGTGGAAATATCCTGTACTGAACCAGTATTAATTTGAAAATATTCCCCCAGAGCTTGATCAATCGCATCAAATGATTCTTTATCATTGAGTAACGTCTCATTGAGTCTCCAATGAGACATTTTTTTAGGGGATTGCGTCAGATCTAGCGTGAGCCTAATAGGCGCATGGTCCGACCATGTTATAGGAAGGACATCTGCAGTATAAGGGATTCGAAGGCACGATTGTGACAACAAAAAGTAGTCTAACCGAGAGTGCACTCTATGCGCAGCAGAATAAAATGTATACTGTCTGCCCGTAGGATGATCCAGGCGCCAAGCATCATATAGTGGAACTAGATGTATAAACCGCCTAAATTCTTTAGAAAGCGAGCGAGAGCGTGCATCTGGGGACGGATGAGAGCGATCTTCCGATTGAATCAGAGGAATATTTAAATCCCCTCCAAAAATAGTATATGTGGCTTGAAGTGAGGAGAGCTTGTTGCATAACCTCTTGAAAAATGTAACCTGTCCCTTATTGGGGGCATAAACATTCACTACCAGCAAAGAAATACCACCCAGAGTGCCTTCCAAAATTAAATAGTGTCCATTTGGATCACTAATAGTATTAGATACCAGCAATGGGCAATCTTTATGAACAAGCGTTACAACTCCCGCTTTTGCTTGAGGTGCAGATGCATAAAAAGCTGTAGGATACAACCTAGAATATAATTTATGAGGTTTAAGCTGTGAAAAATGAGTTTCCTGCAATATAGCTATATCAGCCTTCTGAATTTTAAGCTCTTTTAAGGCTAATAAGCGTTTTGTAATAGAGTTTAACCCTTTGCAGTTTAAAGACACAAAGTTAACCATAACTCAAGCGAGTAAAAGCAGTAAAAGTCATACAATATATGTAGAGCAATCGTAACACATTTTGGGCCAATCAGCCAGAAAGAAAGTTTAGCAGCCACATCAGACACATTCAACACAATGAGTATACCCAGAAAAAACAATACCAAAAAAAACAATAAAAACAAACCTATCATAGAAAACATGAAAGAACCTATAAAGCAAAACAATCAAATGTCTATATCAGCAAATTGGTATAGGGAGAAAATATATTCAGCTCAGTTCAGAGTAAACAATACCCAAACTGTAAGGGAGCTCACATAGCTTCCAATGGGGGGAAGGAAGCCCAGTACCAATCTCAAAGCAAAGCTTCAGCCGTGAATTCCATAGCGCTGTCCAGGGAGAAAAGGAGACATCTTTCTACAAGGAAAGTGGGATCCCAATGGCCCTTGAACTATACGTGAGCAAAGTAGCACAGAACCTTGACCGGATACATAGATCAGTCCCCAGCCGGGGACCCCGTATTCGATGAAGAAGATAAGGCCAATCGTTGTTGCGGGGAAGATCCTGAAACTTGTCGCCATTGCGGTTGTAATGGAGGAACCGATATAGACTCTCTAGCTGGACTGCGTTGCTGTTTATGCTGTAGCCCAAGCGCTTCCAAATATTGACGCTGTCTGTCAAGATTCTGAAGAATATATGTTTGCCCTTTGTGCTGTGCAACAAGCTTAAATGGGTAACCCCATTGGTAGGCAATTTTATGATCCCTCAATAATTGCGTCGTCGGTCTCAGTTCACGTCGTTTAGCCAATGTAATAGGGGAAAGGTCCGCAAATATCTGCAGCTTTTAGTTGCGATAATCCAAAGTTGACA
Source organism: Xenopus petersii (assembly GCA_038501925.1). NCBI lineage: Eukaryota > Metazoa > Chordata > Amphibia > Anura > Pipidae > Xenopus > Xenopus petersii. The sequence goes on from CM076682.1 coordinate 79,529,759, forward strand.
AAGCCCTTGTCTGTGACAAAACTGCCTCTCGTTGCTCAAAATAATGGAAACACACAATCACGTCTCTTGGAGGAGCATTAACCGGGCGCTTAGGGCCTAAAGAGCGATGAGCCCTATCAAACCGCCAGGCTTCCAGGCCTATCGCAGGGCAAATTCCAGTAAAGAGACCTTTCAAATACTGTCCAATTTCTGGCTGAGGAATCTCCTCTGGGACTCCCCTAATACACAGATTCTGTCTCCTCGACCTATTTTCTAGGTCCTCACATAAGCCTCTCAACTGCGTGATTTCCTCTTTAAAGGCCCCTTTTTCCTCCTCCAGAATAACAAACCTCTGAGTCAGGTCATCAGTAAGCGATTCTAATGTATCAGTACGATCGCCCAAATCCCTTAATTCGGAATGCACCTCTTTAACCGCCAAAGCCACAGCCTCTGAAATCGACTTGGAAAGTGTGCTGGTGAGGCTCTGCTGAAATTGGGCTAACTGCGTAGTAAAGGCGTGCATCGTGACCAATGCTTCGCCTGGCCTGTCCCCAGCAGCTGAAGAAAGGGAAGTAGGAGATATCTGACCTGTACTCCGGTGTGTGTCCATTTCTTGCCCACTATAGTGCGATTCTGGGGAGGAGGCAGGTTTGTCAGGAACCAACATACATTCCGGGGAGCCGCCATCTTGGCTATGTGCGCCGCGGTTCTTAGTCGGCTTCTGCAAGTAAGGCAACATAGTGACCCGCTGCTCTTTCGGCTTCCTCCTGCTCGCCATCTTGGACCCAGCTTTCTCCTCTACTTTTTACCACCCAGAGATAGAAAATTGCGCCATCTAGATTATATTCTGGGGGAATTGACATTCTTGTCTCCCGGAGCTCCTGGACTTAGCGTGCGCTCGCTATCATGGTTGGCCGCGCCCCTGCAATTTTACGGTTTGATATCTAACCCTAACACGCAACCACTGAATACACAAGTAATTTATACCTTTTTAGAAAGCGTATGCCCATTTCTTAAAGCAGCTATATTACCTGAATTTATACCTGAAGAAGTGTCCAAAGCTGTATTTACTTTACCCTGCAACAAAGTCCAAGGTCCAGATGGACTGAAACACTTATACTATAAAACATATTGTCCAACCCTAGCCCCTTACTTAACTGAAACCTTACTGTAGCTTTCGCCTCTGGATAGTCTCCTAAATAAATGCTCCTATTACAAATAATCATGCTAAAATGATAGCACTGTGATTACTAACTGTTACGACAATTAATTCATCCAGATCAAGTAGGCTTTAAATCGGATAGTAAATGTGCCTAATGGAACTCAAAGATGCATAAATATTCTTCCCCATCTATAACTCACAAGAATGCCTTCTCTACTCCTATCTTTGGATGGGAAGATGCTGACAGATTAAATTGAATTTATTTATCCATGGTATTAACTAGATTTAATCTGCCCACAGAAATAATAACTACCTTAGCTTAATGTATGGTTCCTTTGGTTCAAGTTAACACTAGTGGCACTTTATCTTCTCAATTCAACGCAATCAATGGCACCCGCCAGGGTTAAATGTGTAGCAATCTGTGGATATATAAATTTTTTTTGTCATTTTTGTCTACGATACACTTATTTATATAACCCAACATCTTTATCTCTCCCTAATGTGTTAAGCCTTATTGGCACATATACAGTACTTTAAGATTACTTTTTAAAACTTCAGTGAAATGAAAACTCAGGCCATGAGTAGTGATGGATGAATCTCTTGCATTTCGCTTTGCCGAAAAATTTGCGAAATTCCTTATAAAATGTGTGAAACTGCGAAAAATTTGTGAAACTGGTTTGACATGAACAGTGATTTTGTCGTGCATCAACATTTTTGATGTGCAACATTATTTTTTCGTCTCACAATACAATTTGTTGAGACTAACTTAGAGTCTATGGGTGTTTTGTTTGTGTTACACTTTTTCAGCTTTAGGGCTATCAATAAAACATTTTCCCTTACTTTCAAGCTTTTGTTTTGCTTTGTGTCAAAATGTGCTGATTTGCATTGGAGTCAATGGGAAGACCAATTCACACTCGCACAATTCACTCGGTATACTGCTACACACATGCCCTGCCTACATTGTTAGAGGACTCCTAACTCACGTGTTGCCAGTTTCTTAAAAAGATTTATATATTTTTACATTAGCTCTGGTCCACTGGTAATGGTATCTACTACTATTCAGTCTATATTGCTGTTTAAAGGAGAAGGAAAGCTACAGAAGCATTTTATTGCCAATTGATTAGCTGCAATAGCTGCAAGCTAGAATGCTATATTTATTCTGTAGAATGTTTTACCATACCTGAGTAAAAAGCCCTAGAAACTCTTGTTTGTTTAGAATAGGAGCTGCAGTATTAATGTGGTGTGACATCACTTCCTGTCCGAGTCTCTCCCTGCTCTGGGCTCAAATTAAAGTAGAGAAGGGAGGGGTGGGGGGAGAGGAGCAAACTGAGCATGCTCTTGCTCAGGGCAAGGAGTTTTAAGCTGAAGGCAGGAAATCTGATACAGAAGTCCATGTGTACACAATAGAAGGAAAGAAATGCAGTATTTCTTTTGACAGAGCAACAATACTTGGGGGGTTTACTGTTCCCCATGCTATGCAGGCACCCAGTCCTCCTCTCCCTCATCCTCCACATTGGGCAGAACTTCCTCCTCCCAGCCCCCTCTGCCTGCCTACAGGGCCTGCATTCCTCCTCCTCAGGCATGTCATACTTCTCTAGCAGGCCATCCAATGTGTGCTTGAGGAGGAAAACCAGAGGTAATGTCACTAACACATGCATTCTCCCTGCTAACAAAGCTTGTGGGCTGTTCAAAGGGGGCAAGTACTCGGTAAAGCTGTCTCATCTGCTGCCACTGCTCTGCACTGAAGTACCCCAAATCTGCTTCCGAGTACCCCTGGCACTGTGCTCCAGCAGCTCCAGAATTCTAGCAGGTCACAGATCAGCCAGTGGGGTGGCAGATAATGCTGCTGCTGCTGCATCTATTCTAGGGATGCATTGGCAGTGGCGTACCTGTAAAAGTGGCCTGATACCCTATGTGCCTTCTCCAGCAAGTCACCCAACCATTGGTAGCTCTTCAGGAAGTGCTGCACCACAAGGTTGAGGACATGTGCAAAGCAAGGCACATGGGTCAGTCGGCCTAGATGGCATGATGTATACAATATTACCTGCTTGGGGCTGGCAGGGAGTGAACCACCACTGCACCTGAATCTGAAAGGCAGTCATCAGCTCAGGTGCAGTATGATTCCTCTCCCCCAGGCAGACAGCTCTTGTGCTGCACTGAAGCGTAACTGTGGGGGCACTTCAGGCTGGCTTATCCATGGCACAGGAGGAGGAGGAAGTGGCAGTTTGGGGTTTTCCCTGTACCCCATGGGGAGGCACCTCTAGCCTGAGGGGAGTGGCCCTGCTTGAAGCCTCCCCAGCACTCATGCGGGTGACCCAGTGGGCTGCATAAGAGTTGTACCTCCCCTGCCCTGCTGGTGCTGCTCCCACATCATCCTGTGATGATGTTTCATATGGGGACTTAAAGCCGACATTCACAAATGTGACCCTGTCTGCACCCTTCAAACTTTCAGCCGGCAGAGCTGGCACACTGCAACCAACTGGTCCTCTGTCTGGTACGTGAAAAATGTCCACACTGCTGAAGTGCAGGCCACAACCTTGCCTGCTGTGGAGAGATGGGGATGGTCCACACTCATATGCCCAGAGGCTCTGGACCCAGATGTGATGCTGCCCTGTTGCCCCCCCCCAGCAGAGGTTGGTGAGGTTTTCTGCCTCTGTGGGGCCGACTCTTCATAATCATCAACAACACACAGTTCCCCTCTAAGCTGCTGTTGTTATCCTCCTGAGTCGGCACCCAGGGTCTGTCCCTGTCATCCTCAAAGTTCTCCCCCCAGACCAGATCCTGCATCATAGGTGGCATCCACACCCCCCTGACTCCACACCAGCAGCTTGCTGCCATGCTATTATGGTACCCTGCCTAATATCTTCTTCTACTGATATGGTGGGCTGTGCCACACCCTCCTCCTACTCATCAGATGGAAGTACACCCACCATACCTGTCTGCTCATCAAAAAGGTCCTGGGTATCTGGGCCCAAGTCCACCTCAGGATTAAGCAATAAGGGGGATTGGGTGTCCCCCAGCACTGAGCTGGCAGGTGACGCCACCTACTCCCGCTCATTGGTGCCTGCTGCGGACAAGGTAGCCTAGTTAAGCCAGTCTACACCGCCTGCTGTGAGTGTATAGGTCACAAAGCAGTAGCAAAAAAAATCCGGCACAGTCCGACATGTGCCAGTTGCCCCACTGTGGCCCAATGCCACCTGCTGCTGCTGTGGTTGCTGCTGTTGTTATTGTTGCTACTGCTGCTGCTATTGTTGCAGCTGCTGCTGTACAACAGTTCCCAGACTTGGCATGACACATGGGCTGGGCTGTTGTGGGGTAGCATTCCCACGGCCAGCACCACAGCCTCTTCCTCTCTCAACCCTTCCCTATTACACCCTTCCTCCCACTGGCACCCAGACCTCCCATCCCACGCCTCCTTCCTCTCCCACAGATGGTCGCACCTAAACAAAACAAAAAAAATAAATAAGGGGTTTTGGATATTTGGGGGAAGGAAAGGAGAAAAAATAAAACCCTAAACTTAAAACCCTCAGCAGAAGTGTGCACCCACAAGGGATACACACCAACAGACAGTAAGACAATCATAGCCCTAACAAGGGCTCTTGGGTCTCACAGGTGAGCAGGCAAGCAGAAGAGGGAAAACAGAAACTGAAATCCACAACTTCCACTTGCACTGGCTCAATAAACTCCTATTCTAGCTAAATAACACAAAAAATGCTCCTATATCCTATCTATCCACAACCAAAAACTTAAAAAAGTAATGGCCGCCTCTGCACCTCCCTATATAGACAGTGGGAGGGCTCTGATCTAATCAGCTGCTGAAGAAGGAAAGTGCTGAGTGAGAAATCTTTGATGTGGTTTTGCGATATAATTTTGCTCCCTGTGAAAATATGCCGCAAATATAACTATGCAATTTTTTTTCACCCATCCCTAGCCATGAGTATACATCTCTGATACAAGGTATCAGCTCAGAAGAAACTTATAATTTTGAATAGAGAGACAACTATAGAAAGTACTTGGGTATCACCGGATTCGGTTCGGTATTCGGCTGAATCTTCACAAAGGATTAGGGGATTTGGCCGAATCCCAAATAGTGGATTTGGTGCATCCCTAACAAATATTTATACTAATTGTAATTTTAGTATCACCATTGACTCCAAAAGAAGGTTTGCTTGACTGGTCAGTGAGGTTAAGGTTTGGTGGAAAAGAAATGTAAAACATTTTCCTTAACACAATTACATTTTCCAAATGTGTTAAACTTCTGTATGACTGGTATCTGACACCAGATAAATTGGTCAAGCTAAGGCATATTGTAGGACTTTAGAATCAGAGGGTCCCTGACAACATACCACTCCATGACATCAGACAATATTTCCGGTCCTTGTTTTCTAAGCTTTGCCCTGATTTACCTGTGGAGGCCTGACATTTTGACAGGGCCCACAGAGCATTAGGTCATCAGAACCCTACAGATTTCATAGTATGCTGCCATTATTTTGAGAGTAAGGAAGTGGTACTGACAGAGACTAAAAATTTCTCATACATAGATTTCCCAGCGTAGTTTGCAGATGAAGGTGTGTAAATGACAGCCACCCATACGGAGAGATACTTGAGATCTTGATCTTGGAATGCTGGAGGAATAGGAAAGGGTTTGAACAGACAGCAAGAGGAGAAATAACTCTTTTTAAACTTATAATGATTCCCCACACTTCAGTGGCTAAAACTTTTCAAATTGAGTCCCAATAATATCCATGCACTACTATTTTGATGCACGTCCATTTTTTTTTTGTTGCAGTGTATTTTTCACCAGCAAATTATCACTGAAGTTTCACGACTTAATTCGCTTGCAGCGAAATGCGGAAATTTGCTGCAAATTTGTGTCTGGCAAATTTATTCACCCATCACTAGGTATGACCAAGGTCAGACTGATGTGTTCAGGGCCATAAAGATTGCACCTCATGGGAACTGAAGGGCCCTCCTCTCAGTGTACAATCTGTCCCCCCACATTATGTGGGGTTGGCAAGGACCACGAAGGCCCACGAGTTTATTTGCTAGTGTCCAGATGGCCCACTTGGCACCTTTTGTTATATATTTTTAAACATCTCTGTTTTTTTGAATGTGTAAACTCACCCTAGCATTAATTGTTGATAACTGTAACTTCTATGTAAAGTAACTATTGAACTACATTGTCCATTTTGTATGCTTCTTGCATTCCAGGTACCCTTGAAAAAACAATACAATTTGTTACAAAATAAATTCAAACATAAACAGTAATCACTTTTTATATTTCCTTATGAGAAATAGATTGACAAGACAGATTGTGAAACAATAAAACACAGATGCAACAGATTATGACATAGTAACACATATCACACATAAGTGAACAGCCCAAATCAGCACAGCTATATTCCTTGCTTCATTGCTTACTCTCCCTGCTGCACGCCCAAAATGACAACTGATTTGTTGTGGTTTAAAATTAATTTCCATTCACTTACATGGGGAGGATTAGAATTAGTTGAAGGCTTCATAACTCCTCATAAAATTATGTTATATTATTTTGTGATTTGTTATTTAAAATGTTTACCCTCTCCCCCCTCTCTTTCTGCCAGGTTACCACTTAAATAGGGTTCCTGTAAATGGGTATGCAAACAGTCATAGACAGTCGAAAATAGAATACATGGTTTGTTGCTTCAATGACAGCAGGATACAGTAGACAATTGTTGTGAGGGCCTTTAAGAAGTTTTCTCTTAAAACTGTTGGATACCTATCCATGACCCAGAGGGAGAGAGGAATGGATGAAAATAAAAGAGCATTTTATATTAATGTAAAACCTGGAGGCCGATTTAAGAATGCTCAAGCCTTGGGGTACAAAAAACCATAAGAGAGTTTAGGGACCCGAATGCTTGAGCATCTTTATTGTCCCCCCACCCCCCTATTCCTTTGCTGAAATGTTGTAAAGGTATTAGCAAATGATTTAACCCCCACTACCTTGGTTTTGTTCTAAGCTGTGCGAGAATTATACATTCTGCTTATTGTTTTATTAAAAGAGGAATCTATAGTGTGAACTATTTTTTGCACTAAATAGAGCAGTGCAATTTTATTTTACAATTGATCTGACCTTTCTGGTCCTTCAGAGCAATTTTGAAAGAAGGGGGGAGAGGTTAAAGTTATATAGTTAAAGCTCCTGTAAAGTAAACACGTTATCTATACACCTGAGACACAGGCTGCAGCTTATACATGCATAGCTAGCACCAATATTTCAGGAGTTGGATAGTAAGGGTAAAAATAACAATGTATAAAAAACGCAGAACACAATTTTAGTTTAATCCCTATTTACTTTGCTGTTCGTAAAAGACAACCAATGTAACTTGTGTACATATAGATAAAGATAAAGATAACCAAAAAAAAACAGTCATAGAACTGTAAATTTAAATAAAATTGTGGGAGCTTTTACCAGTTGAATAGCTTTCTGGAACAATAAAATATGCATTTCCATGAAAGCTTTCAGAGAGAGGGAGCTCTATCATAGAACGCTAAAAAGGCTTCCCAGAGGTAACTGTGCAACAAGCAGCATGTCAGAGATTTGAGACATTTTAAATGTACTGTTATCTTAGTTGTTGTTGAAAACTCATTTGAGAACCAACTTTAAAGTACAAAGTGGTATCCGCTGAAATAAATGGTACTTTTTGCCTTAGGAAAGAGACAGGGAGGATTTAATCAGTCTGAAGAACAGATCACAAGGCAAAAATGCTTTCTCAATGCTTTCCTCACTTTTCTGAAAGCAGAAAATTAAACCACAATTTAATTTATTTATATTTTAGCTGAAGACAAATATTACTTTTCATCACTTTTGTAAACCTTCTCACAAAGTTGATTAATCTTTTTCACTAACACAGTAATACAATAATTATTTGAGCAATATAACAGGTATGGGATCCATTATCCGGAAACCCGTTATCCAGAAAGCTCCAAATTACAGAAAGGCAGTCTCCTATAGACTTCATTATAATCCAATAATCTAATTCTTAAAAAATGATTTCTTTTTTCTCTGTAGTAATAAAACAGTACCTTGTACTTGTTCCCAACTAAGATATAATTAATCCTTATTGGAAGCAAAACCAGCCTATTCGGTTTATTTAATGTTTACATGATTTTATAGTAGACTTAAGCTATGAAGATCCAAATTACAGAAAGATCCATTATCTGGAAAATGCCAGGTCCCAAACATTCTGAATAACGGGACTCATACATGTAGTATATATTTCCCTTTTGTACATTTGTACTTCTGGAATAATTTGCTAACACACTGTAAGAACTCACCCTGGTGGTCTAGTGGGGACACCCGCTGTGTGCTGCCCCTCTCCTCCTGTGCCGGCTTCCCTATGGCTTGCGCGGCACGCACTTGAGCTAAGCGCAAAATTCAACCCTATATGAAGGGATTTCAGTGTTTAGCACATTGCCCGTTGTTAGGGTCTATTTGCTTGTTCCTAGGTGCTTATTACTACTGATTCTTGTTTCTGGTTATTAGACCTTGCCTTGCCTGGCTATTCTGAACTCTGTATCCTGACCCATGCCTGCCTGTTTATTCTGAACTCTCCAATCTGATCATTGCCTGTCTGATTATTATACGCTCTCCAATCCTAAACCTAGCCTGTCTGACTATTGTGAACTCTGCTTGTCCTGACTCGGCCTGCCTGTTCCACGCTGTGTTGTCTGGCCTGTCTTCGAAGTTGTGTTCTTCCATCCAGTATTCTTGGGGAGACTATTGTGCCCCTTTGCTCATCCAGAACCTTTAGCTTTGCTCCTCTCTTAGTAAGACCTGGCAGCATCCAATTAACTGATGGCTCCTCCCAAGGTGAAAGGCAGAAGCAACAGCCGAGACCAGGGAGTTCTGGATTTAGGGTGCCGAACATGACACACACCCATAACAACCAGTCAGTGATTGAATTTATTCAGGCAGCTAACTATTAAAGCAAAATATTACATGCCCAAAAATTTAATTACAGACATGATTTGCCATTACTGAGTATCTGTTTACCAGCACTATGTCAGTAATGTTTCTATAATCTTACATATGCAGATTACTTTCATGATATTGCTCCAGGGGCTGTCAATTTTCATTCAGTTAAGCCCCATTTGAAGGTTCTATCTTTGACCAGGCCCCGCCCCTTGAAGGTCAACCTAATAGCTAGGGACCCATTAGCTCATAAAGTCAGTTTCAGTTATTAAAGGAGACCTGTCACTCCAACCCCCCCCCCCAACAGTTTAATTCCAACAGTTTGAGAACATCAGAAGGGAGACTATGCAATTGCTTAGTTTTTCTTTCCTTGGAATGATGGTGGATCATTTGACAATTCATAGTAATCTGGGGAAAAGTTTTATCAAAGCTTTTATCAAGGTCCCCAATATTCTGAATAACATGTCCCATACATGTGTTTGATTAAAATATAGGAGACGTCCTTTCCATAATTTCGCATTTTCTGGATAGTGGGCTTCCCGATAACTGATCCCATACCTGCAATAATATACTGTTAAACAGTGAAATAGTTTTATATATTCCTTTATCTTAACCTTGCAAAGTTCTATCATATATTCCAGGTTAGAAATGTAGCATTAATTCTAATTTAGAATCAATTGATCAGTTTGATTTATTAAATGCTTAGGGAGTTATCTACTAATTTTTTCGTGTTTTTGCGAAAACCCAGAAAAAGTTGGATTTTCTGGCTAAACCCAGCGCAGACCACGATAACTTCAAATTTAGATAGGTGCCTCTCCCATTGACTTATACAAGACCTTGACAGGTTTGACAGGTGGATTTTCAGATTCTGGCATTTTGCAGCATCAGGTTATTATAAATCTTAACAAATTTGAGTTTTTTCCCCAAAAAGCCAGACCAGATAAATTGGAGGTTTAGTAAATAACCCCCTTAATGTTGACCAATCCTCAATATAACGTGTAATTAACTCAATGCTTGAAGCTATTTATTGTAAAATAGCCATGTAGACATTCTTTTTACTAGCCCCATAAAGGGGAGATATACACCAATAATTTAGAACCTCCCCAAAGTAACACTATGTTTATCCCTGATATAAAAAGGTTGTATTAAGGTGAATTATATAAAAAACATGCTTTACTAAAAATTGTTTATATATTTAAGCACATTTTTTCCCTTAAATATAAGATGCCTTGCCATAGCGCCAACAATGTCATTTTATAGATTTATAAAATGTATCCAGACTTTTCTTTAAAAGGGCTATCAAAAGAACTGTCAAAAGCAGATATTATCAGGTGAGAGAAATCTGAGAATAACATGGTGTAATGATGTAGAACGAAAAGGTCAATGAAACTGTGTTGACTGAAAGATGTGTGGTACATGGCAATGTTACTTTTCTGAAATAAAAGCAAAAGACTGACGATATCTGACACAGAATAGATTGGTTCCATATCTTGAATGTTGGTCTTGATTGAGAGCTCTACTTAATCATAAGCAAAATTCCAATTAAAAAAAAGTATTAAGCTCAGGTATATTTTAAAAGACTAGAACATTTTACAATTATTACATTCAGTGCCGTAACTAGAGGGGGGCGGGCCCTGGTGCGTGACGCGCAGCCGGGCCCCCGCCCTCTCCATACGGCCCGATTTTCAGATGCGCACTGTGCTGCTGGGGGATTTCAGTGGCGCGCGGCCCTGGTCCGCTCGCAGCCCCTGCTCCCCCGGTAGTTCCGCCACTGATTACATTCATCAAAGTGATTTACTTCGTGTTATTTGTCCATGCACAGTAAAATGCTCTGGTGTGAAAGCAAAACTTGTTTTAATTTTTTTTAACTTAATTTTTATATGGTTTTAATAAATCAAAATAATAGCATATACTGTAGAAATAATAGCATACAGTAAGATTTTCAACCAGTCATAGAGTTAGAGTCCTTTCCAGGGTAAAGCATCAGTTGTGTGGCGTGTGTGGCCATTCCTTTGTTTTATAGAATAAAAAAGAATATATTGCATGTATTGCATTTAAGAATGACACAGTAAATCCCATCTTGTCACAAGTTTTAAACACAAACCCTCACCCTACATGATCAAAATCTTTTTAGGCCTCTAAGCTTAGGATCAGAGTGCGGTTCTGAGTCCTGTTGGCTACATCTATAAGGTTTATAACTCTCCTCACATTATCCCAGCCCGTCTTCCAATAATGAACCCTACTTGATCACTGTCTATGAGTGAGGGGAGGATAGAATTCAGCCTGAGGGCCAATATTTTTGTGAATATTTTAATCAGAGTTTAGCAATGCAATTGGTCTATCATTTTGGCACTTGGTGTGATCTTTCCCCTCCTTAGGTATAACTGTTATGTGTGATGCCAGGAAAGGTTTTCATGGGGTGGAGTTACCTAAGAAATTATTTTATAGCCTGGCTATATATGGAAGTAGTCTGTCCTGAAAGGTTCAGAAAAATCCCTTTCTCGTAGGCCCGTACTGTCAGTGCAGGACGACTGGGGTTAACTTGCTCCTCTCCGGAGGCAGGATAAACTTCTTGAGACTCCTCCTTCCTGTTATCTCCACTTCCTCATCAGTTTGGTTATCAAGCCTGTCAGTGGAGATAGTTATTAACCTAACTTACCTAACTGTCTAATGACGAGCAGCAAAAATACCCGGCACCCTACCATTGGGTGGGATGCTGCACTGACAATACGGGCCTACGAGAAAGGGATTTTTTCAGGTAAGAAAATCTCCTTTTCTACGTACGGCCCTACCTGTCAGTGCAGGACGGCCGCCCATAGCATAGAGGAGGGGCAGACAATACTTGATTGACAGCTGAAATTTTTAAATGAGCTTACAACAGCTATGAATGCTTTAATAAAAAATGAAATTGGATTTCATGTTTAATTTGAAAAGGACTTTTATTATACAGATTTGTGTGTCTGGGTGACAGGTCCACTTTAACCTTCTTATCAGGTTGTGCCCATTCAGTCTCAATCTAGAAGTGGATTTACATACTGGAAATTTTTGGATGAATTTCCCAGCACTTTATCTGCCTGAAAGGGAAGCTTGCTCCTCTTTAATCTCTAAGGTTGCAAAAATGTATCTCTTCTGGTTGTTTGGAAATATCGTCTGAGGAAGTTGATTGTGAGTCAGATATGGCTCCTTCCTCCCAAGAGGAGTATGAGTCAGATTCTTTAGGGGAAATAGAAGACACGTCCGCCATGTCATCCTCAGAAGCAGGAGAGAGGGACCTTTTCCGCTTTCTCTTCCCTCCCATTGGAGGGATAGGTTGCTTTATTACAGCCTTGTCTAGGGTAGACTGAATGGTAGATTGAAACCAGGATATAAACTGGAAAAAGTCAGGGGATGCCTGAACTTGCGTTGGGCCTGTGTAGAACCTGAAGGCTGAATAGGAGACACAGAAAGTGGCATTTGACTCTGTGTTTGTTCAAAAGACAGACAAGTGGGAAAGATTAAAAATCAAGATTGTCAAAGTCCATTTAATAAAAAAATCTATTTAATAACACATGGAGGGGAATGTAATATTGGTAGCTAATGCAAAAATCATTCGCAATCCATTCACACTGCGAATAAATGTTTGCAAAGTAAAAAATGTTGCCTTAGCCTCACACGACAGTAGGATAGTGATTGCAAATTTTACAGGTTGTGATACTGTGCAGTGTATGTAATAAAACTTCTTAATGAAAAAGTTATTACGGTAACTCCAAAAGTTTACAAAACCTTCAAACAGGTGTTAAAGGTTTGCAAATATTTACACCTGAAAGAGAATGGAGCATTGGCAAGAGCAGTTGTGCCTCCATGAACAAGCACTTACATACATTACTACAGTAATATATGTAATTTTGGTTGAAAAAAAAAAACACCTGTCCATCAGTTTCAATCCCTTCAAATTGATTTCTGGAATTCCAGAGGTCCCATGTTGTTGAAAAGTAAGACCTTACACTGACCTATTTGAAACAAAAGGTTATCATGACTTGGGGGCCCATTTACTTTTCAAACTAATTCGATAATTCGAACATTCGATAGTCGAAGTACTGTCTCTTTAAACATTTCTTCGACCCCCTAGTTCGCCACATAAAACCTACCGAGGCCAATGTTAGCCTATGGGGAACAGTTTTAAAACTGTTCCTGCTAAGCTGTATGTAATAATTTTAAGATGGGGTATACTTTGGAACTAATTATGAACACAGCCCCTTTAGGAGTAGGTATATACAGTAAGGTAAGATACCACTTCCTGTTTGCAACTGCTTGATAAAGCCTCATATAGTCAAAATGCGTCGCAGTATCTAGGTGGTGTGTCAGTCCTAAGGCTGAAATTTATACAAAGTCCCCAGTGGTAATATCTTAAGTGCAAAATCTTAAGTTTCCTGCCATATAGTTTATTATATCTACCCATTGTTCTATTGCTTCAAGAATTATAAAATTGGCATCTACAGAAACCACTATTTTGCCCACAATGCAAAAATGTACCTGAAAGAGAATGGATCGTTGGCAGGTGCATTTGCCCTACCCTTTATTAGCAGCACAGTTGTGTACTCTTCATTTGAGCACATTTGAGTGCCTATCCCTTATTTATATAGAAAATTTGGTTTGAAAATGACAACTGTCACTCAAGGTCAAATCCTCCTATGAAATGTAAGTGAAATTATTTAATGAATGGACAAATGCCTATTAAAAAAGAATCATTTGTAATAAAACATATAACCATGGGTCAACATTCATAGGGCTCATTGGTGAGAGCATCATATTTTTTTGCTTAATGCTTACTGAAAACCAAAGTATTCTATATATTCCAGCCAAATTGCAATGCATCTGATAATTATATTTTAAACTCTTTATTGATGTAATAATAGTTTTCTATTTATTCCAAGTGGTTTTTAAAAGTTGTCAATAATGTTGTCTAATAAATGTCTAAAGTTCTGATGAAGTGTTTGAAAGAAGATTCTACTAGTGTTCTAGGAATCATATTTCTTTTACTGTACGGAAGTGGCTGCAATAAGAAGCATGCAGAACTGCTCTTACAAGCAACTCCAAATGTAATTGTTTATTAATAGCTATTGTTTCCCACACACCGTCTGTTACAAACTCCTAAGAGAATAACACATTTCTTATGCAGTACAGTAAGATTATTTCCCAGAACTATTTAGTAAATCAATGATCCTTAACTCATTCAAAACATTTAGTCAGAAGCAAAATGATACAATTAGTTCTGGTAATAATACACACATGAAATATTGTGGTCTATTTGATGTAATTGAGAGCATAGCCTATTGTAATCTGTTTTTTTCTGAAATATTATTTCACAAGTGTTGGATATGCTACAATTTGCACAGTTTTAACATAAGCAATATCAGTCTAAAGTCAAATAAAACTTTCTATTAAAGTTGTATACTTATAGTTTGGCTTAATTAATGTTGATTTCTGATTTGTCAACTTTTAATAAATAGTAATCAAATGCATATTGACTTGGTGTAAAATTGAGCATAGTTAGTCTCTTAGTGGTGGCAGAAATTGGAAACCTTAAAATGTTTCAAGAAAAATGGTTCCAAACAGAATAATCTTAGAGGCTGTGTGCAGCTTCAAGTATGGATGCAGAGTGTGGCAATATGAATTTAACAGACACCAATGTTTTACACATCTTTAAGGATGAGACACTGAAAAAATGTCCTGACTATTATTATAAATAATAAAAATACAGGTATAGTGTTGTATTTTGAGTAGCCGAGGATGAGTAGAGTATAACAGTGCTTTATTAGCAGTCAGAAAGCCATTATATAACAGTAACTTTCACTTTCACTTTTTAAGCTGTCCAGGAAGTATGCACATTATCTACAGGCCATTTGTATAAACGCCACATATTTGCCCTATAGTAGGAAAGCATTTGGACAACTATAATAAACAGCAGCAATTAAACAGTATGCATTTTAAAACAATATTATACATTCGTCACATCACAAAGTCCTTGGTCCATGCAGGTAATTTTCTGATTCTCTCAGTACATCTTGTAGGTTCACTTTCTTCAGGCCTATTGCAGTTGACATCAGGAGTAGGAAAATGTCCTTCATCAAATGGAGATTCTCCAAAGTCATACCTAACAGGAGCAAGATGACTTGCATTCCATATGCGTCCATCAGACAGTTCATATGTGTATGGTCCTTGCTGGCGTCTCACTTCAAGGTATAGTAAATTTAGATTGTCCTTGTTTCAGTATTCCTGGTTACTTAATTCTGACTAAAGATCCAGGCTGAAAGTGTACTTCTCTGGCAACACGTTTTCTGTCAGTATAAGCCTTGCATTTGGCTTGTTTCACAATGTCAGCAGTAGAGGATTTTGTAGGCACAGTATTTTGTGGAAGTTTGATGTCTGCAACATGTAACTTAGTGTGCATCTGTCTGCCATGTAGTAATTCAGCTGGAGATGATTGAGTTGTTATATATGAGACAAACTGTGGTCCGTTGTCTGATATTAACTCCTTTGGATTATCTTCTCTGCTGAAGACTGTAGACAGAAATGTTATTACTATAGCTGATGTTATATGAGAAATGAATTTCTGTCCATTTTCTGTAATAGTCCATCAAGGTTATAGTCTATAGGAGCATCTGTATAGGACTGACAATATCAATAGCAAGCTTTTCCCATGCTGAATCAGGGAATGGTACTGGTTTGACATCTGGTCTCACATTAACTTTGTGTACAAAGTTCTTTGCACAGCCCAGTGAAGTGATGCTTTGTGGTGAAATTTTAGACACTGGCTGTGTGGCAGGCACTGGTTCTGTAGTAATGAGACCATCAACTAATTGTAAGTTTAATGCAGCAAAGAGATCTCTTCCAAGTTTAGCAGTACCCTTATTCACAATGTAAAAGTCATATTTTGCAGCATTTGATTCAAATTGTACAGTAACTGGCAAGCAACCAATCACAGGGGTTGGATCCTTTAAGTAACTGACCAGTTTCAGGGCAAGTGCAACAAGCGGATCTTTTGCAAAGTATTTCAAGAACACATCCTTTGGTAGTATAGAAACAGCTGAACCTGTATCAAGCATCAGGTTAATGGGGTGTCCCTTGTTAGCAGATGCAGTACAGACACTGACAGTGCATATAAACTTGTCTGGAATAAATTTACCAGCTTTATCCACACTTAATACTGTAACATTTGTAGTAGTGTGTTGTGTTGAACCACGGCAAAAGCAGTTTGGAAGAAAAGGTGCAGGCTGCTGCAGGGGTAGAAGAGCCATCTCGTCGCCAATCTGTTATGTTTTGGGTAGCCACGGATGAGTAAAGTATAACAGTGCTTTACTAGAAGTCAGACAGCCAGTACATAACAGTAATTTTCACTTTCACGGTTTAAGCTGTCCAGGAAGTATGCACATTATGTCTGAGCACAGTGACATCTACAGGCCATTTGTATAAACACCACATATAGGATCCGTTATTCATAAACCAGTTATCTGGAAAGCTCCGAATGACAGGGAGCCCATCTCCCATAGGCTCCATTTTAATCAAATAATACATTTTTTTAAAATTGATTTCCTTTTTCTGTGTAATAATAAAACAGTACCTTATACTTGATCCCAGCTAAGATATAATTAATTCTTACCAAAGTCCAGATAATCCTATTGGGTTTAATTAATATTTATATGATATTTAATAGATTCAAGGTATGGTGATCCAAATTTTGGAAAGATCCCTTATCCAGAAAATCCCAGGTTCAGAGCATTCAGGATATTAGGTCCTATACCTGTATTTGGTATTAGATTATTTAAGTTAAATATCTACAGCTACATTATATATATCATTGAAATTTAATGAAGTATTGCATTCCTTTACAGAATCAACATAAGGAAATGATTATCATAAAAAAAGGTAATCAGCAACGAAATAATATGCTATAATGAGTTAAGAAAATATAATGGAATAAATGAAATGCAGGAAGTAATGCAGAAATACAGATTTTTTTTTTTACAAACAAAGCTTATTGGTTTAATTAACCTCTACATATATTTTTTATTACTGTAATAATACATTGTTAGTGTTACTTATTGCCTAGCATGCTGTATACAGGCTACGTATCCTCTATATAGCTCGCAATCTCATTTTCTGCTTGAGATACAAGCAAATTAAAGACCTTGCCCCGAGTAAGTGATAAAACCTTTGTCTCCCTGAGTCAGAATCTAATGACTTGAATTCTGAGTCATTACTCCCTAGGGGAAGGTCATGTTCATAAGGTGAGACACAGATCAAAACAAGAGGCAATGCAAACCTTATACAAATAAGAGACGCTTTATTAAGGTGAAAAGGATTGTATAAATCCTTAACCCTGATTACAGTGCAACAGGACTGAGCACTTCATTGGAATCAATTTACCTTATTTTCTTTGTGATAAATGAACTTATTCTTTCTAATCTGATTCACTGGTGAACAAAGAGCTTAGCAAACCTTTCACAACTCATGCAGCACACATTATATACATCTATATTCAAAATAAATTATGCTCTTTAGAATAATATCAAGTACTGAATAATATCTTAAATATACTGTTTGAGTTAATGTGTCAAGGAAATGCTTTAGTCTGTTAGCATCACTGCAAAGGTAAACATACCCCAAACATAAAGAATACCCCAACATGAGTTGAATGAATAGGACTTGAACCTAACATCCCATTTTCCTGTCATTTGAATCATGAAATCAGCACTCACCACATCTTCAATCAAGGGCCGGGTGCTCACCATTTATCTTACAGTTCCGTAGCAGAAAGCACTACTGGCAAATCACTAGCTTAAGCGTTGTAGTAAAAAGGCTTTATTCATCCATTATGTAATATATACGCGTTTCGATCTGCAGGAGATCCTGAAGACTATCGCCTGCAGATCGAAACGCATAGATATGACATAATTGCCGTGAGTGCTTTCTGCTATGGAACTATATATATATATATATATATATATATATATATATATATATATATATATATATATATATATGTAAAATTGTTGTGTGCAAGGTTTCCATAACTGTATAGCTATTGTTTGCATTTGAAAAATGTATGACATGTCTATCTGATGTCTTACTGTCACACACAGACAGAAACAAACAAAAAAAACAAGAAATAAGACAAGCAGTGCATTGAATGTAACTTAATTCATCCTGTTGAGTTCTAATGAGCAAACCCAACAAATAGTTAATTCATACTTATTTTTGAGACAGGAATTACCTCATGTATAAACGTAAAGTGCCCTCTAGGATTATTCTTATTCTTGCTGGGTATGATATTAATATGTAAAAGAATGTTGGTACATTAAAAGAACTGTGCCTGAGTTGACTTTGTGCTTTATTATTGAGAGGTCAATTTTTATATTACTCATCAGGTTAGTGTTTCTATTATTGCTCTGATCTCTGCTAAGACACACTTGAGAGCTGGCTTATCAAAGATGGAACTGTTTACATCCAAAAATATAACATTTTGGGAGTGTTTATCAGCCCTAGCAAATGTTTCATCATGGGACGAGTCATCTGCTAAACATTAAAGACTTATTTTTCCCCATAATCTCTAAAATAAAGATTTCTGCTGCCACGGATCCATTCTGAATCTGAACATTGTATTCCTAGTATATGCTTGCTGGTCTATATCATTTAAAACAACCTATAATAGCATATATATAAGTAGGAATGCAAGAATGTATAAGTGCATAGGGAATGATAGTCTTTTCTCTTACATCAAATCAAAGTGGAATTCTACTAATAATTCCAAACACAAAGCCATAATTCCTGGCTGTCAGGAATGCTGCCGCCGGGAGCACACAGCAGCGCGTCTTCTCCCGGTGGCGCAGGATCCAAAATGGCGGCGCCCATGCCGCCCACGTGGTTACAGCGCCGACGCCTGAAACACTGTATCCTTGCCCAAGTATAAGTTTTAGTGCTATTTGAACCTGGGTGTTTATTTCTACTGTTTATTCCTGTTGCTGACTAGTGATGGGCAAATTTATTCGCCAGACGCGAATTTGCGTGATTCGCCGCCAGCGAATAAATTCACGAAACGCCCGCGAAAATTTGCGGCAAAAATTTGCCGGCGTCAAAAACGCGCTGTTTCGATAATTTTTCCCCTTTTCACGAATTTATTGGCGAACCAAAACGGTGCAAATTTGCCCATCACTATTGCTGACTCCTGTTTGTTCTGGATTTTTGACCCTTCGCTGCCTGCCCTGTGAACTCTTGCCTGACACTTGACAATGACCCCTGTTTAACCCTTTGGCTACCCCAAGTTGGACTACTGCTCCTGGGCTTCCTCCTTGGTCCGGACTTCTCCCTTGGGAGCCTCAAGCCCCCTGACACTGGCATTGTGATGTGATATTCAACGTTTAAATACCAATCAGTAATTTCAGTCAATATAACAACTAGAGGATTTGCCCTGCTATGACAATCTAGGCAAAGCATTAATACCATTGCTTTGGTCTTGTGCACAACAAGGAATTGATTTGATATCTTAAAACCATTTGTTGTGTGTTTTGCATGGAATATACTCTTTATGGCAGCATCTTCTTATGCAGGCATTGTTTTTAGCTTTTATGGACAAAAGGTTGCATAGAAAACTAAAATCACCAGTACCACAAGCATGTCTATGTTTTTTCCAGTGATTTGCTAACTACATAATGCTAATTATGAGCAAAAATTAAAGCTAAACCTATATTGTTAATTTAAAGGTGTAAGTTAGGAAATATGGCAATATCATAATAAAGTGAATTCAAAATCTGCATTGTCTCCGCAGTACTGTGGCTTTATCTGAAGCTTAAGACAGTGGGGCTCATTTATTAACGCAGCGCAGTGCTAAAAAGAGCGCAGTGGCCTGACATTTGCCCAGCGCATGCGAGTATTTAATAATGTAGCGCACGATACCTTAACAGTGCGATTTTGTGCGCTAATGTAGGTGCGACTTGTGAAACTGTGTGAAACTGCGTATCAGCTGTCGCAGTGCTTATAATAAATTGTGCGCACAGGAAGATACCGCAAAGGTAAGGATTAGTTGTGCTCATGTATGAATGCGCTGCTTTAATTAGTTGCGTCACATATTGCGCATATTGCGTTCACTTAGACGCATCTGCATTTGTTTCTGTGCTAATATTTGTTTGGTTGCAAAGGTGTTTAGCCTACCTGATACCCTTAAAGGAACCTTGGTCAATATAAACATGTTGGGTGGAAGGCGTGGTTAATATGCACTTTACAGGGGTTGTTCATCTTTAAGTAAACTTTGAGTTAACAAACATCCCCACCAACAGCAGCACCATTGTATTTGCCAGAACCCAGTTTAGCAGTGTGGCTCTGCTAGCGCAGCTGGGCAGGAATGCGCATTTTGAAGAGCGTTACTATTACGCCACGAAGAGGCAGTCGTAAAAATTGTGGTGCTGTTGCCCGGTGCAGTTTTGCACATATACAGACGCAAATCTGCGACGGCCGCAGTGCAAGCGCATTGTAGCCATGCCCACAGCCACGCCCCTAACAACCACGGCATCGTTTGCGACATAAATGCCCAATCTTTTGCGCAATGCGCATAAACAAAACCATCGCAAAAGCTCTGTGTTATGCGCAATATCACGCAAATATATTAGCGATCACACTCGTGATGTCGCAGACAATCTTTTGCGTCCACTTATGCGCTGCGCTGCGTTAATAAATGAGCCCCACTGCTTTTTATAGGCGGTGTGGGGGGGGGGATTGCATTTTCTTTTCTATAAAATGACAAGACTTAAGGTTGATTTATTTCTGATCATTTCTGTCTTCAGTAGAATTTCAGTCTTTACCAAAGATTTTGGCTGAAACTTCACACATTAGCAGCAAAAACAAAAAGCAGCAGATGTGGATATTAAATACTGTAGCTATTAAAAAATATATTATTTTCTCAAGATGATATGGATCAAAATCAAGACTGTTCCATAATGACCATTCATGAATCTGCCCCTACTCTGCATTTAAAGATAGTTTTCAGAATCATACACAGGAAACTAAATTATATTTCCTTATTCATTTCCTTACAAGAACTGCATACACTGCTTGTCAGCTGGTTCAGATTTTCTTTTAGCTGTAGCTTGAGGCATGATCATGCATAGTATTTTTTCGGTGTCCCACAGTGCATAATGAACTGCTGATACTATATCATTAGATCAAAGTCACCATGCCTTGGGACCAAATATCTGAAGCAGATGAAACTAATCTATAGAAATATTGATATTGTATTATTGAATGGAAGTATTATCAAAGGAGGATTCTTTCATTTATCTGCACCTGTCACCTACAGTATCTAGATACAGCATATAAAAACATAATCAACATTTCTACTGCATTGGTGATGGTTTAAAATTAGAACTAGCTAATATTAGTACACTGATTACACAGGCCTATATAATATTATGAGCCAGAGTAGACAGACTGACAGACACAATGCCTTCTTGTTTATGGCTTTTGGTGACAGAACTATCAAACTGCAAGTTTAAGATTTATAGAAGAAAAAAATATAAAACCAGCTCCATGTTGTAGCTCCCACCCTTCCCAACTATAGTCAGGTGATCCCACTGGTGTCTAATAAAAGGGCAGCCAAGTTTGAGAGTTTTACTTTGAAAGCAGCTAATAAGTTGCAGGTAAAGCTTAGTCCCTTTGTAAAATGTATAATTAAGCAATTCAAACTAAAAATAGTTCGACTATTCAACCATTCGATAGTCGAAATACTGTCTCTTTAAAAAAACTTTCGCCACCTAAAACCTACCGAGCACCAATGTTAGCCTATGGGGAAGGTCCCCATAAGCTTTCTAGGCAATTTGGGATAGATCGAAGAAAAATCGTTTGATCGATGGATTAAAATCCTTCGAATCGCTCAATTCGAAGGATTTAATCGTTCGATTGAGCGATTTTCCTTCGATCATTCGATCGAAGAAATTGCGCTAAATCCTTTGACTTCGATATTCGAAGTCGAAGGATTTACCTTTGCGGGTCGAATATCGAGGGTTTATTAACCCTCGATATTTGACCAATAGTAAATGTGCCCCTTAGTGTATAACTTTGCCAAAGTGCATAACCTTGCATTTATCAACATTGAATCTCATTTTCCAGTTTGCTGCCCAGTTTCCCAACTTAACCATGTCCCCTCACAAGCTCCTTTTTTCCCAGAGAAAACAACCCCAACCTTGACAGTATACCCTCATAATTTAAGTCTTGCATCCCATCTTGCATCTTGCATGCCCAGTTTCCCAAAATAGACAAATCACTCTGCAAAGTGGCAGCATCCTGCATGGAACCTATAGTTCTGCACAATTTAGTATCATCTGCAAAAATAGAAACAGTACTTTCAATGCCCACCTCCAGGTCATTAATAAACATACTCAGCCCTGCAGTACTCTACTAACAACACTGGTCCAATTAGAAAATGTTCCATTTGCCACCACTCTTTGTAGTCTATCATTTAGCCAGTTCTTATTCAGGTACAAATACTATGTTCAAGGCCAACATTCCTTAATTTAACCAGTAACCTTTTGTGTGGCACTGTATCAAATGCTTTAACAAAGTCTAAGTAAATCACATCCATGGCTATCCCAGAATCAAGGTCCTTGCTTACCTTCTCATAAAAAGAAATTAAGTTGGTCTGGCAAGATCTATTATGCATAAAACCATGCTAGCACAAACTCATAGTTTTGTGATTTGCTATGAAGTCCAGTATCTTATCCTTTATTAATCCTTCGAAAAGCTTTCCTACCACTGATGTCAGACTAACTGGCCTATAGTTTTGAGCCTGAGAACATGATCCCTTTTTGAATAGCGGCACCACATTTGTAATTCGCCATTATCTTGGCATCATGCAATTTGCAATCATAATTTTGGATTATTTTTACTGCTTGCTACAATATCCTTTTCCATATAAATTTTAGCATGCCTGATAGCTTTTTTGCATGATTTATTGGCCTCCTTATACTTTATAAATGATTCGGCTGTCCCAGCTAACTTGAAAGCCATAAAAGCATGTCTTTTCTTACGCACCTCAACACCAACACTTCCATTGAACCAAAAAGGTTTTGCTTTGCAACGACATTCCTTGCTTACAATATATATACTGAAATGTATATTTATTAATATCCTCATATTTTACAACGGGGGATGCTTTTTTATTATAATACAGCATGGGACCTGTTATCTACAATCCTTGGGACCTGCAGTTTTCCAGATAACAGTTCTTTCCATAATTTGGATATTTATACATTTAGTGGCCCATTTATTAAACTTCACATTTTTTTTCATGAGGTCATGTAGAAGTCAATAGCAATGGAAGCTGTTCTTTGACTGTGTGATTTGCACTGGATAATCTGTCTATTCGTACGATTTTGTTATTAAATACATTTTAAATAATTAAAATTATAATTAAAAATTATGATTGAATTATTGTCCACAATTGCAAAATTATAAAATCATCTGTCCAGGGAATAATGTCTGTGGGGTGGACCCAGATAAATTAATATTGCATTAACAAATAGGACTAGAATGTTTGATCACTGATTAAAATATGTTTCTCTTATTATAATTTGCAGTAGTTGTAGTCACAGTAGTAGTATTACTGTGTTGATTGTAGTTTAATATGGAGTAATGTCTAATATGTAGCCAGTTTTGTGTAGTATATTATGTAAAGTTGATTACACTTACATGTTTAAAAGTAGCACTTGTACTGCATATAGTCTATGTAAAACATTACATGGTGTCAGAAGCTGGTGATTTTACAGACCACATCACTGAACACACAGCAGAGAGAAGACTGCAATAAGGAAAAGCATGGAGTTTGCAGGTATGCAGCTACCCAGCATGGACTGGGACAGCATTAATTTCTCAGAGGAATGGAAAAGGTTTAAACAGCATGCAGAACTAATCTTTAAGGGTCCCATCAAGGCAAAAGAAGAGGAAGACAAATGCTTTTATTTGTTGTTGTTTGTTTAAGAGAAAAGGAAGAGACATATACAACTCATGGGGTGACATGTCTGCAGAGGAGAGCAAACAGCTATGCACTTATTATAAAAGATACAGTGAGTATGTAACCTCTAAAGCAAACCCAATCTTTGCAAGATATAAATTCTATAAAAGAGTGCAAGATGCAAATGAACCTGTGGGGCAATTTGTCACAGATCTGAAATTGCTAGCCAGGGACTGTGCATTCACTGATGCTGATGAAATTATTCGTGACAGGATTGTATTTGGCACAAATTCTCCAAAAGTACAAGAGAAATTAATACTCAAGGTGCTGATCTTAATCTAAGCAAAGCAATTGATATTGCAAGATCTTATGAAGCAGCTCAGGCACTACTAAAAGTAATGACAGCCTCGGATAAAGTACATAATGTGAGCAAAACTCCCAATCCCTACAGTCACATACAAATAAAAGTGCAGAAAAAAAACTCACACAATAAATGCAGCAAATGTGGGAGATCACACCGTGCAAAACTGTCCTGCAAAAGGCCAGACATGCCACAAATGTAAAAAGAACAATCACTTTGCCAGAATGTGTAAAACACAGGATGTGCAGGACATTGATGTAGTTTCAAATGATGATTCATGTGACTTATCCATAGAAATGGTAACTACAACTAGCCGATCTGCATTCATAAATGCAATTGCAAAAGATCATTCTGATCAGGTTTTCACTGAAGTAGGAGTAGGAAGCAAACATTCACTGGTAAAATTCAAACTGGATACAGGTAGCACAAGTAAATGTAACATAGTAACATAGTAAGTAAGGTTGAAAAAAGACACACGTCCATCAAGTTCACCTTTTTTTTTATATATATCTGCCAGTTGGTCCAGAGGAAGGCAAAAAAAACCCTGAATCTGAAGCCTCACCAATTTGCCTCAGAGGGGGAAAAAATTCCTTCCTGACTCCAAAATGGCAATCGGACTAGTCCCTGGATCAACTTGTACCATGAGCTATCTCCCATAACCCTGTATTCCCTCACTTGCTAAAAAGCTATCCAACCCCTTCTTAAAGCTAGCTAATGTATCAGTCTGTAAAACTGATTCAGGTAGAGAATTCCACATCTTCACAGCTCTCACTGTAAAAAAACCCATTCCAAATATTTTGGCGGAACCTCTTTTCTTCTAATCGGAATGGGTGACCTCGTGTCAGCTGGAAAGACCTACTGGTAAATAAAGCATTAGAGAGATTATTATATGATCCCCTTATATATTTATACATACTGTAGTTATCACATCGACCCTTAAGCGCCTCTTCTCCAGAGTGAACATCCCCAATTTTGCCAGTCTTTCCTCATAGCTAAGATTTTCCATACCTTTTACCAGCTTAGTTGCCCTTCTCTGTACCCTCTCTAATACAATCATGTCCTGTTTGAGTGATGGAGACCAAAACTGTACGGCATATTCTAGATGGGGCCTTACAAGTGCTCTATACATTGGAAGAATGACCCCCTCTTCCCGTGACTCTATGCCCCTTTTAATACAGCTCAATACCTTATTTGCCCTTGATGCTGCTGACTGGCATTGCTTGCTACAGCCAAGTTTATCATCTACAAGGTCCTTTTCCATAATGGATTTGCCTAGTGCAGTCCCATTAAGGGTATAAGTGGCTTGGATATTTTTACATCCCAGGTGCATGACTTTACATTTATCAAAATCTCATTTGCCACTTAGCTTCCCAGATTGCCAGTTTGTCAAGATTGTGTTGCAAGGATGCCACATCCTGGATGGAATTAATTGTCCTGGATAGTTTTGTAAAAGTGGACCTAATACCGAGCCCTGGGGGACCCCACTGATACCTTTAAATATATTTCAACAGAAAAGGTTTTCAGAACCACTCAGAAAAACCAATCACAAGCTGTATGGATATGGTGGAGAACAACTAGCTGTGAAAGCTATTTACAGTTTGGACTGTAACGACAAAGATAAAAAGAAAAATTACAGTCTAAAGGAGCAATATAATGCACAGTTTACCCTGGTATAGCCACCCATAGCATCAGTTGTTTGCTTCCAAAAATATGTTTATTACAACTTATTTACAATCAACTTGCTGATTTGTTGCTGTAGGTGACAAACCTGTAGCAAACTTTGCAACTTTTAATGCAATCCCACTTCTGAGGACTTTTCAGAAGATAACTTGATGGGCCTGTAGATACAGTACAAATAGCTTACAATATGAAAGAGAAAAAGAACATATATTAAATTTTTTTCACAGTTTCATATTGTCAGATTAACTTCCATTTTGTTGCTGAGTTATACTTCTATCAAGGGAATGAAATAGTTAATGCAGAATAATTTAATTTAGCAGTACTGAAAATAGTAAATGTCTAGAAAAAGATATAAAACATATTCACTATTTTAAAGCTTGCCTCTGAGCCACATTGGTGTGAGAAAAAAAAATTCCAATAACATAAAAATGTATTTATACTATAAACCACAAGCTGAATTTATGATGCATTTTGGGGAAAAACTTCAAAAACCCAAGGAACCTTACTTTGCACAAAGTAGTAAGAACCTTTTATATTTGGAAAAAATGTTTCATTGAATGGTTTCCAGTGTTCTGAACTGAACAATCTTGTAATAATTTATACCAGCTGGAGCTTTTTCAGATTAAATTTTAGTTTCTGAATATAAAGTATGGCTAAGGAATAGTGCTGCTTTAATAATTTTATATTGCTTTATAAGCTCACCAGCCTTTTTTCATTGAATGTAATAAAAAATGATTTTTCTTCCCAATCTGTCAAAGGATAGAATTATTCTTTACCAGCAATTTCTGTGTTTTATTTTGTTTCAGGGAAATTTCTTTCATATTATATAAAAATTGCTGATGCTTGTGTTTTTGAAAAAGATGCAATCTTCTCTAAGAAAGAATCCAACTGGATATATTATATGTGCACAAAGTTTTACATTTAACATTTATTTCATATTAGTTCATGTTTCCTGTAGTTTATTTTATGGTTTAGTTTTTTGACGTTTAAAAATATGATTGCTATTGTAGTTTCTCTTTAAAATGAACATTTTCTAATGTTATCATTCACATGCTCTAAATGCACTAATACGCCTCTAAATAATTATTTGAGTGGTAAAATATTTACCCTACAAATGATCTAAAACTTTTATAATACTGCCCCACTGTATTCATTAGTTCTCCAAAACATAACAAAATACTTAATTACAGATGCAAGAGAATACACCAATGAGAATGCTGCACTATGTCAGTCATATTGCTGTAACCTTATGTAGGGACCCATTTGTTCAATAAGCCCCTATGGCTTTGAATACTTACACTTCCTTATCTTTCTAGTTGCTGGACAGATATCATGTATCTAGTTACATAATTTACATATGTCTGTTATTGGCCTACTGGCCTATAACCACTTTCTTTCACACTTTACCATAGTGGGGCTCATTTATATTTATCATGCAGGGCAGATTGGTTCGCACAGTGAATATATTTGCTCTGCACATGGCTATTTTTATAAAGCCGAACAAGAGTGTACAAACAGAATTTTTTTTCACACTGCGAATTTCTATAAGAGATTTTTATGTCAAAAATCACACGTGAATATTTATGTACACATTCTGTGTTTGAATTAAGCCACAACTATTCGCGAAACAGTTTTGCAAATTGGGAATTTAAGTCAAAGCTATTTTCATGCACAACAACCTTGCACAGTGGGCACACTCATGCAAACACCTGTCTCATTTGTAAGCAATTTGCGAAAATGTATTCGCAATGTGAAGACAGGCAGAGCAGTGCAATATATTAGCGTTCAAGAAAAAAACATGGGCAATACAACCATTTCTTAGTTTGCATGTCAAATAAATGAACCAGCTGAAATGCTGCTGTCTGTTGCCAAAGATGGAGAAAGTGTTTCTCTAGTCCTAAAGGAAAGGCCTTGTTAAAGAGGAAGGGGTTGGGGGACTTGTCTTGTTTTCAGGGACTAGTTTGCATTTGGACCATATTTGTTTAGTGAATAATATGGACCAGACTTCCCAGCTAAATATTCTTGTTGGTCCACAGAAGTGTAGTAGGATGTATAGGAGCAAAAGCAAGCTTCTCCATTTCCATCCATTTAGTATATACAAAATTGAAGGAACATGTATTGTTTGTCTGACCTGTGTGGCTAAATAACATGTATAAAAGTCAGGGATATCTAGCCCTCCCTGTGTTCTTTGTCTTTGCAAAATCCCTCTGTGTATTCTTTGCCTCTTACCCCCATCTATATTTATAGCATATATTTTGAAAGCTCTGTAGGGCTGGTCTGGGTACAGCTACTTGGGAGGGTCTTAAAATAATAAAGTAGGGGGAAATGGTAATTTTCAAAGTGGCAATCCTGCTGAACCATGATACATTTAATTTTCCTCATTTTTATATATCTCTTGTCATTGATCTCCATAATGACACATAATTTACTTTATATAAGTAGTTATAATTTAGGGTAATTAGAATGCCCAAGTATTTAAGGCTATGTGTTTGTAACCTGTAGAAAAAAATTACATTTTAACAGCTCCAAGGTGGCTGCAGGTACGTTAATTGGTAGCACCTCTGTTTTATCATTATTGATTTTATATCCTGAGTACAGTCCATATAAATTCAATTTTTGTTGTAAATTTGGAAGAAATGTAATGCATAAAGGCAGACTTTAAAGGATTTCCCTTTCAGATGGACTCCACTTATATCTGGATTCAGCCTTATCCTCTTTGCTAATGGCTCTATGCTCAACACAAACAGGAGAGGGGACACCTGGTTCTTGTGAATTAGTCTGGAAAGAATTTCATCTAATCTGTTTACTTTTAGAATATTTTTAGGTCTGCATTTAGCAATGATGTTAGCATATAGTTAGTGCATTTAGTTTGATCTTGCCTTTCTTTTGGGATTACAGTAATATACGGTCTCAAGGTGTCCCTATGTATAGGGTTACCCAGCAGGTAAACATTATACAGGTCGCACATTCTGTGATGCAAGTGTTTGGGGAAACATTTATATATTTATATGTCAGACCATCAGTTCCTGGTGACTTTTTAGATGGGAGGTCCTTTAAAACTGAAGCAAGTTCTTCCATTGTTATCAGGCATACTGTAAATCCTGGTTAGTAAAGGTGGGAAGTCCAGATTGCTTTAGGAAATCTTTCAGAGCCTGTTGGTGCTCATTTGAGTTCTTATTCAGAGTGGGTAAATTGTTAATTTTTCATAAGCATTCTAGAAAATTAAATTAGGATTCAATTCTACTTGATCTCTGTGTCTGATCAGCAGTGGCCTCTGAAGTATTTTACGATCACTTAGTTTGTTGGCTAACATTGTATGTGATCTGTTGCCAAATTCATAGCATCTTTGTCTAGTCCACTGTATAGTTTTTTTCTGCATCTTGTGTTTGAATATGTTTGATTTTATTTTTTAGGCTTATGATTCTGGCTCAAATTTAACCCCTGTGGCGCTCCTGGAGATGAGGTTAGTAGGGATCACCATTTGTTTCAATAATAATAATCCCTTGTCTCTTTGCACTTTTATTTTTAACTACAGATTATGATTCTGGCTAGTTGCTGTGTCGTGTTCTGAGTTGAAAATTGTTGTTCTACAATATGTAAGCAGCTGGAGGGCCTTCAGTGTGGCTTGTTTGTTACATCTAAAGATATTAATTCACCTCATATAAAAGCTTAGTGTGCTTCCCACACAGTTAAGAGGTCTTGTATGGAGCCTATGTTTAGTTTAAAAAATTCTTCTAATTTAGTTATTTTAAATGACAAGTGAGATCAATAAAGATTAATTTAGTCGATAGTGACATGATTTTGTCCTGTGTAAATCTTGTAGGGCTATACAAGTTATTTGCCCTATCCCAGCTTTAAGGTTAGGGTGGCTTAATTTGGGTGATATAAATACGTAGTCTATTCGACAATGTGTCTTGTGGGGATCAGCATAAAAAGTATATTGTTTTGGTCTGGGGTGTCTGATCCTCCAGATATCCAGGACCATTCATTCTGTCATCTGGTGGAACATTTCTGAAGAAATCTTTAGGTCTTTCTGGGGTGTAGCTGTTTTCACTCTTTCAATTGTGAAAGTGCTAAGTTAAAATCTCCCCCAAGTTTGTTTAAGAACCTGATCTGGCCTCTGTTTGGTGCTTATGCATTTAAGAGCGTGATGCAGATCCCTTCTAAAACACCTTTCAATAATATATAATGACCAACTGTGTCCACCACCTTGTGCATCACAGAGAAGTTAACTGTATTACGTATTAAAGGAATTGTTCAGAGTAAAAATAAAAACTGGTTAAATATACAAGCTGTGCTAAATAAATAATGTTTCTAATATAGTTAGTTAGTAATGTAATGTATAAAGGCTGGAGTGACTGGATGTGTAACATAATAGCCAGAACACTACTTCCTGCTTTTCAGCTCTCTTGGTTTACACTGACTGGTTACCCTGGTTACCAGGCAGTAACCAATCAGAGACTTGAGGGGAGGCAACATGGGTCATATCTGTTGCTTTTGAATCTGAGCTGAATGCTGAGGATCAATTTCAAACTCACTGAACAGATATGTACCATGTGGCCCCTCCTTCAAGTTGCTGACTAGCTCAAAGTTAGAGAGCTGAAAAGCAGGAAGTAGTGTTCTGGATATTATGTTACACATCCAGTCACTCCAGCCTTTATACATTACATTTTTGGCTTACTAACTATATTAGAAACATGTTTTATTTTGCACAGCCTATGTATTTACACAGTTTTTATTTTCACACTGAACTGTTCCTTTAAGATGGCGCCTCCTGCCTTTTTTTGAGGATTTGAGGATTTGAGGAGAAGTAGCATTTTGCATATCTAGTGTCTGCCAGCCTCCAGGTCTAATTTTTTTATGGGGTGTCTCCTGAAGAAAAGCTATATCTGCATTTAAGTTTTTAAATACATTAAATACCAATTTTCTTTTCAATGGGGAGTTTGCACCATTGAGAATGCAGAGCCTATGAGGGTCTGAATCCCTATGTATGCTTGATTATTATCATGCATATCTATGTACCACACATTAAACACTGAACAAAAATTATATGTACAGTAGTATTAAACTAAAAACATTGCAAAATACATATAATAAAACTTTTGTAGCTAAAAAAAAAAACACAGTATGACGGAGGAGTGGAGAATGTATATACTCATCTACTCTTTAAGGCCTATAGAAGGCTATTGGGCTGGTAAAGCCAATTGGCAATGTTGCGAGTCACAATCCACTAGTTCAGAAATGCTCAAACTTTACTAATGGTCTGCTTCTAGTGATGTTGTTCCATTATGATCTACATCCATAAAAGCATTGTTAGCATTTTGTTCCATGGAAAATATTGCTTAAATATTGATTTGTGGGAAAATGTACGGTATATTGCTCTATTTAACAAACAACTATTTCTTATGTAAATGAAGTCAATGGAGTAATAGCACTCAAAGTTTTAGATTTAACTGAGGAAGTTGGTGAATAGTGCTCAGATTCAATCTCAGGGTATATCCTGGGCTGGGCTTGGTTGTCAGAGCCTGTAAAGGGATAGTTTCTGCCCTGCAAGTAGGTCCAAATTTCAGCTGAGTCCACATCAGCAGTATGGTGAAAAACTTGTTTTCCAGTAGTGACTTATCTCATTTGGGGGTCTCTTGGGGTGGTTGTAGCTCTATCTCTTATTCTCTGAGGAAGAGACTGTCCCAATGCATCATTAATAGGCTTTTGTTTAAGTGCCGCAGGAGCTTTGTCCCACAGAGGTTGAATCCTGCTAGGGGTCAGTCATCCAGGTGGTTGCATCTTTGAATGGTAATTCCAAAGCTGATAAAAAATTGCTTAATTTGGAAGGTAACTTGTATTACATACATTATGATCTCTTGTTTTAACAGCAATCAATTTTAAAAGGGTATCCCCATCTCTAAAGCTGGCCATAGACGCAAAGATCCGATCGTACGAATCGTGGATTCGTACGATTTTCGGACCATGTGTGGAGAGTCCCGACATTTTTCGTCCATCGGAGATCGGTCGTTTGGTCGATCGGACAGGTTAGAAAATTTCTGTCGCCTGCCGATAATATCTCTGCGTGTATTGCCGATCGTACGATTTTCAGAGGGAGTCACTAGTGTTGTCAGACATAAGTATCGTACGATTGCTGTCAGGGGCAGAACATTGGCTGATCTGTTCTAATTTGATCGGAATGGTAAAGACTTTGATCTGAATGGTTAGTGGAGGGTCGGGAGATGGGAAAGTCCGATCGTACGTTGATTCGTACGATCGGATCTTTGCGTCTATGGCCAGCTTTAGGCATGTTGTTATCCCTTAATTGTTGCATGAACGTTTTGGAGTTCGCTAAGGTAATGGCTGATATGTCATTGAAAATTGGGAAGGTGGCTCCTTGATATGTGATGGACTGATGCCTCCTAGTCATTTGGATGGTTAAGTCTTTGCTCTTATAATAATGCAAGCAAATAATGACATATTTTGGTAGTTTAGCATCTGGTGGTCTGGCACCTAAGCTCTTTTTGCTCTGTCCATGTGCCATAGGTCAGAAGGGTGGTCTGGTGCCAGTGAGTTGAACAGATTATGCAGATAGATTTTGAGATCCACTTGTTTAACCGCATCTAGAATGCCTCAGATGCGCAGATTGTTTCTGCAGTTGCGGTTTTCCATGTCTTCACAGAGTAAAGAGTAAAAACAGCTGAACATGGTCTGATTACAAAGCATTTTGTTCTTCTGTCAGGGCATTATAGGAATCTATTAGCTCATCCAAAGTGTTTTCTTTTTTTTTTTTTTTTTTTAAAGGTAAATTTTTAATGGTTTTAACAACACAAACAGAAAAATACAATACAATATCTGGTAATATGGCATTCAATTAGTGTTGAGTCAAGTGCAAGCATATACAAACAATCGCCTGAAGTTACAATTGTTAGTATAGGTATGAATGTAGCTGTGGTATGACAGTTTGCATCCAGTTTAGGAAGATAGTTTATGTAACCAGGGGGTCCTGGTCACACTAGTCCCCCGAAATCTTGCCAAATGTATATGCCATATATGCCATATGCTCCTCTTGTCTCATAGGTTAGTTTTATGAGGAGAAGGGCATTGTCTACCAACAATCTCCAGAAGGTTGGGGTGAGGAGATTTCTCCCCATCCAGTACACAACCACTGTTTTGAGACCTTTTGACCCTCTAAGTGTGTCTCTTGTAAGAGTCAAGAGTGAGTTTATTGTCATGTCATCCGTATACATTTGTACAGTACACAGTGGTATGAAACAACGTACCTCTAGGACCATGGTGCTATACGCAACATAGATGTACCGGACAACAGACAAAAAGTGCAAGTGCAAAAATATGCAACTCCTGCAAGACAGGACAGCATAGTGCAGGGACAGGACAAGACAGTGCAGACTCAGCAGATGTAATATGTTAAGTAAATAATGTCAGACATAATGGGTATATCATTGTAATATGATAGTAGTAAGAACATGATAAAGTGCAGATGTGCTCATAGAATTGTATCCGATGTCTATTTATTTGTACAATGGCATACAGTGACTGTGTAAAATTGTGGTATATAGCAAGGTCAGATGGAGTGTGTGTGAGAGATCTGTCCGGTCCCTGAGTATTCAGGAGCCTTATGGCTTGGGGGAAGAAACTGTTACACAGTCTGGTAGTGAGGGCCCTAATGCTTTGGTACCTTTTTCCAGATGGCAGGAGTGTGAACAGTGAGTGTGAGGGGTGTGTTGGATCAGCCACAATGCTGGTGGCTTTATGGATGCAACAAGTGGTGTAAATGTCTGTGATGGAAGGAAGAGAGACACCTATGATCTTCTCTGCTGTCTTCACTATCCTCTGTAGGGTCTTGCGCTCCATGACAGTGCAGTTCCCAGCCCAGACAGTGATACAGCTGCTCAGGATGCTCTCGATAGTACTTCTGTTTTGAGTATGGTTGGTGGGTGATGGGTTTTCCTCAGCTTGCGCAGGAAGTATAGGAGGGGGATATATTTTTAGGTATGCTCAAATAAGGCTTTGTTTGAATTTTGTTTTGTTTAGCCTCCTTATGTTCCAGGACACTATACTATAGGAAGACATTATTTTATTAAAGTATGTAAATTAGTATTGTTAAATAATAATGGAGCTGCATGAAATGGCAGCATGCTCGACTCAGTGGGCTCTTTCAACTACAAACATTGATGAGAATGTGTCCACTCATCATGTAGCAATTTAATGATAAAGGTCTCTCGTTGTTGGCCTTCCACTCTCTCAGGGAATCCTACAGTGTGAATATTACTCCTCCTTAGCCTGTTCTCTAGGTCCTCAGTTTTGTCCATGAGTGCTTGGATCTGCTGTTTTACTGTGGGCATGAAATTGTTCAGGGGGTTGACTGTGTCTTCGAGAGATGAGATTTGATTTTGCACTGCAGAGGTACATTCTCTCAGGTTCTGATTATCTTGCCGTAGGAGAGATAGGTCAATCTTGATATCTTCCAGTTGTGAAGTGATGGCCACCATACTTTCTTTAATGGTTTTTAGCAGATCCTCCATTGTGGGTTCACCAGGCTCTGGACCGAGAGAGGGGCGAGGGGTCTCTGATGCAGAGGATTGAAGGGAGTTTTGTCAGGCGAAACTTGGTGGGTGAGTGCACATAATTTTCAAGGTGAGCTGAGGCCTCTGATCTGGCTCATTGTGAATGTTTGCCCATGGCTGCATTCACCAGGAGTAGTTAGTGTGCTGGATGGTACAGTATGTGGAGCCAAGAGACTGCCAGGAGAGTTGGTCAGTTTATTAAACTTTTACCTCATTCGTCTGGTCTTACATACCTTCCTACTACATGGGTGTACTGTAGGTGCATTGGTATATAGGGTTTGAGTCTATGAGCTTGCCAACATGTCTATGTTCTTTATATTAATCTGCACAGGCACATGAGGGTGATGACCCCTGGGTCAGGAGTGGAGGTCCCCCTTCCCTTTTTACTGTGTGTCCATTTGTCTTATGGCAAGGGTTTTTGGCTGGGAACACCTAGGATTTTCTTCTGTATTAGTGCTTGGCTGGACACACCCCGTGTTTTCTACTTTGTTTGTGTGGTCTCCTAGTTCAGCAATGTCAGCTTTTACAGTGGAAAGCACTTGGGCCACTGTATCTGTTATAGTATGGGTGAGAGAGTCCTTCAGACTGTTTAGATGCTGCAGCAAAATGTCTTCCGTCACTATGAGTGTGTCAGGTAGTGTATTTATTAGCTCTTGGGTGACTGCATGTAGAGGGCTTGTGCTCCGTGAGCCAGTTAAGGCTGAAGTGGAAGGGGACTGTGGATTAGGCGAGTGTGGATTAGGCGAGTGTGCTGTTTAAGGCTGTATCAAAGCTAATATACTGGCTTTTGATCCACAAGGTCACTGAGCTCAGAGAAGTTGCATCTGTCTGCTTAAACTGGGAGCTCCCTCCCAGTGCGGGTGTCCTAGCGCTGGCTGGAGGCAATTTTTTTTAAAAGACTACTGTTACCCTCTACAGGTAGGGTCAAGGCACCTGCCCCTCCCTAGACTTGTACTTCCTAATAAAGGATATTCCCTTGCCATATGTGTGTGTGTATATATATATATATATATATATATATATATATATATATATATAACACAAAGGAAAAAGCTTGCACCCACAGCTCTTACAAAAAGTTATTCAGTGTTTATTAAATGAAAAAAAAAAACACTAACGTTTTGGCTAGCACTCTAGCCTTTCTCAAAGTGCACACACAAATAAACACCAAGGGGCAAATTCACTAAGATACGAAGTTGCGCCAGGCACAACTTCGCCACACTTCGCCACACTTCGCCAGGCGTATTTTCGCCAGCGCTCCACAAATTCACTAAAATCCAAAGTTGCGGACAGGGGTAGCGTATGTTTTTGAAGTTGCGCTAGCGTTAATTCACCAAGCGAAGCAAAGTTTCGCTAGCGATGGTTCATTTACATATGGCGCGAAATTCAAATTTCAATGGAGGAACACGTATCACCACTTCAAATGCCTAGAAAACCTTCAAATCAACAAATATAAATTTTATTTTGCCCTACACATGTGCCCACTGTCTAGGTAAGTTGCCATGAGTCAGGAAATGTAGGGGGGAAGGAGGGGAGCCCCAAAAAAAATTTTCGATCTTTTTCAGCCTATCACCTGCCAGCGTTTTTTGGGACTTAGAAAAATTTTTTACTTTTTTGAAAACAATCCCTATCTACTCTATTGCGCTTCGACAGGTCTGAGGTGGCGAAGGAAGTCTAGCGTAAAAGGTAGCGTTCAGTACACTGCGCAAGTTAGTGAATTTGCGTAGTTACATCGCTAGCAAAAATTCGCCTGGCGTAAGTGTGCGAAGTAACACTAGCGAATTTACACCAGCGTTCATTAGTGAATTTGCGAAGTACCGAAAATGCCAAACGCTAGCGAATTGACGCTAGCGAATTGACGCTAGCGTTCGGCGCTTCGCATCTTAGTGAATTTGCCCCCAAACCTATAAACCCCTAGTGGCAGGGAAGAGGAAGTAGTGATGTCACTGTGACGTGTTATCAAAGTGAAAATACTAAAACATAACAAAAAAATTCATAGAAGGAAAGTCAAAGTTCATATATATACACAAGAGGAACATAACACTGTGTTCTTTTACATAAATTCAGTATAATGAAATGAATAAAGTTGCATCTTTGCTATACAGGATACATATTGTTACAAAGCATGATCCTTTAAAGGCAAGCGTTATATGTGATAAAATACACTCAGCATTTAGAGATTTCAAATATCGAGAAGAAGGAAGCGCTATAGAATACCAGTTAATAGAAGAGCAGACACACGCTGGGAAGAGGCTGTGCTGTAATGTAGTAACATGGCATCTCTGTATCCTTCATTCGTTCAGTATCTCAGTGAAGCTGTACATAGGCGCATCGATTAGCACAGGAAACGCTGGGGTGCCAAAACTTCAGTGCTGACGGAACATCGCTTTTCTGGTCAGAGTGTAATGAAGTACTTGGCTTCGGGATGCAGATGGCGCTAAGGCAAGCGTCACCAGAATGGAGGCATTGTTAAGGAGCCTACACATAGCAACCATTAACCCTGCAATAAAGCAACAAAGTAGCAGCTGTCTCTATATTCTTAAGTGCTGTTCAAAGGGGGACTATCAGAGTGTCACTGCAGTGTATAAAAATGATCTGTATAGTGTTCATCCTATGTTAGATGGAGGAATGGATTGGCTGCCGTGAAAGGAAAGATGGAGATGTAGTAGAGCCGAGAACAGGTTAGGGGAAAGACAGACATAGCAGAGAGAATGGGAGTAGATAGGGAGGGAGGTGGCACAAATATTATATATATATATATATATATATATATATATATATATATATATATATTTTTTTTTTTTTATTTTAATTTTTTTTTAGATGAACACATTTCTTAAAATTACCATTATGAACCCGCAATAATCTTATATCTTATGGTAAGCACCCCTTCAAATAATGGACACTCCCGATGCCTATTCTACTGCTCAGAGCAGCAGTCTGGTTTAGCTCCCCCCTTCCCTCTGTGTGAAACGTCATGCTCCTCAACTGTGTGAGGAATGCGAGAATCACAGTAGAGAATCTCCTCCTGATGAATCAGCATTTTCCCCACATGAATTTGTCAAGTGTGTTAAGCTTAGTGTGTGAATATGCAGGCTCCAAAACTGGATGTCAGATGGTTTGCAATATATAAGTGAAGAGTCTTTTTTAAAACCAATGCCAATTATTTTGTGATTTTTATGTTTTTTATATTAAGTTTAAGGCATTTTTGTGGACAAGAATTAAAGGGGAGACTGTCATTGAGCTTTTTTTTTTTTTACATTTTGTGCAATATACATGTTCAGATACATTAAATACATCATACACTTTCCCTGGTATCTGTATAACTAAATTAGAACTTCATATAGTTCAGCAAGTAGCATTTGCTTAACAATGGAAGATTTATAATGGTTAACATGGTAATATAATAAAGTGTCTAGGGTTTTTCCGTCTAGGTTTTTTCCATCATTTAATAACCCATGGCCTTAATAAGTAGCAAGTGTAAGACCGTTTATTACAAAACCTCATTAGAATCTATCTATAATTTCCACAGTAGATGGCTGGATGTTTGATTCCTTTATTAGACTGTTAAGATGCTGATAAAAAAAATGTGATTTCAATGGGTTGGCAACTTTCTAGTTATACTTCTTGTGAATGTGGAAATTGAACTTTGCTTTTGAATAAGGGTGTAGGTAGCTCTATTGTCCTTATTATAATGTGTGGCTTTTATTCTCAAAAGAGAACTTTTCAAGGTTATGCCTGTGCAATTTCTTTCTGCTGGACTGATGATTGCTTTTTTTAGGAGAAGTTTTATAACTTTTTATTAAGAATGAGTACAAGTACATTAGAGGATATATTAGACAGATAGCAAGGGATGTTTTGTATATAAAATATAATATTACTCCTACTACTACTAATAATAATAATATCCACTAATCCCAAGATTTTCAGTTTCATATATGTATTGGCATACACAGTATCTATATATATATATATATATATATATACATACAGGAGCAGTGACCAGCTCCATGTTGTAGTGCCCACCCTTCCCAGTTATATTCAGGTGATCCCACTGGTGGCTAATAAAAGGGCAATTTTGGGAGTTTTGCAGGTTAAGTCCCTGAGTAAAATGTATGATGAAGCAATAGAATTCTTAATGAATCTGATACAATTTGGGTGTAGACTGGCCAGATATGGGATGACTTTGACATAGTTGGCCAGCTTAAATATATTGCAATATATGAACAAACAATCCCTGTTTTGTTTAAAGGGTAAGGCATTTTTAGTAGCTGTATGCATAAAATGTCTTAAATATATATATATATATATATATATATAGATATATATATATATTTATATTTTCACAGTAAGCCCTCCGTGAATAAATAACTAAAAACATGTCACTCACCACTTCGTTTTTAGTTAAATATATTGCAATATATGAGCAAACAATCCCTGCTTTGTTTAAAGGGTAAGGCATTTTTAGTAGCTGTATGCATAAAATGTCTTAAATATATATATATATAAATATATATATATATATATATATATAGATATATATATATATATATATATATATATATATATATATTTATATTTTCACAGTAAGCCCTCCGTGAATAAATAACTAAAAACATGTCACTCACCACTTCGTTTTTAGTTATTTATTCACGGAGGGCTTACTGTGAACAGGGTCTTGATAAATGTCTTAGAATTAGACCGAACGTTGACCAGCTCTTTTTTAATGTAAATTAATAAAAATGGATTTTTAACTTTTTCGCCAAATCCTGGTGTGCATCTTCATTTCTGCAAAGCATGTAATTGGCCATTGAAGGTAGCACCCAGGTATTGCACTTTAACGGTGTGCGTTAGGAGCTTTTTGGATTATATATATATATATATATATATATATATATATATATATATATATATATATATATATTTACAAATACATATAATTAAACCTAAATTAACTATATAACTAATGTTTATTTTTCCATTTTTCTCATTTAATTTTCTAGCATTATGATACAGGTTTGATTATATCCCCTCTGACAAATAGGCCTTATAGGCATACCAAAAAGCATGGTCTCCATACTTTGAGGTATGTGACTCCAGTAACAGAAATCAAATATTTAGGTTCCTCCGTATGTAAAAAAAAGATCAGATATTCTGACTTTCATGAAAACAATGGGCCTTTTCATTCTCTTCTTTCTTTCGATTCCCTTGAAATTCACTGGCTTAGTTAATTTATAGTTTGTTATTTTTATTTATTTTCTTCATCCAATGTTATTAATATTTTGTAAAAATAGCAAGCTATTGAGTCAATTATAGCACATTTTACTAGGCTACATGGTATTTGCTGTCATGTTGATTTTCCTTTTCATGCGAAAATGTAATAAAATATTTTAAAACATTGCAAACCATCTTAAAGCCTTCAAACATATACAGAAAATAATTTGAAATACCCAAGAATTACATATATAATTTTTAAGTGCATTTTTTATTTTCATTTTATTTCTTTATTTTTAAATTAGACTCCTTGTTGAAGACATCTATGATTTTCAAGTCATTAGAAAAAAATGTGATCGGTTTTGGCTCTGGCTTTATCTCTATCTCTTTCTCTCTCTATCCTTTAGTAGACAAACATATCACAATCCTTCAAACTTGTTTCTCTGTTTATCCTAACACTATTTGAGTTTCATTCAGAGTGTTAACATGCTATTAGAACATTTATAATCATATCAGAATGTCTACACTACTAAACAATTGTTGTTTCTTAGTATAAATAGCCTTGTCCAAAGATTTTTTGCATGACATCATTACTTGTATATACCTTTTAAGGAGTGTCATTGACTTTTTGGAGTAGTCAATTTTGGAGTAATCAATTCACTTAGTGCCAGGATTGACGATTCTTAGGATGTCAGGTTTATCTTCACCCAAATCCACTTCTTTGGAGTGCCATTCAAGTCAATTATTCCTATTTGTATTTAGTCTTTGTGGAAAACTGTTAATATAGCCAGGGATATGTAATACCCTTGTAATACCATCTCTTGTAACCATCAGAGAAAAAGGGTATCCCAATCTATATTGCATATTGTATTGATTTTGTCACCAAGAGGCTTTAGAATCCTTCTCTCATGAAGGTAAGCCTCTGGGGTTGTGTATAGTAACTGATTGTGGTTTGTTAACTCTGTGTGCCCTGTACATTTTTTTAACTCTGTGTGCCCTGTATTGTTTCTAACTTTGTGCCCAAAATCCCATTAAAGATATGGTAAATTCAACTGATCTTATGGCATCATTCAAACCCTGTATTAAGTATTATTAGTATTATTGTTGTTATTATTATTATTATTATTGCTACTTCTATATCTATTGTTTTATATTCTCTATATTTCTGTCTATTTCTTTAATTTTCCATTTTTGGTGTTGAAGCTGTTGGTTCATTGATATCTTTAGTAAAAGAAATAAAAGTGCAAAGAGACAAAAGATCTTTTCTAAGTGCAGTATTTAGTTGTAGTTCAACATATCCCTGCATAAAAAGTTACACTCACAAGATAAAAAATTTCAGTATCGCATAAAAATTTCTTATCTGTCCGTATGTGTCCTTCTTAGTCCCACTCTGTGTGTGTCCAGTGCTCGGAATCAGTCCTGTGCCGGTATATAATCTTTCTATGTTCAGGATCTCGAGCTCTCTTGTTTAAGACTCATTTGTGGGGGGATTTCAAACAGATAAATGGACTCCTTGCTCTTGTCCAACGCGTTTCACGGAATTCGATCCGCTTTCTCAAGGACTCAAGAAAGCGGATTGAATTCCGTGAAACGCAGAAAGGAGATTCTGAATTCAAAAGTCTATTGCTATTGACTCTCCTCTGTATGTCTGACAATGGGGGTACTGTTGCAGATTTCCATTGCGATGCAATTGCTATACGGGTGGCTGTCAGCATCTGGTTAATTAGAGCTGAGTCTTTTGGAACGTTTTTCCTAAGAGAAAAGTTGAGATTTCCATGGGGACAGTATGTCCCAATAGGTGGTTTATTAAGTTATATACTACTGGGGCGTGGC
This sequence comes from Xenopus petersii, assembly GCA_038501925.1. Taxonomy (NCBI): domain Eukaryota; kingdom Metazoa; phylum Chordata; class Amphibia; order Anura; family Pipidae; genus Xenopus; species Xenopus petersii. Next base: position 79,571,486 of record CM076682.1, read on the forward strand.
TTGCCGCCGAGAGTAATGGCCGCATGATCAGTGCGCTCTGAACGGCAATCGTTGGACTGGGCCTCTCCGGGACCGTCAAATATGGGGAAATCCGGCAAATCTAAAGCAGGCAAGGAGCGGACCCCACTGCGCAAAGAACCGCTTGCCCAACAAGACCTGGCACCGTTATTTTTACGGAAGAAGTCGGACCGCGCTGCTTCCAAAATGGCGCCGGTGGCTTCCGACAAGGATATGTACCTAGACGCTGAAAGAGAATCCACTGACCAGGAAAGCGACGGTGATGAGGAAACAAATGTCCGTGCTTACCTGGCGAATCTTCCATCCAGAACGGAGCTCAAATCCATGCTCCAGGAAGTTACAGCTTCATTGAAGGAGGAACTGAGGGAGATAAAGCGCGACATGGTGAGCATTGCATCACGCACTGAGGACATTGAGTCTAACCAAACTAAGTTACTGCATAATGAAAAGCTTTTACACTCCCAAATTACTTCTCAGGCCCGCATTATAACTGATATGCAAAGACAGCTGGAGGATAATGAAAATAGGAGCAGACGCAACAACATCAGGGTCAGAGGCCTTCCTGAGTCTGTCCCCCCTGATGAAATCCAGCCTGCCCTGCTACAAATCTTTACTAACATCCTATCAAGGGAGGCAGAGGCGGACATAGCCATAGAAAGTGCCCATAGGGTCCAGAAACCAAAGGCTGCTCCATTGAATGCGCCACGTGATGTATTATGCTGTTTGAACAGCTTTAAACTGAAAGAAGATATATTGCAAAAAGTAAAAGATGCCGGCAATTTGGCTTATTCAGGGAATACAATTAAGCTATTCCAAGATGTGTCCCGCTCTACTCTGATGAAAAGGAAAGCCCTCCGTCCACTCACAGAAGCCCTCAGAGAAAAGAACATCGCTTATAGATGGGGATTCCCATTTGCTCTGACTGTTTCTAAAGATGGGGTTCAGACCTCTATTAGAGTCCCAGAGGATACGCCACACTTCTTAAGGAAGCTACAACTCCCTCACCTACAGTTACCGGGTTGGACCACCGATACCGACAATATCCAGATGCCAGATTTTGAGCTACTTGGAGGATGATCTGCTCAACGTACCCCCAGGCAGACCCCGAAGGCACCTCGTAACTTGGCTTCTAAGGAGAGATTTTCCTCTCCCACAGCGCCTCCACACTGAACATTGACTCTCATTAGCGCTTTCTACTTTACAGATGGCTGGACGTTAAAGTCGACGGTCTTGAGTTGATCATGACTTCTACCTAGAACGACTTTCACCTTGGTCTACAAGTTGATAAGTTTTACTTTTCCTTTGGCTTAATTGAAACGATATTTAATATTTTCTGTATGCATATTTGATTTGTTTTCCCCTATTTAGTATCTAGTTTATTTGGCCTACCAATGATTGGACCTCTCACTGTGATTACTATAGTCCTGCACAGTCTTCTCTCGACTGGCAATCTCTCCCCCCAAATTGCAATGGCCGGCAGATTTAACAACCAGACTTGGGTTGCCCTCTTCCCCAATTCTGGTTCGGCCAGTTGGGAACAGCTTGTTCTCTTTTCCTTCCGTTTCATTTCTCCCCCTCCTATCTTTCCTATTTTCTGGTTAAGGGTAAATATGAGTACTACGCCTCACCTCCATTTAAGTGAGATTGACAACAGTTTCATCAGCATTGACCTAATATATTGCTATTTGCATAATGGAATGTAGAATTGTTAGTTATAATGTGAATGGTTTAAACGAGCCCATTAAACGCTCCCAAATACTAAATGAATGTAAGAGACTCAAAGCCAAGATAGTTCTGATACAGGAAACCCATTTTAAGGAGACAAAGGTTCCCAAGTTTTCCTCCAAGTATTACACTAGGGTTTTCACTAGTAACAACCCAGATAAGAAAAGTACAGGGGTGATGACTTTGATCCATAGGGACCTGCCCTTTGTACTTACTGAACAGAAACAAGACTCTGAAGGCAGATTTCTGTTATTAAAAGGTAAAATAGCTAATTCAACAATAACAATAGCGAATGTGTACGCCCCCAACTGTGCTCAGGTTTTCTTTCTCTGTCGATTTCTCTCTACCCTGTCCTCCTTCGCAGAGGGTATTGTTTACCTAGGTGGTGATTTGAATATTCCACTCAATCCGTTATCTGATATGTCTAGCAAAAAAAGTCATATTTCATATAAAGGCCTTAAGAAAGTGAAGAAAGCCTTAGCCGACCTACGACTGGTGGATGTTTGGAGATGCCTGAATCCACATGTCATAGACTTCTCTTATTTTTCAAAGACCTACACATGTTATTCTAGAATAGATTATATATTTATTTCCCACAATTGGCTTCACTATTGTCAGGATGCCACAATTACACAGGGCACTCTCTCGGACCATTCACCAGTCGTCGTACAGCTGACTATTCCAGACACCACTAAACCCATGTTTAGTTGGAGACTTAACAGCACAATGCTTCTAAACGATAAATCTAGGGAACACATTCGACAGGTGTTAAAGAATTTTTTCATAGATAATGATGTTCCAGGTACCAGCCCTGGTATGCTTTGGGAATCACATAAATGCGTGACCCGGGGACATCTGATTGCACTGAGTTCTCAAATCAAGAAAGATAGAGAAAAGACTATTCATGCTCTATTGAAAGATATTGCGCAACTGGAACAAGCGCACAAACGTACCTTAGCGTTAGCTACGCTAAAGACATTGGAAAGTAGAAGGCTTCAACTGAAATCTATTCTAGATCAGTATTCTTACAGGGCATATTTAAGATGTAAGCAAAGGTCATATGAAATGGGAGATAAGAGTACTAAACACTTTGAAACGATTAGAACCACCTACTTTTATCTCCTCAATTAAAGGGAAAGATCAACTAACGCACTTTACGACTCCCCGAATAGCACACTGCTTCCACCAATTTTACCAATCTCTCTATAAACTAAAAGATCCCAACACATCTACCTCCCTTCGGACAGAGATAGAGAGGTTTATCCAAGAGGCCAACCTCCCTAGAATTAACCAAACTCAATGTGAGCAGATTGACGCCCCCTTTACTGAAGCTGAAATATTAGACACATTGAACTCGATCCCAGCCAACAAAAGTCCAGGCCCAGATGGATATAATTCACTATACTATAAAGCTTTTTCCTCAGAACTGCTTCCTTATATGCAAAGGTACTTTAACTCGATTGATACGGGCAGTCAGTTCCCTACTCAAGCTAAGGAGGCTCACATTACTGTGATTCACAAACAGGGGAAAGACCCACAAAGCTGCGCTAGTTATAGGCCCATCTCCTTAATAAATGTCGACCTCAAAATTTATGCCAAAATCATAGCCAATAGGCTTAAATCAGTATTGTCTAATATAATTCATCCAGACCAATCTGGATTTGTCCCAAAAAGAGAAGGGAAAGACAACACCTACAAGATATTCTCTCTTATCCATTATGCCAAAATAAAAAACATCCCTTCAATGATCCTTACAACAGACGCGGAAAAGGCATTTGATAGGGTTTCATGGGAGTTTTTGTACCATACCTTGAAAGGCTTTGGTATCAATGAGATTACGATCAATAGAATATTGGCTCTCTATTCTGAACCTACGGCCAGGATTCGCATTAATGGCTCCCTCTCTTCCAGTATTACCATCCATAACGGTACTAGACAAGGTTGCCCTCTCTCCCCCTTATTATTTGTTATGGTTATGGAAACTCTTCTTGCCCATATTCGTAATAGTAAGGATATCTCAGGATTAACGATAGGGACTACTGAACACAAAATAGCTGCATTCGCAGATGATCTCCTGCTTTACATAACTAAACCAGAGATATCCTATGTACAAAAGAGGACTTATCCCCCTATCCCGTTGCACTGTAGAAAATTAGACACAATGTATTACAGTAAAAAGCAAAATTTATTAATAACCATGCTAGTGAAACAAATTAAAACATATTTAAAAACCAACAGCGCTGCTGGAAACAAAAACGGGGAATACCCTGATGTTAATTAGTGATCACTATTTTTTATACTGGTTGAAAAACCTTGCGTAAATAAAAAAATGTGGTTGGAGCAGTATAGATAGTTTGGTACATAGGATAATTGCTTTAAATGTGGTGGACACCCCTCCCCCCTTGCACTGACATATAATTGAATGCTGGCGCAACTGTGGATGTCTGCTTCTTTTTAACCCGACGTTCTAAACCAGAGATATCCCTCCCTAATCTGATGGTCCTCTTTTCGGTTTTTGGAAAACTTTCAAATTTTAAAGTGAATGCTAGCAAGTCAGAAGCTCTCAATATCAATTTACCTCGGTTTAGTAGGACAAATATTGCAAACAACTTCCCCTTTCACTGGCCTTCTGTGGGCATAAAATACCTGGGAATTCAGATTACTCCAGACCTCTCCTCCTTATACCAGGTCAATTTCCCGCCTCTATTAGATAAACTAACCAAACAGATAAATTCTTGGAAGACATTGAGGCTCACGTGGTTTGGTAAAATACAGGCCATAAAAATGTCCATTATGCCAAAGATTCTTTACTTCCTACAAACCCTACCAGTTAAAATACCCAAACTATTTTTTGCTAAAGTGCGAGGGCTGTTTACTAACTTTATATGGGAAAATAAAACTCAGAGAATCAAATATGAGACTCTTACACTCCCGAAAGATAAGGGGGGACTCGCTCTTCCGGACTCTTACTTGTATTATATCTCTGTTCACTTGATTAGAACTCTCCATTGGTATTTAAAAGAGAATTCAAAGTCTTGGAAAGATATTGAACAAGCTATGTCAACCTTCCCCCTCTGTAACACCTTATGGATTAGTCGTACCAATGTACCCAAAGTCCTATTATCCCATCCCACTATATCGACGACCCTGGACATTTGGTTTCGACATAGAAATTCCCTTCACCTTATGTCTCGCCTACCCAAACAACAACCCCTTTCACTCAACCCCGATTTTCCCCCTAGCCTAGACCCTAAGGCATTTGAAAGGTGGAGTTCGCTTGGAAATAGAGAAACCAAATTAGTAGATTTCTATAAAAACAATACGATTATTTCCTTAGCCCTAATTATTTTGACTCCTGGGAAAAGGATTTAGATATTGGATTATCTCCGTCCATGAGAAGGAGAATCTTGGTACAACTCCACAAATCTTCTAGAGCAATTAGAGTCCGAGAAATGCTCTATAAACTTGTGACTAGATGGTACTATGTACTATGGTACTATGTTCCGGTGAAATTACATGCTCTGTTCCCCAATACGTCCATGCTATGCTGGAGGTGTAATTTGGAACCGGGTTCATTCAAACATATTTGGTTCTCGTGCCCCGCCATTACCTCTTTTTGGGAATACATACGTGTAGCAGTCAACACAATGACAGGGTCTGCTATACACCACCTAGATATCCCTGCTATTCTGTTTGGTATAGATACACAAGACAAAATTTGGTTAACTGATAAACTTTCCCGTTTCCTGTTTCAAGCGGCGCTGGCACTGATACCAAAAAAATGGAAATCACCAACCTCTCCTTCATTTGTAGAATGGTTACATTCAGTTGATGAAACTAGGAAACTTGAGGAGATAATGAGTCTTCTACATAACAATGTTGATCAATACAAACAGATTTGGGAGCCTTGGATTTCATATCTAGAGAAAATAAACTGATGGTCGCTAGCTAGACAGAAGGGAATCCAATTGGCCAGATCTTTACATGTTACTTATGTTGCCTCTTTCACAGTAATTTCAATTTTATTTTGTCTACGTTTGAATGACTACATTCTTCTGATATTTTTATGTTGCTTTGAACTAGATCTAAGTACTAAACGCATTGATACGACTCAATATTTACCCTGATATGTCAATAATTGTTTTTCTCACATGTTTACCCTCCCTCCCCCCCTTTCTTTCTGTATCCCTTCCTTGTTTTTCTTGAAAATCAATAAACAAAGATTTGCAAAAAAAAGTTATATACTACTGCCTTACCACAGAGTAAGGTGCCTTTCACTCCACAGTTCCTCCAGCAGGTGGAGGGGCAATCTGGAAACAGCTTATGAAGTTTGTCTGGTGTATGCTACCAAAATGTTAGCAACTTATATATTTGTTCTTTTTGTCTAGTACAAATCACCATCTTTTTTGCATTAATCCATATAGATTCCCATTCATCTTGGGAGAGTGGATTTGACAGAAGAGAGTTCCATTTAACCATATAGGATTGTGTTGGCGGTGAGTCCGCATAGGGTTGAAGCAATAGTTTGTAGATGATTAAAATCAGGCCCTTTTGAGGAAGGCCCTTTCTGGCCACAATTTAAAATTTGGTGGGAGGTGTAGTTGCTGCTGTTTTTATTTATTTATTTATTTTATTATTTTATTATTTTATTTGTTTTTATTTATTTATTATTTGTTTTTATTTATTTGTTTGTATTTAGGGAGTATACACATCTTGATGGCTGCAATTTTTCCAAACCATGAAATGGAACGTGATGACCATTTTTGCAATGTAATTTTGGTGCTCTGTATCAAAGGTTTGAAGTTGCAATTGTATAGGTAATATGGGTCAGATGGGATTTAAATACCCAAGTACGCAAGGGAAGCTCTCTTCCAGTTGTAATTAAAATTAAGTTTAAGAAGAGCCAATGTTGAGCTTGGTACATTAATTGGTAGGGCTTCTGTTTTATTAAAGTTTAGTTTGTAGCCAGATAAACACTGTATTGATCCAACAATTTATGCAAATTAGGGAGTGAAGTCATAGGTTAAGATAAAGTTAATAATACATCATCAGCAAACATAGCGATTTTAAATTGCAAATGCCCTAAAGCAATTCCTGAGATATCTGGATTTCCTCGAATTGCCGCTGTCAAAGGTTCTATACTAAGGGCATATAGTAAGGAGGATAAAGGACAGCCCTGTTGTGTCCAGTTCATTGTTGAGATTGGTTTCTGCACCATGCCGGGTAACTTTAAATATGCCTGAGGGTCATTGTAGAGATTGGGAATTGCCTTCAAAAAGGGGCCTGATTAATTGAGATGTTGTAATAAGAAAAATAAGTAGGGCCATTGTAAGCGGTCAAATGTCTTCTCTGCATCAAGGCTTAAAATTAATGAAGGTATTTTTTAGTGGTTATTAATCTCTATAAGATCTATTGTACATCTTGTGTTGTCCCCTGCTGTACATCTTGACGTCCCATGATAAAGCCAACCTGATCAGGATGGATTAGTTTTGGTAAATTAGTGCTATAGGTCTATAATTAGTGCTTAATATTTGGTCTTTTCCTGGTTTAGGAATTAGCGTTAGAAAAGATGTTAAGTCTGATGAAGGAAACTGGGTGCCACTTAAGTATTGGTTAAAAAGTGTAGTCAAGTAGGGGGTGAGAATGTGTGAGAAAAGTTTATAATATCTATACAGGAAACCATCTGGACCTGGTGTTTTCCCATTTGGCATACATTTCAAAGTGTGTGTCACTTCCTCATTAGTAATTTCAGCATTTAGGTTTTGCAAATCTTCTTGTGAGAATTTAGGGAGTGCTAATTTAGTTAAAAATTGAGTAATGTGGTCAGGGCCTTGTGGAGTTACTACTTTTTGCGTAGGTAAGCTAAACAGTTTCTGATTGTACATATAAAATTGAGTTGCGATTTGGTCCAGGTCATATTTTAAATGTCCTGAAGGGTAATCTTGGTCTGTGCTATTTGGTCTTTCAATTTACGTGCTAACAATATGTGTTGTTTATCCCCTTTTTCATAATAGGCCTGTTTAGTCCACAAAAAAGCCTTTTCTACCTCTTTATGTTTTAGGGAGGCCAGTGCTTTGCGTAATTCAAGAATCTGAATTCAGAATCAGATTTGGAAAAAGTATATTGATTTTCCAGATTACATAATTGTATGTTATTATAAGCTTCAGCATGTTTTTTCTTTTGATGAGAGGTCAGAGATATAAATTGTCATCTAATGGTAGCCTTATAGGCTTCCAAAGTGTTGGTAAAGAGGATAATGTACCTTCATTTAGTTGAAAATAGTTCTTGAGATCATTTTCAATTCGGTTCAATATATCTTGGTTATGAAGAATAGTTTCGTTCAAGCACCAATTAGATTCTCTAGGGAGTGGGACAGTAAAATCAATCTTTAACATTATTGGCGCATGGTCTGACCAAGTAATAAGGAGCAGATCTGTAGTGAATGAGAGACATAAACAGGGTTGGGATATAAAAAAAAATAGTTATCCGGGAGTGAGATTTGTGCATTGTGGAGTAGAATGAATATTGGCATGCTGTAGGATGATTGATTTGCCAGGTATCAAACAGGGATGCTTATTGTATAATTTGTCGAAAGGATTTAGAATTAGCATGGGCTTGAGGGTTGGGCGAAGGGGAGGATCTGTCAGTAGTCTGGGAGTAAAGCATATTAAAATCCCCTCCCAAAATGATATAGCAGATCCAGCAAGTTTGCTGTATCTTGAAAATAATTTTCCTCAAAAATCTTATTTGATGTCTATTAGGGGAATAAACATTTAATAGCAATACAGGAATACCAGCTAATTTGCCAGTTACTAGAAGATAGAGCCCCTTTGGATCAATGGAGGTTTGCTCAACATTCAAGGGACAGTCCTTCTGGATAAGAACGGCTGCTCCCGCTTTTTTAGTGGGACCTGAGGCATAATATATCCTGAAGTAGTATTTAGAGTTAAGTTTATTAGAGCTACCAGCTTGAAAATGGGTTTCCTGAATAAATGCTATGTCGGCCTTTGATTGTTTGAGCTCTTTCAAGGCCAAATATCATTTTGTAATACTATTTAAACCTTTAACATTTATTGAAATTATATTAACCATAATTAAATTGGATTGGGTATGCTAATGAAGATATAATTGTAAGAAAAGGAAAAAAAGGGTCTCCTGAGGTTGAGCTCCCCTCCACTGAAAACAGCACCTATCACACTTAATCCACAGAACCGTCACATAGCAATTTCCCATAAATATCCTCTGTATATACAAATCTTCAGATGGCATAGTTTTATATTAGATTTTTCATGATTTTTATTCATGATTTTTCATGATTTAATAAATATTGAAAATTTGTGTTTTAGAACCATTCTTCACATGCAAGATTTTTAGAGCAAAAAACTTCAAATCATGAAAAAAATAAGAATGTTAAAAAATCTTACCCCCATGTGTTATTGCCCAAGTATTAAATATTTTGTTTCCTAATTAAAATTATCTAGGTTCTCTCATGGCTTAAGAGGTACGTACACTGTGTGACAAAGAGAGTGACCCACTGTAGCTAAAGGGCATCAAAGAGCCAGGTTCAATGCTCATTGTTAGGTATTTTTTATTTTTTTGCAAAGTACCTGGATGCGTTGTAATTACTTTTTATATCTGATTTACTGGTGTCTGACTCTCATGCCTGAGCATGACCGCTCTGATTGTTTAACATTTGGATACGACATATTGCATTTTGGCCTTTTCTCCTGTGCCAAGCTTCCTCGTTGGTTCTTACTTGCTTACTGCTCACAAGGCAATATGATCCTGACACCATATTACTCACTTTGTCCATTTCACAAGAGCATCAACAATGTCTGGGGTTCTCTTATTTAGTACCTGAAAGAGTAGTTCTATTTTTATGCCCAGAGGGGGGGGGGAATAACATTGCACTAATACTTTTTCCTAGGACTATTGAGCCAAAACACAGAGGGGAATAACATTGCACTAATACTTTTTCCTAGGACTATTGAGCCAAATAGTATACAGTATGCCTACTCTGTTGACTCCCTTTTCTGGCCTTCATATAATCTTCCTTGAATGCATACAAAAAATGTGCAGCACTGAACATATTAATATTACCTTTGCAGCTTTCAGAAGAGAGTGACAAACTGGGATAAAAATCTAGGAAAATGAATGCATCTATGCATTACTACTATTATTTAGGAGTTTCATAAAAGTTTTTTTGAATATTTATTTTTAATAAAAACATGACCAGATGTATTTTTGGTATTACTTTTCAGGTGGTAAACATTGTGAAACATTTCAAATCTTAATTCATAAAACTTTGTAGGGATCCTTTCTCAAGATGATGTAGGTGCAAGTGCCAACACTAGCAAGCAAAGAGAACAAATGGGCAAATTGTAAAAACAGAATGTAATAGTTACATAGTTATAGTTACATAGTTACATAGTTAAATTGGGTTGAAAAAAGACAAAGTCCATCAAGTTCAACCCCTCCAAATGAAAACCCATCATCCATACACACACCCCTCCCTACTTTTAATTAAAATTCTATATACCCATACTTATACTAACTATAGAGTTTAGTATCACAATAGCCTTGGATATTATGTCTGTCCAAAAAATCATCCAAGCCATTCTTAAAGGCATTAACTGAATCAGCCATCACAACATCACCCGGCAGTACATTCCACAACCTCACTGTCCTGACTGTGAAGAACCCTCTACGTTGCTTCAAATGAAAGTTCTTTTCTTCTAGTCTAAAGGGGTGGCCTCTGGTACGGTGATCCACTTTATGGGTAAAAAGGTCCCCTGCCATTTGTCTATAATGTCCTCTAATGTACTTGTAAAGTGTAATCATGTCCCCTCGCAAGCGCCTTTTTTCCAGAGAAAACAACCCCAACCTTGACAGTCTACCCTCATAATTTAAGTCTTCCGTCCCTCTAACCAATTTAGTTGCACGTCTCTGCACTCTCTCCAGCTCATTTATATCCCTCTTAAGGACTGGAGTCCAAAACTGAACTGCATACTCCAGATGAGGCCTCACCAAGGACCTATAAAGAGGCATAATTATGTTTTCATCCCTTGAGTTAATGCCCTTTTTTATGCAAGACAGAACTTTATTTGCTTTAGTAGTCACAGAATGACACTGCCCAGAATTAGACAACGTGTTATCTACAAAGACCCCTAGATCCTTTTCATTTAAGGAAACTCCCAACACACTGCCATTTAGTGTATAACTTGCATTTATATTATTTTTGCCAAAGTGCATAACCTTGCATTTATCAACGTTGAACCTCATTTTCCAGTTTGCTGCCCAGTTTTCCAGTTTAGACAGATCACTTTGCAAAGTGGCAGCATCCTGCATGGAACCTATAGTTCTGTACAATTTAGTATCATCTGCAAAAATAGAAACAGTACTTTCAATGCCCACCTCCAGGTCATTAATAAACAAGTTGAAAAGCAAGGGACCTAGTACAGAGCCCTGCGGTACTCCACTAACAACACTGGTCCAATTAGAAAATGTTCCATTTACCACCACTCTTTGTAGTCTATCTTTTAGCCAGTTCTCTATCCAGGTACAAATACTATGTTCCAGGCCAACATTCCTTAATTTAACCAGTAACCTTTTGTGTGGCACTGTATCAAATGCTTTAGCAAAGTCTAAGTAAATCACATCCACTGCCATCCCAGAATCGAGGTCTCTACTTACATTCTCGTAAAAAGAAATTAAGTTAGTCTGGCAAGATCTATTACGCATAAAACCATGCTGGCACAAACTCATAGTATTATGATTTGCTATGAAGTCCAGTATCTTATCCTTTATTAACCCTTCAAAAAGCTTTCCTAATACTGACGTCAGACTAACTGGCCTATAGTTTTGAGGCTGAGAACGGAATCCTTTTTTGAATAGAGGCACCACATTAGCAATTCGCCAGTCTCTCGGCACAATGCCAGATCTCAATGAATCCTGAAAAATTAAGTAAAGAGGTTTGGCAATCACAGAGCTAAGCTCGCTAATTACCCTGGGATGAATACCATCTGGCCCTGGACCTTTGTTAATCTTAACATGTTCAAGTCTCTTTTGAATTTCTTCATGTGTGAACCATGCATCATTAGTTGTATTACTAGAATTGGGAGTGTTAAGAAGGAAACCTTCACTTACTGGTTCTTCATTTGTGTACACAGATGAAAAATACGAGTTCAGAATCTGCGCTTTTATTTTGTTTTCATCAACCAGCTGACCCCCCTCTGATAGTAAGGGTCCCACCCCTTCCTGCTTCATTTTTTTACTATTGACATATTTAAAAAATAATTTTGAATTTTTTTTACTGCTTGCTGCAATATCCTTTTCTATAACAATTTTAGCTTGCCTTATAGCTTCTTTGCATGATTTATTGGCCTCCTTGTACCTTATAAATGTTTCGGCTGTACCAGCTAACTTGAAAGCCTTAAAAGCACGTCTTTTCTTACCCACCTCAACACCAACGCTTCTATTGTACCAAAAAGGTTTTGCTTTGCAACGACGTTCCTTGCTTACAAGTGGAATATACTGACAAGTAATGTTGAATGTTATAGGCAAAGTGCAATTTAAAAAGTAAAAACAAATTCAGGATTGCAGAGATTGTAATATGGAAATAATCTATAAATTAATTTCATAGGATAAAGTGTGTTATTTATTCAAGAAACAACAAAAGCCAGCTTAATCTGTATATTCACATTTTAATTTCAAGGAGACCATATATTCAGATGTATCCTGCTTAATGATGTGTAACAATTTTCTGCACAAAACACGTTGTTGTTGCTGCTATTTGCATTCTTGTATCCAAAATAAGTTAAGATGCATTACACTTATTGTACATTCACATTTGTATTCTGTCTGTTTACTGGTTCATACTATAAATATGCAAAGACAGAAGACATATTGTACATGCACTGTGAATACAGAGAAGTTTTCAAGTTATTGTGCCATTTGTCATACTATGCTAACTCAAGTAATTTCAGGAGCTTCTTCAAGAAACAAAAGTAATAAATGTAAATACTAAACATCAGCATTTCTAAGGATGTTCATTTTAGGTCTGTTAGAATTAAAAGATAGGATACATTATTCATCTTTTTTAAGGGGACCTGTCATCCAGACATAAAACAAGCTGTATAATAAAAGCCATTTTCAAATAAAACATGAAACATTTTTTTTATTAAAACATTCATACACTGTAGCTGTTATAACCCCATTTTTATATCTAATTTGTCATTCATATATTGCCTGCCCTGCCTCTATGTTAAAAGCATGGCAATTACTTTCACTTCTGCCCGTCCTTGATGTCACTAACCTCAAATGCCCCTCCATCTTTGCTTTCTATAACTGCATAACCTATCTATGAGCATAAGTATCAGGTCCTTCTTTCTGGCACATGCAATAGATTTTAGGATGATGCAAAGCTTGCCTTGAAAGCAGTTACAACATAATTGTGCCTGCCTTTGTGCTCTAATTGTGTATTCCAAAATAATGAATGAAAATGAATGTAGTGTAAGTAAAGTTTATTTTGTTTGACTGACAAGATAGCATAGGATTTGGAATTATTTCTTAGGATGACAGGTCCTTTAATCCTTTAACACTTAACTAGTGCCAAGTTGTGAACCACACACTAATACATGGCTTATGTTTACAGTTTTAAACATAGCATGAGTACCAGAGCTTAAAGGAACAGTAATATCAAAGCATCAAAGTGTTTTAAAGTAATAAAAATATTATACAGTGTTGCCCTGTACTGGTAAAATAGATGTGTTTGCTTCAGAAACACTACTATTGTTTATATAAATATGCTGCTGTGTAGCTTTGGTGGCAGTCATTCAAACACAGGATACACAGTAGATAACAGATAAGTACTATTATTGTTTATATAAATAAGTTGCTGTGTAGCAATGGGAGCAGTCATGCAAAGGAGTAAAGGTGCAGGTTACACAGCAGATAAGCTCTATAGAACATAATGGTATTATCTGTTATCCACTATTTAACCTGTACCATATAACCTTATGTCCACCATTGCTACAAAGTAGCTTGTTTATATGAACTATAGTAGTGTATCTGAAGCAAACATATCAGTTTTACCAGTGCATGGCTACCGTACATGATATTTTCATTACTTTAAAACACTTTGATGTTTAATATTACTGTTCCTTTAAGATGTTACTGTTATTAATAATGTTATTATTAAAATAGCCTTTGTACACTTTACATTGTTTTTTTTAGATAATTTACATTTTAACGAGGAGCATCCACATACAATGACTACAAGATCATTCTGCTAAGCACTACAAATTTATACAAATTGAATTTGCAGTGAAGGTTTTCAGAAAGGTAAGTAAAATTACTCAACTTGTGGCAATGAGCCCTCAGTCTTTTCTCATGACATGTTTTTGTTCAGGTGAACACATCAATGAAAGCAAACCTAGGTATTACCATCATACTAGACCTGCTGGTAATTCTAGAGCTGCAGCAACTGACACAACTTGTCTTATTGTATTCTTATTTCTATGTGCTGCATCTTTGTCTATTTGTCTTCTTCTCCCCCTGTAGTTTAGGAAGATGCTGTGACCCTTAACCCGCCTCCCCTCTTCAACTGTTCCCAGTTTACAGCCACATTAGGTGCTCTCTAACTGCCTAACCAACCCTGGTGAAAGAAATATTCTCTGACCTACTGATCGGATCAATGTATGGGAGATTTTCTTCAGTTTCGGAATAAACTACAGTAATATCTGCATACTCTTGTTGGTCCATTTGAATTCAGCTGTCTCGGGCCCCGCTGGCCCAGACCCGGTCCTAGATTGGCATCCAAACAAAAAAAAATTGTGCGGCAAATTATGCTTGTCGGTAGCGCATGTGCATGGTGGACCGGTTGTTCGCCCATGCGTGCAGTGCGTCTGCCTTTTGCGCATTTGCACATCACACTAGCTTTTGCGCATGCGCACTCAGGCACGCAAAGTTCAGAACCCAGTGGGCCCTGACTGCGCCAGTCCGACCCTGAACAGACATCAAGTTCATGGCTCGCCGCAAGCTCACCAGCACCAGTCTTTCAAAATTCAACGACCGACCATAAACCTACAGGGGCTGGAAGAGTACATTTGAGGCCGCCATAGCAGATATTGGTATTACAGCTGCACAAGAATTAGATCTACTGATTCAGTGGCTTGACCCACAGTCTTCAGAACGCATTAGGTCTCTGAAATCTGTTTACATTGGCAATGTAGCTGCAGGTCTCGCAGCTGCATGGGAACACCTGGAACAGAGCTATGGCAGTCCAGAAGCCATTGATTTATTTAAAAGACTCCAAAGTTTTCCAAAAATATCTGGAAAAGACAATCAAAAGTTTCAAGACCTGAGAAACCTCTTGCTTAAACTTCAGTTGGCAAAAACTGATCCTCAATTTCCAGGTCTCAGCTATCTGGACACCGCTCATGCTGTTAACCCAATAGTAGCAAAGCTGCCACACATTCAAGAAAAGTGGATAACACAAGCTTCTAATTATAAAGTAAAAAAAAAGTATCTTTTCCACCATTTTCTTACTTTTGTGACTTCATCAAATTACAGGGATCACAGAGGTCCCTTGTCTGTTAAGAAAACAGATGTTGTTCTTCCAATTAATTCTCCCAGCAAAGGCGATCAGGGTGAGAGAATTGAAAACCCAAGTCGACAATGCCCTATCCACAGGATGCCTCATCCTCTCAAAAAGTGCTGTGGCTTCAGGGCAAAACCACTGCAGGAATGCAAGGAACTCTTAAAGAAATTTGGCATCTGCTACAAGTGCTGTGCCTCTGTGGAACATCTTGCCAAGGATTGCACAGCCGTTAAATGTTTAGAGTGCAACAGTGATAAACATGTGCCGGCCCTTCATCCACAATCCTCTCCAGTGCTACCTTTAAGCACTTCTCCCCAAGGAAATCATGGCGGGGAGAGCTCATATCAAACCTCAGCTTCAACTTTAGTGTCCATTTTGTGTACTGAAGTCTGTGGAGAAGGAGTATATGACAAGTTGTGTTGATATGCTTAGTTAAGGTACACCCTAAAGGACAGTCTGAAAAGACACAAACTCTATGCTATTCTTGATGACCAAAGCAATAGGTCACTGGCACAAACTGAGTTCTTTAATTTATTTAACATAAATGGAGAAGTACTACCATATACTCTTGGCACCTGTGCAAGTATTTATGAAGTGGCTTGAAGAAGAGCTTATGGCTTTATGATATCATCTCTAGATGACAAGATAAAGTTACCTTTGACTACACTGGTTGAATGCAACCATATACCTTCCAACAGAGAAGAGATTCCTACACCTGAAGTTGCTCTTCATCACCCTCACTTAAGGAGCATAGCCAACTGCATACCGGTCTTTGACAAAAATGCTGATATTCTTCTTATACTCGGCAGAGATATCTTGATATCATGTACTACCAAATGGCAGAATGGCAAATACTGTGTGAAAGAAAGACTTAAAAGCAACTCAGAGTTTCAGCACATCACACAGAGTAGGGTGAAAACAAAAATTAAAGAATACAGAATCTGAATATAACTTAACAAGAAAGGTAATATAAGCATCTCAGATTTTCCCATATTTCCGAATCTCCACTAGCTACATGATTATTTTAAATTTCATATAATGAATTTCAGATGAAAAGGTTGTTTGATATTAATTGATTGGAATAATATATATCACAATTGCTGTACACAATGTTCATACAATTTTCATACACAATAGATTTTTGTACACTTTTTACATAGTACAGTATATTTATGGTTTTTTTATGGAACTTTTATGGACACTAATAACAAGATTAGATGGATCACTAACAACAAAATGGAAGATGGAATATCAGAAACACTGATTCAGGAATGGACAATTTTACTTTGGTCACTTTTATATGGATAATATAAGCAAAAAGATATAAATGGACATTTTTTATATTGCACAAGATGTTAACTGATTGAGACAAAATTTCCCGCCCAGCACCTCCCCTGACCTTTCCCCACTCTCACTTATTGTTAATTAACACAGAGTGTTGAGTGTAATTATAGGCTTGATAAAGGGCCCTGTGTGGCCCAAAATGTTGCCCTTTGTCTGCTTGAATTGGAGCCAATACATGCCATGAATATAAACACATTCATCTTGTCAGTGTGCCGCAGTGCTTTGGATTTTACAGAGTAGTGTGAAGTCTCACCACTCGGTAGCACTGTGTTCAAATCTACCAGCGATGACAATAAAATAGTGCTCACAACTGAGGATTAAGCATTCCTCAAAACTATGAACAAGGAATTATTTCAAAATAACTCCTGGTTGGCACCTCTACCTTTCCACACTCCAAGGCAACATTTGCCTAATAACAAGCAACATGCAATCTCCAAGTTTGCATAGTTGAAATTCACCTTAGACAGGAAACCAGAAATGAAAAAACAATTAATAGCCTTCATGCGAAAGGTGTTTGACAACAACCATGCTGAACCTGCACCACCATTAAAGAAAGAAGAAAAATGTTGATTGCTCTTGTCCTTTGGCATCTACCTCCCTTTGTGACCAGGTCAGAGTAGGGTAGCATTTGACCCTAGAGCTCTGTATGAAGATCTGTCATTGTACAACACTCTCTTCACTGGGCCCATCTTAAAGATCAAACTTATAGAGGTACTTATCCGTTTCAGTCAAGAACTTGTGGCAATAAAGGTGGACATTCAACAGATGTGGAGAGTGTTATGTTACATACAACTTGTCTTTATTGGATTGTTATTGTTGTGTGTTGCATCTTTCTCTATTTGTCTTCTCCTCCCCCTGTAGCCCAGGAAGATGCTGTGACCCTTGACCCCCTCCCCTCTTCAACCATTCCCAGTTTACATTTAGCAGCCATATTAGGTGCTCTCTAACTGCCTAACCAACCCTGGTAAAAGAAATATTCTCTGACCTACTGGTCTGATCAATGTATGGGATATTTTCTTCAGTTTTGGAATAAACTACAGTAATATCTGCATACTTGTCTCAGTCCAGTTGAGTTCAGCTGTCTGTGGAGATCTGCTAATAACAGTGAGTTGTGTCCTATAAAGGTCCTGGCCCAGATCTAAGGGAACTATCACTAAGGACAGTGGGTTGAAACAGAACAATACCATTATCAACACAGAGCACAATGTGATGCCATTGTGAACACAAATGGAGGGGACAAACAATGTGCCATGCTAAAATTACTGCTAATAATCTTTCATAATTATGCAATACAATAGATGCAACTTAGAGTACACTCCCAGTTACACTGGAGGTGTAATGCTTCATTATAGGCAAAAAAATGATGATTTGCCACAAAATTTTGCACCTTGCATTGTATAGATCATTAAGGCTTTTAGTGTGCAGTTCCTGCAGAAATCCAGTGTTGCCTTATTTGCATTTAGGTTTGGTGAAGTCCACATGCTTGTGTCCAGGACATAAGCATGTTCAGAACAGTAGATAGTAATCCTGCAGATACAATTATGTAGGCATGTTGAGTAAACCCCTGTAAAAAAAATGGTAAAATGTTATTTTATTTATAAAGTTTTCAGCTAAGGGGACAGAAAGAAAAAGGGAGAGGAGACAATTCAGAAAATGCATATTTAAAATCCTCCAGTATGTTGGTACATATACTGTAATGATGTTTAATCACTCAGTTTATTGGATATAACTAACTTTAAAGAGTCATATGGTTTCAACTTTCTATACTGTAAAACCTATAAACAAACAGTATACCATGTGCACATTTAACCTAGGGTGTCTAAATGTAACCAAAGGTAATCCATTTTTCATATTTTTTCTATTAAATAAAGGGAAACTATGGGGGCTTTTGAGATCTGTAACGATTGTACGGTCTTAGGGCTTATTTGGTTTGAGGAAGTCCATCCATATATACCAGTATTTTGTGCTTTTGCCCTGTAACATAGCTGTTATTTCCTCAATTTTCCTGGTTTCTTCCAGGAGAAGGGGTCCAGTCTTGAGTTGTAGGTGGAGATGTATCTTTCCATTTTTGCGGGATCATGGCTTTTGCCGCTTGTAGAACAAACTGTAGTAATTGGATGTTTATTGCTGATGAGGTTTGCGGGCATAGATAAGTATTCGTTTTGGCAGAAAGTCATAAGTTACATGTTCCTGGGTGACCCTTTCAATTGTAGCTATTATTTCTTTTCAGTAGCTCTTTAAAACTCTGCATTGAAACCAAAGATGGATGAACCTTTATGCTTATGGCACCTCCAGCATTGGTCTTGAGTATTAGGGAACATGTGTTTCAGTTTGGAAGGGGTGTAGTGCCATGAAGTTATTGGATTATATGCAAGTTATTGAGTTGTATATGATATGAATGGTTTGTATATTGAATTATAAATGTAAGACCCTGTTCTGTTGGTATATTAAAATCCAGATCTTTTTTGCAATTTAATTGGTGAGAGTTATGTTATAATTGCTTTTAAGTAGTTGCTTATAGAGAAACAAAAAGGGTCTATTAAGTTTTGTTTTGGTGTTAAGTTTTCTCACCAGGTGTTATTTTCTGTCTATTTTAAGATATCAATGTAGCGTTGTAGTTGATTGTAATTCCAAGTCTCTTGGGTGAGTGGGCCAACATGTACAGTATAATAGATAAGGAAATCAGTCTGTTATTTCAAACAAAGTCTCCTTATTAGAGTAGGTCTATTGTGATAAATACTCCATCTATTAAATGTTATTTTGGGTTTCAGTGTGTTCTACTGCTAACCACATTTATGTTTTTTCTTGCATGTTCCATTGAAAGGTGTGTGAGGGGTGGATCGTTTTGTAGTAAAAGTAAGTGTCGGCCAGGGAGAGGCCCCTTTTACATAAACAGTGGCACACCAGTAGAAATAAGTTGATTGGTGAATGCTGGTAAGCATATGGGCTAGGTGAGTTCCAAAACATTTGTATTTTCACACTGGATTATAGGTTTTGAAAAAAGTTGTAATCTTGATACATGAAGCTACAGTCACAGTGCTGTTTATGTGCAGGCACAGCATATTTCTGGTCTTAGATTCTAGGATTGTAAAAGATCTACTAGATGCTAGATTCTACTAGTATCAACTAGAATTTTTCTACTATCTGCTAGTGTCTATTAAATTCTACTAGTCATCACTAGATATTAGATTCTAGTTTATAGGATACTACTTGAGGAAACATGATGTTTGAATATAATTCACATGGTGAATGCAAACTTTCTGGTAAACAGAAAATCTAGGCAAAGGTCTTACATATACACTATGTTTGTCTCTTGATTTTCATCCTATTTTCATCCTGTAAAAAATATTTTATATTGTGTGCCCATAATTAGCTGTCATTTCTGTATGATAATGAACCACTAAAATATATCACTCCAACTCTTCCATCTAAATACATTAATCTTGTAACCAATTTAACTTCTTAACTTTTATCAATCTATAGAGAAAATCACAAAGAAGCTATTTCACAGCAACAAACTCAAGCTATAAGAGTAACAGCTTTTAAAAATGTAATAACCCAATAAGTTGGAGCCATCGCTAGACATTAAAGGTTATAATAGTCTGTATTATAAATTATACATTCAGAATAAAAACACACTTAAAATGTGGTGCTCTGAATGGGATACTTAATCAACTCTTTCGGCTCACAGAAGAAAATATATTTTCAATATTGCAAAACATGTATTAGTAACTGTCAATGTAAAAATGAATACAGGTATAATACATATTTATTTTTTTTTTAAGTTTCTTTTTATTAAGATTTTGTATTTTTGTACAGAAAGAAAAATAAAAGAGGAGGATCTTAAAGGGGTTGTCCACCTTCCAAACACTTTTTTCAATTCAGTTGTTTTTAGATTGTTCCACAGAAATAAAGATTTTTTCCAATTACTTTCCATTATTTATTTTTTACTATTTTTCCAAAATCTAAGTTTAATGTCCCTGTCTCTGGTGTTTGAGTCTGGCAGCTCAGTAATTCAGACTCAGACTCTGAACTGTTATAATTTTGCAATATTTAATTGATACATTTCTCAACAGCATCTCTGGAGTATTAGTAACTATTGTATCAGTTCTAACAGCTGCCTGAAACCCAGAGATTCTGCTCAGCAGGGACAAAAATAAAAAATGTATCAACTAAATGTATCCATTTAGAACAGTTTACAGGGTCAGCGACCCCCCCTCCCAGGGCTGCTTCAGAAGGTGAAAAAAGACAGTTGACACTTGAATATTAGAAAAACGGTCACAAATAGAAAATAGGAAGTCATTGGAAAAAGTCATTATTTCTGGTGATCTATCTAAAAACAACTAGTTGTTTGAAGGTGAACCAACCCTTTAAACAATCATGGATTACACATTATCATGCACAGAATCTCCTCCAGAATGAAGGAGATAAAAAAAAGATAAAAAAGATTCAAAATAAACATCCTTAACAATGCAAATTGATTTATTAAAGAGGTCCACATTATCATTTCTGAGTGCTGTCAGGTGTTCCATTCTCCTTATAAAGCATACCCTCTCCACAAAGTCAACTTCCGGTGGAGAGTCAATGCTTTTCCATTTTCCAGCGATGGCACACCTAGCCACAGTGAGGAGAGAGTTTGCTAGCTTTCAGGTTGGGTTGTTAAACCTGGGAGTTTCCTTCCCCAATATCCATATTAAAGGGTCTGGTTGAAGTTCAAGGCATTAAGGTTCTGTGTAACCAATACCTTACCCTATTCCAGAATACTTGGAATTTTGGGCATGTCCAGAATATGTATACTAATGTCCCCTCATTGCCATAGCCCCTCCAACACTGAGGTGAAGTTGTCTGTGGAAACCACTTATGTAACATAGAGGGAGTATGGTACCAGCCCATCAGTATTTTGTAGATGGAGAGTCAATGCTTTTCCATTTCCCAGAGATGGCACACCTAGCCAAGAACCCTGCTTTAGATAATGGAGACTAGTGAGGCCGCTTTGATTGGGTTCGCCCTGCAGATCTTGATATTGTTTAAATTTCCCAGTTAAAGGAGAAGGAAAGCCCCAGGGCGCAAAAAAGATTCCCAGTGGAAGCTAGAAAGATAAAATCTGGTGAAAAACTCAGGGGGGAAGTCTGAGTTCTTAATCAATGAGGTTAAGTAAATAGCTGAGTTAAGTTTCAGCTTCCCAGTGATCTTCCGCCACAGGGCTATGGTATGAGATGTGGAATATAACATTCCTTCTTTCCCTTCTAGTGAAAGTGGCCTGTCTGTCCACAACAAGGGTGCTAAATGGGGAGAGCCAGTAAAGTATATTTCTAGTGTAGCCAATTTTGTTGTGGGGGTGAGGTTCATCCAGTCCCCAACTTGTCTGATCAAAGCTGCCAAATAATAATGTAGTACATTTGGGACTGCTAGTCCTCCTGCATTTTTGGACAATACATGGTATCTCTTGAGACCCTGTGTTGTTTATTTGCCCAAATTAAGTTAAGGATTGCGACTTGCATTTTTATTATATCCATGTTGGGGAAAGGGATTGGGAGTGTGTCGCATAAGTACAGAAGCCTGGGGAGAAGATTCATTTTTACAGAGGCTATCCTGCTCATCCATGAAATAGAATATCAATGCCATGTTTTCATTGCAGTCCTAGGTCTAGCAAAGAGTCATTTTGTTTGTAAATGGCGGTGTAGTCCCTTGTTAATTGTAGCCCTAGATACTTAAGAGTTATTTCCATCCATTGGTAGAAGAAATTTAGTTAAAGAAGCTGAGGGTATGGAATTAAGATTAGGGTCATTGTTTATTTTATACCCTGAAGCCCATCTGTACTCTGCCAGCAGGTTCACACGGCAATCGGGGTTGACTGGATACCAGCAGGTTATGAAGGTAAGGGAGAGTGGTTAGCAGAATCGGTTATAGTTAATAAAATGTAATCTGTGAAAAGACCTAGTTTATATTCCTTGCCCCTGACTTCAAGCCCATGTATATTTGTGCATTGTCGTATTGCTGTCGCCAACGACTTTATGCTAATTGCAAACAGCAGGAGGTATAGCGGGCAGCCCTGCCTGGTGCCATTCTGTACTTGGAAAGGATCAGACATGATGCCTGGTATCTGGTATTTGGGCAGTGGGGGAGGAATATATTGAATAGAGGGCGGTCAAAAAGGACCCCTGAAAACCCATGGCGTTTAATGTTTGAAACATATACAGCCAATAAAGGCGGTCAAATGCCTACTCAGCATCTAAACTAAGAATTAGCATTGGCGGTCTTGGTCTCATTTGCTATGTTTATAAGTTCAATTGCCGTTCTTATATTGTCTCCTGCCTGCGTACCCAAGACAAAGCCAACCTGATCTGAATGTATTCGTGTAGGAAGTAATAAAGTCAGTCTATTTGACAAAAGTTTTGAGAATATCTTCAGGTCTGAGTTCAGGAGAGATATGGGGCAATAATTTGCACTTTTCATGCAGTCTTTGCCTTCTTTGGGGAGCAGGGTTATAAATGAGCTTAGAGTAGTTTTAGTAATGGGTCCATCCTCCAGCTATTAGAAAGAGGTAGCAGGTATCGTATATACTCTAGTATAAGCCAAGTTTTTCAGCATCCAAAATGTGCTGAAAAAGTCTACCTCAGCTTATACTCGAGTCAGTGGGCAGTAGCTGAGATTGCAGTCACTTTTAATCATTCCTATACCAACAGTTCGCTTGGGGAGAGACTGCAATATCACTCAGCGCCCTCTGTTGGTTATATGAAAGAATAACAGTGCGCCCTCTGTTGGTTATATGAAAGAATAACAGTGACTGCAATATCACACAGCGCTATCTGTTGGTTATATGAAAGAATAACAGTGACTGCAATATCACACAGCACCCTCTGTTGGTTATATGAAAGAATAACAGTGCACCCTCTCGTTATATGAAAGAATAACAGTGACTGCAATATCACACAGCGCCATCTGTTGGTTATATGAAAGAATAACAGTGAGGCTCATTTATTAACGCAGCGCTAAAAAGAGGTCTGATATTTGCCCAGAGCATGCGAGTATTTATTAATGTTACGCACAACCCTGCAAGATACCTTAAAAAGTGTGATTGTGCGCTGTTGTAGACGCAGGCAGTTAAGACGGCGCGGAACTGCGTCTCTGTTGTCGCAATGCTTTTAATAAAGTGTGCGCTCTTGAAGTTCGCAAAGGTAAGGCTTTGTTGTGCGCATGTTTGACCGCAATCTTATTTTAGTTGCGCTACCTATCGCGCATATTGCGTTCAATGTGCACCACCTGCGTTTATTTTTACGCAAATATTTCTTTGCTTCCAAAGGTTTTTTGGCATCCTGGAACTCTTAAAGGAACCTTGGTCTCTTTTAAAATGTTGGGGGCGAGACCTGGTTGCTTGTTCTTCTTTGAGTTATCTTTTAGTTTAACATTTGGTTCGTGGTTATCATTTTCCATTAGTTGTAGAGTATGTTTTAATTAGCTTTTTATTTAGCAGTTCTCTTGTTTGCAGTTTTAGCAATGTGTTTGCTAGGGTCCAAATTACCCTAGCAAACATGCATTGATTTTAGTAATTGATTCAGATATGAAAAGGTTATGTTTTCAATAGTAACTGGAGAAATAGACACAGCATTTGTGGGGGTCAGTGATCCCTTTTGGAATGCTGGAAATACTCTGAAGAAATAGGCAAATAAATATAAAACTGTAAAACATAAATAATGATGACCAATAGAAAACTTGCTAGTACAGGTATGGGACCTATTATCCGGAATGCTTGGGACCTGGGGCTTTGTGGATAATTGGTTTTTGCTTTCAATAAGGATTAATTATATCTTAGTTGGGATCATGTACAAGCTGCAGTTTTATTATTACACAGAAAAAGGAAATCACTTCTGAAAAATAGCATTATTTGTTTATAATGGTGTCTATGGGAGACAGCCTTTCTGTATTTTGACACTTTCTGGATAATGGGTTTCTGGATAATGGATCCAATACCTGTTTTGGTAATTCTATAACATATTTAAAGGTTAACCACCCCATTAATGGACAATGCTGTTTCTAAATTTCATTATTCTCTTTTATTATTATTGATAAACTTGGCTGTAGCAGCAGTCAGCAGCATCAAGGGTATATAAGGTCTTGAGCTGTATTAAAAGGGGCATAGAGTCAAGGGAGGAGAGGGTCATTCTTCCACTGTATAGAGCACTTGTAAGGCCCCATCTAGAATATGCCGTACAGTTTTTGTCTCCATCACTCAAACAGGACATTATTGTATTAGAGAGGGTACAGAGAAGGGCAACTAAGCTGGTAAAAGGTATTGAAAATCTTAGCTATGAGGAAAGACTGGCCAAATTGGGGATGTTCACGCTGGAGAAGAGGCGCTTAAGGGGTGATATGATGACTATGTATAAATATATAAGGGGATCATATAATAATCTCTCTAATGCTTTATTTACCAGTAGGTCTTTCCAGCTGACACAAGGTCACCCATTCCGATTAGAAGAAAAGAGGTTCCGCCTAAATATTCGGAAGGGGTTTTTTACAGTGAGAGCTGTGAAGATGTGGAATTCTCTCCCTGAATCAGTTGTACAGGCTAATGTTTTTACAGGCTGGGATTGAATGGCTTTTTAGCAAATAGGGTTGCCACCTTTAAAAAAAAAAAAAAAAAAAAAATACTGGCTAGTGCTGGGGAACGTGAATAAAAGGGGTGGGGAGCAAAGTTAAAGGGGCAAGGTCATGGAAACGTGTCACAAAAGGGGCAGAGTAGTGATGCTAAAGGGGGCAGGCCACTGCAGCTTCGGTGAACAGATTTGACAATTGCCAGAACCCAATTTAGCAGTATTGCCCTGCACACATAAGTAAAATTGTCATTCAATCAACATGAAACGCAAAAATGCGAACAAACTAGCGCAGCTATTTTGAAGAGCGTTACTATTACGCCACCAAGAGGCTGTCGTAAAAATTGTGGTGCTGTTGTGTGGGCGCAAATGTGCGAATATATAGACGCAACTCTGTGACGGCCGCAGTACAAGCGCATTGTAGCCACGCCCCCAGACACGCCCCTCTCAAACACGGCATAGTTTGCGACATAAATGCCCAATCTTTTGCGCAAAGCGCATACAAAAAGCCATCGCAAAAGCTAAGTGATAAGCGCAATAACACGCAAATATATTTGCGGTGTCGCTTGTGATGGCGCAGTCAAATTTTGCGTCCAATTATGCGCTGCGCTGCGTTAATAAATAAGCCTCAGTGACTGCAATATCACACAGCACCCTGTGTTGGTTATATGAAAGAATAACAGTGACTGTAATATCACACAGCGCCCTCTGTTGGTTATATGAAGGATTAACAGTGATGGCAATATCACACAGCACCCTCTGCACATGGTAGTGGGACAATGGGACAATGCACACAGTAATCCGTTTGGCAATTCTCGGTCACCATCAACTTTGCAAAGAAGTCTGGTTGATCGTTGGGGGGATTTACTTTGGCAGAATGTGCGCTGCTGGGAGACAGGGCTGTAGTTGTGTCTAGGCTTATACTGAAGTTAATAAGTTTTCCCAGTTTTCGTAGGTAAAATTAGGTACCTCGGCTTATACTCGGGTCAGCTTATACTCAAGTATATACGGTACTTATTTAACTGACCTTTCAAAGTTTTATAATAGCTATATGGAAGGCCGTCTGGACCCAGGGACATATTTGATTGCATTTGTTTGAATGTAGAGTCTAATTCCTCTGCAGTTATTGGGGCATTTAAATGTTCTCGTTCTTGTGAGTTCTCAGTTTAGGAAGATTCAATTTAGCTAGAAAATTGTGCAAAGGGGAGGGCAAAGGTAGAAAACAGCATTTATTTTCGGAAAGTACACCTTCCCAAATATGAAAGCCTGGGGTCCTCTGAACAGTTTTATGTCCAATATGTAAAGGTTTACCTAAGCACGTGGTAAATAGGGGCCCCAAAATGAAGACCCATCAAATGGTCTTTCATTTCAGGTACTGCAAAATCAACACGTTTACATAGATTTGGGGGGGGGGTCAAAGGTAGAAAAATAGCCTAAAAATATTGCAACTGGACGCATGTATCTCACCCATTTTCTCACATACAATTGGAAAACACCCTAAATATTGATGACAAGGGTCTACGGAACAGTTTGATGACCAATATGCATAAATAAACCAAAGCAGCTGGCAAATAATAAAAATAGTGCATATGAATTTTCTCAGCTGCTGATTCGCCTTCTGTGAACAAAGGTCTGTGACTGCGTATTAGCTGCCACAAGACCATCCTAACAGCACAAAGACCCCATAAAACCCATATATTTTTGGAAAACACACATTCTTTTGAATCCAGCAAAGATAAAGACATCTTTCTATACCAAACTACCACGTTTTTTTAAATGTAGAGGTTTTTACAACATTTCTGAAAAGCGCCTAAAAATATTGCAATTGGCCACATTTATCTCACCCAATTTCTTACATACAACTGGAAAACACCCTAAATATTGATGTCAATAGTCTGCAGAACAGTTTGATGTCCAATATGCATAGATAAACCAAAGCAGCTGACATGTACGGACCCCAAATAAAAATAGTGTATATGAATTTTCTCGCTGTCAATTCAGCTTTTGGAATCTGAGACCCTTGAGTGCGTATTATGTACCATATCTTTACAAAGACCCCCATAAAAAGGTAACAAACTGCAAAGCTATGCTAAAAAACACATAACGAACAATAATGGAGGGATAACATTGCAATAAAAATCCAAAAATTGCTCAAACCAATGAAACAACAAAATATCTGACAGCATAATTAGAGGTCAAAATACCTAAACCAATAGTCATGCTGCCAAAATAAACAGTTTTTAGGTGAAAAACAAAAGATAAGAGTAAAATGAATAATTAAAAAGAAAAACCTGTTTGTGAGTTTTTGTGTATACATTTGCGTACACTTATAAAAGTTTACTGAGTGTGTAAGTGTATATATATATATATATATATATACAGTGTATATATTAAAAGAAAAGGACAAGTAAGTGTGCAAGTGTGCACTTACCATTTTTGTTGTTTGCATTAAGGGGTCGTTGGATGGGTCCTCAAGGTCCTGGGGTCCAGCGTGCAGAAGATCATGCAGCAGGAAGTACGTGGTCGGCTCAGAAGAGGAGGAAGACGGGTGACAATTCGATTGTCCAGCCTTACCTTACCCAGGGGGCTGTCATCCATCCCGACTCTCTGCGGAGGTGGTAAAAGCCGCCAATGCAGAAAGAAGGTCTCAGCTGCAGCAGAACCTACAATGTACGTTCTTGGCAGTCTGAGCCCTGAGCCAGCACGTACGCCATATGTGCTTGCCAGTTAAAGGGTTAAAGTAATGCAGACTCACTATCTGTGTATAATAATAAATAATGATAACACAAAAAACTTTAGTGTACTACTACCTGGTACTAAAAATAGATATTAAAAATTAGAAGTAAAAATATTAATCATTTTGTGTTATATACCAGTTACTATGAAAAGCCCACATAAGGTTAAGAATACTTTCACTTTTCATGACAATTCTGACATGTCAATTTCCATATGTACTGATTTAACTTTAAATATTAAAGACAGTGTATTGTAATGTACAAAGTCACAACTTATTTATACAAATTTTGATGTTTTCCTTGGGGAAATATTATGCTGAGTTTAATAGTAGTCTAAACAAATGCAGTATCTTGAAATCAGGAATGCCTTGTGCAACAGTTATGAAAGACTTAAAATAGATTTTTCTCTTTCATTGTGGCTCACCTCACTTTTTAACAATTGCAACCTTCTACCTTAGGGACAGATAAATCAATATGCATGAGGAAAATGGGCTTGCGTTACTCACCTTGCACCTCTTAAGTGGCACCATCTGTAAATAAATATGTCAATATATAATAACTGTTGGTAATTAGACTAGAAACTGCCATTGCAAGGTTCTTATAACAGTAAATATTAAAACAAGTGTTAGAATTCAATGCATACAATTGATAAGTAGTATTGCCTGTTTTAATTTCCAGTGCTACAATGCCAGTTTACTATTTTACTGCTAAAATATTCATTTTTTCCTTCAAAATACTAATGGCTTTTATTAAAATTGGAGTTGCTGCAGAAAATCTATTGCAGATAAGTAAACTTTGCCTCAGTTGCAACAACTGCTATACCAATCTAAAATTAAGGTGAACTAACTCTAATGGGTTAATCACAGATTGCAGCATTCTATGCATTTCAATGCTGCCTGTGAGTACTATAGTCTGCCAGCCCTACTCTGCCTGTGTGTGCCATACTCTGCCTGCCATATGCTGTCTCTGTGTGAAATACTCTGCCTGCCCTATACTGCCTAGGTGTGCCATGTTCTGCCTTTCCTATTCTGCCTGTCTATGTCATACTCTTCCTGCTCTGCCTGTGGGAGGTGAACCTATTAGCATTTGGAAATACTTGTTAGGGGTCCCCAAGGTGTTAAGTCATGTGCTATGGGTTGCTTTGCTGTCCATGGGGGAGGAAGAGGCACATGGATTTAAGGGTATGTCTTAATATGACATGACCATGGTGCAGTGAGCACCAACCATTTGGTTTTTTGGTATGCTACCACCATTAATGTGGGTATTGTCTTAACATTTTTTTGTGATAGCATGGTTGTGGTTTAAAAAGGGAGAGTGGTCAGCACTGGCTGCCATTATGAGCACTCCACCATGTAGGCCAGAAAAATTCAGGCCCTCAGTACCACAGACTTTGGACAGCACTGTCCTACATAATGATCTATTACAATCACTTAACTATAGTGTCCTAAAAATATATAGCAGTTTTGACATAATTTTTGACATAGTTTTAGAGCGTTAACTGACCATGTTCTAAGGCCCACGATCTGTTACAATCTCTAAACTAAAGTGTCCTAAAAATATATAGCAGTTTTGACATGATTTCATAAAAAGTATGTCAAAACTGCTATATATATTTTTAGAACACTTTAGCCCTGCATGACTTTATCTGGGGAGACCACAATTCCAAATGCAAATTCTTATAGCTATGAACCCTGGATGGGAGGTCCTCTCTAACGTAAAGACAAAATTTACAATCCTAGAACAAATGGTCATCTCGAACCAATGTAGCAAGAATGTATACAGCTATACCAATAAGGGGCAGATTTATTAATGATTTGTAAGGACCATCTGGGATTTGAAAATTTGGGACTGGGGTTGCTAGACTTTTAAGTGCACAGCCGGTGCACTTACCAAGTGAGCCCCTGGAGGCTCTTGGGGCTGGGCCTGATCCTGTTATAGTGATCCTGTATCTTGTTACGTTTCCAGTTTGTCTCCTCCCTGGCCTCCTCCCTTCTTGTTACCCTTATGTGTTTTGTGTTCTCTAATCAATTGCCCTTTATAAACCACGCCCTGAGCCTTGCTCAGGGCTGAGTCATTGAATGTGCTTGGTTTTGTATCTGGATGTAATTTGTTTTTGTTCCTGAATCTGTTCCTGGATATTCCAAGTTCCTGAATCTTGTTCCTGTGTTTTTGTTCCAGCTTTTCATTGCCTGCCTGGTAAAGACTTTATTTTTGACCTGTTCCTGTTTTGCTCCAGTTCCATTAACTCCTGTATATTTCACCATGCCTGCTTCAAGTATTTGTGGCTTTTTCCCTGGGCTTCCACCACACGCACTACCAAGTGTGAATTTAACTCCCGTTGCAGCGGTTTCCCGCTGTGAACGTTACAGGATTGTGTTTTCCTCAAAAATGTGAGTTTCCAATGTTATTTTTTTGGTCAAAATCTATTTTTCTGGGTTAAATAAAACTTCACATTTTTGAGATTTATTATACTGTGACCCTGGTAACAGCACAAATCCGAATATACACCATTTAAAACTTGTTGAGGTCATGTAGGAGTCAATGGCAGAGATCCCTTGAACAATTTGAAGATGTTAATGGCCTTTATGATGTTCATGTCTTTGTCCGAAAACTTGATCAATTCAAGCAGTTTGATGGTTTTTTTCACCAAAAACTTGATCAATTTGAGTTTTCTTAAATAAGAAACCTTTGAGTTGTGAGTTCATTCGAATTCATTAGAGGTATAAAAATAACCCCCTCAATGTGGTCTAACAAACCAACATTACTTTTGAAGGATACAACCCCAACCCCTTATCACTAGTAAACAATAACATTATTAAATCCTTTATGACTAAGTACAAATAATATTTATTTATAAACATATTTATAAACATCTACAACTCAGGCACATTATAACTCCTTATCTGAAGCAGAAATCTTAGATTACAAAAAGTTGGACAATGGAACAACTTCACAAAAGGGTACTTAATCATTTCAGGCCCACTTAGCCCTGTGACTGTGACTCAGCCCTAAAAATATACTATAGAAGAGGTACAAAACACCAAACTGCAGAAAATGCATCCAGCCCTCTCCTTGCAATTCTGGAAATGCAAAGAACACTATTGCACATGCCCAATGGTCACCCCTTTTTTGGAACAAAGTGTCTCAGTTGATTCAAGTCAACTAAATTCACTCACCCATCTCTCGGGGTCATGCTCACTACCTAAAATTATATCAGCTACAGAAAAGTGTCTACCATATACTCTCATTTGCAAGAACTCTCATAACTCTGGAAAACTCTGGAAAACTCCATAAATCCCCAGCAAACAAGACATAGCCTGACCGACTCCAACTTGACTCAACTCATGATCAAATGCTATTCAGTGGCACATCTGGGGGATACCTAAAACTGGCAGTAGAATCTATGACCCATGACACCTTTATATCCCCTTACCCCTGTCTCTAATCAATGCTTACACTTATTTCATGATCCTGCTATGAGACCTGGAACAAACACTTAATTTGTGTTAAACACCTTATTGCTAAACACCTTATTGTGCTAAGCACACATTCAACCTGCATAATTTTTACCTTTCTATTGCCTCCAGTCACTAATTTTAAAGAGTGAAACTTCCTTTTGTATTTAGCTGTAGCTCTAAGGGAATATGAGCACGGTGGTTTTCTCACTTCCTTTACCCAACACACATTCAAAGGCCATCAAAGAGCTGTCAAACATTTGGCATGTGCTTTACATTGGCACCTTAGAACAATTTATTCAGCCATGAAGACAGATACCAATAGGATACATTTGTTTGACTTTTCTAAAAGGTCAGTCTCAATCCACCAATTTCAGACTAAAAAAATTGTCATATACTGTATGTCTGTTTACATAAATAGTAAATCTGTGATTATATACTATAATTCTATAAAATCTTTCAGAAATGCAGTCATTAATGTTTTCTGAAAATACCAGTCATTAATGTTTAATAAAACTAGTTAGCCATGAATATTCTTTTGGGTACTGAGGCAATATACACAGATTTTAAATGACTTTAATACAGTGAAAACAAGATAGCTAATGTCTCACCTGTAAGAAAGACATATTTTGATATGAGTTATTGCAAAACTCTGCTGCGGATTGTTTTATGAAAATAAATATTTTCAGTGAATTTTGAAATGGACTGTTGTATAGTACCATATACAAAACTAATATTATACCTGTATAAAATGATTAATTTACATTATATAGAATTTCATTTTAATGAAAAATATTGTTATGGCATGACATATTTAAAAAATATGTATTTTACATTACATTTTAATCGTTTTTGTAAGGAATAAATGCACTTTATTTTCTGAACAGTACAGAGATGTGTTTGAAATGACCATGGTTACATATATATTTCCTAGTGTTGAACATCAGGGAAACTTCAGGGAAACTTAAGGGAAAATGTATGTTGCTGCAGCAGCAAGTATAGCTGTGTTATTTTGCCACCTTAGGAAAAGCTGGATAAATGGGTACCTATAGGGAATGGAGGAGAGCAGGCTGGGTGTACCATTCCATACACCATTTATGGTTTTGCAGCTTCCGAGTTAGAGGTAGCTATCTGGTTAAGCTGCAGGTGAGCTGCAGATAAAAGAGGTGTGGGATTACACCTCAGGGTCAGTGAAAACCTCCATGTGCTGGAGAGGGTGTGAGGTCCCTGGAGACCTCCTTGTTTGAGTAGAGTGTGAGTAGCCGGGAAGGAGATTGTGTGTTTCCGAGCTGAGATGACGTTTTGTGAAAGCAACATTGGAGTGGAATGTTAAACTCCTCCTAAGAGACTGTATGCTTAAAAGACAGAAGACTCTGGACTTAGTACTTGCAAAGCTATAAGTGCTGAATATGTTTGCTTCTGTGTACTCTAATGTGGGTGTTGAATTTGGACTGCTAATCCTGTGTTGAAGCTATTTGTTGTGTTCATGATAAAAGCCAGCCAAGCAGCACTGAACTCCTAAAGGTGTGCTTAAACTGTGTGGTGGCTATGGTCCCTGCTAACCTGAATGTCACAAGTGTTGTGAAGTAAAAAAAAAAAAAATACATGTTTAAAATTAAAAATGTAATTGCAATAATTGTATAATTATTTCAATCTTAAATAAGATTCTGTGAAATAAGATTTGGGGCTCAACACATTGGATAAGGGTAATTTATTTGATAAACACTCTTCCATATTTTTTGTATCTGCATAAAAATGTATTCCATGAAGGTCATTCTATACAATATAGAATTGTGGGCAAGATCCAGAGTTTCTTTTTTTTTTAAAACAGAGTTTGTGCATTTTAACTTTAGTACAGTTGGAACAGAATAGAGGAAGGAGAGCAGGAGCAGTCATGTAATAAGCTTGTCTGCAAATTAAACTCACAAGTCATACAGCGTGAAGTTATACATAAGATACCCACAATGAACTGAACATAAAAAGTTAATCGATACATAACCCAAATATAGGTTTGATGGCCTGGTCACTTTGTGTATTCAGATTTTTAAAATTTCCCTGGGCAGCACCAAGCTTCCATAGGTTAGTTTAACCAGTGGGAGAGCTTTGTTGACCAATGCCACCCAGGCTGGCATCGTAGGTGGCTGAGTCTCCAAACACTTGCATGTTAAAAATTTATTTTTGATTAAGGGCTTATATTTCATCCACTAACCCCAGCAAGCAAACCTCTGGGGAGCAAGAGCCTGTAAAAGTCAGTCCATTAACCATATTTTCCACTAATCCTTTCCAATCTGTAGTGAGATTTGAGCAAGATCAGGTAATATGATAGAAGTAGGTACCTCCCTTCCCACATTAAGGATATATAATGCCGAGATTGTGCCTCATATTTTCCAGTTTGCAGGGGATGATATATTTGATGGAGAAATTTGCCTGACAATTTAGGACAAATTTTTGTTTAATGGACAGCACCATCACAAATTTCATTTCTTTAAAATGCCTTTATTGAAACATGGGCTCTGACCCAAACAATTGGCAATGTTTCAGAATGACATCTGTCTTTTATCAAGGCTTGATAAAAGACAGATGGCGGTCTGAAACGTTAGATTGTTTGAGTAAAGAAAAGAAAAGAAAAGAAATTTGTGATGGTGCTGTCCATGATACAAAAATTTGCTGTAATAAGCTGAAGGTGGATACTGCTGGACATACACCAGACTGAAGCCATTAAGAGGGTACAAGTACTGACTAAAGAACTTATCAAAGGGAGAGGCAGAAAATTTGACTAATACTTTGAACAATCTTGAAGTCATATTACTATGCTGGATATCCTGGTGTGCCATTTCAAAAGATGAGGTAGTACAGCGGACCATGAACATTGAGAATTGAGACCTAAATGCCTGCCAGAATTACAGGTATCAGAAAAATTCTGCTTCTGATTTGGGTAATGAAATGTCTCTTGTCTTGTAAGTCTCGAAGGTGAGGGTGATTACTGTCCATTTAGAGAGAAAGAAATGGTGAGAGTAGAAGTGGAGTGTACACTAAATAATATGCTGCTCTCCATGTCCTGATAACATGCTGCTCTCCATGCCCTGTAAGAAATACAGGTAGTTGTGATGGACATACGTAAGTCTCAGGTATGGCAGTTTCAAATGGCATCCTATGAGTCACCAAGACAAACTAAAATGAGTAACCCAGGATCCTCGTCTTTGATGTCAGGTGATGTTTGTATATCCACATATGACTCTAGGGAATCCAAAAACAGTCAGCTAGAACTGACATCTATTATAGATATACATAAAAACAATACTGTATATACAAAAATGTACTGAATTTATATCTGGAAACAGTGAACAGTATCTCATGGTCTCTCTCTCTCTCACTACCCATATATCAACATATCAATGTTTTTCTCAGTAAATATATTTCTAATGGGGTTATGGACATGAATAATCCACACATACAAAGACATCAAAACAAATTTAGTGTAAGTTTCATGTCAATAGCCAATTAGAAATATATTTACTGAGAAAACCGTTGATGTGTTTAATGCTTATTTTTCCTGCTGTGTGGTGGCCATTGCTAGCGACAATTCACCAGAAATCTCATCCGCAGGGACATTGCTAATTTACTAACAAGCAAAGATGACAATTGCCTAGTGACAGAGACCATGCTAGCTCAGTTTAGCGCGGTTTCAAAGTCATAAAAGTTGGAAAAAATTGCTGGCGTCTTTTCATTTTTTAAAGCTGGGTTTGCCTTCAAAAGGCCTAACTATTAAAGATTTTATCTGTTTATCTATATATCTTTCTCTATTGTGAGGATAAGTTGGAAGCATCAAGTATGTGTGTATGAGATTGAGTTCAATTAAATGTTAAGTTGAATTTGAATTGTTTGATGTTAATAGAATGGCAAGGTACAGACCTGGTTCAGCTTGGAATTATGAAACAACTTGTTTGTTTGCAGTGCACCCTTCTCTATTGCTTATCATGTCTCCCCATTTCAAAATTTCAGATATTTTAGAATATATGTATAGATATAATGAAATTAGAAATAGTATATAAATTCTGAAAATGAAATGCTCATAATATTAATGCTGTCATGACATAAAAAAAGTTAAAAAAATCACTTTACTTTTCGAATACCTTCCCATAATAATCCCCCAAGATGATTTGTAATGGAGAAGGAACATGTTAGAGTTCTATTTGTAACAGACATTTTTCAGGCTACTTTTTAGTTCTCCCTCCCCTACAATCAGAACCTCCCCGATTAACTAAACAATAACTCATCATCATTAACCTTGAACTCAGCTAACAGCAGGCGAATTTCCATGTTTTGCCGCAATGAATAAATTTGTGAATTTGCTGCGACGATCAACGGACGCCCAATGACTTTCATGGGGGCCGATGTAATTGTCGACTTCATCAAAATTCACGCTTCTCTAACCTTTTCGTCCGTTTCCCAAATTTCGCTGGAAATTCGGGAATTTTGTGTCGAAATGGGACAAATTTGTCCATCACTACAGGCACATAATACCTCTCTAAAGCAGTAGTAAAAAGGCATTTGGAGGCACACCAAAGGCTACTTTCAGCCTCTGTGACTAAATTCAACAGATTGTAGATCAACTGGATAATGTCCTGGATTTTTACAACAAATATGCCATTGCTTAAATATAATATAACTTTTGTCAACCAAGGAAGTATTTGGTAACCCCATTTGTCAGTGGAAGAAAGATAAAAGGGGTTACGTAATAAAAGTCACAAAGTTCCCAGGAGCAGTAACCCACAGCAATTTGCTGGTAATATTATTAGATATTATTATTGGTTGCTATGGGTTACTACTAGTGGAAAAACTTGGGGCAGATTTATCAAGGGTCCAACAGTAAATTCTAATTTTTGAGTTTCAAAATTCACTCATTCGAATTTGAATCCCCCTATTCCACAACGACCATTGAAACAGTCCTAATTCAAATATTTGCAACCTAAAAACTACTTAATGTACAAGTCAATAACAGAGGTCTGTTGAGCCTTTGGAGATGTTAATAGCCTTCCTGACATTCAATTTTTTTTTTCGTGGGAAAAACTTGCTTCGTACGAATCACATACAAATCAAATATGATTCAATTTTCAGGTCAGAACCATTCGATCAAATATTGGACATTCAAGTGTTTTCTTAAATAATCTTCCAGTCAAGAGTATATTCGGGTCAAAAAAAAATTCACATGAATTCAAAATTCAACCTTGATAAATGGGCCTCATGGTGTCTTTTAATTTGTGAGTTTTAATTTGCAACAATGTGCATCAAGAGTAATAAAACGTATGAAAAAGTTATTTTTGCATTAAAAGAGTCTGCCACCTTTATGAAGGCCTTAAAAATGTGCCATGCACAACTGAAATTCACAATAACTAATAATCCTCAGTTCATAAGCCTTATGAAAATGAAATTGAAAATGAGAGAAAGTGTCAGTAACCACATTGTTTACCCCTTGACCATGCCTGGTACTGAACTAGATTTTTATCTCTGGCAACCAAGTACCATTTCCCTTGTTAACAAGCCTACTGGCAGAAATGATGACATCTAATGGCTAATGACTTTTGAGATAGTTTGTTGCTTAAAACACTACACAGTTGTTACACTTTTATAATGTAGGCTACTTGCAGGAAGCCTCAACATGTCTGTCCAGCCTGTTTTAATCCATGGAGTGTAAGTCCATGCATCAGCATTAGGGACCCATGGAACTGCAGCCACCTGTTGCAGTCCAGTTCTGCTGGACACTAGTGCCACTGGCTTAATTCTGTTGATTGTAGAGAGAAAGAGTCAAAGCTAGCCTCAGAAACATGTGCCTTTTGTCAAACTCTTAAGACACTTTGGAAAAATGCAGTTAACTACTTGGTAGGTTGGTAGGAAAGGCAAGCCAGAATTAGCAAAATAAATCATAGTTTTTTGCATTAATGTGCAAATATTCTGAACCATTTGTGTGCATCCCCCAATACACACATCCCCCAATATACACACTTTATTGCTAAATGTGTGAACTACTATATAAAATATTTGCCTGTTGCTTTATGTTATCACTTTTTATTTGCAGTAATATTGGCTTATTTATTAACCCTTTCCTCCATCTGTAGCATCCCAAAATACTATTAGTTTCTGAAGTGGTATTTAAAACATTTAACAGTTCTTTAATAGTAATGTAACTAAATACCCAATAATACATTTCAGCAGAGACAACACACATATCCATTAGCAATATAACAAAATGATTTACTTGATGTTGCGGTGGTGCCCTTTATCTAGTGCATGAACTTGAGGAAGTGGCAACCCAAAGACTTTGCAGAGTACTGCTCACCGTTGTACATAGATTCTGATATATCAGTATATGTGGGTCCTTCTGCTGAATTATATATTATGATTTGATCCACTATCATCAGTGATCCGGTAGGAGTGCTAATACTGAACGTAAAAAAAAAAAATATATATATATATATATATATACACCATAAATACAAGCTGCACACCTCGAGTGTAGATAAAGAGACCTGGGTGCTCAAGTAAATTTTGTAAATATAGAGTCTCAAGTACTAACACTCACAGGATTTGCACAAGAAAGGAGAAAAAAGGTTATCTGATGAATAAAGATGATGGTTTATTAAGCCGACGTTTCGGTTTCAGCCCTGTGCACCAAATAGAAGTGAGTAAAGCCTAGAAGCCATCCATATTGGGCTTGTCTGGATGAAAAAATGAAAATAATAATATATAATGGTCGTTTTATATATATACATACACCTCTACCGTACACCAATAGCACAAGCTTAGGACGACTAATATGTACACCCCCCTTCTTCACAGGATCCACAGTGAGGTTGGCCGTTGATTGAATTGCATAACAAATTTATCCAAGAGCAGGATGCCCGGTGTAACGACCATTATATATTATTAATTTCATTTTTTCATCCAGACAAGCCCAATATGGATGGCTTCTAGGCTTTATTCACTTCTATTTGGTGCAAAGGGCTGTCACACATGGGGAATGTCTGACAGCTAGTGAATTCGCGAAACGGCGCCAGCGTCTCGTTTTTTCGACGCCGGCGCCCGTTTTTGACGCCGGCGCCCGTTTTTGACGCCGGCGCCCGTTTTTTCCGAAAAAAAATTTTTGACGCCGGCGAATTTTTGACGTGAATTTTCGCAGGAGTTTTGCGAATTTATTCGCTGGCAGCGAATCGCGCAAATTCGCCGCGAATTCGCGCCTGGCGAATAAATTCGCC
The DNA here is from genome assembly GCA_038501925.1 of Xenopus petersii. Taxonomy (NCBI): domain Eukaryota; kingdom Metazoa; phylum Chordata; class Amphibia; order Anura; family Pipidae; genus Xenopus; species Xenopus petersii. The sequence continues at coordinate 79,610,210 of CM076682.1, forward strand.
CATCACTACTGACAGCCTATGGTGGGGGTGATACCATTGGTTGACAGGCAACCATTTTGGTGCCTTTTTTTGAATTTCAACTGTTCCTTTCCCCTCACACACTGTTTGTCCTTGAGAAAGGTTCCTGTGTGGAACCGAAATGTCAGCTTAATAAACCATCATCTTTATTCATCAGATAACCTTTTTTCTCCTTTTTTGTGCAAATCCTGTGAGTGCCAGTACTTTGTTGAACAAATACATACTTTAGCCTTAGCATGATTATTGATTTTGTTCCCATACCCCTCGTGTTGGTGACTGTGAACACCTACGCCTACAAACTGAAGTGAAATGGATCCACCGACTAGACACTCTTTACCCTCGAGGCTTGAATGAACTAATTTCCTATGCCCCCTTTTTTTGAAATTTACCCTTTTTTGTAAGTTACATTGTTTGTTCTTACGTGAAGTCATGATATTATGTTGTTTTTTGCAGGGCTTTAAAAAAATATGTAGTAACATGGTGACGAAACCAGGACCCATTATCTTTTTCCTTTTTTCCTCTCTTCTCTTTCTATCTTTTCACTTCAACTCTGTGCACCACTGTCCTGTAACAGACGTGGACCCTTGGCATCAACTCGCTTGATTATTTGGCCTGTTCTGATGAACATCCACACCTTTTTTTCCCTTTGGTTCATATTAGACCGATGTCCAGTAACATCTACAACTCCAAAAGAAGTTACATTATATAACTTACTATAACTTTGATTAAATATGTGAAGACCACACACACTTTTTGGACAGGCTGAGTGTCTATGTACCCCTTATTCCATTTGAGGTTGTATACAAGGCCTATGATCCAGTCAACTCTCACTAACTCCCTCCTCACCCCCTGCTATTCCCCAAACATGTACTTACCACTGCCCTAAATGAGCTTGCTCCTATAAAAACTAAACGTTCTAGACCCAAACCACTTCAGCCTTGGCATACTGCTCATACAAAAGCACTCCAAAGACACTCACGTGCACTTGAGCGTCGCTGGCGCAAATCCTGTTCAGAATCAGACTTTTGGAGCTACAAATCTGCCCTGCACTGCTTTAACACCAGCCTATTCCAAGCCAAACAAACATACTTTACTTCACTCATTATCTCCCTTTCTAAAAAAACAGCACAACTTTTCTCCACCTTTAACACTCTCCTTTCCCCTTCTCCACCCCCTCCATGCACATCTGTCTCTGCTCAAGATATTGCTGAGCACTTCAAAAACAAAATTGACACTATCAGAAGGGACATTATGCTACTCAACCCCCCTAGACCTCCACCACACTCCCCAGTCTCTCATGTGCTCCTTCAGCTCTGTCACTGATGAGGAAGTCTCAAAGCTTCTGTCCTCTTCTCACGTTACCACCTGCCCACTTGATCCAATTCCCTCAACTTCTCTGCAATACCAATCCTTGTCTAATCAAAACCTTAACTCACCTATTTAATCTTTCGCTCCTTCTCAACTAAAACATGCTCTTGTCACCCCCATTCTGAAAAAACCCTCTCTTGATCCCTCCAATCTTGACAACCTCCGACCTATCTCTCTGCTACCTTTCATCTCTAAACTACTTGAGCGCCTAGTCTACAACCGACTAACCTCATTCCTCTCTGACAATAACCTGCTGGACCCCCTACAATATGGTTTTAAGCCACTACACTCCACGGAAACTGCCCTGACTCGACTAACTAATGACCTTTTAACCGCTAAAGCCAACAATCATTTCTCACTACTAATACTGCTTGATCTGTAGACCACCCTCTCCTCCTCCAGTCGCTTGGCCTTTGTGACACAGCCCTGTCCTGGTTCTCTTCTTACATCACCAATCGTTTCTTCAGTGTCTCCTACAATGGAGTATCATCCTCTCCCCTACCTCTTTCTGTTGGAGTTCCTCAAGGCTCTGTCCTGGCACCATTACTATTCTCCCTCTATACTTCCTCTCTCGGCAAATTAATCAATTCATATGGTTTCCACTACCACCTCTATGCCGACGATACTCAGATCTATCTCTCATCTCCTCATCTCAACCCAGAACTCCTAACTTGCGTCTCCTCCTGCCTGTCCGCTATCTCTACCTGGATGTCGCAACGCTACCTTAAATTAAACCTCTCTAAAACTGAAATGGTTCTCTTTCCTCCAACTAACACCAGTAACATTCCGGAAGTATACATCATAGTTAACAATTCCACTATCACCCCCTCTCCCCAGGCCCGGTGCCTTGGGGTTATCCTGGATTCTGCCCTGTCATTCACTCCTCATATCCAGTCACTTATTAAATCATGTCACTTCCACCTAAGGAACATATCCAAAATACGATCATTTATCACCCAAGACGCTGCCAAAATTCTAATTCACTCTCTCGTCATATCACGTCTATGCTACTGTAACTCTCTTTTAATTGGACTCCCCCTCCAGAGACTCTGTCACCTCTCCAGTCTATAATGAACACTGCTGCGAGGCTCATACACCTCAGCAACCGCTCCTCCTCTGCCTCGCCATTCTGTCAATCCCTGCACTGGCTTCCGTTACCTTTCAGAATCAATTTCAAATTAATGACACTGACTTTCAAAGCACTTCATAACTCTGCCCCACCCTACATCTCTGAACACATCTCTATATACTCACCCAATCGCTTACTACGCTCCTCTACTGACCTGCTACTCAACTCTGCTCTCATTACCTCCTCACATGCTCGCATTCAAGACTTTGCAAGGGCTGCACCCCTCCTCTGGAACTCTCTCCCACGGTCTGTCCGACTTTCTCCCAACCTTTCTGCTTTCAAGAAATCTTTCGAGAAGCCTACCCTCACTCTGCTTAACTACCAAACGCAACACCACATACAGTACCACATTTCTCACCCACTTAATTCGATCTTGCCCACTCCCACACCTTGTGTATTACTCCCTTCCCTTTAGACTGTATGCCTATGCATAGGGCCTTCCTCACCTTTTTGTACCTGTATAATTTGTGATGTTTGTTACTTCAAATGTTCTATGTATGTAATTCATGTGATTTAGTTGTATAATCACATTTACTTTACAGTGCTACACAATATGTTGGCGCTATATAAATACATGTTAATAATAATAATAATAATAATAATAATATCAATTACCTGTAATGTTTATCTCTGATATAAGTATATTCAATAACACCTAAATAATGAATATTCTTGAAGCAATAATACATTATGTATCCAAGGGAACACCTACATGGACGGGCCTAGTGTTGGCATACCCCTAACTTTGTATAGGTGGTTAACTAGGCCTAGTATCCAGTGTGCCACCTTATGTATTCTCGAACCCCTTACACTTTGAAGCTAGATTTATCTACTGGACAATACTGTTATCAGTGGGTTCATTGTTTCCAGATTCTAGTGGCCTTCTTATCACTTTAAACCAGCTCTGTTGCTCTCTGAGTTCTCTGCTCTTCTCTACAGCTCCTCATACCTTCAGATCTTGTATTTCTTTTATTTACCTTATTCTGGCTTATTTTCCTTGCTTAATTTTATATCCATATCATTTCTCATTTCTTTTCACTCGAGTCTGCATTGGGTAACTTATATATGATCAAACATCCCGATGATGATCATTGATCTATATTCTGTTATACAAACATGTATCTCCCGTAGTTTCGCTAACATATGATAAAATTCTCTGGTACGGGTTGCTGAGGCACTAACCCCTAACAACCCCTGCATATGCCACCTTTGTGAACGTATGGCCCATACCGCAGCACACAGAGCTTAAATCCTTATGCTCTCTCAGAGGCGTCGCACCCCACTTATGAATTTCAGGTATTCATATATATTATCAGTGACTGCCTTCCTAGAATTTACTTATACTCCCAGTTGGGTTCTTGTCTTTTGCGATCTGTAAGCTGCGATTTTCCGTGACTAAATGCTTATGCACGGACCCCGATGCCATACCTCACTTCCCACGCCTAATATATTCTTACTAGCCTGAATATCCTAGTGACCCGATAACTATAATATGATAGCGATATATACAGTAATGCTCTAGATTCAGTTCTCTGGATAGAGTTTTATAACCATTTGACTATGATACTAGCTCTATGGTAATAGTTCCGAATACATTGTTACAAAAGCAGCATCACTCTGTCTCAATCATTTTTACCGGCGAATTTTCATGGCAGTTTCGTGAATTTATTCGCCGGTTGCGAAACGCAAACATTCGCTGTCACTAATGCTAACAAGAAATTATTTATCACTAAGGTTATAAACCTTTCATAGCATTGTTCTTAGCCAGTATTTCATTTCATCACAGACTCAAGGTGACAAATAGGGATAGATTCACACTAGGGCGAAGTGACTAACACTAGCCAAAATTTGCCAGCGTGACATCATTTTGTAACTATGCCGATTCCCTAATGTGCGCAGGCATCACTTCGCTAGCGATGGGGATAGACATTAGAGTTGCTTCACACTCTAATGCCAGGCAAATTTTAGCTCTAGCGAACAGACGTAACTCCGCAAATTCAGTAAGATGCAGATTTAACTGAACGTTACCTCTTGCGCTAGACTTGCCTTCATCACCTCAGACCAGGCGAAGTATAATGGAGTGCATAGGACTTCCATCATTTTTGGTTGAAAATTTTTCTACGTCCCTAAAAACGCTGGCGTCTTTTCCTTTTTTCAGGGTGATAGCCTGCAACAGACTGTAACCATTTTTTTGGGGTTCCCAGCTTCCCCCCTACATTTCCTAACATATGGCACATAAACTATACATTGGGCTCATGTGTAGGGAATTATAACTCTATTTTATTTTATTAAGGTTCCCTGGCCTTGTGTAATGTAATGTATTTGCTGGAACATATACGTCCATTCAACTTTCACTTCCTGCCATATGCAAAGTAGGCAACACTAGCGAGACTTTGCTTTGCTTGGCGAGGTAACACTAGCGCAACTTGGCCAGTGTTTGGCGCCCTGGACGCAACTTTGCATTTTAGGGAATTAGCGTTGTCCTGGCAAATTTGCACCTGGTGAAGTGTTTCGAAGTGTGCAAAGTGGTCACTAGTGAATTTGTGCCGCTTAGGGAATTTGCCCCATAGCTTCCATCACAGTGTTCCTCTGTCCAAATAATACAGCACAGAAAGTGTCATCATTTACTAGAATATTATCAAGAGCTAAAGCATGATGGGGTTTTAGTTCAGCAACCATCCAGATTAAAATTTTATAGCAGTAATGCATGATGTAAACATTTTTCATGAGTCATCCAAGGTCAAAGATCCAATTCATTAAAATCAACCAGTGAGAATATCCATTTACTGAGTGTACCTCATTTTATCAGAATCTGTGCCAGCATTTGCAGAGGTATGAGAAGCCCTGGTTGTAAGCCTGTGCTTGCTGACATTCTCGTTCAATTTAAGAAAAAAATCTTTTTTGTTAATGACTGGCATTTTGCCACTTTCTAAAGAAATACCTTTGAATGTCATATTTTTTACAGCATTTTCTGATTCTGCATAGTATTCCCCAGAATTGTTTTGAGCCAAAGATTGGAATAAATGGAATTTAAAAGAAATTAAACGGTTGGCCTCCTTGAGTGTTACTGTTCTGTCCTGCAATTTGAGTGAAAGATGTTCAAGTTCTATTAAGGCATCTAACATAAGTCCTATGTTCAAGACAAAGTTAGTTTCTCTTAATTTCTTTTTAAGCACCATGTATTGTGCTTTTTCATAACCAGAGCGTTTTGCATCCTGTGCTGCTTGATTAAAATGCTGGTAAAGTGCTTCATAATTATTCCATACTGCCCTCAGAGAACGTGCACTTGAGGAAATCCACAGTGTGCCTAAGATACACCCTACTGCATTCAATTTAATGCTTAATTGGTGTGCAATATTTTCAATTTCTGTCTTGCTTTTTGGAGATGCATTGTAAACTGCATACAGCTTGTCAGCAACATCATGTACAGCTAGTTCCAACCTATGGTTACTACAGTGCCACACAGTTATATCTGGAAATTTGTTAGTGAGGAGCTTTGCTACACCTGCATGCTTACCAAGCATATTAGAGGTGCCATCACAGGCAAATGATAACCAGTTCCTTATCAAAAACTTTTCTATAAAACCATGCTTGTAAAGAATGCCACGTAAAGTTTCCAGTATGGAAACTGCTGTAGTGTTCTCTAACTGAATAATATCAAAAAACATACTAGTAGTTTCTATAGAAGTAGGAACTTTAAAATGTACTGTATACATATTACTAATGCTGTATGTTTGGATATTGTGGTTGATTCATCAATCATGAATCCTATTTTCTTATACTATTTTCCCTACTTTGCAGATCTGTTAGTGGACGATTCTTTGCAATCTGATAGGCTGTTCTGAATACTCTGCATGTTGTCTCGTAAAGATGAGTATGTGCATTTGCATTTAGATTTTGAAAAGTGTCCTTTTTGGACAAAGAATCTATTTCACAAGCTTTGATATGTGCATTTGATAATCTATGACAAGACATTTTTTTTCTAATAGACTACTGTTTTTTTTCCTTAGTTGATACATATTCTTGAACACAGCCTTCTACCCATTCAGAAGCAAGTTTAAGACCTTGTGTTTTAGAGGGACCTAATCCACAAACAGATCTGCAAGTTAAACAGCCTAGGCCATTTTTACCAACCACCAGCCATTTATAGGTTTTTAGTTTTTCATCCCATTGTTCCCAAGTAGGAAGGTAAATTTTCTAAGTGTAAATTTTCAGCATCTTTGTCATTACAATGCAGGACAATGCTAGCTTCAGATTCTTCATCATCGATCAATATTATAGATTCTGAGGTCACTTGTTCTTGTGAATTTAGTTTTTGTTTTTTGGCGATCCACTTATCCACCATTGCTGTGAAAAAGAGTGGAAAATCACCATAAGTATCTTATATGGATTTGAGATGGGATGGCTAATTTGCAAAAATGAATGTCAAAATGATACCTTTGTGGGTGATCAGTGTGATGAACTGTATCTTGACTGTAGCAGAGAGCGCAGGGAAGGAGGTGTAGCTTGTCCAGATGTCTGGTCCACTTGCTTAAAAGTCAAAACCGTTGCTTCTTTACAGGCAGCCGCAAGATTGAAGATGTTGAAAAAAAAAGATGACACTGTAGGTAAAGAAAGAAAAAGTTAAACACTAAACCACTAAATATTTCTTCCCGGCATGAGACAGGATCCATTGAGGTTTAAAGCTGCCCATGGGACTGACCACTTGACTTACCTGAAGTCGTAAATTCTTTGAAATCCACTGGCCTAGGAAACTAGTGGTGAATTTAGACCAGAGCAGAGAGCACAGGGAAGGAGGTGTCGCTTGTCCAGATATCTGGTCCACTTGCTGAAAAGTCAAAACCGTTGTTTCTTCACAGGCAGCAGCAAGATTGAAGACTTTAAAAAAATAAAGAGGGTTGTACAAAATAAGTGATAAATAAAACAACATTAATTGACCACAGAGCACAATGCACAGCAGAGTTTCCCTTATTGGCTCATTCATTGGATTCCTCTGGACTCCTCCCACACATTAAAAACAAATATTCAGGCAGGTTAATTGGCTGATGATAAATTGACCATAGACATAGTGTGTGAGAATGTGTGATATGGACCTTTTAAAGGAGAAACAAACCCATTACTTAAAAAAACCCTACCCCCTAACCTTTATAGACCCCCCTCCCTCCCCCAACCTATGGGGTACCTGGGGCAAATGCCCCTAACTTTTTACTTATCCCTTGGTGAAGATTTTGTACCCCGCAGTTCACGCCAGCCATCTTCTTTTCTTCATTAAACTTTGGAAGCAGACCTTCGGTTTTCACAGTTGGGGTAATTTTCCAGTCCCGAAATACTGTGCATGCGCCAAAAGTCACTGAAATGTTATTTTGGAATTTGTAATTTTAATCGCATGCGGAGTTGTTCAGGACTGGAAAATTATTCCAATTGCGCATGTGCCGAAAATGAAGGTCTGCTTCTGGAGTTTAACGAAGAAAAGAAGATGGCTGCCATGAACTGCGGGGGACAGAGTCTGCACCAAATGTTAAGTAAAGACTTAGGGGCATTTGCCCCGGGTACCACCTAGGCTATGGGGAGGAGATAGGGGGGTCTACAAAGGGTAGAGTTTTTTTTATGTTACAGGTTTGTTTCTCATTTAAGACTAAGCTCCACAGGGGCAGGGACTGATGTGAGTGAAGTATAAAGTGATGATGAGCAAATTCTCGCTGAGTTTTGCCGCAAAAAATGACACCCATAGACTCTAATTGGTGAAAAAATTGTTGTGCAACAAAAGAAATTTGCCACCCATAGACTAATTCAATTTGATTGCTAGTCATGCCATTACCTAGTTTATCTCTTCCTTGTTCCACCCCCTGCCATTGGCTTAGGAAGAGCTCAGTTGGATCTGTATCAACACAGCTGATAATATTGTAACTTTGAATTCAAAAAGACTAACTGAATAGAGGTTGAAGGTTTTTGAGGGTCAAAGTGGTCCGTATTCGGCCTACTTCGAATCGTGGGATCGAAGGAATAGCGGCTTCGATCTATTTCGATTCAAAGTTTTCTACCCAAAAAATCTCAAACTCCATCAATTGCCTCCATATAGGTTCTAGGAGATCCAATATAGGCTAAAACAGCACTTCGGCTGCTTTTAGGTGGCGAATGGTCGAAGTCAAAGTTTTAAAGAGACAGTACATGATAAATTTCGATATTCGAATTTAGAAGTTTTTTTCGAAGTTGGACTTTTCAGTAGTCAAAGCACACAAAAATAGCTTGAAATTCGAAAGTTTTTAACTTCGAAAATTCACCTTGACTTTTGATTTATCTGCCCCAGAGTTATATGTAGCTACATTGTGTTTCTATTTTATAGGTTTTATTTCTTTTAAAACATTTCTTACCTTGGTAAATGCTGGACCTGCAGCAAGATCTACAGGGTAGGGAGCTCCTTCCTATAAAACCCGTGTATTTTATTATTGCATTAACCCCTTTTTCTTCTATTAATGTACTGTTTTGCTGTACAGCACTATGCAGCCCAGGGGATATTAGAGGACACCCTCTATAGCAGGCCAAATAGTATCCTATAACTCGGGGATAATGCAGCCACATGGAGCAGAGCTGTCAACTTTACACCTTGTTTGTTATAAGGCAATAAGCTTTGTTCTTATTGGTTCAGTAACGTGACTGACAGTTTTGCTTCACAGAATTGATATTTTATCTGTTTTGTGAAAAGAATGAATCCTGTACTATAAAATCTCGCTTTCTGTAACCAATATTTACTTTGTCATTTAAAACTAGCTTGGCATGCATTAGTTAGTTTCAGTATTATATATTCTATATACAAGTTTTTTTTACAAGTTTTTTTTGCACATAAGTGTGTCTGTTACGTGGAGTTTATACATTTGTGAGACATATTGAGTGTTAAAATGTAAAGAAAGAAGTTTGAAATATAATGACATCCTTTTGTGCACAAACGTGATTTTATTCTCATTCTTTAATAGAAATAGAGAGAGAAAGAAGGGGGGACAAGAACAGAGAGAGACCTTGTGAGGAGGAGGGAGATCGAAGAGGGGGCCTAGACAGAGTGAAAATGGAGAGGCAGGTAGCGAAACTTGAGACGGGGTGTGAGAGAGATAATGGGAATAGGAAAGGGAGAGCAGTAAGGCATCATAGGATGAGGGAGCAGACGTGGATGTGTGGGGGCGGAGTGAGACATGAGACTGAAGCAATGAGGGCCAGTATCTGAGGAGCGAGAAAGGTTCCATGCCTAGGGGATAGAGGGCTTTGTTTTGTTCGCTTCCATCTATTCCGCAAGACCCCCTCAATCCCAGCCTATCCCAAATGTGCCCAGGAACAACCTCTGTGCTGATCATTCCCCCAATTATTTTATTTTGGAGCACCAGCCTTTCTGCTGCTGCTATTAGAGAGCCTGCCCGGCCTGCATTGCCATTGTATTAGAAGCAGCAGCAGCAGGGCTATTTGGCAGCCCGAGCACTGTGTCAGGCTGCAGCAGTCACTCAGCACTAAACAAGCGGCGCTGCTCCTAACAGGAGGGGGAGGGAATCTGTGCCATATAAGGTGAAAACCCAGCCTCCTTAGACGTCACGGCTGACAGCACAGCTCCCAGGAAAGGAGGAGCGTTCTGTGCTGCGTGTGCTGCGTAAGTACCGGTAACATTTATTCCTGGCAGTCAGATGGGAGTGGGGGCAAGAACGGAGGTACAGTACAGCTGCAGGGAGACGGAAGTACTGAGCAGCGGCGGAAGTGCAGACCCAAATAAACAGCCGTTCTGACGTCAGAACGCGCCGTTTATAAGGATATAATTTACAGTCTGGTCCCATTGGGAAATGACCAGACTGTAGATTATATAGTGAATAAAGTACCCCCTCTTGTAAAATATAAGGATATTATAAGTTACCGAGGAGTTTCATGACCATATAAAAACACGAGGCCGAGTGTTTTTATACAGGTCATGGAACTCCGAGGTAACTTCTAATATCCTCATATTTTGAAACTGGGGGTACTTTATTTATTATAATACACACATTTTAGTGAGTCATGTGACAGAAATTACGTTTATAACTGATGACATCAGAACTCACCGTTTATAAGGATATAATTTACAAGATATTCATGGCTTTTGTGTATTATAAGAATATAATGCAAATTCCACTATTGCCAATTTTTTTTTTTTTTTGCAACTTAAATTTTTATTGTAATTTTCTCTTTTACAGGAAAGGAAAAACAGTTATGAGTACACAAGTCGTAGCCAAACAATGTATCAATAGTACATGCTTAATAAATTCATCAATAAAGCATAATATAAACAGTACTTCATTGGTTACCTTCCTTTTTGTTTTTTTGTTGTCTTTTCCTCTCCCAGAACCGTTAGATCAGCATGTTGACAGTTTCAGATATTTAATGATAAACATTAACCTTGTCCATGATCCCGATTACTAAGCCTTAGCTTAGAAAGGCATCAGGAAAAGGTATAGACTTATTCATTAGAAATTCATGTTCAGTTATAAGAGACCTCAGTGCAGTATCAGAAATTGAACTTTAACAATAACTAGATTAACTTTAAAAAAAAAACATATCAAAAAAAGGAGGAGAAAAAGAAAAGGAAAATATTGGACATGGGAGAAATAAAAAACTAAAAACAATTTTGTGACCAAGCTATCCAGTTGCTTTAATGTTTAATCATGTAGTTTCAAGTAGGTGAGAAAAGTTCCCATGCAGACCATATTTTCAAATGCTTGGGAATTGTGTTATTAAGGAGAGCTATCCTATGTGCAACATTTTTATTGTGGTTAAGTTTTGACTTAATTTCATCCATTGTAGGGAGGGCAGATGTTTTCCATTTAGCTGCTATAGATGTGGTTAACTAGCTTTTGTTATGCTGTAGATAGCCCAATAATAGGTTTACCTAGTAGGAAAGTGAGGATATCCCTAGGTATGTCTTCTTGCATCAATATTAAGTTTTGTATGTCCTCCCATAATGGTTGAACGAGAGGGCAATACCAGAAGATATGAGGTACGTCCCCAGGCGCATTTTCACATCTCCAACACATTTGTGAAACCCCAGGGAATGTTTTGTGTAATCTCGCTGGAGTGAGATACCATTAACACTTTGTAAATATCCTCTTTTTGTTTGGTGCATGTGACACAATTTTTAGTATTTTTCCATATTGATTCCCATTCCTCCATTGAGAGTTCTACTCCTAACACATTTTCCCATTTAGTCATATAAGAGTGTCCGCACAACATATGTCATTAATCAATGTATAAATCACAGATATCTGCTTCTTTTGAGGTAAGCCATTATAAGATAATCGTTCAAAATGAGTGGGAGGATTATCCTTAAGGTATTTGGTAAATGTCATCGCAAAATGCCTAATCTGGAAATACATGTACCATTGCAGTATGGGAGGTAGGGATTTTTAATTTAACATCTTCATACTTTAAAGCAGTGGTCAATGTAGCATCCAACACATCCCTAAATGTAAACATAGATGCAGATTCCACAGGGATGCTAAGAGCAGAGGTAATGGCTGGTTGGTATAATGGGTTTCTTAAAATTGCCGTCAACGGGGAATAAAGAGAGGTCAACTTAAATTTCAAGTTTGCCCTTTTCCAAACTGTTAAAGTGAGGTAGACCTTAACATAGGTACAGATGAAGCCACTTGGATTTGTGAGTTAAATGCGTCATGACTCAGGGGTAATTGAAGAAACTGTGTTATCTTAAGTCATCTTAACTCATTTAATGCATTTAACCTTTTCATTAGCATACCAAAGCTCCATTGTTCACAATGGTGAATGCTTTAATTAGATGGGATGTTGTGACGCAGTTTTCTGTGTTAAATGAGATAAATGGGATATATGTGTTTAGTTATTCTGTGTCAAACAGACAAACCAAAGTGGCTGCATCTGTATCTATGTTAATAGGGATATTTTTGGGAGCCCAACCCCAAACATTTGGATGGTATGGTAGAAATTGTACATTTTCCAGATAAACCCATACCTGATTAGAAGACCAACTTGACCACGCCAGTACTTGGCAAATTTGTGCAGCCTCATAAAACTTCTGAAGCACTGGCAGTCCAAGCCCTCCTTGAACAACAGATGTTCCAAGGGTTGTTTTATTAATTCTGTGAGATTTGCCGGCCCAAACAAATGTATAGAAGGCCGCTTGTAGGTCTTTGAAAAAAGATAAAGGGATTGCAATTGGCAATGTTTCAAAGAGGTAAAGGAATTTAGTAAGTATATTCATTTTAATAGAGGCAATTTTCCCAAACCATGATGTGGCCATTGTGGCCCATTAACATAAGTTATCCTTAACCACCTGGGATAATGCGGCGAAGTTCTGATTAAACAGATCTTCATGCCTAGGAGTAATTTTTGTACCTAAATAAGTTATATAATCCCATTTCCATTCATAATTATAAGTGGTTTGCAGTGTGGCAAGCATGGAATCTGTCATACATAAGGGCAGTGCCTCAGTTTTTGCAACTTTGACTTGTAGCCAGAGAATGCACTGTATTGTTTGATTCTGAAAGGTGGGGAGGGATCTATCCAGGGAGGCCAAGGTTAAAATTACATCATCAGCATATAGCGCCACTTTCAAATGTTTAGTCCCTACTGTAAGGCGTTTAATGTCAGTGTTATTTCTAATGTTAGCTGCCAATGGTTCAATACTCAAAGCATAGAGCAAGGGGGATAACAGGCTTTCCTGTCTTGTTCCCTTAGATATTATTATAGGGGAGTCGGCCTTGCGGGGTAATTTTAAATAAATATGTCTAAATTAAATCTCTCCAGTGGCAGTAGTGTAAAAATATCCACATACTCATTCTTCCAAATTTTTTCCCTTATTTAAAAAGATTTTCCCAAAGGGCCCTCAAAACATAAATATGTTTGACTTTTTGCATTATCTGATATCAGAAGCGATCTACCTTCTGACTGGGCAAAAGGTTACAAAGAGAATTATTATTGGTGTATGCTATAAACCACCTTTTATAAGTGACGAGTATGAAGCCCAGCTACTCTTGCAGATAGAAGTGGCTTCACAGCTTGGTCAAGTTATTGCTATGGGTGACTTCAATTATTCAGATATTGACTAGGGTAATGGGGTTGCCAAGACAGAAAAAGCTAGTAGGTTTGTAAATATGCTGAATGACCTTGTAATAACTAATAATACTGAACTCATCTCTAGCATTTGTGAGGGTGAGCATTTAGGGAATAGTGATCATTACATGGTCTCGTTTGAGATTCTGTTGCAGAAATAATTCTATAAGGGAGTAACTAAAACACAATTTCAGACATGCAAATTTCGATAGTATAAGGGCATCTCTGCAACATATTAAGTGGGAAATGCTTTTCACAGGGTTAAACACAGAACAAAAATGGGAAGTTTTTAAAATGCCTCTTAATCACTATATATGTCAGTATATTCCCCTTGTAAGCAAGGAACCTCGTTGCAAAGCAAAACGTCTTTGGTTCAATAGAAGTGTTGTTGTTGAGGTGGGTAAGAAAAGGTGTGCTTTTAAGGCTTTCAAGTTAGCTGGGACAGCCAAATCATTTATAAGGTTCAAGGAGGCCAATAAATCATGTAAAAAAGCTATAGGTCAAGCTAAAATCGATATGGAAAAGGATATTGCAGCAAGCAGTAAAAAGAATCCAAAATAATTTTTAAAATGTGTTAATAGTAAAAAAAAGAAGCAGGAAGGGTGGGACCTTTAATATCAGAAGGGGGTCAGCTGGTTGAAGACAAAAAAAAGTGCAGATTCTGAACATATATTTTTCATCTGTCTACACAAATGAGGAACCAGTTAATGAAGGTTTCCTTCTTGATAGTCCCAATTCTAGTAATACAACTAATGATACATGGTTCACACATGAGGAAATTCAAAAGAGACTAGAACATGTTAAGATAAACAAAGGTCCGGGGCCAGATGTTATTTATAGCTCTGTGATTACCAAGCCTCTTTACTTTACTTCAAAAAGGGATTGCATTCTCAGCCTCAAAACTATAGGCCAGTTAGTCTGACGTCAGTGGTAGGAAAGCTTTTCGAAGGGTTAATAAAGGATAAGATACTGGACTTCAAAGCAAATCATAATACTATGAGTTTATGCCAGCATGGTTTTATGCATAATAGATCTTGCCAGACTAACAATTTCTTTTTATGAGAAGGTAAGTAGGGACCTCAATTCTAGGATGGCTGTGGATGTGATTTACTTAGACTTTGCTAAAGCATTTGATACAGTGCCACACAAAAGGTTACTGGTTAAATTAAGGAATGTTGGCCTGGATAGAGAACTGGCTAAAAGGTAGACTACAATGAGTGGTGGTAAATGGAACATTTTCTAATTGGACCAGTGTTGTTAGTGGAGTACCGTAGGGCTCTGTACTAGGTCCCTTGCTTTTCAACTTGTTTATTAATGACCTGGAGGTGGGCATTGAAAGTACTGTTTTTATTTTTGCAGATGATAATAAATTGTGTAGAACTATATGTTCCATGCAGGATGCTGCCACTTTGCAGAATGATTTGTCTAAGTTGGGAAACTGGGCAGCAAACTGGAAAATTAGAGTTTCAGTGTTGATAAATGCAAGGTTATGCACTTTGGCAAAAATAATATAAATGCAAGTTATACACTTAGGGGCACATTTATTAAGGGTCGAATATCGAGGGTTAATTGTCAGATAGGCCGCCTTCAGTTTTTTGGCCCTTGTCTCCTCCACAACCTTCTGTTCCTGTGGCAGCTACCAAACCCAGGTCACCCTCTTTTTCGCTCAGACCTGAACCCCAGTTTATTAATTTTTCTACAGTTTCCCAGCACCCTCCACTGCCCACAGCTTGTGTGCCGGCTCTCCAGTCTCCAGCTTTGGTGCTGGCTCTCCAGTCTCCAGCTTTGGTGCCGGCTCTTCAGTCACCTGCCTCTGTGCTGGCTCTTCAGTCACCTGCCTCTGTGCCGGCTCTTCACTCACCTGTTCCTGTGCCAGCTTCCCAGCCAGTCCTTGCTCCTGTGCTGGCTCCCCGAAAGCTGCCTGTGCCAGCTCCCCAAAAGCTGCCTGTGCCCATTGCCATGCCAGTGCTTCAGTTTCTAGCCTCTGTGCCAGTTCCAGCCTCTGTACCTGCAGACCAGCCGGTTCCATCCTCTGTACCTGCAGCCCAGCTGGTTCCAGCCTCTGTACCTGCAGCCCAGCAGGTTCCAGCCTCTGTACCTGCAGCCCAGCCGGTTCCAGCTTCTATATCAGCAGCCCAGAGGGTTCCATCCTCTGTGTCAGCAGCCCAGCCGGTTCCATCCCCTGTACCAGCAGCCCAACCGGTTCCAGCCTCTGTACCAGCAGCCCAGCTGGTTCCAGCCTCTGTGTCAGCAGCCCAGCCGGTTCCATCCTCTGTGTCAGAAGCCCAGCCGGTTCCATCCTCTGTATCAGCAGCCCAGCCGATTCCATCCTCTGTGTCAGCAGCCCAGCCGGTTCCATCCTCTGTGTCAGCAGCCCAGCCGGTTCCATCCTCTGTGTCAGCAGCCCAGCCGGTTCCATCCTCTGTGTCAGCAGCCCAGCCAGACTCTGTTCCTGTGCCAGCTCCCAGACAACTGCTTCTTCCTGAGCCAGTTTCTGCCCTGGCCTCTGGGCCTGAGGACCTGTCTGCCCTGGCCTTCGGGCCTGAGCACCTGTCGGCCCTGGATAGTTCCACTTTCCCTGCTACTGGACCTGGTAGGACGGCTAATCCTGTCTCTATCAGGTATATTACTGTAAGTAGTGGTATCGCTGTCCTGGCTTGCCTCTTCCTGTTTCTAATAGGTACCTGGGCTCCGCCACCTGTGTCCGCCACCTGTGATGGGTGCCTGTGCTCCTGGTCCGCCACCTGTGATGGGTGTCTGCGCTCCTGGTCCGCCACCTGTGATGGGTGCCTGCGCTCCTCGTCCACCATCTGTGATGGGTGCCTGCGCTCCTGGTCCGCCATCTGTGATGGGTGCCTGCGCTCCTGGTCCGCCATCTGTGATGGGTACCTACGCTCCTGGTCCGCCATCTGTGATGGGTGCCTGCACTTCTGGTCCGCCACCTGTGATGGGTGCCTGTGCTCCTGGTCCGCCACCTGTGATGGGTGCCTGTGCTCCTGGTCTGCCACCTGTGATGGGTGCTCCTGGTCCGCCACCTGTGATGGGTGCCCATGCTCTGCCACCTGTAATTGGTGTCTGTATTGGTCCTGTCTTCTGACTCTGGCTGTGATGTTGTCCTGGCTCATGATTCTGCCAATGATCCTGATCTGGCTCCCAACCCAGCACTTCACTGATCTGGTTTCTCATCCTGACGAGGCTCCTGTTCAGGTTTCTGATCCTGGTGAAGCTCCTGTCCATGTCTTCAGTAATTGGACTAAAAATGATGGGGGGCAATTTGATCCTGGGATCACCCAGAGGTCGATCATCATGGGGGGGGTAATGTCAAGATCTCCTGGGATTCAAAATCCTTGAACTCCTGTTGTGCTGTTCTGGAGACTTGCAGCATTTACCTCATGAGCCACTGGGGGCTCGTGGGGCATAAACTCTTGTGTTTGATGTTTCTGAGGTTTTTGTTTATCTGCTTGTTCACAGTATGTTTTCCACCCACCTCGTTTATCTCATGAGTCTCCCATTCCTAATCAACTTCCCTTTATAAACCCCGCCCTGAGCTTGAATGTAATTTGTTTGTTCCTGACCTGTTACCTGAATCTTGTTCCTGAAGCTTATCTGTATCCTGTTACCTGAATCTTGTTATCTGTATCCTGTAACCTGGAAACCTTGTCTTTGAATACCTTGTACTTTGTTCCTGAGTGGGTACCTGTGTTCCCCATTTTTTCCCTCACCTTGTGGATACCCTTTTTTTTTTCTGTGTTCTGGCTGCCATTAAATCTACTATTTACTTTCATCATGTCTTTGCCTCCAATCGCCTATGGCTACACCCCTGGGCTTCCACCTTATCCACTCCCCATGGAGTGGCTATCCTCAGTTACAGTGGTTCCCCGTTGTAAACCTTACAGTTTCTTCTCCCTCTTTTGTATCTTTTATCATTTCCTTGTCCTAGTACACTGTTGGTTACTGTAGCCATTTTTCTGATTTTAATACTTTGTTTCTCCCTCCCTAACTGCTTCTGTAGATTCTGCACACACGCTTTAATCCTGCTTTCCTCTCTTTGCACCAACACTCTCATTGCACTGCCAGTGTTTTCTGTTGCTTTTCCAAAAGTCTTGCTGGCTCCTACTGAATTTTTTCCCATGGCCTGTCCTTTTTCACCTCCTCTGCTTCTCCCACTGCTATCACTCCTATAAAGATCGAGACAGTTAGTGGAATACAATACACTCATGGCTTGTTGAAATGCTTAAGAAATTTCCTGTTAGCGCTGTCTGCTTCCAGTCACGTGACTCAGCACTAGCATTATCCAGGACCAGCATAAAAGAAAAGAGAAGACACTAACCCCCTTCTCATTGCTCTTCTTGTCCTCCTCTTCGGCAGGCTACCTGATTCGTCGCTGGCTTCTTCCGCTGCCCTCTTTGCTGCTGATTTTCCCAGACTTCTGCTCCTCCATCTCCTGCTCTATCAGCTTTCCTGTCGTTAACTGAAGTGCTCCGAAGGACCTGTTATCCTTCTCCTCGTCGCACAATGTTCCCTTTGCCTCTCTTCAGCCGAACCTTGCGGATGCTCCAGTAAGTCCCTAAACCTTTACTTTACCCATTGCATGCCTTGCTGGTCCACCGCCATCTGTATTATGCAAAGCAGCTCCTCCCTCATTTCTGACACGCTCAGTCTGCAGCTCTGCAATTATCCGTGTCTGCTTCCCTGCTTATCCCCTCAGTTTAAGGTTGAATTTTTTTGTCCCAAAGCTCCCCATTGGCCAGCCTGTCCCATTCACTCCTAGTCATGCACTACTCATGACCAATTTTATTGGGTCCCATAGCTCTCTGTAGTAGTATCTATATCAATCCACCAATCCACCATGCAGTGACAGGACAGAACCTCCTTTCTCCCTTTTATAAAATTTCTTGTGCAGCAGACTTGTATCTGTTTGCCTTGTAGGATGCAAAAAAGGGGGTTGTGGAAGCACTCCAAGGCTAAGTAAAAAATATATTTATACAAAGGAAGTGTTACTGATCAAGCCAAATTAGCTACAAACATACAAAAAGACAATGAATTGATCAATGCACATTCCCTGGTCCTCTGTTTCATAAGTAATCTAGTATCAATGAAAGTGCATGTATTTACAATTACAGGTTTTTTTTGTTACAAAGTTATGATCATACAGTTGGTAAGCTCAAACAATGCCCAGGTCAGGAGACACGTATCCAAATAAATGCTACCATGCAGGGAGGTGCCAGCCTTTGAAAACTATGACCAGCAAATATTTAAGGACCACCATATAGGGTTCACCTTGACATGGTATGGTGACTTACCAATTTAGGATGATTATGTGAGTTCATAGTGTATCTGTTAGTTCCTTATTAATCTTATTATTTTGTATTATTATTATTATTATTATTATTATATCTGTTATTCTATAGATTATTAATAAAGATTATGTACTGGTTGCCATGGAGTTTGCTGCAAGACATGTAAGTACAAGGATTATAATTCCAGGTGTCATTTTGCCTATATATATCCTTTTGCAATGTGTTATATGTTATGCTTCTTTTTAAACTTGAGCAAGGGTTTATGCAAACAATTAACATAAACGGTTTCACAATATGTTTTATTAAGTTCATTTAGCAGCTTGGAACTATTTATAAACATGGCAATTTATGTCCAGAAATTGCAGAATGTAATTGTGTTTTATCATGGAAGTAAAATAAATACATTTTTATTCATTTTCAATGAGGCTGAAAATCTCTAATGTTTTAATAATTTGGAAAAAATAAGTAATATAGTTGCTGGCAACAATTCCCATTGTCGATGGGAATTGAGAAAGAATGCAATTTTGAGAATAGAGTGAGACACAGTGACAAAGTGACACAAAAAAAACAAGATGTTAAGAAGTGTTAAATATTTTATAATGACCATATCATGTTCGCTCTGCAGTTTAAAAAAAGACTTGCCTTGTTAAAAAAAAAAAACAAAACAATAGTAAAACTTCACAATTTAAAATAACATAACAATACTGCAGTTGTTCACCTATTTTATGTATAATACACACTAATGCTGCCTAACAAAATATTAAGAAAATATACCTATTTTTACCTCTATGACATTTTGAAAAACGGTGAAAGGTATTTCTATGTTTAACAACTTCCAAACATAGTATGACATGTGATAAGATCATGTGATGATCACATGAGGCATAAACTTGGAAAACATAATATTCACACTAAAGCAATCTCAAATGTCAAATCAGTCAGCATGCAAATTTTGTTTTCCAGTTAATCATCTAAAGTATTATTAGAAGCACAGAATGAATATATAAAAATAAATTCCCATCCAAGCATATTGAACTGAATATTCAGTTTCTGATGAACTGTGTATGCCTATATAAATCTGATCCCTCAAATTGAATACTACAACATTTCATGATAATCTTTTATTCTAATCCAAAATGTGCAAAATTATGATTATATATTGCAATGTTGTGACATAAAGGTTATCATCAATCTAAAGACACATAGCAGGGGGCCTGGCTACCAGCCTGATGTGAACAGACGCACTTGCTCTGAGCTGCGGTGCCTGAGCTCCTAAAACATCCTGACTTTACCTGGCAAACCTCCACACGCCTGATAAAGTGGAACAAAGTTGGGAGCAATTGTCACAAAGACAACTGATGGGGCATAACTGTGCACAAAAACGAGACTCCGAGGCAGCAGCCAAGCTGGAAAAATTTGACAGGGGGGGAAAGGACGCACAAGATGGCGCCTCATCCTCTGGGCCTAGCTCCCCGTGCGTTGAAAACCTTGTGACCCAGCCAGAAACACTAGAACCCATCCTCTCTGTTGGCAGAGATGTGGGCCACTAGAGATACCTGTGCTACTCTCTAAAAACCGAAGAGATCAAAGTGGACTATAATAATAAAGTGTCTATAATAATAAAGAAGCCATCACGTTCCAGGCCAGTAGCGGGTCAATATATGTGGATTTTCTCAGCTGAAGTACAAAAGCAAAGAGCTCATTTTATGGACTGCAAAAAATGCATGCGGGCACTTAACATTCAATATGCTATGATGTACCCAGCGAAAATGAGAGTGACCATGGACGGAAACACATACTTTTTCTGTTCGCCTAAGGACCTCAGCGACTGGCTGGGTAGCAGGAGGCTCAAAGAAGGCAATGGACAGTCACACCATCAGTGAGCTGGAGGTACTGCCCAAGTACCCTCTCCTGCAGAGCAGCCCTAGCAGTATCCTTATATCTCTGACTTTGTAAGTACAGCTGTTAGTTGACATTATACTAGGAGGGGTAGTGGAGAACATGGACACTCCTGACCCCCCGATCTAGAACATAGTCACAAGTGGCTCAGGAACTGCTGAAATAAACACAAGCTTTTCAGTAGAACCAGGCCTTGAAGGCCAGGCATGCTGCAATTCTGCATGCCGGGCTAACTACTGTAACATGGGCTATGTGGGGAGCAACTCAAGTTGTGGTTTCGATTACAGCTCTGTTGGAGCACACTGCACTGGCAACCCCAGTGTGATACCATTATAACATATGGGTACAATTCTACCTATAGGTTCGGGATGAGGTAGAAGCAGAGGGAAAGGGGAGTTTTGTTTTTTCTAAGCATTATGCTTTGTTCGGAAAGGGTACAACCGGCAGGATTGTTATGAATATGACTGCACATGTGCGATCCCCACTGAAAAATGAACCCCCAGGACACTAAATTTAATGAGCTGGAACATTCGGGGTTTTAGCAAACCTATTAAATGCAGGCTAGTAATGGACTACTTAAAACACAAGAATGTAGATATTATGCTATTACAAGAAACCCACTTTATGGGGAATAAGATATTAGCCCTGAAAAAACCCTGGATGGGCTGACATTTCATGTCACATACAGCTCACACTCCTCAGGGGTTGCAGTATTAGGGGCAGATTCACTAAGCTCTGAATTTGCGCTAGGGTCCACTTTGCTCACATCGCAACACTTCACCAGGCGTAAATTAGCCAGTTCACTAAAATCCAAATGCTGGCGAAGTTGCGCTAGCGTTACTGCGGCAAGCGAAGCAAAGTTGCGATAGCGTTGACTAATTTACATTGGCAGAAGTGTATGTTGCAGCCAATACATTACACTACGTAAGCCCGGGAAACCTTAATAAAATAAAATAGTTGTTATATTGCCCTACACATGATCCCAGTGTATCATTTATGTGCCATATGTTAGGGAAGCTGGGTACCCCAGAAAAAAATTACAATCTTTTGCAGCCTATCACCCTGAAAAATGAAAAGTCACCAGAGTTGAAAATTTTTCAACTATTTTTTGAGGAAGTCCTATCTACTCTATTGCACTTTGCCTGGTCTGCGGTGGTGAAGGCAATTCTGCCGCAAGAGGTAACATTCAGTAAAATCTGCATCTTAGTGAATTTGCGTAGTTACATCCCTTCGCCAGAGCGCAACTTCGCCAGGCATAAGGGAGCAAATTACCACTAGAGTCTGCCCTAAGTGTCCAAACAGGTCTCCTTCCACCTACTAGCTCTGCAATCTGATTTGAGGGGCAGATAAAATCTTTCATCATGTGTATAAACACAAGTTATACACTAAAAGCCAGTATGTTGGGCGTTTCCTTAACCGAACAGGATCTAGGGGTTTTTGTATTTAACAAGGTGTCTAATTCCGGGCGGTGCCATTCTGTTGCCACTAAAGCTAATAATGTACTATCTTGAATAAAAAATGACAAACTCAACGGATGAAAACATAGTTTTTCTTTATAGGTCCCTGGCATGACCTCATCTGGAATATTCTGTTCAGTTCTGGGCTCCAGTCCTTAATTGAGATAAAAATGAGCTGGAGAAAGTGCAGAGACATGTAACTAAACTCATTAGAGGGATAGAAGACAAATTATGATGGTTGACTGTCAAGGTTGGGGTTTTTTTCCCATGAAAAAAGGCGAAATAATTACACTTTACAAGTACATTAGAGGACACTATAGACAAATAGCAGGGAACCATTTTACCCATAAAGAGGATCACTGCACCAGAGACTTCCCCTTCAGACTAGAAGAAAATAACTTTTGTTTGAAGCAGCATAGGTGGTTCTTCGCAGTGAGGTTGTGGAATGCCCTGCCGGGTGATGTTGTAATGGCCGATTCTGTAACTGCTTTTAAGAGTGGATTGGATGATTTCTTGGACAAGCATAATACCCAAGGCTATTGTGATACTAAAATAAATAGTTTGGAGTTAAACTATTATCTTAGATCCAAACCATCCTCCCTGGTTAATATAATGGGAACCCCCTCACAGTCATTCACGATCATGGGTACAGGAGGTAGCAATCATAAATTTAGCCTTTTAGCTGATGACTTAAGTCTTTTATTTCCAGACCAATGATGTTGCTTCCAAACCTATATAGGCTCTTAGATGTTTTTGATTCTATCTCAGGCCTCACATCAACCACATCCACATCCAGTAAAACAGAATAACTAAATATTAACATTCAATACAAAACAGTAAAGTTACTCCAACTGAATTTTGCATTTTGCTGGCTTTGTTTGGCAGGGGGGGACCCCATGGGTGAACAAACACCCTATACCACCACAAATATAAGGGAGGCCTAGGCCTACCCAAATGTCTATTTTATTATAAAGCTGAGCAATTATCTTAAGTGTTAACATTACATGCTATAGAAGATAACCCCTGCTGGGTTTCTCTGGAAGCAACATTCTCCTGCAGCACTAATCTGGTGTCCTCCTGCATTGAGACTCAAAGGTGCCAGTATGTGCCTTCAACATACCTTGTAAATATGGGATACCTCTCATAAACAGCTAAGTCTATGTTTTCCTCATGCTCCGGTGTCACCCACACAATGTAATCCACTATTCACCAGGGTCTCTAAGCCCCTCTATTTAAATGGTGGACATGGCAAAACATCTTAAAAATAGGCCAACTGTATTTATTTTTGGGCCCGTATACTTCCCACCAGCTTAAAGAAAAATATTCTATCCCACTGAATGAAAAGCTTTTTTGAGTGACACCATCAACACTGCTACCATATATGTCAGCATGACACAGAGTCCTAAATAGCAAGTTGGACCAAGACATCTGGGAACATACTTGGCACAGAGTTAAAAGGTCCTTAAACAACGTCTTCTTACTAGAGGCTAAATATAAGGTACTCTTTAGATGGTACCTAATGCCAGCTCTAATAACAAAATTTGCACCTTCAGCCAATCCCAGGTGTTTCAGAGGTTGTGGTGAAATATGCACAATGTTTCTTACATAGTGGACATGCCCCAACTCCCAAAGGTTTTGGATTAGGATATTTAACATGATATTCAAAGTTTTAGTCCCAAACAATCCCAGAACAGCACTGTTAGACAACAAACCAGAGGAACTAAATAACATTCAATTTCATCTGTTTATTGCCATTCAATGAACTTTAGCAAGGGCTTGGGAACTGAAACAAATTCCAGTAGATCCAGTTAAGGCTAGAATATACTGGATTATGTCTCAGAAAAAAAATGACCAGCATACTAACGAAAGAAATAACTAAAGAAATTTTTACTAACCTGGATCTCCTGGATCTCAGGTTCTGATATGGGACTAACGTTCCCAACACCTGGCAATTTAGATATATAATGAATAGGCAGTTTAGATATGTAATTAAAACTACTTCTTTTAATTATGATGTTCACAAATATGTGAAATGTCATACTGTTTAAAATGTTGACCTTTAGGTTACATTGTTATCTGACTGACTTTTGCCTTAAATAATTATGTCACACAGACTTTTTCTCAAAACAATATAACTTTATATGCAATGACAATAAAACATCAACAAAACTTGGTGCAGATGCATATAACTAAATGCTACCTTGTAATAGAAATAATCGCCTGTACACATAATTCTTGGAAAACAAATAGAAATGTGTTGCATTGCATAAATATTAAAGCATTCGAACACTGGTTATGGCAATTTTCCTGTAGAAGCAGAGGATAAAACAGATAAAGTACTAATAGATTAGAAAGAGTTAACTTATACCTACAAAGAGGCGTGTTTGGTTTATTTTATGTTTTTGTAATTCGTGTATACAGTACTTTATGTTGAAATGACTAGTCCGTATACTAAAATGCACTAAACACCTGTAAAGCTCAGTCACATAGCACATGGTAAATGATTCAAGAGGGAAATGTGTTATATGGCAGAAATAAAATAACTAAGAGGCAAAATGCAATCTTTTTCAACCAGTAACCTGGGAAATGAAAATGATAGTATTGTACATGTTAAACTCCTCTGTGTTGATGTGAAATTACCATGTGACTTTGTATACATTAAGGTATTTATAAGGTACTATAAAAGTCCAGAGGAATATGTTCTGATACATGTAATTTAGCTTTTGAGAGAACATTTGCTAATAGCCTGTTTATACAGGTGTAGGTTAATTAAAGTCATGAATTGTAAATGTCACTTTGCTTTATGTAGTCTTCAGGGTATATAACAATATAAACAAAGCTATATGTGAAAGTGTTAAGTGCTTTGTGAAAGAGAACAAAATACACTACCTGCAATCAGGCAAACTATTTCCAGAAAAGGTAAACATGTGGTTTGCACATTTAAAGAAATGAGCTATAGACTATATTAAGCTGTGCTATATAAACAATGATATATAAATGTGATGTGTGTGTGTGTATAGTGCTAGTTATTGCTGTTCTATTTTGTTGTTTCCATTACTTCAGGTTTATGTCATTAACATTTTTTATCTGACAGGCCCTTAACCATTTTCTTCATTGGGCAGGATGGTAAAAGGAATTAGGTTTCCTCTCTAAACTTTACATCAAAACAACCATGCATTATTTTGCTCTCAAGCTAATGTTTGTCCTGTGTCCCATCAAAGCTTTAGAACAACATCTTAGATGTAAGGTTCCTCAACCTGTCCCTGGAACTTGTTTACTATGCGATAGCCTGTGTTATAGCTTATTCAGAAAGTTATTTTTATGACTTGCTGGCAAGTCCCTCTTGACCTTTTTCTTACTTTTAATCCTGTGCTGGATGGCCAATGCAAGTTAGTTTTGAACCAGCTGGGGCATATGTCCCTGTTATGATGAGAGGCATTGCAAAATATTTGTCCCTCCTCCTTGCTATGCTTTCATTCTCTACTGCCAGTTCCTTCTTTCGGTATTTCCATGTAATGGTTCTGACATGCCATAAAAGTACAAAGCAGATTTAAAAGCAAAGATAAAGGCCCATGAATTGCTCTCACACGCTCTCAAATATTTCATTAACCAGCAGTGAAATAAGCACGGCAGTGATGTGGCATCAGATTTATAAGGATTGTCCTTCTACACAATAAGCTTGCTAGTTATAGAGCAATAAAGTTATAGAGACCTAACTACCCAGCAATTATTGCAAATGTATGTTCTCCTTTAAGAAAGGGAGCTGTTTAATTAATATGTTGTTGCCATGAGTTTGCAAGTTGCAGTATTCATACATTTCAAATAACAGAGTTTATAAAGGGTTTCATTTGATATTGTATTTATTACTTTGTACTTTGAAAGACATTAGTCAACAAAAACACAGTTTTTTTAAAGACACTTTCTTAGCTAAAATCATCTACATCATTTATATTAATTTCTTAAATATATTACATGTATACCTCCACCATGTGTCCATGCTTTGAAATCATAGTGAAATAATACACACAGGATTTTTTTGATTTAAGGTCTTTTAAGGAGAGACCATAGTAGGTATGTGACTTCATCCTGGGGTTCAACCTTCCTGAATCCATCTAGCTATATGCATGGCATGTTACTGTTTTGTCATCTTGCAAAATTAATGTTCACACCGTAGGGTACATCTGGTTGTCTACAGTAGCTTCATTTACTTTGACAGTAATTTAGGCAAGCAGAGAGCCATCAAGTGGGGTTTGTAATTTATCAAATAGAGATATAAAAATAGTTAACGTTTGATCATATTAGTTGCTTGAACTCATTATGTCAATGTAAGCATTGTGTGTTACATGCATATGGGTATATTGTCCTTTTAAGGAAGGCTACAAACCATTTTTTTTCTAATACTGTTTGTTTTTACGTGGATAATGGAGTGTGTATACTACATATTATACATGTGCGATACCTGTTATCCAGAATGCTTGTGACTTGGGGTTTTCTGGATAATGGATCTTTCTGTAATTTGGATATTCATAAATTAAGTCTACTAGAAAATCATGTAAACAATAAATAAACCCAATAGGCTGGTTTTGCTTCCAATAATAATTAATTATATATTTGTTTGTTTCAAGTACAAGATACTGTTTTATTGTTACAGAGCAAAAGGAAATAATTTTAAATATTTGGATTATTTGGATTATTTTGATAAAATGGAGTCTGTGGTAGACTGTCATTCCATAATCATGATAATATTTTCCTTGTTTGGTGTATACAGTTAAACCAGTTCCCTTAAAGCAAAATGTTTTCATCTATCTATGATATGCTGTAGAACTGTAGGCACCAGCCACCACATTTCCCAAAATCTTTTAGTTCTCATGTTGCTGTGGAAATGTTTTTATCTATGCTGTAATGAATGTTTGCTGGCAACAATTGGTGCAGCAAGTTCAAAATGCACTGAAAGGGTTAAAACCATTTTAATAATGAAGAATGACAGTGTAAATTATTAAGCTGTTCACAAGTCAGGATGACAAATTAGGCAAGTAATGTGATACATTATATTTCAAGAGAAGATGTAAATAAATCATACTTCATTAGTTTATGAGACCATTTACTACAAAGGAAATGTTTCACAACTATTTAGAATAATATAGATACAAAAACTGATGATGTATAAGCAAATTGAATTATGCAAATCTGACTAATAATGAATTAAATATTCACTTATTGTGAAAATAAGAGCAATATATATTATATCTTTCTCTCTCCATTCATATATATATATATAAACTCTTCACATCCATAGTGACCAGGAGACAATTTGTAGGGATTACATCCAGTGATTGTAGTATTACCGCACTGAAATACTGTCACAGTTGGCCGGCCCCGTGACCTACCACCCCTTGACAGGTGACCCCACACTCAAATATAAAAAAGAATTGGACAGTTTTCTCACTATGGGACATAGAGCAGGGTGGATTAGTGACGTTGAATTAAACTACATCACAACAGAGCACCCACGCATCCCCATCATTTATACTTTACCCAAGATCCACAAGTCCCAATCAGCCCCTCCGGGTAGACCCATAATATCTGCGGTAGGGTCCCTGTACCAACCTGCATCCACATACATAGACCATTTTCTACAACCTCATGTTATGTCTATGCCCTCATACACTCAGGACTCCACACATGTCATTAGGAAACTACAATCACTGGATGTAATTCCTACAAATTGTCTCCTGGTCACTATGGATGTGAAGAGTTTATACACGGTCATTCCACACAACCAGGGAATTGCTGCATGTAGAAGTGCTTTATCCAACAGTGTTGACTGTCACACCCCATGTGAATTCATACTACAGCTATTGGAGCTCATACTCACAAGGAATTTTTTCCGGTTTGAAAATTCTTTCTACCTACAAACCTCGGGCACTGCCATGGGTAGTGCCCTCGCTCCATCATATGCCAACTTGTATATGCTAGCATTTGAAACTGCGCACATCTCACCCTGGATAGGTCAATAAATTTTATTATATTTTCGTTACATTGACGATCTGTTCATGATATGGAAAGCTAGCGAGCAAGCTCTATTAGAATTTCATCAAGGACTCAATGACCTCCATACTCCCATTAAACTCACCTTGGCCTATCACACCCAAGAAATTGATTTCCTTGACCTGAACATATACAAACACCAAGGGGGTTTGGGTACCAGGCTGTTTCGCAAACCGACAGACCGAAACTCAATACTACATGCGGCCAGCAGCCACCCACCCGCAACCATCAGGGGCATTCCATACTCTCAATTTATAAGAGTAATTAGGAATAACAGTGATCCACAATCGGCTGATGTCCAGCTCCAAACAATGTTCGACAGATTCCTTAACAGGGGCTACGACTATCATCTATTGGAAACCCAATTACAAAGAGCAAAGCAGCATACACAGGGCTCCCTACTAGAGAAGAAGCCACTACCCCCCAAGGGCCCCAACCCTTTGATTTTCACTACCACATACACACCTGCTACTAGACAACTAGCCACGTTAATAAAATCCAATTGGCCCATGATCAACATGGATGAATCACTTTCGCTATGGGGAGCACCTAACCCTATGATGGGGTACAAAAGGGGCAAAAATTTGAAAGACATACTCATGGTCACTGACTTTAAGGGTCAAGGTCCAAATCCGACCAATTGGTTGACCAAACAGACCAAATTGGGTTGCTATAGGTGCCCAGACTGTACCACCTGCTGCTGTCTGTTAAGCGGACCTGACTTTCCCCATCCCCATTCCAGGAAAAGGCTTAAGATACTCCATAGACTTACTTGTACCTCAACATATGTAGTTTATATCATTACCTGCCCCTGTGGCCTATATTATGTTGGAAAAACAATTACCACGCTCAGGGAACAAATTAGCAACCACAGATCATCTATAAGCAGGGCCCTTAAGGAAGGACATTCCTTACAACCGGTTGCCAGACACTTTCTCGCCAAAGCTCATGGACTGCCTACTTTCAAGTGCATGGCGATCGACCACCAGCCAGCCCTCTCCAGGGGTGGTGACTGTGACCTTGCCCTCTTACGAAGGGAAGCCCGATGGATCCACAGATTGAACACTCTGTCCCCGAGGGGATTGAATGAGTCGCTACCATTGGGTTGCTTCTACTAACTTATCCACTATACCTTGTTCTGCGGACTTTGATATGACTTAACTGATTTGTTTTTGGCATCTGCCCTGGTTCACTAGCAGTTTACTTATTGTTTTTAGTTTATTTTTTTATATGCACACATTCTACATCTCCATATGCACTATAACTGGTCTCGGACACATGTAAGTGGTCTCGATGACCTTTCTGGTAGTGGTTGTTTCATTCATTACAGTGGGTACTGGCATGTGGGTAGTGGTAGATGGCATGAATACTTTAGCCTAAATCCCCATACCCCGCTATGGGCCACCTAGAGAGAATACGTGCCAACCATGGCGTCATGGACTTAGGTGTTGCTGGTCCATGCTTGGTCCTTAGCTTCTGTAGGGACGGGCATTGGACTCTAAACACCTACTCAGGACATTGGCCAAGGGGCAGTCAGATGGGAGATATAAGGCTGGTGTCTAATATGCTTCTGCGGTGGACACGCAGACGGCTAATTAAGACAGAGTATACTGCTCATACTCGGGGTTAGTTCCTATGGTTGACCCACCCACCACTACAGTATCAGGGCTTGGCATATTGTTGCAGCCTATATACTACCTATGATAAGATAGTACATTTCCAAAAACCCACCAGATGGTCTGCTTCGGCACTTGGATTCTATGCATGAGTGGGCCTATAATCAAGGTTGCATACCATAAGGCCCGTTGTTACGACCAGTGTGCATGTTTCCTCTTTTACTATCTATTCTCTTACTACTTTCAATTAAAAGGAATTTCTTCTTTTCGTTTATATATCCTTTTGGTATATATATCCACACACTGTTTTCTGTGCACATTCTGTGATTTGTCACACCTGGATTCTTTTACCTTTGGGGGTGGTGGTGGAGTTGTGGGTTGCCTAGCAATTGGTTTGGCGCCCTTTTGTGTATTTAAACTGTTCACTTCCTGTGTAGCACCCTTGAGAAAGGTTCCTGTGGGGAACCGAAACGTCGGATTCAATAAACCTTTTTTTTCCTATTTAACCATATTGAACGATTGATTTTCCATGCAAACCCTGTGAGTGCCGGTACCACGTGCAATTTCTATCTATTATTTAACCAGAGCACCCAGGTTTTTTGATGTATTTGAAGGTGTGCAGCTTGTACTCACCTTTCCCTATATATATATATAAGTCAAAGCACTGCGTATCTTGACAGCGCTATATAAATAAATGATGATGATGATGATATATATATATATATATATATATATATATATATATATATATATAAATGAATTTCAAATGTTTTTTTGGCTGCTTCGACCATCGAATGGGCTACTTCGACCTATGACTTCGACTTCGAATCGAACGATTCAAACTTAAAATCGTTCGACTATTCGACCATTCGATAGTCGAAGTACTGTCTCTTTAAGAAAAAACTTCGACCCCCTAGTTCGCCACCTAAAAGCTACCGAAGTCAATTTTAGCCTATGAGGAAGGTCCCCATCGTTCGATTGATTTAATAGTTCAATCAAATGATTTTTCGTTCGATCATTTGATTGAATGAATAGCGCTAAATCCTTCGACTTCAATATTCGTCGAAGGATTTAACTTCGACAGTCGAATATCGAGGGTTAATTAACTAAATTAAGTAAATTTGCCTCTTGGAGTGCCGTCACCTGATGTTGAATTTATAGATATATTGTCTGTCTGTGTGTAAACACATATACAGCATGTTTGTGAAGCTCCTAGTAGTAAATTATTAGTAGGCAATTTGGTTGTGAAATTTTCAACGGGTGAATTTTAAATGTTATTTTAAGAGCTGTAAACATTAATTTGCCAATGCTTAATTCACAATTAACAGCAATATAAATTGATCATACATAAAAAACTTGTGTTTTCAAATCATCACTTTCATTAAATTGTTGATCTTCTTTATAACATTTTGAAACTTTTGCTAGTGAAGGCCAAGCACTGTAGTTTGATGTGACTGTTTTAAACAACAAGCTAGAACGTTCAAGTGCTTTCAGCACATCTGCTAATTCAATTTCACCAAGCTGTGGAGCTGATTTAAGTATAAAGAGAGTCTGAAATTTCATTGAATGACATAAAATCTTATTAAGTCTGACCCAAAAGAATAAAATATAAATTACCAAAAGGCTTAAAATCTGTTAAGAGCTATTTTTCAAATCTTGCTTATTACAGAGGATGTTCCCAGCCACATGGGATCAAAATAAAGCTCATCATTTCACAGTATTAAAATGCCAACATGAATACCGAGACACTGGTGCCATAATTTATTTAAAAAGAAACAAAGAGAAAATTCAATAGCAATACGATCAAGACACAAGTCTTAGGTTTTCTATGCAGCAAGCTTTAGTGTAATGATCAAAACAGTTTAGATATTTAATGGGTATATTACAAAGGCTGTTAGAAACTGTGCATTTTAACACACAGCTCTACACTTTTTACTACTGCAATGAATAGTGAGTAGTGATGGGTGAATAAATTTGGCAGACACAAATTTGCAGCCTATTTGCGTGTTTCGCTGCAAGCAAATAAATTATTGGCAAAAAATTGCCGCACACATAAAAAAATGTCGCTTGTCAAAAACGTCTATTGATGCATTTGGATCAAATAGTCATGCGTATAAAAATTGTCGCTCGCATCAAAATTGTCACTCGCACGTCAAAATTATTTTGATGCCCATTGACTTCAATGATCTTTGCAAATTTTCCGCTGTTTTGTTGATTTCGCTGTGAATTTGCAAATTTTTTTAGAGTAGCAAGTGTGTCAGATGAAGATATACAGTAAAGGTTACTCCAAATGTCTACCAGCAATTTGTTAATATAGTAGGAGTAACTAAGGCATGTTTTTTACCCAACATTCAGGTTATCTGGTCTGCATTCAGTTGGCATGTAAATCAATTTGCATGGTAACTGCTTGGTATATCAGTTAATGAGTAGGGATGGGCGAATTTGACCCGTTTTCGTTTTGCCAAAAATTCACCACCGGCGAAATGCTGCCCGTCTTTATTTTTTGCCGCACAACGCCATACAAGTCTATGGGCGTCAATTCTGCAGTGAAACAAGGCGAAAAATTTTACTCATCCCTATTAATGAGTTGATCTGTGTTGCTTAAGGATATTCATATAGTGAATAATGGAGCACAGCAGAGAATAAAAACATCAGTAACTAAAGATTTGAATGTGGCACAAACCTGCTTCAAGATATGTCTACATAGTTTCTGGATAAAACTTTTTTACAATTCTGGAACAACCTTTTATCTTTTTAATATAAATTTGAGGACATCAAATGTATTTTGTTCAAAAGAGAATCAAAAGAAAGTAGTTTGAACAGGGATGTCTCTTTTTACATGAAAGTGTAATTGAACATCTCTAATAAAGTTCCACTTACAAAATATAAATAATGTGTTCATGAAAAATAATTGGAGTTTTGGACTACTTGCCTTCATGCATTAGTACAAAACAAAAAGAAAATAGTTTTGATCTGGAAATACTGAATTCCCCAAGTTAATATGCTTCCAAACACAAATTGCCCTTTTCTGGGCAAAGATCCAGTTGGTGGGTGCTTCTTATCTTTTACAGACAACATTTTTAATAATAAATATAAAACTTAAAGTGTCACAATATGGCATAAGAGGGATGTTTTTACACAGTAAAGGAAAATGCAATTTTAAGAAACTTCCCAATGTCCATTCATTCCTTATTTTCACTGGTTGTAAAGGCATGGGTAAAGGTCATTGCTATTGAAAGCAATATTATTTCATCCATTTCTTTGATTAGTCTGAACCAATGGGGCTGATAACATAATAGAACAGAGAGATACTGCTTTGAATTGCTGTTACATGTTTGAAGCCAATTTCATTATTGATAAAGAATATATTTATATACAGTATAGAGTATGAAAGTAACCAGAAAAATAACATTGAAAAATCACTTTTTATATCAGGATGGCTCGCTGACAAACCTCCCAAGAGCAACACAAAACAGCCAATGGCAAAATACAGTTAGTGCTTATAAGAATCCCAGTACTAAGCAAGCACTCATATGCAATAAGCCACAGTTAGGCACTTACATTAATGCTATTTTGTAATTGTTAATAAATGTGCTGTTCTGTTAGTAGATAGCAGTGGTTGAGGTCCCAGGCCCTGCAGCCTATAGTAAATGACTGAGAGACAGGATATTTATCATAAGTAACATCTGACAGATTTATTAATTATATTATTTTTTTATTTTTTTTTATTTATATTTTTATTCATATTTTTTTTTTTCATGAAACAAAAATTACAACTTGCCCACATAGGGCCATAACACAGTACAATTGATATAAGATAAAAAAAAATAATCTGAGCATCATACAGCATCAATACATCAATATGTTATTTTCCTACATTGCTCCTCCTACTACTCATGAAGCCATATGTTATTTCCAAATATAATAAGGTACATCCATACTGTTATTCTTGTTTCCCTACTCCACCCTTTACTTCCAGCTCTACTTCCAGCCCTACATATCTTTTACATGCCATATACCCACTTTGTAGACCCCTATTTACCCTATATTATATGATTCCCCCGTTGCACCTCTATTAGATCCCAATTATAGCATATTCTATCAAATATGTCTATGTTATCATGTTTCAGTGCCGTCAGATAATCCATCCTGCAAATATATTTCATTCTATCTAAGAACTCCTGTTCTGTGGGAGGTCTAGGGGCCTTCCAGTGTTTGGCTACCAAACCCCTTGCCGCTGTCAGAATATGATTAAGCATCTTCTGCGATTGGGTTTTTAATTTCAGGATTCTATCTCCTAAGATAAAGATAAGTGGATCAAGTTTCACTATTACCATTATCGCCCTTTCTATATATCCCTGTACCATCTTCCAGTAGCTATCTAGTTTGGAACATCCCCACAACATATGCAGTAAGGAACCCTCTTGCTCTTTACATCTCTAACACACTGGAGTGGAGGAATCTAGAAACAGTTTATGTAGCAGGACTGGGGTATGATACCAGCCCATAATAATCTTGTAGATTCCTTAACTGATTCACATATTGAAGTTTTTCCTGCAATTTCCCAGATTCTCTCCCATCTTGGGATTGTGATCTCCATGCTCAGGGCCTCTGACCAGCGAGTCATATACTTATGTGGAGTTTGTTCTATAACAATCTTATTGATAATATAGTACCAAGATTTAATCAGCCCTTTTTGCTGTGGGGATTGTTTACATAGTTCCAAAATAGGATGCATCAAGGGGATCAATAAGTCTGGGTACACCGACTGTGCATAATGTCTCCATTGTAGATATAAGTATTGAGAGAGTCTATCCGCGCCCTCCATTCCCACTATTTCCTCATATGTTTTTATCTATCTATCAGTTTGCCTGAAGAGGGATTTGAGCTGAATCACTTTAGCTCTTGTCAGTATACTCTGAACAGTGGGAGTAAATCCGGGGGGGGGGGGACTCTGGATTTCCCGCTAAAGGGATTAGCTGGGATTTCTTCTGAACACACCCTACTCGAGCTGCCACCTTATTCCAACATCCAGCTGTATGCTTCATAGTTTCTAAGGGGAGGTTATGCTGTGCCTGCTTATGATTTATCCAGACGGAGCAAATAGGGGACCCAATTTGTCAATATGTTCTTTCTATTTCCGCCCATTTTGTTAATGGTGCCTCTGTTATCCACCCTAGTATCTGTTTTGCTTGGCTTGCCAAATAATAATTACTTAAATTGGGTACTGCAAGCCCCCCATCTGATTTTGCTGCCGTCAATACCTGTCTTTGCACCTTATGTCTCTTATGTCCCCATATAAATCGCATTATTGCCCTCTGTATATATTCTAATATTCGCCTAGGAGGCACTATCGGGATGGTATCAAATAAATATAGCAGACGGGGTAATACATTCATATTCACAGATGATATTCGTCCAAACCATGACAGGTAATATGTATGCCATAGCAGCAATTATTTCTTTATTGTTTCTATCAATTTTGGGTAATTTACCGAATAGAAAGTTTTATAGCTCAAGGTTAATTGAATACCCAGGTATGTGATGCTCTTGTCTTGCCATTTATATGGGAAGTTCTGTTTTAATAATTTAAGCTGAGGGTCCTGGATATTAAAATTTTAGTTAAAATCTTATAATCCGAATTCAGTAGGGACATCGGGTGGTAATTAGAGCACCTGGTGAGGTCTTTCCCCTCCTTAGGAATAAGAATTTCTTGTCCTTTCAGAAAAGCATTAAATAGTCTCAACATATGGGGATGTAATAATTGCTGATAAGTCTTATAGTAACTATATGTAAGACCATCTGGCCCTGGAGCCTTAGAAATAGGCATTTCCTTAATTGCCTTGGTCAATTCCTCTTCAGTCACCTCCACATTAAGTATTTCCAGCTCCTCCTCCCTAGGAACCGGTAAATCTAATGAGTGTAGATATTTTTGCATAGCCTCTATACCTGGGGTCAAGCCCTTTGATTCTAGGGACAAATTATATACAGTAATTTCTGATAGTACTGAGTGAATTCCTTCATAATTCGCTGTTGATCGGAAGTAGGACCTGTAGGCATGTTAATTATCTGTGGTGAATTTGAACATTTTCTTTGTCGTAATTTTCTAGCCAACAAAGTATTTGGTTGATTCGCCCTCTATAATATATTTATTTCCTATTTGTGATACTCCTATCTGCCTGTTGAATCTGTAAATTTTTTATCTCATTTCTAAGCTGGACAATTCTCACCAACCTTCTCTTCGTAGGGTTAGTAGCCTGCCTTTTCTCATTTTCCTGTAAGAGGATCTCTTTCCCCTGTATAAGCAATTGGGACGACCTTTTAAGTGCCGATCCCAATGATATCAATTGCCCTTGTATTACTGATTTATGGGCTTCCCGCAGTATCCCCTGTGAATCAACCGATCCTATGTTAAGTTTAAAATAATCAGATATTGTTTTGTTCACTCTCTTTTATCTGATACCTTAAGCAAATAGTCTTTCAGGCACCAGGGGTGCATACGCTTTTGACGCTGTCCTAGTCTTATAGTGATTTCTACAGGAGCATGATCCGACCATGTGATGGAATGGATTTTTGAAAACTGTTGGAAAGTAAACATGGAGGAAGACAGGAGAATGTAATCGATCCTGGTGTGCACCTGATGGGCATGGGAGTAATGGGTGTATTCTCTGCCCGCTGGATGTTCCACCCTCCAAATATCTATTAGGGCAATGGGCTCTAAGTAGATCCCTAAACTTTTTAGTGATTTGATCCATAGATTGTGTTGGCTGACATTGTCTCAGTTCCTGTCTATCCTTCTCCAGAGATAAGGCCATATTGCAGTCCCCCCCTAACACTAAATTAGGGCAATTCAGTGCTGTAACCTTATTTAGACATTTGCTTAAGCAATGCAGTGGACGTTTATTTGGCAGATACACATTGGCAATCACATTTGGAATGTCCCCCATAGCTCCAGTAGAGATGGCGCGAACTGTTCGCCGGCGAACTTGTTCGCAGCGAACATCGGGTGTTCGCGCTCGCCGGAAGTTCGCGAACGTCGCGCGATGTTCGCCATTTTGGGTTCGCCATTGTTGGCGCTTTTTTTTGCCCTCTCACCCCAGACCAGCAGGTACATGGCAGCCAATCAGGAAGCTCTCCCCTGGACCACTCCCCTTCCCTATAAAAACCGAAGCCCTGCAGCGTTTTTTCACTCTGCCTGTGTGTGCTGAAGAGATAGTGTAGGGAGAGAGCTGCTGCCTGTTAGTGATTTCAGGGACAGTTGAAAGTTTGCTGGCTAGTAATCGTGTTGATACTGCTCTGTTATTGGAGGGACAGAAGTCTGCAGGGGTTTGAGGGACATTTAAGCTTAGGTAGCTTTGCTGGCTAGTAATCTACCTTCTACTGCAGTGCTCTGTATGTAGCTGCAGTGGGCAGCTGTCCTGCTTCTGATCTCATCTGCTGACTGCTGCAATAACAGTAGTCCTTGTAAGGACTGCTTTTATTTATTTTTTTGTTGTTTTACTACTACTACTACTACTACTACTATAAGAGCCCAGTGCTATTAGTCTAGCAGTGTTGGGGAGTGGGACTGGTGTGCTAATCTGCTGCTCCTAGTAGTTCAGCAGCACCAACTGTAATTTTTTTTTTTTAATATTCATTTTTTTTTATTTTACTTTTTTTTATTTTACTACCGCTGTAGTAGTGTATAAGTTGACCTTTTAGGCATTATTTGCCCTGTAGGCATTTTTTGCCCAGTGTGTTATTCAACCAACTGCCATCTAGCTGTGTGACCTTGTTCACATTCTGTCTAAATATCCATAATATTACCGTCTCCAGAAAAAACACCGGAGTGACTTTTTTCAAGCAGCCATAATAAATTTTACGTAATCCGTATCCATCGCTGTAGTAGTGTATAAGTTGACCTTTTAGGCATTATTTGCCCTGTAGGCATTTTTTGCCCAGTGTGTTATTCAACCAACTGCCATCTAGCTGTGTGACCTTGTTCACATTCTGTCTAAATATCCATAATATTACCGTCTCCAGAAAAAACACCGGAGTGACTTTTTTCAAGCAGCCATAATATATTTTACGTAATCCGTATCCATCGCTGTAGTAGTGTATAAGTTGACCTTTTAGGCATTATTTGCCCTGTAGGCATTTTTTGCCCAGTGTGTTATTCAACCAACTGCCATCTAGCTGTGTGACCTTGTTCACATTCTGTCTAAATATCCATAATATTACCGTCTCCAGTAGGGATGTAGCGAACGTCGGAAAAAAAGTTCGCGAACATATTCGCGAACTTGCGCAAAAATGCGAGCGGTTCGCGAACGGTTCGCGAACCCCATAGACTTCAATGGGAAGGCGAACTTTAACATCTAAAAAAGACATTTCTGGCCAGAAAAATGATTTTAAAGTTGTTTAAAGGGTGCAACGACCTGGACAGTGGCATGCCAGAGGGGGATCAAGGGCAAAAATGTATCTGAAAAATCTGCCTGTGTGTGCTTGGAAGAGATAGTGTAGGGGGAGAGCTGTTAGTGATTTCAGGGACAGATGATAGTAAGTTTGCTGGCTAGTAATCTGCTTGATACTGCTCTGTATTGGAACAAAAAAATAAATAAAAGCAGTCCTTACAAGGACTACTGTTATTGCAGCAGTCAGCAGATGAGATCAGAAGCAGGACAGCTGCCCACTGCAGCTACATACAGAGCACTGCAGTAGAAGGTAGATTACTAGCCAGCAAAGATACCTAAGCTTAAATGTCCCTCAAACCCCTGCAGACTTCTGTCCCTCCAATAACAGAGCAGTATCAAAACGATTACTAGCCAGCAAACTTTCAACTGTCCCTGAAATCACTAACAGGCAGCAGCTCTCTCCCTACACTATCTCTTCAGCACACACAGGCAGAGTGAAAAAAACGCTGCAGGGCTTCGGTTTTTATAGGGAAGGGGAGTGGTCCAGGGGAGAGCTTCCTGATTGGCTGCCATGTACCTGCTGGTCTGGGGTGAGAGGGCAAAAAAAAAGCGCCAACAATGGCGAACCCAAAATGGCGAACGTCGCGCGACGTTCGCGAACTTCCGGCGAGCGCGAACACCCGATGTTCGCGCGAACAAGTTCGCCGGCGAACAGTTCGCGCCATCTCTAGTCTCCAGAAAAAACACCGGAGTGACTTTTTTCAAGCAGCCATAATAAATTTTACGTAATCCGTATCCATCGCTGTAGTAGTGTATAAGTTGACCTTTTAGGCATTATTTGCCCTGTAGGCATTTTTTGCCCAGTGTGTTATTCAACCAACTGCCATCTAGCTGTGTGACCTTGTTCACATTCTGTCTAAATATCCATAATATTACCGTCTCCAGAAAAAACACCGGAGTGACTTTTTTCAAGCAGCCATAATATATTTTACGTAATCCGTATCCACCGCTGTAGTAGTGTATACGTTAATCTTGTGGGCATTATTTGCACAGTGTTTTCTTCAAACCGCCATCTAGCTGTGTGAGCTTGTTCACATTTTGTCTAAATATTGATAATATTATCGTCTCTAAAAAAACCACTTGAGTTACTTTTTTTCAAGCAGCATTCTTATATTTTACGTAATCCGTATCCACCGCTGTGTATACGTTGACCTTGTAGGCATTATTTGCACACTGTTTTCTTCAAACTGCCATCTAGCTGTGTGTATTATCGTTTCCAGAAAAACCAACTGAGTTTTTGTTGTTGTTGTTTTTTTAAAAATAATGCCAGGCAAAGGCAGGCCGCCACGCAGAGGCCATGCTAGGGGCCGTGCTGCTATGCAATCCTGTGGCCCTAGCAAATTGCCCAGTTTTAAAAAGCCAATGACCCTGAACTCCCAAAATGCTGAAGAGGTAGTTGACTGGCTTACACAGCACACCCCATCCTCTACCGTTTCTAACTTTACCACAACATCCTCCTCATCCTCCACTGCTATGGCCACCCCACGTAACACTTCCTCCACCACCGGTGCCCCTTCTTCACTGGAGTCAGAGGAGTTATTTTCCCATGAGTTTCTTGAACTGAGTAATGCGCAACCATTATTGGCAGAAGAAGATGAAGGAGATGAGGACGTTACACCAGATTTAATTCTGGCAGAGAACACGACAGAGATGGACATAATGATGAGTGATGAGGAGGAGGTCCCCGCTGCTGCTTCCTTCTGTGATGTGTCAGAAGAAATTGATGCATCTGAGGAGAATGATGATGAGGAGATTGATGTTTTGTGGGTGCCTAGTAGAAGAGAGCAAGAGGAGGGTAGTTCAGATGGAGAGACGGAGAGTCAGAGAGGCAGTAGGAGAATAAGACTTAGAAGAAGCAGGGAGGACAGCCCGCAGGGATCAGTAGGGCAACAACATGTATCGGCACCTGTGTTCAGCCGGCCAACGCACCCGCCATTGCCGCCAATGCCGCCAACTTCTACTGTTACCGCCAGATCGCACACTTCCAAAAAGTCAGCAGTGTGGGATTTTTTTAATGTGTGTGCCTCTGACAAAAGCATTGTAATTTGCAATGAGTGCAGTCAGAAACTGAGCCTTGGTAAGCCCAACAGCCACATAGGTACAACTTCTATGCGAAGGCACATGAGCGGCAAGCACAAAGCACTTTGGGAGCAACACCTCAAAGGCAACAGGCAAACTAAAAGCCACACTCCTTCTGGTCCAGCATCTTACTGCTCTACCTCTGCTCTCCTTGACCCATCTGAACCACCCTCCACTCCGCCTTCCACCTTGACCACCTGTTCCCATTCCCAGTCATCTGCCACCAGCCAAGTTTCTGTGAAGGCCATGTTTGAGCGTAAGAAGCCAATGTCTGACTGTCACCCCCTTGCCCGGCGTCTGACAGCTGGCTTGTCTGCACTCTTAGCCCGCCAGCTTTTACCATACCAGCTGGTGGACTCTGAGGCCTTCCGCAAATTTGTAGCAATTGGGACACCGCAGTGGAAGGTACCCAGCCGCAATTTTTTTTCTAAAAAGGGAATACCACACCTGTACCAACATGTGCAGAGCCAAGTTACCGCATCTCTGTCACTTAGTGTTGGGCCAAAGGTCCATATGACTACTGACGCATGGTCCTCCAAGCATGGTCAGGGCAGGTATGTCACCTACACTGCCCACTGGGTGAACTTGGTAATGGCTGGGAATGGGAAGCAGGGAATGGGTAGCTCAACAACAACAACAACAGTGGAGTTGGTGTCACCGCCACGGATTGCACGCGGTTCTGCCACCACCTCTACTCCTCCATCGCTCTCTACCTCGTCTTCTTCCTCTTCTTCTTCTTACTCTGCTGCTGGGTCCTCCTTCTCCTCCTCCACACCTGTGCACCCCCAGCTCCCCCTAGGCTATTCGACGTGCCAGGTACGCCGTTGTCACGCTGTCTTGGGGATGACGTGCCTGAAAAGCAAAAACCATACCGGATCTGTACTCCTGTCATCTCTGCAGTCACAGGCCGATCGGTGGCTGACCCCACACCAACTGCAGATCGGAAAAGTGGTGTGTGACAATGGAAGCAATCTGTTGGCAGCGTTGAGACTGGGAAATTTAACACATGTGCCCTGCATGGCACATGTGTTAAATTTAATAGTCCAACGTTTTGTCTCCAAGTACCCAGGATTCCAGGACGTTCTCACCCAGTCCAGAAAGGTGTCGGCCCATTTCAGACGTTCCTACACAGCCATGGCACGCCTTGCTGACATTCAGCAGCACTACAACATGCCAGTCAGGCGTTTCATTTCTGACAGCCAGACTCGCTGGAATTCAACGCTCCTTATGTTGGAACGTCTGCTGCAACAACAAAGGGCCGTCAACGAGTACCTTTTTGAACTGGGTGGTAGGACTGGATCTGCAGAGCTGGGGATTTTTTTCCCCCGTTACTGGGTGCTTATGCGCGATGCCTGCAGGCTCATGCGACCTTTTGAAGAGGTGACAAATATGGTCAGTCGCACCGAAGGCACCATCAGCGACCTAATACCCTTCGCTTTCTTCCTGGAGCGTGCCGTGCGACGAGTGACAGATGAGGCTGTAGACCAGCGTGACGAGGAGCTGGAAGCGCACGATTTATGGTCGGAATCACCAGAACGAACCCAGGCACCTGCTGCAACGCAGGGAGAGGTGCCAGAAGTGGAGTCAGAGGAGGAAGGTGGCTTTGTGGAGGAGGAGGAGGAGGACCAACAGGAGCAGGCTTCCCAGGGGGCTAGTGGTGACCTTTTGGGGACCCCTGGTCTTGTACGTGGCTGGGGGGAGGAGACCGTGGATGATGCAGTCCTTGATAATGAGGAAGCGGAGATGGATAGCTCTGCATCCAACCTTGTGAGAATGGGGTCTTTCATGCTGTCATGCCTGTTGAAGGACCCCCGTATCAAGAGGCTTAAGGAGAAGGACCTGTACTGGGTCGCAACGCTACTAGACCCTCGGTACAAGCATAAAGTGTCAGAAATGTTACCAACATACCACAAGTCCGAAAAGATGCGGCATTTACAAACCAGCCTGCAAAACATGTTGTACAATGCTTTTAAGGGTGATGTCACTTCAGGAACTCATCAACATTCCAGGGGCAGAGGTGCCAGTAATCCTGCCACGAGCACACCTGCAAGGACAAAGCCCTTTGGCCGGTCTGTAACGTCAGACATGCAAATGTTTTTCTGTCCAAGGCAGCGCCACAACCCTTCTGGATCCACCCTCAAAGAACGCCTCGACCGGCAGGTAGCGGACTACCTGGCATTAACTGCAGATATCGACACTCTGAGGAGCGATGAACCCCTGGACTACTGGGTGCGCAGGCTTGATCTGTGGCCAGAGCTGTCACAATTTGCCATGAACCTCTTGTCTTGCCCAGCCTCAAGTGTGCTCTCAGAAAGGACCTTCAGTGCAGCAGGAGGGATTGTAACTGAGAAGAGAAC
Organism: Xenopus petersii; assembly: GCA_038501925.1. Classification (NCBI taxonomy): domain Eukaryota; kingdom Metazoa; phylum Chordata; class Amphibia; order Anura; family Pipidae; genus Xenopus; species Xenopus petersii. The sequence continues at coordinate 79,653,022 of CM076682.1, forward strand.
TCGCCTAGGTCACAAAAGTGTCGATTACCTGACCTTTATTAAAATGAATGAGGGGTGGATCTCGGAGGGTTACTGCACGCCGGAAGACTTGTTCTGACTTCTATGCAGCTGTCCTTCTCTTCAAGCCTCATGACTCCACTCACAGCTGTCCTTTAGCGTCCTCCTCCCTCCGCCACCGTTACAAACTAGGGTGCAAACCCTACTGGTTTAATTTTTTCTGGCCTCTGTGCTTCAGTGGCTGCAACCAAAAAAACTGGGCAAACAATGTCTACAAGGTCAACGTATGGCGAAAAATGACTATTTTCAGCATTTATATGGCATATTTTTCCTGGCAACTGTGCTTCAGTGGCTGCGTCCAAAAAAATGCATATTTTCTGCATTTATATGGCATAATTTTTCTGGCCTCTGTGCTTCAGTGGCTGCAACCAAAAAAATTTATATTTTCAGCATTTATATGGCATAATTTTTCTGTCAACTGTGCTTCAGTGGCTGCGACCAAAAAAATGCATATTTTCTGCATTTATATGGCATAATTTTTCTGGCCTCTGTGCTTCAGTGGCTGCAACCAAAAAAATTTATATTTTCAGCAATTATATGGCATAATTTTTCTGGCAACTGTGCTTCAGTGGCTGCGACCAAAAAAATGACTATTTTCAGCATTTATATGGCATATTTTTTCTGGCCTCTGTGCTTCAGTGGCTGCGGCCAAAAAAACTGGGCAAACAATGCCTACAAGGTCAACGTCGACCTTGTAGGCATTGTTTGCCCAGTTTTTTTGGCCGCAGCCACTGAAGCACAGAGGCCAGAAAAAATATGCCATATAAATGCTGAAAATAGTCATTTTTTGCCATACGTTGACTCAACGTATTTGGCAAAAAATGACTATTTTCAGCATTTATATGGCATATTTTTTCTGGCAACTGTGCTTCAGTGGCTGCAACCAAAAAAACTGGGCAAACAATGCCTACAAGGTCAACGTATGGCAAAAAATGACTATTTTCAGCATTTATATGGCATATTTTTTCTGGCAACTGTGCTTCAGTGGCTGCGTCCAAAAAAACTGGGCAAACAATGTCTACAAGGTCAACGTATGGCGAAAAATTACTATTTTCAGCATTTATATGGCATATTTTTTCTGGCAACTGTGCTTCAGTGGCTGCGTCCAAAAAAAACTGGGCAAACAATGTCTACAAGGTCAACGTATGGCGAAAAATGACTATTTTCAGCATTTATATGGCATATTTTTTCTGGCAACTGTGCTTCAGTGGCTGCGTCCAAAAAAACTGGGCAAACAATGCCTACAAGGTCAACGTATGGCAGTTGTTTAAAGAGAACAGTAGATTACTAGCCAGCAAAGCTACCTAAGCTAAAATGTCCCTCAAATCCCTGCAGACTTCTGTCCCTCCAATACAGAGCAGTATCAAGCAGATTACTAGCCAGCAAACTTACTATCATCTGTCCCTGAAATCACTAACAGCTCTCCCCCTACACTATCTCTTCCAAGCACACACAGGCAGATTTTTCAGATACATTTTTGCCCTTGATCCCCCTCTGGCATGCCACTGTCCAGGTCGTTGCACCCTTTAAACAACTTTAAAATCATTTTTCTGGCCAGAAATGTCTTTTTTAGATGTTAAAGTTCGCCTTCCCATTGAAGTCTATGGGGTTCGCGAACCGTTCGCGAACCGCTCGCATTTTTGCGCAAGTTCGCGAATATGTTCGCAAACTTTTTTTCCGACGTTCGCTACATCCCTAAGCTCCAGTAAGGATGAGATAATGACCACTGGGATCTTTCTGTATGCCCTCAATCTGAAATTTACATTCTTTATGTATTAGCGTGGCTACGCCCGGCCTTTTATTAGGACCTGAGGCATTTATGCAAATAGGGTACAGTTTGTTATTCAGTCACCTTGGGTCTCCCCTCTTATGATGCGTTTCCTGTAAGAGAACTATATCAGGTTTTTGGACCATTATCTCCTTGTATGTCAGCTGTCTTTTTAAAGGGGAATTCAAACCATTCATATTTATTGATAAGACTTTAGCCATGATCCCTTTCAAGTTTGTTTTTGCATTTATAACCTGTAAAAGCCTGTAAGATTGCCACTTTTTGGAACCCCAAATTATAATATATAGTGTGGTAGTAGGACCCTTCTTCTATCATACCTTTTTCATTACATATCATATTAAACATCAACATTGATAGATAACCGTAACAAAACAGTAACAATTTTTTAGCTCCAACCTGGAGTTGTTGATCACATTTTAAGTAACTTACGGCTTCTTGCAGTATCAAAAGGAAGTCTTTTGTGGGGATCCCCTCCCCTACAGCCGGAGTCATGGGGTGAAAACAAAAAGTATGGTCTCCAACCTTCAAACACCCCTATGCAACCATAACCATCAAGAATTGCCGATGCTTCCTTGATTAACCCGGTGTCCCAGTTCTGTATGCTTTTTTCTGCAAACTTGTGAAGTTCCCAGCCAGTAGCAGCTGCCATAGTGTTTTCACCTTGATCTTCAGTTGCTTGATGATGGGCGTGAACTGTGCGCTGGTGAGGTGGACTGTTGGGATTCCCCGCTTCCTGGACTCTTCTGATTCCCGATCCTGGGAGAAACCACATTCCACACTGGAGATTTTGCAGATCTTGTTGGGGACAGCTGAGGGTAAGTTTCTCTAGGTATTTTTGAAACTCCCAGTTGAGCGAGAAATTGTTCTCCCAATGCTGCATCTCTCAGCACATATTGTTGACCATTTCTTGTCACCAACACCTTAAATGGGAAGCGCCATCTGTACCGGGTCTTCGCTTCTCTGAGCTTTAACGTAGTTGGCCGCATCTCCCTTCTCTTGGCCAAAGTTATTGGTGAGAGAGCATTAAAAATCTGAAGTTTCTGTACTTCCATGTCACATTTATCACTGACTCTTTACTCTCATAATAGTGCAGTCTGCATATTACATCTTTAGGAGTAGTTCCTTTTGCAGGGGCCTGACCCAATGCTCTATGAGCTCTGTCCATGCACCATGCTTCTGGAGGGAGGTCAGGGTTAATGGTAAAGAACCGGGATCTGAGATATGCCCTCAATTCTGTAATGCTAACAGTATTTGGCACTTCTCTAACTCGTAAATTCTGCCTCCTTTCCCTGTTTTCTAAGTCATCGTGCATGCTTTTTAGCTTCTCAACCTCCTCTTGCAATGTAGCGTTTTCATCTTCCAATATGGCTTGTCGTTGCATTAGGGCCTAAGTGGCCTGCTCTACTTAGTCAGTACGATCTCCTATTTCCCTCAAGTCTTTCTGGAGGTCATGAATGGATGCTTTAATACTGGCCGTTATGGTCTGTGACAGCTTGTCATATAATTGGGAAAGCTACGCAGAGAGTTCCCCTGATGTGACCTTATCTCCCATTTGCCTCCCCGGGGTAAAGATATCTCCCATTTGACCTTTACTTGTGATGTCCGGGATATCCACTGGCGGAGTCTTTGATGGTCTTTTGTCCTCCGCAGACTTAGGGGAATCCGTACGATCCAAGTGCGTAGGAGAATTAGACGCGCTGCTCAGGTCTCCTGCGCCATCTTGTTTCTCTCCGTCTTGTTGGCTCGCACTTTGTGGTGCAGGAACAGGGAGAGAGTACTTATCTCCTTATGTCGCCTCTGACCCATGCTCCAGGTTAGCGACTATCTGTCGGTAATGAGCGGACACCGTAAGTTCTCTTCCATCAGCTAATGTCAGCTTTCTACCGAAGGGGTGCTGCCGAGCTCTAGTGATTTGCGGCCATCTTGTTTTCCCCGCGCATGCGCTAATTATATTTATTTTTTAATTTAAAAATAAATACAATTAATAAATCTGTCGGATGTTACATATGCCAAATATCCTGTCTCTCAGCCATTTAGAAGGAGGGGAGGCATCACATGAAAAATAAAGTTATATTATTAGGTCCCAAATCCAATCACGTCACCTAAGATTTGAGCAAAGAAAACACAATAAGCATTAGCACAATCTAATCTGATATAAACAATGACTTACTGCAGATAACTAGTGGTGGAGTGTGACTGGAGACACAGCGGGTAGCTTGTGCTATGCTGAAGCTTCTTGGAGCAGTGAAGCTGAAGCTTCTTGTGCTAGCATGTAGCATTAAGGGAGGGCATTCTGACAGGGCAACTGGCTGTGTCTTTCAGAAAACATGGGGTGGAGCATGACTAGATAGGCAGATAAGGGCACACAATTATTCCTGGCTGAGCAGTTACGTATGGCATTTGATTTTCACCTTGCAAATGTGCATATGCACTTCGATATATATGTCCAGGGAACTGCCTATCCCGCTCTGGATACTCCACCCCCTTTAGCCTCAGTTGCTGTCAGTTGGCATGCTTTCCAGCACAGAGCGCACAGTTGGCATCAGCAGTGGTAGGGTTGATTAGTGGCAGAATGATATGGTCTGGTGGAGAAGGATGCATAGTTAGATAAAATGCAAAAACCAACAGGGGAAGGTTATTAAAGATAATAACTGTATTGTGTCTATGCATGTGTATTTACCAAGGTGCTCTGGTTAAGTTGAATTTGTATTTGCTAGTTTTTTTTATTTTCAGAGTTACAGTATGATTTTTATTAAAAGAGAAAAAAACTTCTGCATACACTATTTGACAAAAGTGTTCATTTTTATTATTGACACATGATATTTCTTTGTGAATTAACTAGGAAAATGTACCTATTGTAGAACACAATGTATTATATATTTTGGCCTTGCTAATGCTGAGTTATTTGTGTAAAACATGTTTAAAAAATGATCTCAAGTGCTCTTGTCAGTTTTGCATCTGTGCAGGCCATATGTTTGTGTAACTATCCATATTTAGTATAAGCATGCTATGTATTTAAAGGGATAAAAAACTGAATTTTATGTAAATAATATAACTAGAGTCATATATATCTAGTTAAATGTTAATACTTGATAAAAAAAAAATTGTCCCCTATTTCATCAAGATTATGATCCTTCCTTCCTGCTGCTGCTAGTTTGCAGTTGGCAGCAAACTTTAAAGTTAGGAATGGGTCGTGGAGGGGAACTTCTATTCAGCAGTCATCGTCCCCAGTCTAGTAGTAGTAAGTTTAAAGCAATTAAACTTTCTGAGGAATCTTACATTTTTTTTTTAAAACTGAAAGTTTTATTAAGCATTTTCATATATGGAACATCATATATATGGGTATATATATTATGAGAATAGGGTGAATTGGAAGGGGGGGAAAGAAAAAGAAGGGTGAAGGGGGAGGGGGTAAAGCAAAAAGTCTGTAAATTCACAGCAGCAGAAAAACACAAGCAGTTTGGCTGCAGGTTCTGTATTCAAAAAAAAAAAAAAAAAGAGTCCATAAGTGAAAGTGTCCATCATACATCCATGGCGAGGGCAGCTCGAAAGTTTCATCCTTCATTCCGTTGAGGTGTGCCTATGAAGTGAGGGTTCCACCCTAGTCGGAGTTAGACGTGTAGAGCTAGTAGTAGTTGTGGATCATGTTCATGGGCCAGCCAGGGTAGCCAAATTGCATTGAAAGCTTCCATGTCTTCTTTAATCAAATGTGTAAGTTTTTCGTTTGCTGCGATGTACAGTACATTATTTTAGCTCTCAAGGTTGCTAAAGAGAGTGTAGGCTTTTTCCATTGGCTAGCAATGTGAGTCTGGCTGCCATTAAGATGCGTTGGCTCAGTTTATGTGCAGCATTGTTAAATTTGCCTGTTTTTTTCCATAATAGCAAGGTAGATGGGTCTTTGGGGAATGTGGTATGTAGGACCCTAGAAATGAGGTGAACAACTGAGTCCCAAAATTTCGAAACTGTGGGGCAGGACCACCAAGTGTGTTCCATTGTTCCCTTTTCAGAGCATCCCCTGAAGCAGTTCTGATTGCAGGAAGGGTAAATTTTATGGAGACGTGCTGGTACTAGGTAGGTTCTATGTAGCAGTTTGATAGAGGTCTCTCGAATCGAGACACAGGTACTGCCTTTGTTAGCTGTTAGACTGCATATTGCCAATTGCTTTGTTGTAAGTGACGTTCCCAGTAGTGATGGGCGAATTTATTCGCCAGGCGCGAATTCGCGGCGAATTTGCGCGTTTCGCCGCCAGCGAATAAATTCGCGAAACTCGCGCGAAAATTCGCGTCAAAAATTCGCCGGCGTCAAAAAATTTTTTTTTCGAAAAATGGACGCCGCCGTCAAAAACGGGCGCCGGCGTCAAAAACGGGCGCCGGCGTCGGAAAAACGGGCGCCGGCATCAAAAACGAGACGCCGGCGCCGTTTCGCAAATTTTTCGCCGTTTCACGAATTTCGCGCGAAATTCGCGAATTTTTCGGCGAAGCGAAACGGCGCAAATTCGCCCATCACTAGTTCCCAGGTCTGCTTCCCATTTTAGCATATAGGGGAGTTTTAGGTTATGTTTGCTGGGATGAATCAGTGATTTGTAAAGAAGGGAAATCAGTCCAGGCGCCAACAGTGATTGCATGCAGAAAGTTTCAAAGCTGGATGCAGTGATCGTTTTGTGTTCATTGTTTTTCAATCTCAGGTTGGCAAAGTGTAGAATTTGGTTTGCTCTATATATTTCTTCAGTGGGTAACTGGTATTTATCCCAACGTAGGGAAAATGTTATCAGTTGTCCAAAGCTAGTTAAGGCTTTTAGTGTGGTTATTCTATTGGCAATCCACCACGTAAAGGGATGGTGATAGAGACCCGGTTGGAAATTGGGGTTATTCAGTATGGAGCATAGTGAAGATGGAGAGGAGGTTAGATTGTATTTCGTTCCTAACCTCGTCCAGAGTTTGATTGACTCCATCGTCAAGGGTGAGGCATTGATCAGGGCTTTGTTACTAATATTCGGGAGCCATATGGTTTGGCGTAGTAGTTTGGGGTAGATCAGGTCATTCTCGATTTGTACCCATAATGGTGTTGCGTCTGTTGCATGGGCTGGGGCGAGCTGTGCTATCCTTGCCGCCCAATAATATTTTGTCAGATTTGGGACTGCCAGTCCTCCGTTTGCTATGGACATATACTGTACATTATCTATTTTGAGATTCTGGGGTGTTTGTTGTTCCAGATGAAGTTGTTAATTTTAATTTGAAGCTTCTGGAGGTCTTTCAAGATGATGGGAATGGGTAGAGATCTGAATAGATAGAGTATTTTCGGTAGAAGCACCATTTTAATGCAGTGGATTCTTCCTATCCATGAAATTTTGTGTTTGTCCCATGTTAAAAGATCTTGTTGTAGGGATTTCATCAATGGGGGAAAGTTGGCTCGGTATAGCGATGATAGGGTTGCTGTTAGTTTAATTCCTAAGTATTTAAGGTATTCTTTTTGTATTGTGAAGCCAAAATTCAGTTCTATTAGTTTTACTGCATGGGCAGGCATATTGCAGGGTAGCATTTCAGATTTCTCTGTGTTGATGTTGAGGCCTGATATTTTCGCAAAGTCTTGTAATGTTTTAAGAAGGTTAGGCAAGGATAGCAGGGGGTTGGTAAGAAAAGCGATAGTTTGTATTCTTTCCCTTTCACTACAGAGCCCTTGATGTCAGGATTCTGTCTGATGGCTCTCGCCAGTGGTTTCATGGCTAAGGCAAACAAAGCAGGGGAGAGTGGGCATCCCTGCCTTGTGCCTCATTGAATTTTTATGATATCGGGCAAAGAGGTGGTGGGCAGAGTGAGTTGGGCCGTCGGGTGGAGATAGTAGATTTTCACCATATTGCTGATGTTAGTGCCCAGATCCATCTTGTCAATGACAGAGAATAGGTATGGCCAACTCAGTGTGTCAAATGCCTTCTCTATATCTAAGGCGAGCAGATACGTGGGTGTGTTGGACCGGTTGGCTTGGTCAATGATGTTGAGGATTTTCCTTATATTGTCTGGTGCTTGACGAGATGGAATAAATCCAATCTGATCTTTATGGATCATCGTGGTTAAAACTCTGTTTAGCCTCAAGGCCATTATTGATGCCAAGATTTTTATGTCCACATTAAGCAGGGAGATTGGACGAAAGTTCTTCGTAGAGAGAGGGTCCCGGTTCGGTTTGGGAATCACAGAAATCTTCGCTTCGTTCATTTCTGGTGGCAAAGGTAAGCCATGGGTGACGTGTTTAAAAACTTGGAGAAGATGAGGAAGAAGTTGGTTTTGAATTTTTTTATAATAAAGGCCAGTGTAGCCGTCTGGCCCTGGAGCTTTGCCTCTTTTGAGGTGCTTAATGGAGTCTTCTATCTATTGGCAGGTGATATCTTCGTCCAGCATTTGTCTCATCTCTGAAGAGATTGGGCTCTGTGCGTATTTGGTTAGGTAGGAGTCCAGGGATTCCTTTTTCCTGGGTTGTGAGGCTGTGTAGAGTTTCTGGTAATAGTTGGCGAACGTCTTGGCAATTGTATCTGGGTTGGAGGAGATTCTTCCGTCTGATGTTCTGATCTTACTGTATATACTGTATGTTTGTTGGCGGTTGCGATTGCGTAAAAGGTTGGCTAACATTTTGTCAGGTTTGTTAGCATAGAGGTAGAATTAGTTTTGCGTATGGCCTCCTCGGCTTTCTCTAACAGGCAAGCTCTTAGTTTCTGTCTTTTTTCGTCGATTTGGCGGCGTATGTTGATGCTGGGGATCACTCTATTTGTAAGCTCCAAATTCGTTAGTTCTTGTTCTAGTTGGTGTTGCAGCGCCAATCTTTCCCGTTTCTTGCGGGAAGTGTATTGTATTAGGCATCCCCTGATATATGCTTTGTGTGCAACCCATGTCCAAGTCCAGGTCGTTCCGGGTATCGCGGTCTCCTTAAAATAATTTTTCAGTTCCTGGGATATGTATTGTATGCATTCTGGGTCTGCGAGTAGCCTGTCATTTAGTTTTCATGTAGGGCGAGTGGTGGAAGGTATCTGGAGTGACAGTTCTGTTTGTACCATGTCATGGTCAGACCATGCACACTGTAGAATCTGGGAGTCCCTCAGGACTGTTGCATCTTTTGATTTAGTTAGAATGTAGTCAATCCTGGAGTAGCTATTGTGAGGGTGTGAGTAGAAAGTGTAGTCATGTCTTGCTGTGTACTTCTCTCCAGGTGTCTATCAGTCCATTAGTTTGTAAAAGGTGTTCAATTTTTGTGGATTTTAGGCTTTTTATGCGATCTATCCAATGTTGAGTTAAAAGGAAGATTGAAGTCGCCGGCCCATATCAGTCTGTCTGATTGTATAGAGGATTGTTTGCTGGCCAGGTTTTGAAAGAATTTGAGCGGAGCATCTGTTGGTGCGTAGGAGCATATAATTGTGTAGGAATTATCATAGAGCGTGCCTTGTAGGATTGCACATTGTCAGTCGCAATATTCGTTGGAACTAAGGGAAAGTTTTTGTGCAGGAAGATAGCCACGCCTCTGTGTTTGCTGGAGGCCAAAGAGAGGTAAAAATTAGGGTATTGTTTGTGAAAAAATTTTGGGAATGACCTTTTCGTAAAGTGAGTCTCCTGGAGGCATAGGATATGCAGGGAGAGGCGATGATATGCCTGGAATGCGGCTCTTCTTTTGCTGGGGGAATTGAGGCCCTGTGCATTGTGTGACACTATTTTGATCGTTTGTAAAGTTATGTTATCCATTCAGGAACACTAGTGGGAGTGCTGCTGTTCACATCGGGGAATGATGTATGATGGATCTAAATCCAGGTTTTCCGGCTGTACGGCTTGTGTTGTAGAAGAACAGAAAAAAAAGTAAAAACAAACCATCAACTTGAGTAACAAGTTCAACGGTGAGCATGGTTTCCCCAAAGGACCCCGTCACAGACAATGTGTGGGGGGATGGGGGAGTTTGCTCGGATTGAGGCAGCAAAGTCCTGGTTCTGCAGGTTCTGTCGTTTCTTTTAGTTTTTTTGTCTTTTTGTTGTTTTATTCTTTTTTTTTTTTTTTTCTTAATGCTTTCTTTTGTTTTTCATTTTTTTTCAGTATTTTATTTTTTTTTATTGTTTGTTTTTTTTGTGTTTTGTCTTTCAAAGTATTGTTTGTCGTTATTATATAGTTGGAATACTGCAGCATCAGTCTTCACAGAGGTCATGGAGTAGCAATGGTATCCATTAGGGCTTGCATAGGTGGACTTCTCTGCCTGGCAACTGTGGTTCAAGTTGCAGGGGGATCACTCTCAGGTCTTGGCCTTGTGTGCCGTTGGGTTTTGGGTGATAGGTCCCTTTGCTGCTTATTCTTCGGCATTTGGGTCCAGTCCTGTGTCAGGCGTTTGTAGCTGTGCTTTCTTCTTTGTCGCCGGTGGCCCCATCCTGTGAGTGTAGGGGTGCTCCTGTGCTAGTAAGCAAAGTTTCAGGTGTATTCCGATGCTTTTGACTGCTGAATTTTGCTAAGTGCTGCAGTCCAGGAGCGGAGCGGTCACTAGCACGTCATGCCAGGTCAGCCACACGCATGCGCCGAATCTTACATTTTTTGCCTTTTGGATAAAGTTTTTAAGTTTGGAGTAGGGGCGATCAGCCCCTTTTGCTAAAATGTAGTTCTTAAAGTTACCAGGAGCGACATTTTTGCCACCCCTGGCAACCAGGGGTGCACTCGCCTCATTGGCGGAGTGCACCCCTGAACATTATGCAACTGCTGATTTAAAAAAAACTTTGGCCCAAATATGGGATCTATTATCCAGAATGCTTGAGACCTAGGGGTTTCTGCATAAGGAATCTTTCTATAATTTAAATCATAACACTTTAAATCTAATAAAAAATCATCTAAACATTAAATAATCCAGTAGGATTCTCCAGTAAGGATTAGTTATATCATAGTTAGAATCAAGTACAATGTACTGTTCAATCATAACTGAGAAAAAGGAAATTATTTTTAATCCTGAATTATTTGCTTAAAACAGAGTCTATGAGAGATGACCTTCCCATAATTCAAAGCTTTCTGTATAATAGGTTTCCATATAATGGATTTGTAAATGGCCTGTATAGTATTGCTACTAGAATTTTTTGGCAAGTTTCCCCTGTGAAAATGATGCCCATAGACTCCAAAGGGTGAAAAAAATTGCTGTGCATCAAAAAAAAAAAAGGTTTTGCTCATTAAAAAAATCTTGTCCTCCCTAAACTCCCTAAAGCTAAAAGGTTCAGATTCACCCATGACTAGTTTCTACTACTAGATTTTTCATAATCTGAATCAATGAAATCATTCCATTTATCTTTTAATGGTTTGTATCCTAGGTAAAAAAAATATAGAGCATTTCTAACAATTTACATATTACACTAGAACGATTTCTTCCAATGTAAAAAAAAAAAGTTTGAAGTTTGGGTCACATCATACTGGGTAATCCAGAAGGATAGCCAGAAGTTCAACAAGGAAAGTTGGATTTATCAAATATATATATTTCAATTTCAATTCACAATTAGGAACTCGCAACCATAAAATGGTAAATAGATTGGGTGCCAGTCTGTAAAGTTTCAAATAGTCCCACCGATGATATATCAGCTTGATGCAAAAAGTCCAATCAAGGGAGGTTTATTGTGAATTTATTGTGGAGTGCCTTCATCTGTGGCACTATTTATACATACATAACTCCTGCACTGCTGCAGTAATTAGCCCTGCTGTGCACCCTCCATGTACCTGAATAAAGGGGAAATATACCTGCTGTCCAGGACCCACCCCGTAAGTATTTGATAGTTTGACTTTATTATGGTCATTTTCTATTAGGATTATTCATTCAAAGCAATGGTTCCTCTAAGCTGCGTGCTCATCTGTTTGTACACAAGTTTTTGATGCCAGTGCACACAAGAAATAGTGGTGCACAGAAATATTTTTGTGTTGTGACCAGAATACATAGTTTTTCAAGAGTGGAGTTCACCTGCACAGAGACCAAACAACATAGGTATCTTCCTAATTATATAGAACTACAGGGAATCCTTTGATATTTCTCATAGATATTTGAACTCTTGGCCCCGTAGAGATACATATTCATTTTTAGGCCTGAAAATAAAATATAAACATTTTTTTTTATTTCTGAAACATTGTTACATTGTTATAAATGCTTCCCTGGTAAGGTATTTGCAGAAAATACTCAAAGGAGGGATTAAAGTTGCAGAAATTATGACCCAGAAAAATGATCTCTGCATGTAACCCATTGCTATTTTTATCTAGAGAGACACAGTCTGCATGTCTGCATGGTTTCAAGCTACATAAAGAAGAGAATTTCATTCTGAATTGCCTTTAAACTAATACTATTTATATTTTGCATTGATTACATTTTATGTATTTATTGTTTCATACATAATTGCTTAGGATTAATTGGTGATGAAGTTGCAGAAATACCATTTATGACATGTAGTTTAGGTCCAGAATGGAAACTGCATTCAAACTCAAATGGAGGTCATGGGCTCACATGCTGCTACTATTTATTAGGAGAACTAAAGATTAACTAAAGAAGTTGATCAGAAATTTTGTACATCATGTTTTGGATTTATGTACCCGCCCAAGGCAACTTCAGCCCTTTAGCGGTACAGACCTGTGCCACCAAATATTCCTTCAGTAGCTCCACATTTGCTTTACTGCTGATTCATTGCACATGCTCTATTCTGCTGTCATTTACTGAGCATAGAGACTGATGGAAAATATACTGAATATATATAATATAAGGGTATTTTGTATGAGAGCAGATCAGATAAATTATGTGCAAGTGTGCCTATGAATGCTAGGGACCATGGAGCTATTGCCATCCTGGACATGGTAGGGGTAATTTGCACACCATACCTTTTTTGTAGGTTCTCACATTTCCCTGTAGTCATGTGCACTGTAAAAAGCATTCATTAAAGGTACATATGTCAACATCTGGTCTTTGCACCTCCATATAGTTGTCCGACTGCCTTCCTCCTGTATCCTGTTCCAAATTGAACCCAATTGTGCTTGAAATCCTGCATGAAACTCCAATGCAGAAGACACAGTATGGTGTATGGCTGCTATTACAATAGAATTCTGGAAAAACACATACCGAGTTATACTTGAAAACTGCATTTTTACACTGTGTCTGGTAACTAAAAGTCCCTTGATATCTTTAGCTGAAGGCACAGTTGAATCCAAGTGTGCCATTATTGCTGGGAAGCAGATTTAAAGTTATGAAATGCAGCATAATGCTAGTGTTATTAGAAAAAAATTAAATTAATAAATACTTTCATTTGTTTCAGCTGCCATTTGTTTAGATGGCCCATTCATTTAGTAGCCAGTGAAAGACTTGTCCAATTAAGTATAATAGCTAGACATTCTGATCTATCCATTTGACGTTTATCTCCCACCAAAGGATGAAATATGCAGGGCAATGTGTATGGTGAAAGCTTGAGGCAATATCAGTTATGATATTTTAGTTGCTATCACTAATTAGAAGAACATTTGCTCTGATTTAGTTCCTGAGGATTGTGAAAAATGTAAGACTCCAAGGGTATATGCCTAGATGTGTGCACTATGCATATAATTAGAAGTGCATCTTATGTATGTCATTAAATTATCAATAAATGGCCTATTTGTACCCCCATTCCCTTTCTTTCTATTCACTGCCAATAAAATGATGATATGAAATCAATGATATAAAATCAAGCTGCAATAAATGATGACAATTTAAAATGTAAAATATTTTTTATAAGAAATATGACTGTTGAATCAAAAGTGTGTAGCGGGTACTGTTGAGGTAAAGCTTGTAAAAAGATGGTTGCAGAAGTGAAAATGAATAGGAGACTTTTATGGCATCCTTCATATGATGGTAATGATTATGAAGATGCCATTGCAATACCTCCTATGACCATAATATGAGCATGAATGATTTCAATGGCTTCTATTGTCAAGACTTCTCACTACCAGCATTCAGTAGGCCCAAATTTGTGGCTAGGGCAGTGAAATTTTAGGGGCAGCATGCCGCCCAGCAGCATCCTGAAGTGTAAGGGGAACACAGCTTTCCCCATCGCTATGACGCGCACTTGCGTGGGAAGGGGGAATGGTGCTGAAATTTAAGTTGAATATAAATAAATGCTTCAATAGCAAAATGTTTTCATATTTGTACTTGAAGGTCTGATATCAGAGTAAATTAATTGGCATTATAGGCATAATTAACAAGATACTGTTTTCACTAGTAATACTACACCTCTTGATAAAATTAAGCTATCATCGGTACAGTCACTGTGTCCATTATGTAAGCACTTTCAGGACATTCCCTAAACATAGAAAATTTCAAACAAATGATTTGCTACAGCAACTTTGGTTCAAACTGGAACCATTGCCTTGATTAAAATGAGTTAAATGGTCTTGGTTTAGTTTAGGTAAGAGGCTTAAATAAAAGAGATAATGTTCACCCTCTGGCCATGTGTGAGACACATCTTTCCCTTATACAAGATAAACAATATTTAAATCATATGATGGCAAAGAAAACCACCTAAATTAACACTTAGCTGCATTACTCCCTGTGAGAGGTTATTGCAAATATTACTTATCTATCCAGACAATGATCAAAACATTCAGCAAGGCAAACAGTCAGTTTATAAGTATACCATAAACACAAACACCTCACAACTGATCATTCAGGTTTTCACACCCTTCCTCACATGTTAGGTTGACTTGATTGTGGTTTGAAAAGATTTTTCTTGCATTTGTTGAAGATGTGGTTGAAATTGGCTATACTGCCAACACAATTCCATTATAAGAATAATAACCAGTCACTGGGTTTTATTATCCAATCAATTTATCAGCTGAGTTGTCTTCACCTGAGAATTTGAATACAGTATAGGACGGCATGATCCCTGCAAGTACTGAAGAGATGTGTGTTATTAAAATTGTTTGTCTTGAGGATTTCACGTGGAGATAAATGTATGCCATGATGTTGGAGTGAATCTTATTATTAAAACTTGGTAAATAGATTGGATATCTAATTTAATAGCCAGGACACTACTTTCTGCTTTTTAGCACACTTGCCTTCCACTGATTAGTTACTAGTCAGTAACCAATCAGTGACTTGGGGGGGGGCACAGGGGTCATAACTGTTTGCTTTTGAATCTGAGCTGAATGCTGAGGATCAACAGCAAACTCACTGAATGGTTATGCCCATGCCCCCCCCCTTAAAGTTGCTCACTAACTCAGTTAGAGAGTTGCAAAGCAGGAAGTTGGGTTATGTTCTGTTATGTTAGACATCCAGTCACTCCAGCCTTTATAGATTACATTTTGGCTAACTCGCTACAGTATATAAGAAACATTTTTTTTTTGCATAGCCTATCTATTTATCCAGTTTTCTTTTTACACTGAGCTGTTCCTTTAAAACTAGATACAAGGTTACAACTTCTACCTAAGTGCAATCTATTTCAAGTCTTACTCTTTCCATAAAACCCAATGACAATGTCTGAATAGGGTAAACCATTATCTCTAAATTAAAAATTCACGACATTGCCGTATGGAGTGTTATTCAAAGTGGGTTTCCCTTTCTGAATGAGATATTTGGGAAACACCTAAAGCATGAAAAAAATTTCATAAGCCTCTTAGCTGCACCGATTACATCTAGTTTAGCAACCAGGTATAGGCTACAATAGGGAATGGGCTAGTATGTGTTTGAATTAAAATATATAAAAATGATACACCATATAACAATATTCTGGGATAGATGAAACCTGGTGTATATAAAAATTGTAAAACAAATCTATACATTCCTTTTTTGGTAAGTAGTAAAATATTGTGGGCAATAGACATAACATTGAGCCACTGCTGAATTTCTGTAATCCTAACTGCACATGACAATGAGTGGTATCTAAAGATACTGTAAATTTAGGTAAGCAGATAAATATTAGAACATATTATTTGGTGGCTATGGTTACATATCATATAATGGCATTTCCTGAAGTTATGAAGTCAGTTCCATTTGTGTGACTGACATTTGACATTGGCAACTGATGAGGTAATATGTTGGTTTCAAGCAATAATGAAATATTCTTGTAATAGACAATATTCTTCCCAGCCAAGGTAGGAAATCCAATTTCTTTCTATAACAAGTCAATGAAATGGACAACAAAATTGGCATAAACAGAGTTGCAATAAACACTAGACATATCTGTGGGTAATTTGAAGGGTCTGATAAGTGCATACAATTCAGTAGCATAGGGAGAAAATTTGCATCAATTTCAGATTCTAAAAATGGACATTGAATGGATAACAGCATAAGCAGCAGCAAGGTTGCCATCTGGATTGAGAAGGAAGCTCAATAGCTAGCAACCTGCATTTTTATAAAAAAAATTGACAAAAATCAGAATTACTGTATGATTTGCTTATTTCAAACAGAATAGTTGCTGGACTGTGGACATTACATCTCTGGAAAATATAAATTCCATTATATGTTTCTGTGAGGCATGTCCATAAGGCTCATGATGAGCAATGAGAAAAGCATAAAATATTTTGACAGGCGAAAAGCAGGAGCTTGCTGTCAAGGTTGTTGCAGGGCTTGAAACAATACTGTGGCTTTATTGATCCATGGGCATTTGCATTTTAAGGAGATTTGTGAGACAAAGCTATAAGCTTAACCCGGTAGAACACTTCGAAAAGACATTGGATGAGCTTACTTCGAAATTTAGTTGAGCAGTGGTTTTGTATCTATAAATACAGCAAAAAAAGATAATGGCCTTAATGTTACAGTATTACACTTTCTGCATACATTTTTAAATTAGTAAAGTAAATTAGTAAAGTAAATTAGTAAAGTTTTATTATTACATTGTGAAATGCTAATTTTTATTCTTATTTGTGCAAACTGTTTTGCTCTTTGCGACTTTTATTACATTCTCCTGTAAATCACCTCTCACTCTTACCACAACCTGTAGCTCAGGCAGTGTGATCAGGTGACCAAGGGATATTTATAGCTTCTCCCAAAGCTGATTGGTTAAGGCATGAATTCCCAACACAGAAGGGCTGCTGTAAGATGCCATAGAAACCAATTATGTAGTAAGCTGTTGCAGGGCCTCTTTGTACTTTAAAATGTCAGACCTGAATGTAATGAATGCATACACAATTATTTTATTCATGGACAGAAGTAGAGTGACATATAAAAAAAAATCTAATTGCTTGAATTTTGCTAATACAACTCCCATCAACTACTACATGAACCGGCAAACTTTTAGATGACAAATGATTTGCTTCAGATTTTGGAAATGGAATTTGAATTTGTAATAGTTACTGTTGAACATCAAAAAAGCTGCCCCCTGTTCCTAAACTGTCTATACTACTGGAAACATGTGCTTTCTGGTGTTTTAACATATACTTGCATTTGTTTTATTTTGTACTGGTAAAAAAATCAGTTTAGGGTGTTGACCAAGGATATATTTATGTAAATATGTATATTTATTCTTATATACACATGTACATAAGTATTCCTGGTTATAAGGGTTCTTTAACGAAAGAGATAGTTCAATCAAAATATATATATTTATTTACAAAACTATTGACACATATCTACAGAAATAATACACATAAAACAAGTTACATTACATAGAGTGTATAACAAATAGTTACAAAAACAATTAGAAATATGTATATGCTGGATCTAAATCCACTGCCTCTAGGATACTCATCCTTCCATTAGGTCTGTCATCTACTCCAGGAACTCTCCGGACTCTCTGCCTAACTTAGCCTATTGTATTAACCTATAGACTGACCATAAGTACATGTCAGGTTCTGATTGGTCAGTGACTAATACATTAATCTTGGGGGGTAGGGCATAGATTCCTGAGGCAGTTCATTCCAGAATGGAATGGGGCAATGGAATGGGGAAAGGCAGTGTGTAGACAGGAAGGTTTGCTTTTCCCGCTGCCCCTGGTCAAAGGGGAGGGGATTTAACAACTGTATGGTACATTGGGTGTCTTTGAAGCTTGTCTTTGTTATGTCCTGATACTATCTAGTATGTAATTATAAAACATTCTTACATACAAATCACAATGTATATATATATATACAATATACACATATTGCATATAATAAAGATATAACACAAGCAAGTCTCCCTGAGGTAACAGTCCCCCCCTTGTGGCCATGAGAACTTGTACGATTGTCCACACACTTTATAGCTTGCTTGTGTTTTGGTTGCATTTACATTTCTAAGGCTAATGCCACATGTTACACAGTAAGTCAAACAAATAGCTTTGTATATATAATTGATTGCACTGTGTATGTGTGAGGTGAAGCTTATTAATTGTAGAATTATGATATATAACCCCATAAGCCTATGCACACTAATAACCTTATCCACAAAGTTCTTTTATTTGCACAATTGTTTGACTAGCTGGTCTCTGGACTTTTAGTATAGACATAATATCAAAGGGTCTGAATTCCTTCACTGGATACAAAGTCTGCTGGACCTGTGTCAGAAATTGTGTCGAGAGTCCATGTAGGCAGCATGGGTAGATTGCATCCATCCTGGATTTCACTTCAAAGATATAGAAAAGTCTCTGATTTCTAAAGGCCTTTCATCCAAATGAAAAAGAAAATGTCCCTGTTAAACCACCATGCATTACAAGGCTTACTTTGCACACCTCCTTTACTATTGCTTTCGTCATTGGATGCAGACATGGTTCCCTTGTAGTCGTGTTGCAGAACATGGAATCCTCCATGAATTTTGAGGTAGCTGTTCAGCTGTCATTCTGATTCAGAACACAAGTCTTTGAAACCAAATATCTCCATTTTTGTGCAGATTAGTTGTTCAATGTTCATTTGTGTGCATTTTATTGCAATTTACGGAGTTAATTTATAAGGCAGTGCAGTGATTACCATTTGGTTAATATGTCAAAATGCTGAATAGGATGGAAATGCCACCACACTTTACATTCACCTCACTCCCATAGTGGGATTAAACACTGTACAATATGACCTATTACAATTACTTTGTTGATACTTGCTGTTTAACTACAGATAACTACAAACATTAGCTTTGTTGCTGCACCTAGTGTTAAAGCTATGCTAATGATGTATAAACAATAGAAGTATACCAAGCAAAATGTAACCAGTTAAGCATTTCTCAAAATCTGAAATAGATGGTTTTCAGCAGAAAACTACAGACAGGATTTAAACTAATACACATAAAGGCACTTATTTATAGTTTTCTATAATTATTATATTTCTCCATGTATCATTTTGAGTTAAAATAGTTCTGGTACAGTACATTTTAGGGAGAAGTAGATACTAAACCAAAATAGATATTGGGTTATATTATGTTCTCATATATATATATAAATGTATGTATGCATATAGCGCTACTTATCTATGCAGCACTGTTAAGATATAATGTACAATTACATAGTCAATACAAAATATTGGCTACATTCAAAATAGTAAATTAAAAATAAAATGTGCAGCTATAAATATGCAAACATTACAACATTTTCAAAAAAAATTGTCTCAGCTACATTAGCTGTTAAGATCACTTCCACTCCTAACTCATCAAACTTGTTTTACTAAAAATCAGACCTAAATGTCCATATCCATTATCCCCAAGTATGTAGGTGTGTCCACTCAAATCAATAGCTACAAGAGTGAGTGATAAGTTTGTCCAAATAAAAACAAAATATACTATTTTCCTCCCTTTGCTTACAACAGGCCACCTTTGATTGGTTGTGGGATTCATAATACTCATAGCAGAATTGACTGTTGTCTGATTGGTTAGTTGTAACAACTCAAACAATGCATTGGTATTCATGTATCTGGTGGGAACTATAAGAGTCAGACCCCCAGGGTTGTGTTTATATAAACAATAGGTGTGGCAGCTGGTTGGAATGTTTATGGATAAACACTCGGAGCCTGTCCCACACTAGGTTGCATGGTCCCTATGTTTATCTGTTTATCAGAAGACAACTGGTGGAGCTTGGTCCTGTCTTTACAACAAAAGGTTGACTAGGTGATTAGAGACAAATCTTGTTTGGAAATCTTTTCTTAGAAAACCACTCTTTGTACTTTGTTTGGCTTCCTGGCTAATCTAAACTAGATTTGTCTCCAACTGTTGTAAAATGTTACTTCCCTCCAGCAACCTCTATCTTATTATTCCCACAGATGGTCAACCCCATACCTAATATATGATAGCTATACATTATACAAACATGATACATACATATATTCACCTCTATCTATTATATTAATATCTATCTATACAGATATTAATGGAGGTTTTACATAAGCAGTCTTGTTGGTTAACAGTCCTCCCCTTGTGGCCAGTGAGGCTAGGCCACACCTATGACAATAACCGCTTTTGTCTCATCTCCATTAATACTTTAAGTTTTTCCCTTTGCCATTCGACAAGTTGATTCAGGCAAATTATCATTCCCATCATGATTATTAATAACATTGCTTATGCAAACAACAGTCCCTTCATACCCATCTCTATCCAAGTATTTGTCATAACCAAATTCACATCCCCATCATGCAGCATCTCATTCAACTCATTCTCAGTTTTTCACCGTGCTTTTGTATCACACTTGTGTCCTCCCTGTCTAATAGATTATGTAAATTATGGGACAGGGGATCTATGATCATATCAAACACATAAAATGGAATAAAATACATAACACTAAACCATACATTGACAATTGTCATTTGTGCACAAATACCCTTTTAGATATAAAAGTGTTTGTAAACCAATTTTTTTATAGTGAGCTCACGAATTCCATATGGATTTTTTTTTTAAAAAAAAAAAAATACACTATCATACGAAAACACAGACATAACAAAACATGTTATTGATGGCCATCAAATGTTAGTGCATGCACATTTTCCAAGAGGAGTGTTAGAAAACAACAAAATAAAGTTGCATTTCAAGTTACCGAACATTAGTTTGTTAGTAAGGTAATAAAACAAGAGGATTGGTAAGGTTTTCATCCACAGCGGAGTCATCATGACAAAATATGACTGGGTATCTGATTTTCCTAAATAAAAGAAATAAAAGAACCTAGCAAGGAAACAAAGTTAATATACACAGTATGGAAATGGGTTACCTGTTTGTTGTGTTGCCTTTGGTATGTAAACTAATTATGCTCATTACACAACATTCTCTGCTAGTAAACTATTTATTCACAGAGAACAAAATGAATTCCATTTTATTACTTACCTACAAGGTGTTATCAAGGTGTTATACTACCCCCCCCTTGGGCACCTTGTATATTAAAACAAAAATATCAACTGAAAATAACTCAATAGACAAAATATTAATGTGTAGTGCCATCATTTGGGGTGTGGCAAGTAAGGTTGAGTTTTCTTTTACAAAGGAATGGCTTTGAAGAGTTGTTTACCTTACAGCATAATGCTAATTTGTAAGGGCCCTTGGATAATTCCCACCTTTGTGACAATTACAGTTTTGTTGATTTGCTCCACAATATGAGAGATAAAAGTTCAGGATGAATGGAAGACAAATCCTGTTCTGAATTTTGGGCAAAAGGGAACTCTTTAGAGATTTTTAATGGAAAACACAGTTCTTTCCCCAAAGGGTTAACAATACTTGTTTTAAAATTACTCAGAATTTTACAGTTGGTAATTGTGGGAGAGGTTGTATAGGGGGTTTTACTTACCATGTTTTTGAAAGCACCTATATCACAATTGTAATCTTTGATATATATTAGTTTTGAATTTTGGTCTAGGGAAAACAAGTTACTTAAATCATACACATCAGACTCATCTATTGCATCAGAAGTATAGTTTTCTGTATCACGATTTTGAGTCTTATTTTTACCTGGTGCATGTTTTTCTAATTTATCAGCTGAAGAAGAGACTGTGGCTATATAGTTGTTTCCCATGTGCTCTGTTTGAGTAGATTTTACTGCATTCAATGGGACAGTCTTAGTATATTTTTCCTGTAAGTCATTTAAATCTTTTTTACATTTTACCATTTCTGTGTGGCACAAATCATACTTAACAACGGCATCCTTATGGGACAATTGCAGAATGTGAGTGGCCTGTTGGAAATCATTATTTTGGGTCTGTAAAGAGGTTACTTTATTTTTGAGAGAATCAATTTTGGTGTGTAATTCTAATTCTCTCAAAGTATTTCTCCTATGTTCTGTCTTGAGGCCGTTTTCTAGGGCATTTATCTTTACGACCATTGTTTGGTATGCATTACATTTAGTTGCCGTTTGCATACTTCTGTTAGAGGTCTGTCTTTGAGCACTGTGTACATTTGTTACCTTGCTTTGGAAGGTATTGTTATTGTAATGACCATTTGCTTTGTTTATAGAAGAGATACAGGGTTTTGCATGGCATACAGTCACATCTAGATTATTTGCATTGCTATTGCCTGGTCTGAATGTCTTATGTTTCTGTAAGACATTAAAGCATTGTTGCATTAATACAATTATTTCATTATAGGCTTGTGTACGGGGGTCTATTAAAAATCCACATTTTTCCCTAATTTTTGGGTGAGCATTGCAAATTAACAAATTCTTGTATTCGGAGTCATCTCTGTTTCCTTTTCTGCCTTTGCCAATGTGGTAAGCTGCCCATAATTTGTTAGCAAATATCAATGGATTCTCATTTTGTTTTTGCTTTGTTTTGTATGCAGCCATAAGGCCAATATCAAATGGATGTAAGACTTTTATTAATTCATCCACAGTATCATCATAACTTCCTTTTCCTTCTTTAATACTGTCTGCTAAACATTGCCAAGTAGACATTTCAATTGTCAAAAGTAGAACTTTAACTTGTTCAGTTGGGTCTGTAACTCCAAGCAATTTGCATCTTTGCAAGACAGTAGTTGCATGGAAAGTTGTATGTACTTCTGGCTTTAATTTACCAATATCATTTGCTACTAATAACAGAGTCTTTAAAGACTGTCTGTCTTCGTTGCAATGCAAATAATTCATGTCTATAGACATTATTTTCTATAGACCCATAAATAAAAGCTTATTAGCAGATATAGCAGTATTTGAGATTCTGGTAAACTAAGGCTATCAATACATTGGGTGTCTTTGAAGCTTGTCTTTGTTATGTCCTGATACTATCTAGTATGTAATTACAAAACATTCTTAGATACAAATCACAATGTATATATATATATATATATATACAATATACACATATTGTATATAATAAAGATATAACACAAGCAAGTCTCCCTGAGGTAACATAGGGAATAGATTGCTCTGTTGGGTGTTCTGATTATTGTTTTTACCATAAGTAGTAAGAATTTTACCAGGTATCACCAATATTAGACCAGATTGTTGTTAATCCATTCCTACATTACTTTCCTGCTCTTGAAAGGAGGTCCAGGAAATGTTTTAATTCATTCAGAAAGTCTGTCAGAGAGTGTGCATCCTTTGGTATAGTAGCTGTTTTCTAAAGGGTTGTGTTATAGCTACGACTGGCATGAGACCTTATAGCAGTTATCATAGATAAGCTACAATAGTTACAGTAAAGACTGGTTTGCACATATTAAAGCTAACATCCATATAGAAACTTGTGCAGGTAACAAGGATAAACCTAAACTATACTGATAGCTGAGCAATTATACAGAATGCCTCCAAATATATTTTCCCTAAATTTGAGATATTTTAAGGTAAAGGTATTTAAATATTTTTGTTCAATTAGTTAAAGGTTGCTGAAGGTGTATGTCAGTGATATCATGGTATTAAAGGAAAAGGGTAAACCCCTAATTTATGTAAGACAGTGATATTCTGGTTTGATTCTGGAAGCAACATTGCAAAACAAAGTGCAGCTCTGCAGCATTAACCCAATGAGATGTCTCAAGTAATGCCCAATCAATGTAAATCTTGCTCTTTGTTCTTTGTTGCTCAATTTGCAGCTAAAGTGATTAAATACAGTTTTTGTACCAACAACTTAACCAGAGTGT
The DNA here is from genome assembly GCA_038501925.1 of Xenopus petersii. Taxonomy (NCBI): domain Eukaryota; kingdom Metazoa; phylum Chordata; class Amphibia; order Anura; family Pipidae; genus Xenopus; species Xenopus petersii. Next base: position 79,676,795 of record CM076682.1, read on the forward strand.
GTTTTTTACCTCATATCTGATCACAGTGAAATACCTGAAATGATTATCTCTGTAAGAAAGATAATTGTTGGTGAATATTTTTTTTATCTGAGAGTAATTGTCACGTTCGGCACCCTATATCCAGAACCCAAGCTAAGCTCCGTGGTCTTGGCTCTTGTAAAAGTTTCCACAAACATTATAGACTTTTTGGGCCACAAAGTGTATAATTTTTCATACTGTAGTTTGTGTTTGAGATCTGAATTTTGAAGAATTGGTGCTTATAACCTTGAAAAACATAGCATCACACAAAACAATATGATAGTATATATTTTTATGTGATATTTTTCTGTGTCTCAAAGGATAACATTTTCCTCTCTCTTATTTATTGTTAGTCAAAACATATTTATCGAAAGATTTGTTTTCACATACTACAATTCTAACTCAACTCATCTGACTTTTCTTCCCTTTCTTCTTCTTTCTGCAACACTTCTTAGTACTTTGCTAATATTTTTGACAAGTAATATATGTTTATTTGCAGATGTGTGACAGAGACAGTCTCTTTTCTACTTCATGCTGTTGACCAAATTTTCCTTTGAATATCATTATGAAGTAAGAAAAATAAATGATAAACATATTCCAGATTATTGCTGTTATATTATATGATATTATATATTATATGTAGCCTTAAATATATGTAAAAAATGATTTTCTACAAGGCAATATATTTCAATTTTTTTGTTTGTGAAAGCAGAGTAAGTTACTGAATGTGCAGTAAACAGCAAAGTTTGGAATGTCTCAGCCAAACAGCATCTGCCAGTTCTTCTTAGCAGGTCCATCTCCTAGAAGGTGGGTCATGTGAGTGATACACGCAAGCAACAGAACTATAGCCAAGGCAGCAACGTTCCAAAGTAGCAAAGGATGACAATGTGGGTAGGCACACACAACGCAGCAGAATCTCAGAGACATGAAAGGATCATTATTTGTTAATTAATCAAATGGTTCCCATTATTTTATTGTCTTGTAAGTCTGTGTACTTACACCATAAGATAGGTCTTTACTGCTAGGAGCACAGTAGCACATCACAATCAGCAGGTTCTTTATATGTAAGAAAGGAACACATTGTAATAAATAATATTGATAACATATCCAAAGGGATAAAAGATGGCTACCAGAAAAAAAACTAACCTTTAAACATGGTAATGGCCATTCTCACCAACAAAAATCTGTTCAACACACATCTATACTGCAAGTCCTCTGAGATCTGCACTGAGAGCTCTTAGTGCACTTGGACAAGTTAGTGTTATGCAGTACCATAATTTAGTCCCAAAACACAAAGTAGCTAAACAAACATCTTTTGCTTAAAAACATTCCTTGGCTTCTGCTTCGTGCATTTTCAAGTTAAACCATTAATGAGGTTAATTATTAAGCTACTTACAACTAAAGTATGAGGAGATGAGGAAATTACACGCTTTTTTATTCTGCTGTCTGCCAATGTACCCCTCAATCTCAGGTTCCAGACCATCATAAAATGTCTGCTGGTAATCCATGCTGCATTGCCACATTATGCAATATGGTGCAGACAATGATGATCTCTGACATCTTAATGGGGGAATAAAGAAGAACTCCCCCAGGAATTGAGAGACATCGGATGTGAGACTTGAGCACTCGATGACATCTTCTGATCGACCCTGTTGTATCTAAGTTGGCAGTCAAGGCCCATATCCTGCATCTCCTAGAAAAAAAAAAGTTTGAGGGGGAGAAGCTCTGCCCCTTAATGAGCAAGTCTGTTATATGCATGCATTCAGATATTCAAAGGCAGCAACCCCTACCATTCCAGCCTTTTAAACAAGATCAGGTACGAGTAGTTAATTGGGCCACTGTACATGGATTTGAGAGTCAAGTTAAACCAATCAAGAGCTTTTCCAAGCTACAATTCCCAAAATACCTAGTCAGTTTGTCAATGAGAGGTTTGAGAAATCATGCTCATACATAAATTTCTCAGTAATGTATTCAAATACTAACAAGAGAAAAAAACCTGGGGCAGATTTAGAATGTGAATGGCTATTTAGAAATGACATGATTTTAGGCTGAAATGACAGTTAAAATAATTATGTTTTGGTTAGCCGAGGATGAGTAGAGTATAACAGTGCTTTATTAGCAGAGACTCATGCAGAAATTACACAACAGTAACTTTTACTTTTAAGCTGACAGGAAGTATGCACATTATAAGTCTGAGCACCACATATTCCCCCTATAGTAGGAAAGCATTTGGGCAAATGTAATAAACAACAACAATGCATCTTAAAGCAATAATATACATTATTCACATCACATAGTCCGGGGTCCATGCAGGTAGTTTTCTGATTCTCTCAGTACACCTTATAGGTTCGCTTTCTTCAGGCCTATTGTAATTGACATCAGGAGTAGGAAAATGTCCTTTAAGTGGTGCAGTAAATTTAGATTGTCCTTGTTTCAGTATTCCTGGTTTCTTAATTCTGACTAAAGATCCAGGCTAACAGTGTACTTCTCTTACTTTACTTTCTGTCAGTACAAGCCTTGCATTTGGCTTGTTGACGTTTCACAATGTCAGCAGTAGATGATTTTGTAGGCACAGTATTTAGTGGAAGTTTGATGTCTGCAACATGTAATTTAGCGCGCATCTGTCTGCCATGTAATAATTCAGCTGGAGATGATTGGGTTGTTGCATGGCACGTTACTCTGTAGTTAAGTAGGAACTCTGTTGTAAATACTTTCCAAGATTTCACAGTAAGATTTGCTGTCTGTAATGCTTCTTTCAGGACAATCTCTCGATTTCTCTATTTGCTTGTGGGTAATACACTGAAGATTTCCGATGCACAATATTCCTCTCTCTCACAAAGGATTCAAACTCATATGAGACAAACTGTAGTCCTTTAAACTTTTAAACTCATTCCCCACAAAACTTGTTCCACATAAACAAAATACTTTGAACTTGATAACTCACTGGAGGTGCTCAATGCAGGTCCTGCTGCAAACAAAAAGCCTTCATATACTCAAAACAACATAGAACATAGGCACAGATCCCAGGATCTCACAAATAAAAGAAGCTTTTAGCCTGTAGCTGCTCCTCTGCCTCCTGATGTTGTTGGTGCAAAAACAGCCAACAAAAAAGGAACAAGTGGAAACTGGAACTTTGGGTTTTTCCCAGGGTATTCCATTTTTGCCAAACTCTAATTTATATCTTGGCCAGTCATTGCAGTTTTTAAACCAATCCTGTCTCTTCAAAGCCAAGGACATGCTGTAAATTACATTTTTGTTTTGAACATCTGAAATTGTGGGGGGCGGGGGTGTCAAACATTCTAATCACTTTCCCTTTAAATTGTGGGGGGTCAAACATTCCCATCACTTTTCCCTTAAATTTTGGGGGAGGCCAAACATTTTTCAATGCCATTGTATCACTGCCTTTTGGCACCAAAATTTAAATAAAAGGCTGCCCAGGACGTCAGTTCAATGTCCGAATATAGGATTTGATTTTTGCATTCCTGGGTGTCCCTAAATTCTTCCTGATTTGATTCCTGGACTTTGACCTTGCCAGAACCTTGATTTTACTCCTATTCTGCCTGCCTATTGAACTTCTGACTGGATTCTGACTACGACTACTCCTGATCCCTATTGGTTACTGCAAACTTGGACCAGACTTCTCCACTTGGAGCCGATATGCCCCTGACACTGACAGAGATCATAATCAAATTTTTTTCCAATATCACTATTAAATTCAGATATAGTTATATATATATATATATAATATATAAATAATAAACCTTTAGACAAAATTCTCTACTCACTTATTTAAATTTAAATTTAAATGACCAAGTGTGTTTTATCCCCATACAATGCAAGAATTAATAAAATCATTCTCCACATTAATCAGACACATGGACCTATATTACAGATTATTCTTGTGCTGTATAGGTCCCCATTAACAAACAGCAGAAGGTAGGGATGGGCGATTTTTTTTTTGCCTTCTTTCACTAAGCCCATAGACTTGTATGGTGCTGTGCGTCAAAATAAAATGACGCGCGCAAAAAAATAGACTTTAATGGGCATCAGCGACATTTCGGCGGCTGCGAATTTTTGGCAAAACAAAACGGGTCAAATTTGCCCATCCCTCGGCAGAGTTATCCACTTTCACTGATGATTTTTGCTTTGGTTATAGCACCATTGGCAGAAGCAATTAGATCACATCCTTTAATTTCAGGTTACAACAGTTGAGCTAACTCCTACAAAATATCATTATTTGCTGATAATATAATCTTAACACTCACTAATCGTTCTGTATCAATTCCAACATTATTTAGTACTTTGGAGAAATGTTCTACTGTATCATATTATAGAATAAATACCCCAAAGTCCAAAGCTTTTCCTGTTTGGATTCCAACCCAGCCTATTGTATAAATGTAACTATGCAACGTTAAGAAATTGATACAAAAATGGATCAACAAGATTCATAATTAGGGCGAAGTCATATTTATTTGTAAAGGTTTCGTATGTTTTTCGTACAATGCCTACCCCTCTTCTTAATAAGTTATTTCATCAACTTCAAATGTGCCAAATGATTTGTATTCTGGTTAAATGTTGGCCTATATTAACTAAACCATTAGTTACTACACAAGCCACTATGACAGTTTGGTCCACACAGAGCTAATCTCTTTGGGATAATTTGCCAATATCATGTTTGAGGAGTTAATCCTCTTTAAACTTCTCTTTCTGGATTAATGCATTGAGAAGATTTCAGTTTTTTAAGATACTAACTTAAATAAATTCTCAGAGATAAACAATAAGTTTCAATTAATGCTTCTTTGTTATCATATTTTCAACTGGCTAGTTTTTGAAGGAACAATAAGATGAGTAGAATCACGTCTCTAACACCTGTATAAACAAAGGTTGCAGCATTAATACAACAAAATAATAGCATTGAACTGTACTATTATGTTCTTAATGAACAATCTGAAAGCTGGTTAGATAATTAGATTGTTACTATGCAAGGAGGTATAAAATTGATACTAGAGTCTATAGAGTGTAATAATGCCTTTTAATTTTTATGTTCATTAAATTGGTGAGTTACCACTACTAAAAACCAGTGTGAAGCTTATGTATGTACTGTAGGTGGTACTTAGATCCTGTTACTTTAAATAAATACTTCCCATTTTCCATTGGATGCATTTTTTTGGATGAAATTAGGTAAAAATGGGGTCTCTTTTTCATATTTGGTGGGAATGTGGTAAGGTTTTCGAATATAAAAGTTCAGCTCTGCAAGGAATTGCTCCAAGAGGAAATAGAACTTACTCCTAGAATGATATTATTAGACTTACCCTCACTGACCCTTGCCAGTGGCCAGATTATTTGTTGCATGGAACTGGAAGTAAGAAATGCCACCAAATGCTTTTTCAATCATTAATTATGCAAACTTTACGTGAAGATTAGAACTCATCGAAGCAAAGTACACTAATGGTCTTAGGAGGTATAACTTAAAATGGGATGTGTGCAACAATAGAAGTATACGCTTAGAAGATGATCTCAGTAATTACCTGTTTTTTTTTCTTTTTCTTTTCTTCTTTCTTTTTGATTTCTTCTATTCTTATTTTCTTTTTTCTTCTATATATTATTGTTTACTTATGCTTACTTTTGTGATGAGGTGAATTATATATATTGTGGAAAATTAAAATAGATTAAACAATTCTGATTTAAGAAAAGTGAACTACAAATAGCTATAGAAAGAACATTTAGGGGCAGATTTATCAAGGGTCAAAATAAAAATTCGAATTTTGAACTAGTGCAATTTGACTAGGGAATAATTAAAGTTGAGTTTTTAATAAAATTCTAATTACATTTTCAAAATTTATGTACTGGCCCTTTAAGAATTCAAATTTGACTATTCGCCACCTTAAACCTGCCAAATTGCTGTTTTAGCCTATAGGGGATGTCTTGGGATCAATTTGGAGTTGTTTGCAGCCTTCCTGAAAATCGTGGGTTTTTTTGAGGAAACTTGAATTGAATTAGATTCGAGTTTGCAGTTCGATTCCATTCTTCCTAGTTTGAAAAAGTTTTGGTTCAATTTCAAGTTCATTGGAGGATATGGGAGTTTAAAAAAACTCCCATGAACTCTAAATTCAACCCTTGATAAATCTGCCGCTAAAGGTCAAACATCTCTATTATAAAAATACTCTCAACTATATTGGATCTTTAATCTTTTTTACAAATAGGTTTTATTATTGTTTCTTATAGTTTTTGAGATATAAATGGTTTATTAGTGGGCTTCCTCTGAAAAACATGATTTTCCTGCTGCAAAAAACTCAGCCATGGTCTTTGACAGTACTGTACTGCATTACAACTTGTTAAATTATGATGGAATCAGCCAATTAGACGAGGTGAAATCTGTTAGAAACTCATATCATGGGTGTATTGGTTGGTTATAATGGTAATGGTTCCCCTTTTAGTTAAAACATTGATACAAAAAAAAGGTATCTACAACTATTAGAACATTACATAGCAATTACATTAATACCTCTTTCCTTTAAGAAACGGGAGCATCAATATCAATTCAGAAATATTTCTTGGACAGTAATTAAAAAAAAAAATCTAAGCACTTGCCTCTCTAGTTCAAACCACTGACAGATTCTAGCAGCCCTTCTTCCCTGGCTGCTGCACTATGTCTGAGGGTGATTATGTCTTTGCACTGTCTCTTAGTCCTGCATCACAGCTATTAGTTGAGTGTAACAGCCAGGGATGTACAGTACTTATGTCATGGGACTTATGAAAACAAAAGTGGAGAAAAGAAAGGCTTAAAAAAATATTCAATTTTTCTTTTTTTCTATGTCTGTAGTTAATTTGGCCAGATCAGTAGCACTTCCAATGTATTTTAGTACATTTTTATTAAGCCATGGAGTGCTCTCACAATTTTTCCTTTTTGTACTTTGTATTGTAGCAGATTTATTCTGTTTGGAAGTTCAGCAGCTAAGCTGCAGGCCAGGCTTCCATGTGGTTGTAGCACCCCCACACCTGTCTCTTTAAATGGTGGAACAATTCCTTTGGAAATGGGTGTTGGTCTGGGCAGTTTCTCTCTCTCAAAAGCTGCAAGCGGGGGAGGTTTAACTCTTTGCCTGCCAAGCACGTACGGTGTACGTGCTGGCAGGCCAATGCTCAGGCTGCCAAGAACGTACATTGTACGTTCTTTGGCAGCTGAGCTCTCTCTCTGCTTCGGCGGCTTTTGCCGCCTCCGCAGAGAGTGGGGAGAGAAGACAGCCCCCTAGGCAACGAGGCTGGGGGGCTGTCAAGTCGGATCTGCGACTCGATTGTCGCAGATCCGACTTCAAAGTAGCAGACGCATCGCATGGAGCGTCTGCTACTACACTCACCTTCTTCCTGCCTGCAGAGCCGCCCACGCACTTCCTGCTGCGCAGCAACTCTGCAGACACGCTGCCAGGACTCCTCCAAAGAAGACAGCGATTCTCCTGCTCCAAAAACGGTAAGTGCACGTTTTTTTTACACACTTACCTGCACCTACACATACTTACAGTACATTTATGCATTTTAGTAAAGATTGGAATTTTTTAAAAATTTTTTTTTTTAATTTTAGCACACTTGGTCCCTTTTGTACAGTTATTTACACTTATTTACATGTATTTGCACACTCAGATAACTTTTATTAGTGCACAAATATGTGTACACAAACAGGTGTTTTTTTTTTTTTTTACGAATTCATTATACTGTTATCTTTAGTTTTTTTTGCCTAAAAACGTGTTATTTTGGCAGCGTGACTATTGGATAATCGATTTCGGCCACTAATTACGCTGCCAGAACAATTATTTTGTTATTTCATTGATTTACGCTATTTTTGTGGTTTTATTGCAATTTTATCCCTGCATTATTGTTCCTTATGTATCTTTAGTATCATTTTGCTGTTTGGTGCTTTGGTATAGAAAGATAGATTTTACTTAGTTTGATCCGCCAAAATATGTGCTTTCCAAAAATATATGGGTTTCTGGGGGTATTTTTACAGTTTGGGGGTCTTACGGCACATAACGTACAGTTAGGGTTCTCTTTTCTGCAGCTTAGTTGGCTAGCGTGAAAATTCATAGGCACGTTTTTCATTTGGGGTCCATACACAACACATACTTTGGTAAATCTATACATATTGGGCATCAAACTATTTATTAGACCTCTGACGTCCATATTTAGAGAGATTTTTCTTTGTACGTAAAACATTGTGTGTGATAAATGCAGCAAACTGCAACATTTTTAGGCGATTTTCAGAAATGTTGTAAAAACCTATATGTTTAGAAAAGCTTTGCAGTTTGGTAGTTTCGTGTAGAAAGACGTCGTTATCTTTGTTGGAATCGGCAGAATGTGTACTTTCCAAAAATGTATGGTTTTGGGGGGTCATTGCTGTTAGGAGGGTCTTGAGGCAAATAATATGAAGTCAAGGGTCTATGTTCACAGAAGGCGAATCGGCAGCGGAGAAAACTCATATTCACTATTTTTATTTGGGGTCCGCACATGCCAGCTGCCTTGGTATATCTATGCATATTGGGCATCAAACTGTTCAGTAGACCCTTGGCATCAATATTTATGGTGTATTACAATTGTATGTAAGAAATTGGGTGAGATAAATGCGGCCAATTGCAATATTTTTAGGCGATTTTCAGAAATGTAAAAACAGTTGCTTTAATCGCCAAATTTAGGAAAGGCTTGCGACTTGGTACTTTGGAGTACAAAGACATGCATACCCAATTTGGATTCGCAGGAATGTGTACTTTCCAAAAATATATGGTTTTATGGGGTGAATGCACTTTTTTCTACCTTTGCCCCCCCCAAAACAATGTAAATGTGTTGATTTTGCAGTACCTGAAATGACAGACCATTAGAGGGTCTTTGTTTTGGGGCCCTATATGCCACGTGCTTGGGTACACCTATACATATTGGGCATCAAACTGTTCAGAGGACCCCAGGCTTTCATATTTGGGGTGATTTCTCTTGATACCTAAAAGTATGTGGGAACTACGATGCTAGAGGGAGAAAATTTTGAGGTGATTTTTGGAAATGTCCCCAAAATCACCAAATTTAGAAATGGTTTGCGGCTTGGTACTTTGGAGTACAATGACATCCATACCCGATTTGGATTCGCAGGAATGTGTACTTTCCGAAAATATATGGTTTTATGGGGTGAACTTACTTTTTTCTACCTTTGCCCCCCCCAAAAACAATGTAAATGTGTTGATTTTGCAGTACCTGAAATGACAGACCATATGGGGGTCTTTCTTTTGGGGCCCCTGTATGCCACGTGCTTGGGTACACCTATACATATTGGGCATCAAACTGTTCAGAGGACCCTAGGCTTTCATATTTGGGGTGATTTGTCTTGATACCTAAAAGTATGTGGGTAATACGATGCTGCAGAGTAGATATTTTGAGGTGATTTTTGGAAATGTCACCTAAATCCCCAAATTTAGGAATGGTTTGCGGCTTGGTTCTTTGGAGTACAAAGACATGCATACCCAATTTAGATCCGTGGGAATGTGTACTTTCCGAAAATATATGGTTTTCTGGGGTGAACTTACTTTTTTCTACATTTGCCCCCCTCAAAACAATGTAAATGTGTTGATTTTGCAGTACCTGAAATGACAGACCATATGGGGGTCTTCGTTTTGGGTCCCCTATACGCCACGTGCTTGGGTACACCTATACATATTGGGCATCAAACTGTTCAGAGGACCCCAGGCTTTCATATTTGGGGTGATTTGTCTTGATACCTAAAAGTATGTGGGTAATACAATGCTGCAGGGTCGAAATTTTGAAGTCATTTTTGGAAATGTCCCCAAAATCACCAAATTTGGGAATGGTTTGCGGCTTGGTACTTTGGAGTACAAAGACATGCATACCCAATTTAGATCTGTGGGAATGTGTACTTTCCGAAAATATATGGTTTTATGGGGTGAACTTACTTTTTTCTACCTTTGCCCCCCCCAAAAACAATGTAAATGTGTTGATTTTGCAGTACCTGAAATGACAGACCATATGGGGGTCTTTCTTTTGGGGCCCCTGTATGCCACGTGCTTGGGTACACCTATACATATTGGGCATCAAACTGTTCAGAGGACCCTAGGCTTTCATATTTGGGGTGATTTCTCTTGATACCTAAAAGTATGTGGGTAATACGATGCTGCAGGGTAGATATTTTGAAGTCATTTTTGGAAATGTCCCCAAAATCCCCAAATTTAGGAATGGTTTGCGGCTTGGTTCTTTGGAGTACAAAGACATGCATACCCAATTTAGATCTGTGGGAATGTGTACTTTCCGAAAATATATGGTTTTCTGGGGTGAACTTACTTTTTTCTACCTTTCCCCCCCCAAAAACAATGTAAATGTGTTGATTTTGCAGTACCTGAAATGACAGACCATATGGGGGTCTTTCTTTTGGGGCCCCTGTATGCCACGTGCTTGGGTACACCTATACATATTGGGCATCAAACTGTTCAGAGGACCCTAGGCTTTCATATTTGGGGTGATTTGTCTTGATACCTAAAAGTATGTGGGTAATACGATGCTGTAGAGTAGATATTTTGAGGTGATTTTTGGAAATGTCACCTAAATCCCCAAATTTAGGAATGGTTTGCGGCTTGGTTCTTTGGAGTACAAAGACATGCATACCCAATTTAGATCCGTGGGAATGTGTACTTTCCGAAAATATATGGTTTTCTGGGGTGAACTTACTTTTTTCTACATTTGCCCCCCTCAAAACAATGTAAATGTGTTGATTTTGCAGTACCTGAAATGACAGACCATATGGGGGTCTTCGTTTTGGGTCCCCTATATGCCACGTGCTTGGGTACACCTATACATATTGGGCATCAAACTGTTCAGAGGACCCCAGGCTTTCATATTTGGGGTGATTTGTCTTGATACCTAAAAGTATGTGGGTAATACAATGCTGCAGGGTCGAAATTTTGAAGTCATTTTTGGAAATGTCCCCAAAATCACCAAATTTAGGAATGGTTTGCGGCTTGGTACTTTGGAGTACAAAGACATGCATACCCAATTTAGATCTGTGGGAATGTGTATTTTCCGAAAATATATGGTTTTATGGGGTGAACTTACTTTTTTCTACCTTTGCCCCCCCCAAAAACAATGTAAATGTGTTGATTTTGCAGTACCTGAAATGACAGACCATATGGGGGTCTTTCTTTTGGGGCCCCTGTATGCCACGTGCTTGGGTACACCTATACATATTGGGCATCAAACTGTTCAGAGGACCCTAGGCTTTCATATTTGGGGTGATTTCTCTTGATACCTAAAAGTATGTGGGTAATACGATGCTGCAGGGTAGATATTTTGAAGTCATTTTTGGAAATGTCCCCAAAATCCCCAAATTTAGGAATGGTTTGCGGCTTGGTTCTTTGGAGTACAAAGACATGCATACCCAATTTAGATCTGTGGGAATGTGTACTTTCCGAAAATATATGGTTTTCTGGGGTGAACTTACTTTTTTCTACATTTGCCCCCCTCAAAACAATGTAAATGTGTTGATTTTGCAGTACCTGAAATGACAGACCATATGGGGGTCTTCTTTTTTGGGCCCCTATACGCCACGTGCTTGGGTACACCTATACATATTGGGCATCAAACTGTTCAGAGGACCCCAGGCTTTCATATTTGGGGTGATTTGTCTTGATACCTAAAAGTATGTGGGTAATACGATGCTGCAGGGTCGAAATTTTGAAGTCATTTTTGGAAATGTCCCCAAAATCACCAAATTTAGGAATGGTTTGCGGCGAGGTACTTTGGAGTACAAAGACATGCATACCCAATTTAGATCCGTGGGAATGTGTACTTTCCGAAAATATATGGTTTTCTGGGGTGAACTTACTTTTTTCTACATTTGCCCCCCTCAAAACAATGTAAATATGTTGATTTTGCAGTACCTGAAATGACAGACCATATGGGGGTCTTCGTTTTGGGGCCCCTATACGCCACGTGCTTGGGTACACCTATACATATTGGGCATCAAACTGTTCAGAGGACCCCAGGCTTTCATATTTGGGGTGATTTGTCTTGATACCTAAAAGTATGTGGGTAATACGATGCTGCAGGGTCGAAATTTTGAAGTCATTTTTTGGAAATGTCCCCAAAATCACCAAATTTAGGAATGGTTTGCGGCTTGGTACTTTGGAGTACAAAGACATGCATACCCAATTTAGATCCATGGGAATGTGTAGTTTCCGAAAATATATGGTTTTCTGGGGTGAACTTACTTTTTTCTACATTTGCCCCCCTCAAAACAATGTAAATGTGTTGATTTTGCAGTACCTGAAATGACAGACCATATGGGGGTCTTCGTTTTGGGGCCCCTATACGCCACGTGCTTGGGTACACCTATACATATTGGGCATCAAACTGTTCAGAGGACCCCAGGCTTTCATATTTGGGGTGATTTGTCTTGATACCTAAAAGTATGTGGGTAATACGATGCTGCAGGGTCGAAATTTTGAAGTCATTTTTGGAAATGTCCCCAAAATCACCAAATTTAGGAATGGTTTGCGTCTTGGTACTTTGGAGTACAAAGACATGCATACCCAATTTAGATCCGTGGGAATGTGTACTTTCCGAAAATATATGGTTTTCTGGGGTGAACTTACTTTTTTCTACATTTGCCCCCCTCAAAACAATGTAAATGTGTTGATTTTGCAGTACCTGAAATGACAGACCATATGGGGGTCTTCGTTTTGGGGCCCCTATACGCCACGTGCTTGGGTACACCTATACATATTGGGCATCAAACTGTTCAGAGGACCCCAGGCTTTCATATTTGGGGTGATTTGTCTTGATACCTAAAAGTATGTGGGTAATACGATGCTGCAGGGTCGAAATTTTGAAGTCATTTTTTGGAAATGTCCCCAAAATCACCAAATTTAGGAATGGTTTGCGGCTTGGTACTTTGGAGTACAAAGACATGCATACCCAATTTAGATCCATGGGAATGTGTAGTTTCCGAAAATATATGGTTTTCTGGGGTGAACTTACTTTTTTCTACATTTGCCCCCCTCAAAACAATGTAAATGTGTTGATTTTGCAGTACCTGAAATGACAGACCATATGGGGGTCTTCGTTTTGGGGCCCCTATACGCCACGTGCTTGGGTACACCTATACATATTGGGCATCAAACTGTTCAGAGGACCCCAGGCTTTCATATTTGGGGTGATTTGTCTTGATACCTAAAAGTATGTGGGTAATACGATGCTGCAGGGTCGAAATTTTGAAGTCATTTTTGGAAATGTCCCCAAAATCACCAAATTTAGGAATGGTTTGCGGCTTGGTACTTTGTAGTAGAAAGACATGCATACCCAATTTAGATTCGTGGGAATGTGTACTTTCCGAAAATATATGGTTTTCTGGGGTGAACTTACTTTTTTCTACCTTTGCCCCCCCCAAAACGATGTAAATGTGTTGATTTTGCAGTACCTGAAATGACAGAACATACAAGGGGGGGGTCTTCATTTTAGGGCCCCTATATGCCACATGCTTGGGTACACCTATACATATTGGGCATCAAACTGTTCAGAGGACCCTAGGCTTTCATATTTGGGGTGATTTCTCTTGATACCTAAAAGTATGTGGGTAATACGATGCTGCAGAGTAGATATTTTGAGGTGATTTTTGGAAATGTCACAAAATCACCAAATTTAGGAATGATTTGCGGCTTGGTACTTTGTAGTAGAAAGACATGCATACCCAATTTGGATTCGTTGGAATGTGTACTTTCCGAAAATATATGGTTTTCTGGGGTGAACTTACTGTTTTCTACTTTTGCCCCCCCCCAAAACAATGTAAATGTGTTGATTTTGCAGTACCTGAAATGACAGACTATATGGGGGTCTTCCTTTTGGGGCCCCTGTATGCCACGTGCTTGGGTACACCTATACATATTGGGAATCAAACTGTTCAGAGGACCCTAGGCTTTTATATTTGGTGTGATTTCTCTTGATACCTAAAAGTATGTGGGTAATACGATGCTGCAGGGTAGATATTTTGAGGTGATTTTTGGAAATGTCACCAAAATCACCAAATTTAGGAATGATTTGCGGATTGGTACTTTGTAGTAGAAAGACATGCATACCCAATTTGGATTCGTTGGAATGTGTACTTTCCGAAAATATATGGTTTTCTGGGGTGAACTTACTGTTTTCTACTTTTGCCCCCCCCCAAAACGATGTAAATGTGTTGATTTTGCAGTACCTGAAATGACAGACTATATGGGGGTCTTCCTTTTGGGGCCCCTGTATGCCACGTGCTTGGGTACACCTATACATATCGGGCATCAAACTGTTCAGAGGACCCTAGGCTTTCATATTTGGGGTGATTTCTCTGGATACCTAAAAGTATGTGGGTAATACGATGCTGCAGGGTAGATATTTTGAGGTGATTTTTGGAAATGTCACCTAAATCACCAAATTTAGGAATGATTTGTGGCTTGGTACTTTGGCGTAGAAAGACATGCATACCCAATTTGGATTCGTTGGAATGTGTACTTTCCGAAAATATATGGTTTTCTGGTGTGAACTTACTGTTTTCTACTTTTGCCCCCCCAAAACAATGTAAATGTGTTGATTTTGCAGTACCTGAAATGACAGACTATATGGGGGTCTTCCTTTTGGGGCCCCTGTATGCCACGTACTTGGGTACACCTATACATATCGGGCATCAAACTGTTCAGAGGACCCTAGGCTTTCATATTTGGGATGATTTGTCTTGATACCTAAAAGTATGTGGGTAATACGATGCTGCAGGGTAGATATTTTGAGGTGATTTTTGGAAATGTCACCTAAAGCACCAAATTTAGGAATGATTTGCGGCTTGGTACTTTGGCGTAGAAAGACATGCATACCCAATTTGGATTCGTTGGAATGTGTACTTTCCGTAAATATATGGTTTTCTGGGGTGAACTTACTGTTTTCTACTTTTGCCCCCCCCCCTAACGATGTAAATGTGTTGATTTTGCAGTACCTGAAATGACAGACTATATGGGGGTCTTCCTTTTGGGGCCCCTGTATGCCACGTGCTTGGGTACACCTATACATATTGGGCATCAAACTGTTCAGAGGACCCTAGGCTTTCATATTTGGGGTGATTTCTCTTGATACCTAAAAGTATGTGGGTAATACGATGCTGCAGGGTAGATATTTTGAGGTGATTTTTGGAAATGTCACCTAAATCACCAAATTTAGGAATGATTTGCGGCTTGGTACTTTGGCGTAGAAAGACATGCATACCCAATTTGAATTCGTGGGAATGTGTACTTTCTGAAAATATATAGTTTTCTGGGGTGAACTTACTGTTTTCTACTTTTGCCCCCCCAAAACAATGTAAATGTGTTGATTTTGCAGTACCTGAAATGACAGACCATTTGAGGGTCTTTGTTTTGGGGCCCTATATGCCACGTGCTTGGGTACACCTATACATATTGGGCATCAAACTGTTCAGAGGACCCCAGGCTTTCATATTTGGGGTGATTTCTCTTGATACCTAAAAGTATGTGGGAACTACGATGCTAGAGGGAGAAAATTTTGAGGTGATTTTTGGAAATGTCCCCAAAATCACCAAATTTAGAAATGGTTTGCGGCTTGGTACTTTGGAGTACAAAGACATCCATACCCGATTTGGATTCGCAGGAATGTGTACTTTCCGAAAATATATGGTTTTATGGGGTGAACTTACTTTTTTCTACCTTTGCCCCCCCAAAAACAATGTAAATGTGTTGATTTTGCAGTACCTGAAATGACAGACCATATGGGGGTCTTTCTTTTGGGGCCCCTGTATGCCACGTGCTTGGGTACACCTATACATATTGGGCATCAAACTGTTCAGAGGACCCTAGGCTTTCATATTTGGGGTGATTTGTCTTGATACCTAAAAGTATGTGGGTAATACGATGCTGCAGAGTAGATATTTTGAGGTGATTTTTGGAAATGTCCCCAAAATCCCCAAATTTAGGAATGGTTTGCGGCTTGGTTCTTTGGAGTACAAAGACATGCATACCCAATTTAGATCCGTGGGAATGTGTACTTTCCAAAAATATATGGTTTTCTGGGGTGAACTTACTTTTTTCTACATTTGCCCCCCTCAAAACAATGTAAATGTGTTGATTTTGCAGTACCTGAAATGACAGACCATATGGGGGTCTTCGTTTTGGGGCCCCTATACGCCACGTGCTTGGGTACACCTATACATATTGGGCATCAAACTGTTCAGAGGACCCCAGGCTTTCATATTTGGGGTGATTGTCTTGATACCTAAAAGTATGTGGGTAATACGATGCTGCAGGGTCGAAATTTTGAAGTCATTTTTGGAAATGTCCCCAAAATCACCAAATTTAGGAATGGTTTGCGTCTTGGTACTTTGGAGTACAAAGACATGCATACCCAATTTAGATCCGTGGGAATGTGTACTTTCCGAAAATATATGGTTTTCTGGGGTGAACTTACTTTTTTCTACATTTGCCCCCCTCAAAACAATGTAAATGTGTTGATTTTGCAGTACCTGAAATGACAGACCATATGGGGGTCTTCGTTTTGGGGCCCCTATACGCCACGTGCTTGGGTACACCTATACATATTGGGCATCAAACTGTTCAGAGGACCCCAGGCTTTCATATTTGGGGTGATTTGTCTTGATACCTAAAAGTATGTGGGTAATACGATGCTGCAGGGTCGAAATTTTGAAGTCATTTTTTGGAAATGTCCCCAAAATCACCAAATTTAGGAATGGTTTGCGGCTTGGTACTTTGGAGTACAAAGACATGCATACCCAATTTAGATCCATGGGAATGTGTAGTTTCCGAAAATATATGGTTTTCTGGGGTGAACTTACTTTTTTCTACATTTGCCCCCCTCAAAACAATGTAAATGTGTTGATTTTGCAGTACCTGAAATGACAGACCATATGGGGGTCTTCGTTTTGGGGCCCCTATACGCCACGTGCTTGGGTACACCTATACATATTGGGCATCAAACTGTTCAGAGGACCCCAGGCTTTCATATTTGGGGTGATTTGTCTTGATACCTAAAAGTATGTGGGTAATACGATGCTGCAGGGTCGAAATTTTGAAGTCATTTTTGGAAATGTCCCCAAAATCACCAAATTTAGGAATGGTTTGCGGCTTGGTACTTTGTAGTAGAAAGACATGCATACCCAATTTAGATTCGTGGGAATGTGTACTTTCCGAAAATATATGGTTTTCTGGGGTGAACTTACTTTTTTCTACCTTTGCCCCCCCCAAAACGATGTAAATGTGTTGATTTTGCAGTACCTGAAATGACAGAACATACAAGGGGGGGTCTTCATTTTAGGGCCCCTATATGCCACATGCTTGGGTACACCTATACATATTGGGCATCAAACTGTTCAGAGGACCCTAGGCTTTCATATTTGGGGTGATTTCTCTTGATACCTAAAAGTATGTGGGTAATACGATGCTGCAGAGTAGATATTTTGAGGTGATTTTTGGAAATGTCACAAAATCACCAAATTTAGGAATGATTTGCGGCTTGGTACTTTGTAGTAGAAAGACATGCATACCCAATTTGGATTCGTTGGAATGTGTACTTTCCGAAAATATATGGTTTTCTGGGGTGAACTTACTGTTTTCTACTTTTGCCCCCCCCCAAAACAATGTAAATGTGTTGATTTTGCAGTACCTGAAATGACAGACTATATGGGGGTCTTCCTTTTGGGGCCCCTGTATGCCACGTGCTTGGGTACACCTATACATATTGGGAATCAAACTGTTCAGAGGACCCTAGGCTTTTATATTTGGTGTGATTTCTCTTGATACCTAAAAGTATGTGGGTAATACGATGCTGCAGGGTAGATATTTTGAGGTGATTTTTGGAAATGTCACCAAAATCACCAAATTTAGGAATGATTTGCGGATTGGTACTTTGTAGTAGAAAGACATGCATACCCAATTTGGATTCGTTGGAATGTGTACTTTCCGAAAATATATGGTTTTCTGGGGTGAACTTACTGTTTTCTACTTTTGCCCCCCCCCAAAACGATGTAAATGTGTTGATTTTGCAGTACCTGAAATGACAGACTATATGGGGGTCTTCCTTTTGGGGCCCCTGTATGCCACGTGCTTGGGTACACCTATACATATCGGGCATCAAACTGTTCAGAGGACCCTAGGCTTTCATATTTGGGGTGATTTCTCTGGATACCTAAAAGTATGTGGGTAATACGATGCTGCAGGGTAGATATTTTGAGGTGATTTTTGGAAATGTCACCTAAATCACCAAATTTAGGAATGATTTGTGGCTTGGTACTTTGGCGTAGAAAGACATGCATACCCAATTTGGATTCGTTGGAATGTGTACTTTCCGAAAATATATGGTTTTCTGGTGTGAACTTACTGTTTTCTACTTTTGCCCCCCCAAAACAATGTAAATGTGTTGATTTTGCAGTACCTGAAATGACAGACTATATGGGGGTCTTCCTTTTGGGGCCCCTGTATGCCACGTACTTGGGTACACCTATACATATCGGGCATCAAACTGTTCAGAGGACCCTAGGCTTTCATATTTGGGATGATTTGTCTTGATACCTAAAAGTATGTGGGTAATACGATGCTGCAGGGTAGATATTTTGAGGTGATTTTTGGAAATGTCACCTAAAGCACCAAATTTAGGAATGATTTGCGGCTTGGTACTTTGGCGTAGAAAGACATGCATACCCAATTTGGATTCGTTGGAATGTGTACTTTCCGTAAATATATGGTTTTCTGGGGTGAACTTACTGTTTTCTACTTTTGCCCCCCCCCCTAACGATGTAAATGTGTTGATTTTGCAGTACCTGAAATGACAGACTATATGGGGGTCTTCCTTTTGGGGCCCCTGTATGCCACGTGCTTGGGTACACCTATACATATTGGGCATCAAACTGTTCAGAGGACCCTAGGCTTTCATATTTGGGGTGATTTCTCTTGATACCTAAAAGTATGTGGGTAATACGATGCTGCAGGGTAGATATTTTGAGGTGATTTTTGGAAATGTCACCTAAATCACCAAATTTAGGAATGATTTGCGGCTTGGTACTTTGGCGTAGAAAGACATGCATACCCAATTTGAATTCGTGGGAATGTGTACTTTCTGAAAATATATAGTTTTCTGGGGTGAACTTACTGTTTTCTACTTTTGCCCCCCCAAAACAATGTAAATGTGTTGATTTTGCAGTACCTGAAATGACAGACCATTTGAGGGTCTTTGTTTTGGGGCCCTATATGCCACGTGCTTGGGTACACCTATACATATTGGGCATCAAACTGTTCAGAGGACCCCAGGCTTTCATATTTGGGGTGATTTCTCTTGATACCTAAAAGTATGTGGGAACTACGATGCTAGAGGGAGAAAATTTTGAGGTGATTTTTGGAAATGTCCCCAAAATCACCAAATTTAGAAATGGTTTGCGGCTTGGTACTTTGGAGTACAAAGACATCCATACCCGATTTGGATTCGCAGGAATGTGTACTTTCCGAAAATATATGGTTTTATGGGGTGAACTTACTTTTTTCTACCTTTGCCCCCCCCAAAAACAATGTAAATGTGTTGATTTTGCAGTACCTGAAATGACAGACCATATGGGGGTCTTTCTTTTGGGGCCCCTGTATGCCACGTGCTTGGGTACACCTATACATATTGGGCATCAAACTGTTCAGAGGACCCTAGGCTTTCATATTTGGGGTGATTTGTCTTGATACCTAAAAGTATGTGGGTAATACGATGCTGCAGAGTAGATATTTTGAGGTGATTTTTGGAAATGTCCCCAAAATCCCCAAATTTAGGAATGGTTTGCGGCTTGGTTCTTTGGAGTACAAAGACATGCATACCCAATTTAGATCCGTGGGAATGTGTACTTTCCAAAAATATATGGTTTTCTGGGGTGAACTTACTTTTTTCTACATTTGCCCCCCTCAAAACAATGTAAATGTGTTGATTTTGCAGTACCTGAAATGACAGACCATATGGGGGTCTTCGTTTTGGGTCCCCTATACGCCACGTGCTTGGGTACACCTATACATATTGGGCATCAAACTGTTCAGAGGACCCCAGGCTTTCATATTTGGGGTGATTTGTCTTGATACCTAAAAGTATGTGGGTAATACAATGCTGCAGGGTCGAAATTTTGAAGTCATTTTTGGAAATGTCACCTACATCCCCAAATTTAGGAATGGTTTGCGGCTTGGTTCTTTGGAGTACAAAGACATGCATACCCAATTTAGATCCGTGGGAATGTGTACTTTCCGAAAATATATGGTTTTCTGGGGTGAACTTACTTTTTTCTACATTTGCCCCCCTCAAAACAATGTAAATGTGTTGATTTTGCAGTACCTGAAATGACAGACCATATGGGGGTCTTCGTTTTGGGTCCCCTATACGCCACGTGCTTGGGTACACCTATACATATTGGGCATCAAACTGTTCAGAGGACCCCAGGCTTTCATATTTGGGGTGATTTGTCTTGATACCTAAAAGTATGTGGGTAATACAATGCTGCAGGGTCGAAATTTTGAAGTCATTTTTGGAAATGTCCCCAAAATCACCAAATTTGGGAATGGTTTGCGGCTTGGTACTTTGGAGTACAAAGACATGCATACCCAATTTAGATCTGTGGGAATGTGTACTTTCCGAAAATATATGGTTTTATGGGGTGAACTTACTTTTTTCTACCTTTGCCCCCCCCAAAAACAATGTAAATGTGTTGATTTTGCAGTACCTGAAATGACAGACCATATGGGGGTCTTTCTTTTGGGGCCCCTGTATGCCACGTGCTTGGGTACACCTATACATATTGGGCATCAAACTGTTCAGAGGACCCTAGGCTTTCATATTTGGGGTGATTTCTCTTGATACCTAAAAGTATGTGGGTAATATGATGCTGCAGGGTAGATATTTTGAAGTCATTTTTGGAAATGTCCCCAAAATCCCCAAATTTAGGAATGGTTTGCGGCTTGGTTCTTTGGAGTACAAAGACATGCATACCCAATTTAGATCTGTGGGAATGTGTACTTTCCGAAAATATATGGTTTTCTGGGGTGAACTTACTTTTTTCTACCTTTCCCCCCCCAAAAACAATGTAAATGTGTTGATTTTGCAGTACCTGAAATGACAGACCATATGGGGGTCTTTCTTTTGGGGCCCCTGTATGCCACGTGCTTGGGTACACCTATACATATTGGGCATCAAACTGTTCAGAGGACCCTAGGCTTTCATATTTGGGGTGATTTGTCTTGATACCTAAAAGTATGTGGGTAATACGATGCTGTAGAGTAGATATTTTGAGGTGATTTTTGGAAATGTCACCTAAATCCCCAAATTTAGGAATGGTTTGCGGCTTGGTTCTTTGGAGTACAAAGACATGCATACCCAATTTAGATCCGTGGGAATGTGTACTTTCCGAAAATATATGGTTTTCTGGGGTGAACTTACTTTTTTCTACATTTGCCCCCCTCAAAACAATGTAAATGTGTTGATTTTGCAGTACCTGAAATGACAGACCATATGGGGGTCTTCGTTTTGGGTCCCCTATACGCCACGTGCTTGGGTACACCTATACATATTGGGCATCAAACTGTTCAGAGGACCCCAGGCTTTCATATTTGGGGTGATTTGTCTTGATACCTAAAAGTATGTGGGTAATACAATGCTGCAGGGTCGAAATTTTGAAGTCATTTTTGGAAATGTCCCCAAAATCACCAAATTTAGGAATGGTTTGCGGCTTGGTACTTTGGAGTACAAAGACATGCATACCCAATTTAGATCTGTGGGAATGTGTATTTTCCGAAAATATATGGTTTTATGGGGTGAACTTACTTTTTTCTACCTTTGCCCCCCCCAAAAACAATGTAAATGTGTTGATTTTGCAGTACCTGAAATGACAGACCATATGGGGGTCTTTCTTTTGGGGCCCCTGTATGCCACGTGCTTGGGTACACCTATACATATTGGGCATCAAACTGTTCAGAGGACCCTAGGCTTTCATATTTGGGGTGATTTCTCTTGATACCTAAAAGTATGTGGGTAATACGATGCTGCAGGGTAGATATTTTGAAGTCATTTTTGGAAATGTCCCCAAAATCCCCAAATTTAGGAATGGTTTGCGGCTTGGTTCTTTGGAGTACAAAGACATGCATACCCAATTTAGATCTGTGGGAATGTGTACTTTCCGAAAATATATGGTTTTCTGGGGTGAACTTACTTTTTTCTACATTTGCCCCCCTCAAAACAATGTAAATGTGTTGATTTTGCAGTACCTGAAATGACAGACCATATGGGGGTCTTCTTTTTTGGGCCCCTATACGCCACGTGCTTGGGTACACCTATACATATTGGGCATCAAACTGTTCAGAGGACCCCAGGCTTTCATATTTGGGGTGATTTGTCTTGATACCTAAAAGTATGTGGGTAATACGATGCTGCAGGGTCGAAATTTTGAAGTCATTTTTGGAAATGTCCCCAAAATCACCAAATTTAGGAATGGTTTGCGGCGAGGTACTTTGGAGTACAAAGACATGCATACCCAATTTAGATCCGTGGGAATGTGTACTTTCCGAAAATATATGGTTTTCTGGGGTGAACTTACTTTTTTCTACATTTGCCCCCCTCAAAACAATGTAAATGTGTTGATTTTGCAGTACCTGAAATGACAGACCATATGGGGGTCTTCGTTTTGGGGCCCCTATACGCCACGTGCTTGGGTACACCTATACATATTGGGCATCAAACTGTTCAGAGGACCCCAGGCTTTCATATTTGGGGTGATTTGTCTTGATACCTAAAAGTATGTGGGTAATACGATGCTGCAGGGTCGAAATTTTGAAGTCATTTTTTGGAAATGTCCCCAAAATCACCAAATTTAGGAATGGTTTGCGGCTTGGTACTTTGGAGTACAAAGACATGCATACCCAATTTAGATCCATGGGAATGTGTAGTTTCCGAAAATATATGGTTTTCTGGGGTGAACTTACTTTTTTCTACATTTGCCCCCCTCAAAACAATGTAAATGTGTTGATTTTGCAGTACCTGAAATGACAGACCATATGGGGGTCTTCGTTTTGGGGCCCCTATACGCCACGTGCTTGGGTACACCTATACATATTGGGCATCAAACTGTTCAGAGGACCCCAGGCTTTCATATTTGGGGTGATTTGTCTTGATACCTAAAAGTATGTGGGTAATACGATGCTGCAGGGTCGAAATTTTGAAGTCATTTTTGGAAATGTCCCCAAAATCACCAAATTTAGGAATGGTTTGCGGCTTGGTACTTTGGAGTACAAAGACATGCATACCCAATTTAGATCCGTGGGAATGTGTACTTTCCGAAAATATATGGTTTTCTGGGGTGAACTTACTTTTTTCTACATTTGCCCCCCTCAAAACAATGTAAATGTGTTGATTTTGCAGTACCTGAAATGACAGACCATATGGGGGTCTTCGTTTTGGGGCCCCTATACGCCACGTGCTTGGGTACACCTATACATATTGGGCATCAAACTGTTCAGAGGACCCCAGGCTTTCATATTTGGGGTGATTTGTCTTGATACCTAAAAGTATGTGGGTAATACGATGCTGCAGGGTCGAAATTTTGAAGTCATTTTTTGGAAATGTCCCCAAAATCACCAAATTTAGGAATGGTTTGCGGCTTGGTACTTTGGAGTACAAAGACATGCATACCCAATTTAGATCCATGGGAATGTGTAGTTTCCGAAAATATATGGTTTTCTGGGGTGAACTTACTTTTTTCTACATTTGCCCCCCTCAAAACAATGTAAATGTGTTGATTTTGCAGTACCTGAAATGACAGACCATATGGGGGTCTTCGTTTTGGGGCCCCTATACGCCACGTGCTTGGGTACACCTATACATATTGGGCATCAAACTGTTCAGAGGACCCCAGGCTTTCATATTTGGGGTGATTTGTCTTGATACCTAAAAGTATGTGGGTAATACGATGCTGCAGGGTCGAAATTTTGAAGTCATTTTTGGAAATGTCCCCAAAATCACCAAATTTAGGAATGGTTTGCGGCTTGGTACTTTGTAGTAGAAAGACATGCATACCCAATTTAGATTCGTGGGAATGTGTACTTTCCGAAAATATATGGTTTTCTGGGGTGAACTTACTTTTTTCTACCTTTGCCCCCCCCAAAACGATGTAAATGTGTTGATTTTGCAGTACCTGAAATGACAGAACATACAAGGGGGGGGTCTTCATTTTAGGGCCCCTATATGCCACATGCTTGGGTACACCTATACATATTGGGCATCAAACTGTTCAGAGGACCCTAGGCTTTCATATTTGGGGTGATTTCTCTTGATACCTAAAAGTATGTGGGTAATACGATGCTGCAGAGTAGATATTTTGAGGTGATTTTTGGAAATGTCACCTAAATCACCAAATTTAGGAATGATTTGCGGCTTGGTACTTTGGCGTAGAAAGACATGCATACCCAATTTGGATTCGTTGGAATGTGTACTTTCCGTAAATATATGGTTTTCTGGGGTGAAATTACTGTTTTCTACTTTTGCCCCCCCCCAACGATGTAAATGTGTTGATTTTGCAGTACCTGAAATGACAGACTATATGGGGGTCTTCCTTTTGGGGCCCCTGTATGCCACGTGCTTGGGTACACCTATACATATTGGGCATCAAACTGTTCAGAGGACCCTAGGCTTTCATATTTGGGGTGATTTCTCTTGATACCTAAAAGTATGTGGGTAATACGATGCTGCAGGGTAGATATTTTGAGGTGATTTTTGGAAATGTCACCTAAATCACCAAATTTAGGAATGATTTGCGGCTTGGTACTTTGGCGTAGAAAGACATGCATACCCAATTTGAATTCGTGGGAATGTGTACTTTCTGAAAATATATAGTTTTCTGGGGTGAACTTACTGTTTTCTACTTTTGCCCCCCCAAAACAATGTAAATGTGTTGATTTTGCAGTACCTGAAATGACAGACCATTTGAGGGTCTTTGTTTTGGGGCCCTATATGCCACGTGCTTGGGTACACCTATACATATTGGGCATCAAACTGTTCAGAGGACCCCAGGCTTTCATATTTGGGGTGATTTCTCTTGATACCTAAAAGTATGTGGGAACTACGATGCTAGAGGGAGAAAATTTTGAGGTGATTTTTGGAAATGTCCCCAAAATCACCAAATTTAGAAATGGTTTGCGGCTTGGTACTTTGGAGTACAAAGACATCCATACCCGATTTGGATTCGCAGGAATGTGTACTTTCCGAAAATATATGGTTTTATGGGGTGAACTTACTTTTTTCTACCTTTGCCCCCCCCAAAAACAATGTAAATGTGTTGATTTTGCAGTACCTGAAATGACAGACCATATGGGGGTCTTTCTTTTGGGGCCCCTGTATGCCACGTGCTTGGGTACACCTATACATATTGGGCATCAAACTGTTCAGAGGACCCTAGGCTTTCATATTTGGGGTGATTTGTCTTGATACCTAAAAGTATGTGGGTAATACGATGCTGCAGAGTAGATATTTTGAGGTGATTTTTGGAAATGTCCCCAAAATCCCCAAATTTAGGAATGGTTTGCGGCTTGGTTCTTTGGAGTACAAAGACATGCATACCCAATTTAGATCCGTGGGAATGTGTACTTTCCAAAAATATATGGTTTTCTGGGGTGAACTTACTTTTTTCTACATTTGCCCCCCTCAAAACAATGTAAATGTGTTGATTTTGCAGTACCTGAAATGACAGACCATATGGGGGTCTTCGTTTTGGGTCCCCTATACGCCACGTGCTTGGGTACACCTATACATATTGGGCATCAAACTGTTCAGAGGACCCCAGGCTTTCATATTTGGGGTGATTTGTCTTGATACCTAAAAGTATGTGGGTAATACAATGCTGCAGGGTCGAAATTTTGAAGTCATTTTTGGAAATGTCCCCAAAATCACCAAATTTAGGAATGGTTTGCGGCTTGGTACTTTGGAGTACAAAGACATGCATACCCAATTTAGATCTGTGGGAATGTGTACTTTCCGAAAATATATGGTTTTATGGGGTGAACTTACTTTTTTCTACCTTTGCCCCCCCCAAAAAACAATGTAAATGTGTTGATTTTGCAGTACCTGAAATGACAGACCATATGGGGGTCTTTCTTTTGGGGCCCCTGTATGCCACGTGCTTGGGTACACCTATACATATTGGGCATCAAACTGTTCAGAGGACCCTAGGCTTTCATATTTGGGGTGATTTCTCTTGATACCTAAAAGTATGTGGGTAATACGATGCTGCAGGGTAGATATTTTGAAGTCATTTTTGGAAATGTCCCCAAAATCCCCAAATTTAGGAATGGTTTGCGGCTTGGTTCTTTGGAGTACAAAGACATGCATACCCAATTTAGATCTGTGGGAATGTGTACTTTCCGAAAATATATGGTTTTCTGGTGTGAACTTACTTTTTTCTACATTTGCCCCCCTCAAAACAATGTAAATGTGTTGATTTTGCAGTACCTGAAATGACAGGCCATATGGGGGTCTTCGTTTTGGGGCCCCTATACGCCACGTGCTTGGGTACACCTATACATATTGGGCATCAAACTGTTCAGAGGACCCCAGGCTTTCATATTTGGGGTGATTTGTCTTGATACCTAAAAGTATGTGGGTAATACGATGCTGCAGGGTCGAAATTTTGAAGTCATTTTTGGAAATGTCCCCAAAATCACCAAATTTAGGAATGGTTTGCGGCTTGGTACTTTGGAGTACAAAGACATGCATACCCAATTTAGATCCGTGGGAATGTGTACTTTCCGAAAATATATGGTTTTCTGGGGTGAACTTACTTTTTTCTACATTTGCCCCCCTCAAAACAATGTAAATGTGTTGATTTTGCAGTACCTGAAATGACAGACCATATGGGGGTCTTCGTTTTGGGGCCCCTATACGCCACGTGCTTGGGTACACCTATACATATTGGGCATCAAACTGTTCAGAGGACCCCAGGCTTTCATATTTGGGGTGATTTGTCTTGATACCTAAAAGTATGTGGGTAATACGATGCTGCAGGGTCAAAATTTTGAAGTCATTTTTTGGAAATGTCCCCAAAATCACCAAATTTAGGAATGGTTTGCGGCTTGGTACTTTGGAGTACAAAGACATGCATACCCAATTTAGATCCATGGGAATGTGTAGTTTCCGAAAATATATGGTTTTCTGGGGTGAACTTACTTTTTTCTACATTTGCCCCCCTCAAAACAATGTAAATGTGTTGATTTTGCAGTACCTGAAATGACAGACCATATGGGGGTCTTCGTTTTGGGGCCCCTATACGCCACGTGCTTGGGTACACCTATACATATTGGGCATCAAACTGTTCAGAGGACCCCAGGCTTTCATATTTGGGGTGATTTGTCTTGATACCTAAAAGTATGTGGGTAATACGATGCTGCAGGGTCGAAATTTTGAAGTCATTTTTGGAAATGTCCCCAAAATCACCAAATTTAGGAATGGTTTGCGGCTTGGTACTTTGTAGTAGAAAGACATGCATACCCAATTTAGATTTGTGGGAATGTGTACTTTCCGAAAATATATGGTTTTCTGGGGTGAACTTACTTTTTTCTACCTTTGCCCCCCCCAAAACGATGTAAATGTGTTGATTTTGCAGTACCTGAAATGACAGAACATACAAGGGGGGGGTCTTCATTTTAGGGCCCCTATATGCCACATGCTTGGGTACACCTATACATATTGGGCATCAAACTGTTCAGAGGACCCTAGGATTTCATATTTGGGGTGATTTCTCTTGATACCTAAAAGTATGTGGGTAATACGATGCTGCAGAGTAGATATTTTGAGGTGATTTTTGGAAATGTCACAAAATCACCAAATTATGAATGATTTGCGGCTTGGTACTTTGTAGTAGAAAGACATGCATACCCAATTTGGATTCGTTGGAATGTGTACTTTCCGAAAATATATGGTTTTCTGGGGTGAACTTACTGTTTTCTACTTTTGCCCCCCCCCAAAACAATGTAAATGTGTTGATTTTGCAGTACCTGAAATGACAGACTATATGGGGGTCTTCCTTTTGGGGCCCCTGTATGCCACGTGCTTGGGTACACCTATACATATTGGGAATCAAACTGTTCAGAGGACCCTAGGCTTTCATATTTGGTGTGATTTCTCTTGATACCTAAAAGTATGTGGGTAATACGATGCTGCAGGGTAGATATTTTGAGGTGATTTTTGGAAATGTCACCAAAATCACCAAATTTAGGAATGATTTGCGGCTTGGTACTTTGTAGTAGAAAGACATGCATACCCAATTTGGATTCGTTGGAATGTGTACTTTCCGAAAATATATGGTTTTCTGGGGTGAACTTACTGTTTTCTACTTTTGCCCCCCCCCAAAACGATGTAAATGTGTTGATTTTGCAGTACCTGAAATGACAGACTATATGGGGGTCTTCCTTTTGGGGCCCCTGTATGCCACGTGCTTGGGTACACCTATACATATCGGGCATCAAACTGTTCAGAGGACCCTAGGCTTTCATATTTGGGGTGATTTCTCTGGATACCTAAAAGTATGTGGGTAATACGATGCTGCAGGGTAGATATTTTGAGGTGATTTTTGGAAATGTCACCTAAATCACCAAATTTAGGAATGATTTGTGGCTTGGTACTTTGGCGTAGAAAGACATGCATACCCAATTTGGATTCGTTGGAATGTGTACTTTCCGAAAATATATGGTTTTCTGGTGTGAACTTACTGTTTTCTACTTTTGCCCCCCCAAAACAATGTAAATGTGTTGATTTTGCAGTACCTGAAATGACAGACTATATGGGGGTCTTCCTTTTGGGGCCCCTGTATGCCACGTACTTGGGTACACCTATACATATCGGGCATCAAACTGTTCAGAGGACCCTAGGCTTTCATATTTGGGATGATTTGTCTTGATACCTAAAAGTATGTGGGTAATACGATGCTGCAGGGTAGATATTTTGAGGTGATTTTTGGAAATGTCACCTAAAGCACCAAATTTAGGAATGATTTGCGGCTTGGTACTTTGGCGTAGAAAGACATGCATACCCAATTTGGATTCGTTGGAATGTGTACTTTCCGTAAATATCTGGTTTTCTGGGGTGAACTTACTGTTTTCTACTTTTGCCCCCCCCAACGATGTAAATGTGTTGATTTTGCAGTACCTGAAATGACAGACTATATGGGGGTCTTCCTTTTGGGGCCCCTGTATGCCACGTGCTTGGGTACACCTATACATATTGGGCATCAAACTGTTCAGAGGACCCTAGGCTTTCATATTTGGGGTGATTTCTCTTGATACCTAAAAGTATGTGGGTAATACGATGCTGCAGGGTAGATATTTTGAGGTGATTTTTGGAAATGTCACCTAAATCACCAAATTTAGGAATGATTTGCGGCTTGGTACTTTGGCGTAGAAAGACATGCATACCCAATTTGAATTCGTGGGAATGTGTACTTTCTGAAAATATATAGTTTTCTGGGGTGAACTTACTGTTTTCTACTTTTGCCCCCCCAAAACAATGTAAATGTGTTGATTTTGCAGTACCTGAAATGACAGACCATTTGAGGGTCTTTGTTTTGGGGCCCTATATGCCACGTGCTTGGGTACACCTATACATATTGGGCATCAAACTGTTCAGAGGACCCCAGGCTTTCATATTTGGGGTGATTTCTCTTGATACCTAAAAGTATGTGGGAACTACGATGCTAGAGGGAGAAAATTTTGAGGTGATTTTTGGAAATGTCCCCAAAATCACCAAATTTAGAAATGGTTTGCGGCTTGGTACTTTGGAGTACAAAGACATCCATACCCGATTTGGATTCGCAGGAATGTGTACTTTCCGAAAATATATGGTTTTATGGGGTGAACTTACTTTTTTCTACCTTTGCCCCCCCCAAAAACAATGTAAATGTGTTGATTTTGCAGTACCTGAAATGACAGACCATATGGGGGTCTTTCTTTTGGGGCCCCTGTATGCCACGTGCTTGGGTACACCTATACATATTGGGCATCAAACTGTTCAGAGGACCCTAGGCTTTCATATTTGGGGTGATTTGTCTTGATACCTAAAAGTATGTGGGTAATACGATGCTGCAGAGTAGATATTTTGAGGTGATTTTTGGAAATGTCCCCAAAATCCCCAAATTTAGGAATGGTTTGCGGCTTGGTTCTTTGGAGTACAAAGACATGCATACCCAATTTAGATCCGTGGGAATGTGTACTTTCCGAAAATATATGGTTTTCTGGGGTGAACTTACTTTTTTCTACATTTGCCCCCCTCAAAACAATGTAAATGTGTTGATTTTGCAGTACCTGAAATGACAGACCATATGGGGGTCTTCGTTTTGGGTCCCCTATACGCCACGTGCTTGGGTACACCTATACATATTGGGCATCAAACTGTTCAGAGGACCCCAGGCTTTCATATTTGGGGTGATTTGTCTTGATACCTAAAAGTATGTGGGTAATACAATGCTGCAGGGTCGAAATTTTGAAGTCATTTTTGGAAATGTCCCCAAAATCACCAAATTTAGGAATGGTTTGCGGCTTGGTACTTTGGAGTACAAAGACATGCATACCCAATTTAGATCTGTGGGAATGTGTACTTTCCGAAAATATATGGTTTTATGGGGTGAACTTACTTTTTTCTACCTTTGCCCCCCCCAAAAAACAATGTAAATGTGTTGATTTTGCAGTACCTGAAATGACAGACCATATGGGGGTCTTTCTTTTGGGGCCCCTGTATGCCACGTGCTTGGGTACACCTATACATATTGGGCATCAAACTGTTCAGAGGACCCTAGGCTTTCATATTTGGGGTGATTTCTCTTGATACCTAAAAGTATGTGGGTAATACGATGCTGCAGGGTAGATATTTTGAAGTCATTTTTGGAAATGTCCCCAAAATCCCCAAATTTAGGAATGGTTTGCGGCTTGGTTCTTTGGAGTACAAAGACATGCATACCCAATTTAGATCTGTGGGAATGTGTACTTTCCGAAAATATATGGTTTTCTGGGGTGAACTTACTTTTTTCTACATTTGCCCCCCTCAAAACAATGTAAATGTGTTGATTTTGCAGTACCTGAAATGACAGGCCATATGGGGGTCTTCGTTTTGGGGCCCCTATACGCCACGTGCTTGGGTACACCTATACATATTGGGCATCAAACTGTTCAGAGGACCCCAGGCTTTCATATTTGGGGTGATTTGTCTTGATACCTAAAAGTATGTGGGTAATACGATGCTGCAGGGTCGAAATTTTGAAGTCATTTTTGGAAATGTCCCCAAAATCACCAAATTTAGGAATGGTTTGCGGCTTGGTACTTTGGAGTACAAAGACATGCATACCCAATTTAGATCCGTGGGAATGTGTACTTTCCGAAAATATATGGTTTTCTGGGGTGAACTTACTTTTTTCTACATTTGCCCCCCTCAAAACAATGTAAATGTGTTGATTTTGCAGTACCTGAAATGACAGACCATATGGGGGTCTTCGTTTTGGGGCCCCTATACGCCACGTGCTTGGGTACACCTATACATATTGGGCATCAAACTGTTCAGAGGACCCCAGGCTTTCATATTTGGGGTGATTTGTCTTGATACCTAAAAGTATGTGGGTAATACGATGCTGCAGGGTCGAAATTTTGAAGTCATTTTTTGGAAATGTCCCCAAAATCACCAAATTTAGGAATGGTTTGCGGCTTGGTACTTTGGAGTACAAAGACATGCATACCCAATTTAGATCCATGGGAATGTGTAGTTTCCGAAAATATATGGTTTTCTGGGGTGAACTTACTTTTTTCTACATTTGCCCCCCTCAAAACAATGTAAATGTGTTGATTTTGCAGTACCTGAAATGACAGACCATATGGGGGTCTTCGTTTTGGGGCCCCTATACGCCACGTGCTTGGGTACACCTATACATATTGGGCATCAAACTGTTCAGAGGACCCCAGGCTTTCATATTTGGGGTGATTTGTCTTGATACCTAAAAGTATGTGGGTAATACGATGCTGCAGGGTCGAAATTTTGAAGTCATTTTTGGAAATGTCCCCAAAATCACCAAATTTAGGAATGGTTTGCGGCTTGGTACTTTGTAGTAGAAAGACATGCATACCCAATTTAGATTCGTGGGAATGTGTACTTTCCGAAAATATATGGTTTTCTGGGGTGAACTTACTTTTTTCTACCTTTGCCCCCCCCAAAACGATGTAAATGTGTTGATTTTGCAGTACCTGAAATGACAGAACATACAAGGGGGGGTCTTCATTTTAGGGCCCCTATATGCCACATGCTTGGGTACACCTATACATATTGGGCATCAAACTGTTCAGAGGACCCTAGGCTTTCATATTTGGGGTGATTTCTCTTGATACCTAAAAGTATGTGGGTAATACGATGCTGCAGAGTAGATATTTTGAGGTGATTTTTGGAAATGTCACAAAATCACCAAATTTAGGAATGATTTGCGGCTTGGTACTTTGTAGTAGAAAGACATGCATACCCAATTTGGATTCGTTGGAATGTGTACTTTCCGAAAATATATGGTTTTCTGGGGTGAACTTACTGTTTTCTACTTTTGCCCCCCCCCAAAACAATGTAAATGTGTTGATTTTGCAGTACCTGAAATGACAGACTATATGGGGGTCTTCCTTTTGGGGCCCCTGTATGCCACGTGCTTGGGTACACCTATACATATTGGGAATCAAACTGTTCAGAGGACCCTAGGCTTTCATATTTGGTGTGATTTCTCTTGATACCTAAAAGTATGTGGGTAATACGATGCTGCAGGGTAGATATTTTGAGGTGATTTTTGGAAATGTCACCAAAATCACCAAATTTAGGAATGATTTGCGGCTTGGTACTTTGTAGTAGAAAGACATGCATACCCAATTTGGATTCGTTTTAATGTGTACTTTCCGAAAATATATGGTTTTCTGGGGTGAACTTACTGTTTTCTACTTTTGCCCCCCCCCAAAACGATGTAAATGTGTTGATTTTGCAGTACCTGAAATGACAGACTATATGGGGGTCTTCCTTTTGGGGCCCCTGTATGCCACGTGCTTGGGTACACCTATACATATCGGGCATCAAACTGTTCAGAGGACCCTAGGCTTTCATATTTGGGGTGATTTCTCTGGATACCTAAAAGTATGTGGGTAATACGATGCTGCAGGGTAGATATTTTGAGGTGATTTTTGGAAATGTCACCTAAATCACCAAATTTAGGAATGATTTGTGGCTTGGTACTTTGGCGTAGAAAGACATGCATACCCAATTTGGATTCGTTGGAATGTGTACTTTCCGAAAATATATGGTTTTCTGGTGTGAACTTACTGTTTTCTACTTTTGCCCCCCCAAAACAATGTAAATGTGTTGATTTTGCAGTACCTGAAATGACAGACTATATGGGGGTCTTCCTTTTGGGGCCCCTGTATGCCACGTACTTGGGTACACCTATACATATCGGGCATCAAACTGTTCAGAGGACCCTAGGCTTTCATATTTGGGATGATTTGTCTTGATACCTAAAAGTATGTGGGTAATACGATGCTGCAGGGTAGATATTTTGAGGTGATTTTTGGAAATGTCACCTAAAGCACCAAATTTAGGAATGATTTGCGGCTTGGTACTTTGGCGTAGAAAGACATGCATACCCAATTTGGATTCGTTGGAATGTGTACTTTCCGTAAATATCTGGTTTTCTGGGGTGAACTTACTGTTTTCTACTTTTGCCCCCCCCAACGATGTAAATGTGTTGATTTTGCAGTACCTGAAATGACAGACTATATGGGGGTCTTCCTTTTGGGGCCCCTGTATGCCACGTGCTTGGGTACACCTATACATATTGGGCATCAAACTGTTCAGAGGACCCTAGGCTTTCATATTTGGGGTGATTTCTCTTGATACCTAAAAGTATGTGGGTAATACGATGCTGCAGGGTAGATATTTTGAGGTGATTTTTGGAAATGTCACCTAAATCACCAAATTTAGGAATGATTTGCGGCTTGGTACTTTGGCGTAGAAAGACATGCATACCCAATTTGAATTCGTGGGAATGTGTACTTTCTGAAAATATATAGTTTTCTGGGGTGAACTTACTGTTTTCTACTTTTGCCCCCCCAAAACAATGTAAATGTGTTGATTTTGCAGTACCTGAAATGACTGACCATTTGAGGGTCTTTGTTTTGGGGCCCTATATGCCACGTGCTTGGGTACACCTATACATATTGGGCATCAAACTGTTCAGAGGACCCCAGGCTTTCATATTTGGGGTGATTTCTCTTGATACCTAAAAGTATGTGGGAACTACGATGCTAGAGGGAGAAAATTTTGAGGTGATTTTTGGAAATGTCCCCAAAATCACCAAATTTAGAAATGGTTTGCGGCTTGGTACTTTGGAGTACAAAGACATCCATACCCGATTTGGATTCGCAGGAATGTGTACTTTCCGAAAATATATGGTTTTATGGGGTGAACTTACTTTTTTCTACCTTTGCCCCCCCCAAAAACAATGTAAATGTGTTGATTTTGCAGTACCTGAAATGACAGACCATATGGGGGTCTTTCTTTTGGGGCCCCTGTATGCCACGTGCTTGGGTACACCTATACATATTGGGCATCAAACTGTTCAGAGGACCCTAGGCTTTCATATTTGGGGTGATTTGTCTTGATACCTAAAAGTATGTGGGTAATACGATGCTGCAGAGTAGATATTTTGAGGTGATTTTTGGAAATGTCCCCAAAATCCCCAAATTTAGGAATGGTTTGCGGCTTGGTTCTTTGGAGTACAAAGACATGCATACCCAATTTAGATCCGTGGGAATGTGTACTTTCCGAAAATATATGGTTTTCTGGGGTGAACTTACTTTTTTCTACATTTGCCCCCCTCAAAACAATGTAAATGTGTTGATTTTGCAGTACCTGAAATGACAGACCATATGGGGGTCTTCGTTTTGGGTCCCCTATACGCCACGTGCTTGGGTACACCTATACATATTGGGCATCAAACTGTTCAGAGGACCCCAGGCTTTCATATTTGGGGTGATTTGTCTTGATACCTAAAAGTATGTGGGTAATACAATGCTGCAGGGTCGAAATTTTGAAGTCATTTTTGGAAATGTCCCCAAAATCACCAAATTTAGGAATGGTTTGCGGCTTGGTACTTTGGAGTACAAAGACATGCATACCCAATTTAGATCTGTGGGAATGTGTACTTTCCGAAAATATATGGTTTTATGGGGTGAACTTACTTTTTTCTACCTTTGCCCCCCCCAAAAAACAATGTAAATGTGTTGATTTTGCAGTACCTGAAATGACAGACCATATGGGGGTCTTTCTTTTGGGGCCCCTGTATGCCACGTGCTTGGGTACACCTATACATATTGGGCATCAAACTGTTCAGAGGACCCTAGGCTTTCATATTTGGGGTGATTTCTCTTGATACCTAAAAGTATGTGGGTAATACGATGCTGCAGGGTAGATATTTTGAAGTCATTTTTGGAAATGTCCCCAAAATCCCCAAATTTAGGAATGGTTTGCGGCTTGGTTCTTTGGAGTACAAAGACATGCATACCCAATTTAGATCTGTGGGAATGTGTACTTTCCGAAAATATATGGTTTTCTGGGGTGAACTTACTTTTTTCTACATTTGCCCCCCTCAAAACAATGTAAATGTGTTGATTTTGCAGTACCTGAAATGACAGGCCATATGGGGGTCTTCGTTTTGGGGCCCCTATACGCCACGTGCTTGGGTACACCTATACATATTGGGCATCAAACTGTTCAGAGGACCCCAGGCTTTCATATTTGGGGTGATTTGTCTTGATACCTAAAAGTATGTGGGTAATACGATGCTGCAGGGTCGAAATTTTGAAGTCATTTTTGGAAATGTCCCCAAAATCACCAAATTTAGGAATGGTTTGCGGCTTGGTACTTTGGAGTACAAAGACATGCATACCCAATTTAGATCCGTGGGAATGTGTACTTTCCGAAAATATATGGTTTTCTGGGGTGAACTTACTTTTTTCTACATTTGCCCCCCTCAAAACAATGTAAATGTGTTGATTTTGCAGTACCTGAAATGACAGACCATATGGGGGTCTTCGTTTTGGGGCCCCTATACGCCACGTGCTTGGGTACACCTATACATATTGGGCATCAAACTGTTCAGAGGACCCCAGGCTTTCATATTTGGGGTGATTTGTCTTGATACCTAAAAGTATGTGGGTAATACGATGCTGCAGGGTCGAAATTTTGAAGTCATTTTTTGGAAATGTCCCCAAAATCACCAAATTTAGGAATGGTTTGCGGCTTGGTACTTTGGAGTACAAAGACATGCATACCCAATTTAGATCCATGGGAATGTGTAGTTTCCGAAAATATATGGTTTTCTGGGGTGAACTTACTTTTTTCTACATTTGCCCCCCTCAAAACAATGTAAATGTGTTGATTTTGCAGTACCTGAAATGACAGACCATATGGGGGTCTTCGTTTTGGGGCCCCTATACGCCACGTGCTTGGGTACACCTATACATATTGGGCATCAAACTGTTCAGAGGACCCCAGGCTTTCATATTTGGGGTGATTTGTCTTGATACCTAAAAGTATGTGGGTAATACGATGCTGCAGGGTCGAAATTTTGAAGTCATTTTTGGAAATGTCCCCAAAATCACCAAATTTAGGAATGGTTTGCGGCTTGGTACTTTGTAGTAGAAAGACATGCATACCCAATTTAGATTCGTGGGAATGTGTACTTTCCGAAAATATATGGTTTTCTGGGGTGAACTTACTTTTTTCTACCTTTGCCCCCCCCAAAACGATGTAAATGTGTTGATTTTGCAGTACCTGAAATGACAGAACATACAAGGGGGGGGTCTTCATTTTAGGGCCCCTATATGCCACATGCTTGGGTACACCTATACATATTGGGCATCAAACTGTTCAGAGGACCCTAGGCTTTCATATTTGGGGTGATTTCTCTTGATACCTAAAAGTATGTGGGTAATACGATGCTGCAGAGTAGATATTTTGAGGTGATTTTTGGAAATGTCACAAAATCACCAAATTTAGGAATGATTTGCGGCTTGGTACTTTGTAGTAGAAAGACATGCATACCCAATTTGGATTCGTTGGAATGTGTACTTTCCGAAAATATATGGTTTTCTGGGGTGAACTTACTGTTTTCTACTTTTGCCCCCCCCCAAAACAATGTAAATGTGTTGATTTTGCAGTACCTGAAATGACAGACTATATGGGGGTCTTCCTTTTGGGCCCCTGTATGCCACGTGCTTGGGTACACCTATACATATTGGGAATCAAACTGTTCAGAGGACCCTAGGCTTTCATATTTGGTGTGATTTCTCTTGATACCTAAAAGTATGTGGGTAACACGATGCTGCAGGGTAGATATTTTGAGGTGATTTTTGGAAATGTCACCAAAATCACCAAATTTAGGAATGATTTGCGGCTTGGTACTTTGTAGTAGAAAGACATGCATACCCAATTTGGATTCGTTGGAATGTGTACTTTCCGTAAATATCTGGTTTTCTGGGGTGAACTTACTGTTTTCTACTTTTGCCCCCCCCCCTAACGATGTAAATGTGTTGATTTTGCAGTACCTGAAATGACAGACTATATGGGGGTCTTCCTTTTGGGGCCCCTGTATGCCACGTGCTTGGGTACACCTATACATATTGGGCATCAAACTGTTCAGAGGACCCTAGGCTTTCAAATTTGGGGTGATTTCTCTTGATACCTAAAAGTATGTGGGTAATACGATGCTGCAGGGTAGATATTTTGAGGTGATTTTTGGAAATGTCACCTAAATCACCAAATTTAGGAATGATTTGCGGCTTGGTACTTTGGCGTAGAAAGACATGCATACCCAATTTGAATTCGTGGGAATGTGTACTTTCTGAAAATATATAGTTTTCTGGGGTGAACTTACTGTTTTCTACTTTTGCCCCCCCAAAACAATGTAAATGTGTTGATTTTGCAGTACCTGAAATGACAGACCATTTGAGGGTCTTTGTTTTGGGGCCCTATATGCCACGTGCTTGGGTACACCTATACATATTGGGCATCAAACTGTTCAGAGGACCCCAGGCTTTCATATTTGGGGTGATTTCTCTTGATACCTAAAAGTATGTGGGAACTACGATGCTAGAGGGAGAAAATTTTGAGGTGATTTTTGGAAATGTCCCCAAAATCACCAAATTTAGAAATGGTTTGCGGCTTGGTACTTTGGAGTACAAAGACATCCATACCCGATTTGGATTCGCAGGAATGTGTACTTTCCGAAAATATATGGTTTTATGGGGTGAACTTACTTTTTTCTACCTTTGCCCCCCCCCAAAAACAATGTAAATGTGTTGATTTTGCAGTACCTGAAATGACAGACCATATGGGGGTCTTTCTTTTGGGGCCCCTGTATGCCACGTGCTTGGGTACACCTATACATATTGGGCATCAAACTGTTCAGAGGACCCTAGGCTTTCATATTTGGGGTGATTTGTCTTGATACCTAAAAGTATGTGGGTAATACGATGCTGCAGAGTAGATATTTTGAGGTGATTTTTGGAAATGTCCCCAAAATCCCCAAATTTAGGAATGGTTTGCGGCTTGGTTCTTTGGAGTACAAAGACATGCATACCCAATTTAGATCCGTGGGAATGTGTACTTTCCGAAAATATATGGTTTTCTGGGGTGAACTTACTTTTTTCTACATTTGCCCCCCTCAAAACAATGTAAATGTGTTGATTTTGCAGTACCTGAAATGACAGACCATATGGGGGTCTTCGTTTTGGGTCCCCTATACGCCACGTGCTTGGGTACACCTATACATATTGGGCATCAAACTGTTCAGAGGACCCCAGGCTTTCATATTTGGGGTGATTTGTCTTGATACCTAAAAGTATGTGGGTAATACAATGCTGCAGGGTCGAAATTTTGAAGTCATTTTTGGAAATGTCCCCAAAATCACCAAATTTAGGAATGGTTTGCGGCTTGGTACTTTGGAGTACAAAGACATGCATACCCAATTTAGATCTGTGGGAATGTGTACTTTCCGAAAATATATGGTTTTATGGGGTGAACTTACTTTTTTCTACCTTTGCCCCCCCCAAAAAACAATGTAAATGTGTTGATTTTGCAGTACCTGAAATGACAGACCATATGGGGGTCTTCGTTTTGGGGCCCCTATACGCCACGTGCTTGGGTACACCTATACATATTGGGCATCAAACTGTTCAGAGGACCCCAGGCTTTCATATTTGGGGTGATTTGTCTTGATACCTAAAAGTATGTGGGTAATACGATGCTGCAGGGTCGAAATTTTGAAGTCATTTTTGGAAATGTCCCCAAAATCCCCAAATTTAGGAATGGTTTGCGGCTTGGTTCTTTGGAGTACAAAGACATGCATACCCAATTTAGATCTGTGGGAATGTGTACTTTCCGAAAATATATGGTTTTCTGGGGTGAACTTACTTTTTTCTACATTTGCCCCCCTCAAAACAATGTAAATGTGTTGATTTTGCAGTACCTGAAATGACAGGCCATATGGGGGTCTTCGTTTTGGGGCCCCTATACGCCACGTGCTTGGGTACACCTATACATATTGGGCATCAAACTGTTCAGAGGACCCCAGGCTTTCATATTTGGGGTGATTTGTCTTGATACCTAAAAGTATGTGGGTAATACGATGCTGCAGGGTCGAAATTTTGAAGTCATTTTTGGAAATGTCCCCAAAATCACCAAATTTAGGAATGGTTTGCGGCTTGGTACTTTGGAGTACAAAGACATGCATACCCAATTTAGATCCATGGGAATGTGTAGTTTCCGAAAATATATGGTTTTCTGGGGTGAACTTACTTTTTTCTACATTTGCCCCCCTCAAAACAATGTAAATGTGTTGATTTTGCAGTACCTGAAATGACAGACCATATGGGGGTCTTCGTTTTGGGGCCCCTATACGCCACGTGCTTGGGTACACCTATACATATTGGGCATCAAACTGTTCAGAGGACCCCAGGCTTTCATATTTGGGGTGATTTGTCTTGATACCTAAAAGTATGTGGGTAATACGATGCTGCAGGGTCGAAATTTTGAAGTCATTTTTGGAAATGTCCCCAAAATCACCAAATTTAGGAATGGTTTGCGGCTTGGTACTTTGGAGTACAAAGACATGCATACCCAATTTAGATCCATGGGAATGTGTAGTTTCCGAAAATATATGGTTTTCTGGGGTGAACTTACTTTTTTCTACATTTGCCCCCCTCAAAACAATGTAAATGTGTTGATTTTGCAGTACCTGAAATGACAGACCATATGGGGGTCTTCGTTTTGGGGCCCCTATACGCCACGTGCTTGGGTACACCTATACATATTGGGCATCAAACTGTTCAGAGGACCCCAGGCTTTCATATTTGGGGTGATTTGTCTTGATACCTAAAAGTATGTGGGTAATACGATGCTGCAGGGTCGAAATTTTGAAGTCATTTTTTGGAAATG
Source organism: Xenopus petersii (assembly GCA_038501925.1). Lineage (NCBI taxonomy): Eukaryota > Metazoa > Chordata > Amphibia > Anura > Pipidae > Xenopus > Xenopus petersii. The sequence goes on from CM076682.1 coordinate 79,717,382, forward strand.
TCCCCAAAATCACCAAATTTAGGAATGGTTTGCGGCTTGGTACTTTGGAGTACAAAGACATGCATACCCAATTTAGATCCATGGGAATGTGTAGTTTCCGAAAATATATGGTTTTCTGGGGTGAACTTACTTTTTTCTACATTTGCCCCCCTCAAAACAATGTAAATGTGTTGATTTTGCAGTACCTGAAATGACAGACCATATGGGGGTCTTCGTTTTGGGGCCCCTATACGCCACGTGCTTGGGTACACCTATACATATTGGGCATCAAACTGTTCAGAGGACCCCAGGCTTTCATATTTGGGGTGATTTGTCTTGATACCTAAAAGTATGTGGGTAATACGATGCTGCAGGGTCGAAATTTTGAAGTCATTTTTGGAAATGTCCCCAAAATCACCAAATTTAGGAATGGTTTGCGGCTTGGTACTTTGTAGTAGAAAGACATGCATACCCAATTTAGATTCGTGGGAATGTGTTCTTTCCGAAAATATATGGTTTTCTGGGGTGAACTTACTTTTTTCTACCTTTGCCCCCCCCCAAAACGATGTAAATGTGTTGATTTTGCAGTACCTGAAATGACAGAACATACAAGGGGGGGGTCTTCATTTTATGGCCCCTATATGCCACATGCTTGGGTACACCTATACATATTGGGCATCAAACTGTTCAGAGGACCCTAGGCTTTCATATTTGGGGTGATTTCTCTTGATACCTAAAAGTATGTGGGTAATACGATGCTGCAGAGTAGATATTTTGAGGTTATTTTTGGAAATGTCACAAAATCACCAAATTTAGGAATGATTTGCGGCTTGGTACTTTGTAGTAGAAAGACATGCATACCCAATTTGGATTCGTTGGAATGTGTACTTTCCGAAAATATATGGTTTTCTGGGGTGAACTTACTGTTTTCTACTTTTGCCCCCCCCAAAACAATGTAAATGTGTTGATTTTGCAGTACCTGAAATGACAGACTATATGGGGGTCTTCCTTTTGGGGCCCCTGTATGCCACGTGCTTGGGTACACCTATACATATTGGGAATCAAACTGTTCAGAGGACCCTAGGCTTTCATATTTGGTGTGATTTCTCTTGATACCTAAAAGTATGTGGGTAATACGATGCTGCAGGGTAGATATTTTGAGGTGATTTTTGGAAATGTCACCAAAATCACCAAATTTAGGAATGATTTGCGGCTTGGTACTTTGTAGTAGAAAGACATGCATACCCAATTTGGATTCGTTGGAATGTGTACTTTCCGAAAATATATGGTTTTCTGGGGTGAACTTACTGTTTTCTACTTTTGCCCCCCCCCCAAAACGATGTAAATGTGTTGATTTTGCAGTACCTGAAATGACAGACTATATGGGGGTCTTCCTTTTGGGGCCCCTGTATGCCACGTGCTTGGGTACACCTATACATATCGGGCATCAAACTGTTCAGAGGACCCTAGGCTTTCATATTTGGGATGATTTGTCTTTATACCTAAAAGTATGTGGGTAATACGATGCTGCAGGGTAGATATTTTGAGGTGATTTTTGGAAATGTCACCTAAAGCACCAAATTTAGGAATGATTTGCGGCTTGGTACTTTGGCGTAGAAAGACATGCATACCCAATTTGGATTCGTTGGAATGTGTACTTTCCGAAAATATATGGTTTTCTGGGGTGAACTTACTGTTTTCTACTTTTGCCCCCCCCCCTAACGATGTAAATGTGTTGATTTTGCAGTACCTGAAATGACAGACTATATGGGGGTCTTCCTTTTGGGGCCCCTGCATGCCACGTGCTTGGGTACACCTATACATATTGGGCATCAAACTGTTCAGAGGACCCTAGGCTTTCATATTTGGGGTGATTTCTCTTGATACCTAAAAGTATGTGGGTAATACGATGCTGCAGGGTAGATATTTTGAGGTGATTTTTGGAAATGTCACCTAAATCACCAAATTTAGGAATGATTTGCGGCTTGGTACTTTGGCGTAGAAAGACATGCATACCCAATTTGAATTCGTGGGAATGTCTACTTTCCGAAAATATATGGTTTTCTGGGGTGAACTTACTGTTTTCTACTTTTGCCCCCCCAAAACAATGTAAATGTGTTGATTTTGCAGTACCTGAAATGACAGACCATTTGAGGGTCTTTGTTTTGGGGCCCTATATGCCACGTGCTTGGGTACACCTATACATATTGGGCATCAAACTGTTCAGAGGACCCCAGGCTTTCATATTTGGGGTGATTTCTCTTGATACCTAAAAGTATGTGGGAACTACGATGCTAGAGGGAGAAAATTTTGAGGTGATTTTTGGAAATGTCCCCAAAATCACCAAATTTAGAAATGGTTTGCGGCTTGGTACTTTGGAGTACAAAGACATCCATACCCGATTTGGATTCGCAGGAATGTGTACTTTCCGAAAATATATGGTTTTATGGGGTGAACTTACTTTTTTCTACCTTTGCCCCCCCAAAAACAATGTAAATGTGTTGATTTTGCAGTACCTGAAATGACAGACCATATGGGGGTCTTTCTTTTGGGGCCCCTGTATGCCACGTGCTTGGGTACACCTATACATATTGGGCATCAAACTGTTCAGAGGACCCTAGGCTTTCATATTTGGGGTGATTTGTCTTGATACCTAAAAGTATGTGGGTAATACGATGCTGCAGAGTAGATATTTTAAGGTGATTTTTGGAAATGTCCCCAAAATCACCAAATTTAGAAATGGTTTGCGGCTTGGTACTTTGGAGTACAAAGACATCCATACCCGATTTGGATTCGCAGGAATGTGTACTTTCCGAAAATATATGGTTTTCTGGGGTGAACTTACTGTTTTCTACTTTTGCCCCCCCCCAAAACAATGTAAATGTGTTGATTTTGCAGTACCTGAAATGACAGACTATATGGGGGTCTTCCTTTTGGGGCCCCTGTATGCCACGTGCTTGGGTACACCTATACATATTGGGAATCAAACTGTTCAGAGGACCCTAGGCTTTCATATTTGGTGTGATTTCTCTTGATACCTAAAAGTATGTGGGTAATACGATGCTGCAGGGTAGATATTTTGAGGTGATTTTTGGAAATGTCACCAAAATCACCAAATTTAGGAATGATTTGCGGCTTGGTACTTTGTAGTAGAAAGACATGCATACCCAATTTGGATTCGTTGGAATGTGTACTTTCCGAAAATATATGGTTTTCTGGGGTGAACTTACTGTTTTCTACTTTTGCCCCCCCCCCAAAACGATGTAAATGTGTTGATTTTGCAGTACCTGAAATGACAGACTATATGGGGGTCTTCCTTTTGGGGCCCCTGTATGCCACGTGCTTGGGTACACCTATACATATCGGGCATCAAACTGTTCAGAGGACCCTAGGCTTTCATATTTGGGGTGATTTCTCTGGATACCTAAAAGTATGTGGGTAATACGATGCTGCAGGGTAGATATTTTGAGGTGATTTTTGGAAATGTCACCTAAATCACCAAATTTAGGAATGATTTGTGGCTTGGTACTTTGGCGTAGAAAGACATGCATACCCAATTTGGATTCGTTGGAATGTGTACTTTCCGAAAATATATGGTTTTCTGGTGTGAACTTACTGTTTTCTACTTTTGCCCCCCCAAAACAATGTAAATGTGTTGATTTTGCAGTACCTGAAATGACAGACTATATGGGGGTCTTCCTTTTGGGGCCCCTGTATGCCACGTACTTGGGTACACCTATACATATCGGGCATCAAACTGTTCAGAGGACCCTAGGCTTTCATATTTGGGATGATTTGTCTTGATACCTAAAAGTATGTGGGTAATACGATGCTGCAGGGTAGATATTTTGAGGTGATTTTTGGAAATGTCACCTAAAGCACCAAATTTAGGAATGATTTGCGGCTTGGTACTTTGGCGTAGAAAGACATGCATACCCAATTTGGATTCGTTGGAATGTGTACTTTCCGTAAATATCTGGTTTTCTGGGGTGAACTTACTGTTTTCTACTTTTGCCCCCCCCAACGATGTAAATGTGTTGATTTTGCAGTACCTGAAATGACAGACTATATGGGGGTCTTCCTTTTGGGGCCCCTGTATGCCACGTGCTTGGGTACACCTATACATATTGGGCATCAAACTGTTCAGAGGACCCTAGGCTTTCATATTTGGGGTGATTTCTCTTGATACCTAAAAGTATGTGGGTAATACGATGCTGCAGGGTAGATATTTTGAGGTGATTTTTGGAAATGTCACCTAAATCACCAAATTTAGGAATGATTTGCGGCTTGGTACTTTGGCGTAGAAAGACATGCATACCCAATTTGAATTCGTGGGAATGTGTACTTTCTGAAAATATATAGTTTTCTGGGGTGAACTTACTGTTTTCTACTTTTGCCCCCCCAAAACAATGTAAATGTGTTGATTTTGCAGTACCTGAAATGACAGACCATTTGAGGGTCTTTGTTTTGGGGCCCTATATGCCACGTGCTTGGGTACACCTATACATATTGGGCATCAAACTGTTCAGAGGAACCCAGGCTTTCATATTTGGGGTGATTTCTCTTGATACCTAAAAGTATGTGGGAACTACGATGCTAGAGGGAGAAAATTTTGAGGTGATTTTTGGAAATGTCCCCAAAATCACCAAATTTAGAAATGGTTTGCGGCTTGGTACTTTGGAGTACAAAGACATCCATACCCGATTTGGATTCGCAGGAATGTGTACTTTCCGAAAATATATGGTTTTATGGGGTGAACTTACTTTTTTCTACCTTTGCCCCCCCCAAAAACAATGTAAATGTGTTGATTTTGCAGTACCTGAAATGACAGACCATATGGGGGTCTTTCTTTTGGGGCCCCTGTATGCCACGTGCTTGGGTACACCTATACATATTGGGCATCAAACTGTTCAGAGGACCCTAGGCTTTCATATTTGGGGTGATTTGTCTTGATACCTAAAAGTATGTGGGTAATACGATGCTGCAGAGTAGATATTTTGAGGTGATTTTTGGAAATGTCCCCAAAATCCCCAAATTTAGGAATGGTTTGCGGCTTGGTTCTTTGGAGTACAAAGACATGCATACCCAATTTAGATCTGTGGGAATGTGTACTTTCCGAAAATATATGGTTTTCTGGGGTGAACTTACTTTTTTCTACATTTGCCCCCCTCAAAACAATGTAAATGTGTTGATTTTGCAGTACCTGAAATGACAGGCCATATGGGGGTCTTCGTTTTGGGGCCCCTATACGCCACGTGCTTGGGTACACCTATACATATTGGGCATCAAACTGTTCAGAGGACCCCAGGCTTTCATATTTGGGGTGATTTGTCTTGATACCTAAAAGTATGTGGGTAATACGATGCTGCAGGGTCGAAATTTTGAAGTCATTTTTGGAAATGTCCCCAAAATCACCAAATTTAGGAATGGTTTGCGGCTTGGTACTTTGGAGTACAAAGACATGCATACCCAATTTAGATCCGTGGGAATGTGTACTTTCCGAAAATATATGGTTTTCTGGGGTGAACTTACTTTTTTCTACATTTGCCCCCCTCAAAACAATGTAAATGTGTTGATTTTGCAGTACCTGAAATGACAGACCATATGGGGGTCTTCGTTTTGGGGCCCCTATACGCCACGTGCTTGGGTACACCTATACATATTGGGCATCAAACTGTTCAGAGGACCCCAGGCTTTCATATTTGGGGTGATTTGTCTTGATACCTAAAAGTATGTGGGTAATACGATGCTGCAGGGTCGAAATTTTGAAGTCATTTTTTGGAAATGTCCCCAAAATCACCAAATTTAGGAATGGTTTGCGGCTTGGTACTTTGGAGTACAAAGACATGCATACCCAATTTAGATCCATGGGAATGTGTAGTTTCCGAAAATATATGGTTTTCTGGGGTGAACTTACTTTTTTCTACATTTGCCCCCCTCAAAACAATGTAAATGTGTTGATTTTGCAGTACCTGAAATGACAGACCATATGGGGGTCTTCGTTTTGGGGCCCCTATACGCCACGTGCTTGGGTACACCTATACATATTGGGCATCAAACTGTTCAGAGGACCCCAGGCTTTCATATTTGGGGTGATTTGTCTTGATACCTAAAAGTATGTGGGTAATACGATGCTGCAGGGTCGAAATTTTGAAGTCATTTTTGGAAATGTCCCCAAAATCACCAAATTTAGGAATGGTTTGCGGCTTGGTACTTTGTAGTAGAAAGACATGCATACCCAATTTAGATTCGTGGGAATGTGTACTTTCCGAAAATATATGGTTTTCTGGGGTGAACTTACTTTTTTCTACCTTTGCCCCCCCCAAAACGATGTAAATGTGTTGATTTTGCAGTACCTGAAATGACAGAACATACAAGGGGGGGGTCTTCATTTTAGGGCCCCTATATGCCACATGCTTGGGTACACCTATACATATTGGGCATCAAACTGTTCAGAGGACCCTAGGCTTTCATATTTGGGGTGATTTCTCTTGATACCTAAAAGTATGTGGGTAATACGATGCTGCAGAGTAGATATTTTGAGGTGATTTTTGGAAATGTCACAAAATCACCAAATTTAGGAATGATTTGCGGCTTGGTACTTTGTAGTAGAAAGACATGCATACCCAATTTGGATTCGTTGGAATGTGTACTTTCCGAAAATATATGGTTTTCTGGGGTGAACTTACTGTTTTCTACTTTTGCCCCCCCCCAAAACAATGTAAATGTGTTGATTTTGCAGTACCTGAAATGACAGACTATATGGGGGTCTTCCTTTTGGGCCCCTGTATGCCACGTGCTTGGGTACACCTATACATATTGGGAATCAAACTGTTCAGAGGACCCTAGGCTTTCATATTTGGTGTGATTTCTCTTGATACCTAAAAGTATGTGGGTAACACGATGCTGCAGGGTAGATATTTTGAGGTGATTTTTGGAAATGTCACCAAAATCACCAAATTTAGGAATGATTTGCGGCTTGGTACTTTGTAGTAGAAAGACATGCATACCCAATTTGGATTCGTTGGAATGTGTACTTTCCGTAAATATCTGGTTTTCTGGGGTGAACTTACTGTTTTCTACTTTTGCCCCCCCCCCTAACGATGTAAATGTGTTGATTTTGCAGTACCTGAAATGACAGACTATATGGGGGTCTTCCTTTTGGGGCCCCTGTATGCCACGTGCTTGGGTACACCTATACATATTGGGCATCAAACTGTTCAGAGGACCCTAGGCTTTCATATTTGGGGTGATTTCTCTTGATACCTAAAAGTATGTGGGTAATACGATGCTGCAGGGTAGATATTTTGAGGTGATTTTTGGAAATGTCACCTAAATCACCAAATTTAGGAATGATTTGCGGCTTGGTACTTTGGCGTAGAAAGACATGCATACCCAATTTGAATTCGTGGGAATGTGTACTTTCTGAAAATATATAGTTTTCTGGGGTGAACTTACTGTTTTCTACTTTTGCCCCCCCAAAACAATGTAAATGTGTTGATTTTGCAGTACCTGAAATGACAGACCATTTGAGGGTCTTTGTTTTGGGGCCCTATATGCCACGTGCTTGGGTACACCTATACATATTGGGCATCAAACTGTTCAGAGGACCCCAGGCTTTCATATTTGGGGTGATTTCTCTTGATACCTAAAAGTATGTGGGAACTACGATGCTAGAGGGAGAAAATTTTGAGGTGATTTTTGGAAATGTCCCCAAAATCACCAAATTTAGAAATGGTTTGCGGCTTGGTACTTTGGAGTACAAAGACATCCATACCCGATTTGGATTCGCAGGAATGTGTACTTTCCGAAAATATATGGTTTTATGGGGTGAACTTACTTTTTTCTACCTTTGCCCCCCCCCAAAAACAATGTAAATGTGTTGATTTTGCAGTACCTGAAATGACAGACCATATGGGGGTCTTTCTTTTGGGGCCCCCTGTATGCCACGTGCTTGGGTACACCTATACATATTGGGCATCAAACTGTTCAGAGGACCCTAGGCTTTCATATTTGGGGTGATTTGTCTTGATACCTAAAAGTATGTGGGTAATACGATGCTGCAGAGTAGATATTTTGAGGTGATTTTTGGAAATGTCCCCAAAATCCCCAAATTTAGGAATGGTTTGCGGCTTGGTTCTTTGGAGTACAAAGACATGCATACCCAATTTAGATCCGTGGGAATGTGTACTTTCCGAAAATATATGGTTTTCTGGGGTGAACTTACTTTTTTCTACATTTGCCCCCCTCAAAACAATGTAAATGTGTTGATTTTGCAGTACCTGAAATGACAGACCATATGGGGGTCTTCGTTTTGGGTCCCCTATACGCCACGTGCTTGGGTACACCTATACATATTGGGCATCAAACTGTTCAGAGGACCCCAGGCTTTCATATTTGGGGTGATTTGTCTTGATACCTAAAAGTATGTGGGTAATACAATGCTGCAGGGTCGAAATTTTGAAGTCATTTTTGGAAATGTCCCCAAAATCACCAAATTTAGGAATGGTTTGCGGCTTGGTACTTTGGAGTACAAAGACATGCATACCCAATTTAGATCTGTGGGAATGTGTACTTTCCGAAAATATATGGTTTTATGGGGTGAACTTACTTTTTTCTACCTTTGCCCCCCCCAAAAAACAATGTAAATGTGTTGATTTTGCAGTACCTGAAATGACAGACCATATGGGGGTCTTTCTTTTGGGGCCCCTGTATGCCACGTGCTTGGGTACACCTATACATATTGGGCATCAAACTGTTCAGAGGACCCTAGGCTTTCATATTTGGGGTGATTTCTCTTGATACCTAAAAGTATGTGGGTAATACGATGCTGCAGGGTAGATATTTTGAAGTCATTTTTGGAAATGTCCCCAAAATCCCCAAATTTAGGAATGGTTTGCGGCTTGGTTCTTTGGAGTACAAAGACATGCATACCCAATTTAGATCTGTGGGAATGTGTACTTTCCGAAAATATATGGTTTTCTGGGGTGAACTTACTTTTTTCTACATTTGCCCCCCTCAAAACAATGTAAATGTGTTGATTTTGCAGTACCTGAAATGACAGGCCATATGGGGGTCTTCGTTTTGGGGCCCCTATACGCCACGTGCTTGGGTACACCTATACATATTGGGCATCAAACTGTTCAGAGGACCCCAGGCTTTCATATTTGGGGTGATTTGTCTTGATACCTAAAAGTATGTGGGTAATACGATGCTGCAGGGTCGAAATTTTGAAGTCATTTTTGGAAATGTCCCCAAAATCACCAAATTTAGGAATGGTTTGCGGCTTGGTACTTTGGAGTACAAAGACATGCATACCCAATTTAGATCCATGGGAATGTGTAGTTTCCGAAAATATATGGTTTTCTGGGGTGAACTTACTTTTTTCTACATTTGCCCCCCTCAAAACAATGTAAATGTGTTGATTTTGCAGTACCTGAAATGACAGACCATATGGGGGTCTTCGTTTTGGGGCCCCTATACGCCACGTGCTTGGGTACACCTATACATATTGGGCATCAAACTGTTCAGAGGACCCCAGGCTTTCATATTTGGGGTGATTTGTCTTGATACCTAAAAGTATGTGGGTAATACGATGCTGCAGGGTCGAAATTTTGAAGTCATTTTTGGAAATGTCCCCAAAATCACCAAATTTAGGAATGGTTTGCGGCTTGGTACTTTGGAGTACAAAGACATGCATACCCAATTTAGATCCATGGGAATGTGTAGTTTCCGAAAATATATGGTTTTCTGGGGTGAACTTACTTTTTTCTACATTTGCCCCCCTCAAAACAATGTAAATGTGTTGATTTTGCAGTACCTGAAATGACAGACCATATGGGGGTCTTCGTTTTGGGGCCCCTATACGCCACGTGCTTGGGTACACCTATACATATTGGGCATCAAACTGTTCAGAGGACCCCAGGCTTTCATATTTGGGGTGATTTGTCTTGATACCTAAAAGTATGTGGGTAATACGATGCTGCAGGGTCGAAATTTTGAAGTCATTTTTTGGAAATGTCCCCAAAATCACCAAATTTAGGAATGGTTTGCGGCTTGGTACTTTGGAGTACAAAGACATGCATACCCAATTTAGATCCATGGGAATGTGTAGTTTCCGAAAATATATGGTTTTCTGGGGTGAACTTACTTTTTTCTACATTTGCCCCCCTCAAAACAATGTAAATGTGTTGATTTTGCAGTACCTGAAATGACAGACCATATGGGGGTCTTCGTTTTGGGGCCCCCTATACGCCACGTGCTTGGGTACACCTATACATATTGGGCATCAAACTGTTCAGAGGACCCCAGGCTTTCATATTTGGGGTGATTTGTCTTGATACCTAAAAGTATGTGGGTAATACGATGCTGCAGGGTCGAAATTTTGAAGTCATTTTTGGAAATGTCCCCAAAATCACCAAATTTAGGAATGGTTTGCGGCTTGGTACTTTGTAGTAGAAAGACATGCATACCCAATTTAGATTCGTGGGAATGTGTTCTTTCCGAAAATATATGGTTTTCTGGGGTGAACTTACTTTTTTCTACCTTTGCCCCCCCCCAAAACGATGTAAATGTGTTGATTTTGCA